>MU270012.1:37004820-37604820 GCA_021432705.1 Caranx ignobilis
TAGCACTCCTGTGCATTGTAGCTTTCTGTAATTGAAATGCGACCAAAATCAGCGTTTGAATATTGTCTTTAAACAGCTGTTGTGTTGTCCTCCGCTGGGACGTCCACCCACAAGGTACTCTAAGCATAATAAAACAAATGCTAAGAATTACATTTGACTATTTGACTGTATACAGTGTATCATCCTACAGATCTATCCATCCAGATGAAATGAAGGGCTCACCACAGCTACTGTATCACTTTCAGTCTCGCATGCAATATGTTTTTTTGGTTGGTTTTCCACAATGGATCTAACTGTTTTGACTTTCTTTTAATAGATACAACATGTGTCTGATCCTGTTCCTCTCTACGTGTTTTCCCTGCCAATGTCAAACATGGTGTACTATGTGTCTGCCTTGCACGCCCTCTCACTCTGCATGTTTATATGTCTGTGTGTGTGTTTTGTGTCTCCTCTGTCTGGAGTCTGGTCACTGTGTTCTGTGTTTGTGCTCTTCTCTATGTGCTTGTGGGAGAGTGTTTTTAAATCTTAATTACTTTCTAACACAAGCCACATGTGAGCTTACTCTACTCAGATTCAATTGATCTGCAAGTTGGATCAATTATTCACCAACTGACTGCAAGTGCATGTATGTGCCTTTATCATACATGGCATGCTGCTTTTAGGAGCTAACTGGCCTGAAACCATACAATCCAGTGCTTTCTAAACATACATGCACACCCAATCTATTCACAAGTACAAGTAAACACGTGCACACATACCTGTACACAAACAAACACATCTATGCACGCACACACAAATACACATTACTACAGTTACACTGGCCCTGACTGAAATGTGTGTGTGTTAGGATTAAGGGCGGGGGCCAGGCTTGGGGAACGAACCAGGATGGAGTGGTGAACAGCCAGCCAGGGGCTCGAGTGGTGGACGAGCGTGAACAGATGGCCATCAGTGGGGGCTTCATCCGCAGGTGTGTGTGTGTGTGTGTGTGTGTGTAGGTGTTGTGCCCCTCTGTATGTGTGTAGCTGGCACCCTTGTTTGTTTGTGTGTTTATTTGTTAATGTTTACAAAAAATTATGCTGGGATTTATCTAGGGAGAGATTTCACATTTTGACTTTCAAAGTAATATTTCATAATTATTATGGACATGTATGTATTTCACTTGGTGTTCTGTACAGTGTATATTCACAAAGCATGCTGCCACGACAATACAGTTTCCTCTTCAGAGCGGTTGAAACCTCACGTTTATCATTAGGATTGCAGATTGCGGTACCACCACACAATCAGCCCACTGGCTAGAATAAAGTAATGTTCTTGTTTCATGTTTTTAAAACAAAGCCAGCAATGGAACAAATCACAGTGTAGCTATAAACCTGATGTTATTCCACTAGTTTCCAATATTTTTGCCCTCAAACCACAGCAGTGTTGAAGAACTGGAGAGGTCCTGACCTCCTTTTTTTGGGGGGGGGGGTTGCTTGAAAACAGGACTTTCTCTGAGTCTGTGTGCTGTCCATGGTGCTAACTCTTTAGACAACGGAGGACATGTTTGAGATAGAGCAGGCTATGTGGTTCGCGGATAGATTATAGTCAGAGGTAGCCACTGTCTCTTTATATTTTATCCTTAAATGTTCCAAAGGCACTGACTGGTTGTATAGATGCCCAGGAATTGATTTAAAGCCATATTGTACAACACTATAAAGTTCTCTTGTTCTTGTGCCTTCCAGCACGATCCAGCAGGTCACAAGAGTAGCCACCACATAATCTTCGGCTATTAATTAGTCTCCGCTTCCTCACCCTGCAGGGTAACAGATGATGCCCGGGAGAATGAGATGGATGAGAATCTGGAGCAGGTGGGCGGCATCATTGGCAATCTGCGTCACATGGCCCTGGACATGGGCCAGGAGATTGACACCCAGAACCGCCAGATTGACAGGATCATGGAGAAGGTACTGTACAATGAGCTGTACATGTAAACCATCGCCACAGAGAGGGTCAGGGTTTAAGTGGTTGGAGCATTTCTGCAGAGCTGAACGACTTGTGTATTTGGCTCACTGTTGGAGATGCATAATTATTGATGGAAACAGGTCACAGGTAACAACCTCCACTAGCTGTTGGGAAGTGAAGTAAGGTTTAATCCTGTAAAGTTAAAGAAAGAAAATGAAAAGCAACTAGCAAAAATGCAGCTAATATAGAACAGAGACCATAGTGTTTAGATGATGTTTGGCCTGATTTACATGCTGAGCATTAGGCAAAGTGACAGCAGATGCAGCTGTGCTGATTTTGAACAGATTACGTTAGGGTTTGACACACTAATGGAGAAAATGTGACTCACATGCCAATGGGCAAAGTCTGTGTTAAACATCATTTGTCCATTAGTATGTATTTCCTCATTAAAGTTACTCTTCCTCATCGTTAAGAACCAGTTTGAGCACTGAGCGCCTGTCACCTGAACCTGGCCTTTCTTTTCCTTCCAGGCTGATTCCAACAAGACCAGGATTGATGAGGCTAACCAGCGTGCTACGAAGATGTTGGGCAGTGGCTAAACTATGTGCGGCAAAAAGAAAAAAAGTGCTTTCATCCCCCATTTAACCCCAGGCACCCTAAAAGTAACAACACCAATCGAACCCAGCCCAGACCCCCCCCCCCCTCCCCAAACACCTATGGCGCCCACTTACTTGGCTCAACAGCAGGCGCTGCAATATCATGCTTTTATTGTGATACTTGTAGAAGTTTGCACACATGCACATATCAGACATCCATCTGTCCCCCCCTTCTCATTCTTGCCATCCCCTCTGTCAGCCCCCTCCTCCCTCCCCTTATTGTCATTGTTGTTCTGTGTTGTCTCTCTTTTGATTTTATTAAGAAATAATAGTCCTGTTTCACGATGTCCTCTCTCCACACTGTACATAGTGCTTCTTCAGTGGCTTCATTGATGTAGATCACTTTTCCTGTTTTCTTCATCACTCTTTTTTTTTAAGTCTGCGTGTAATATAAACTGTATGTACACCTTATTCCATGATGTCCCCCCTCCCCTCCCCCCTTCCTCCATGTCAGTATTCGGGTGTTGTCCATGTGAGACGCACTGTGTATTCATCCATTAAGATATCGTGATGGTACATGATACAGCCACAGTGATTTGTTGTTAGTGAACATGCAACCCGCACAGCTTGTAATCATGGCCATTGTTTAAATGCAATGATTTAATGTAGATAATGTAGAGCTGCTCAGATCTTAATAACATAGTAGACCATGGATACTCAGTGAAGTATTTATATGTATTTGAGCCATGAAAATATGAACTTTTTGGTCATGACTGTTAGTGCACTGATATTTTACCAACTCTAATGATGGAGCAGCATATAAACAATTTGATGCTATAGATTGTATTATATACTTTTTTTCCTCAGGGAGCTAAATCTAACCGTTCAAAAGCAAGGGTTGAATTTTTAATTGAAATGTTGTAAATCATAAAAGCTGACACTTCATATTTGTATCATAAAGCTCAGTGTCTGTACGAAACACTGTATTTGAACAGTGTTATTGATGGGACTTGTTTAAACATCAGAGAAATTACTGAGCATTCATTATAACAGCAAATTTTTTGATTGAAAATAAAAGGAGGTTGAACTTTTGAGGTCATAGATCAGCAAGAACCAATCTGTCGGGCAAAGTTTAACACACTAGTCCAGACTGCTTCACCCATGATTCAACCCTAGCAATATCAAGTAGCGCATTAAGTGTGTTGTGCATGTCCATCCACTGCTAGAAGACACTGAATAATTCATTTATCCAGGCAAAAATATCCTAACATGGCAACCGCATGCTACATATGTAGGCCACACATGAGAGGCCCATATTTATCTGCAATAGTGCCACTATTTTTGTTTCATGTTCTTTACCTTTCCAGACTGTGACCATCACTGTAAAATAATACCTTGGAAAATGCCAATAAAACCACGATAAACAATAGAACCAAACTGAGCTTTGTTTCTTTTATTACGCTCAATACTTGTCTTATGTTATGGATCATTTTCTCATTATTGTTGAAAGAGACTGATTTTGCTGTTGAGTACAACTCCTTCACTGACTGGTGGGTGACAGTTGTTCTTTCGGTCTTTATCCTCCACACACGTCACATGACCTGCAGCTTTCCACTGGAAAAATAAAGTCACAAGCTTCAACGCCACTTTTTTTGCTGGCTGCGTTATAACTTTACAATTCACAAGGGAAATGTAAATGTGATATACTGTTGTACAGCTTTCATCCAGCTGAGTAAAATGTGATTTTTTTTGTTTGTTTCCTGTGCTGGTGCATAGTGAGGTCAGAGATCAGAGCAGCTTATCCATAGCTACTACTATAAAAGCACTAAAACTGGAACTAAAGACCTAAAACATCTACCGTCAGCACACTGTTTCATGATATGGTGTGTAACAAGCATGGAGGAAAAATACAAGATAGAGAAAGTGAGACAGGCAGGGACAGAGAAGGAAAGATGTGCAACAGCATATTACACTAATGGATATCTACTGTGGTGCCACAGGCTTAGAGCGGATTAGAGTTTACTACGTCACGAGGAGCTCACACACACACACAAAGTTGAATCAACAACAGATACACACCACAGGGTAATCCGCAATACTTTGGTTACATCCATTATATATTTTCTGTAGATGTATTTCCTGTATGTGCAAATACACTGAGTCAAATACAATTCATCCAAGGAAAGAAACAGTGGGAAATCTTGCTATATGACTGTTTGTGGTTTATTGAATATAAGTAGATTTTTACATTAAAATGGTGATGCCGTGTTATGGGATTTGTCACTCCCTCTACTTCTCATATCCACTTGCTATAAAAGTTATTTGGATGTATAAAACATATAAACTTGCTCTGTGGCTGAAATCTATTTTTGGACCAAGAGTTCCCTCTGCTGGTGATATATGATAGCTGAACTAGCTGATCCAACTAAAGGGACATTCCACCAAGTTATAAACCACCAATTATAAATTCGACTCACTCATCGTGCAGAGTAGAATGAAGCTTGAGAGAAGTAAGGATATTTGGATCTCTGCTGCCTTGAATTTGGCAAGTGAATCCAAACTGTAGGAGAAAAGGGAAAATGACTAATTGTGAGTTAGTTGTGTTCACAAACCACAATCAGTTCTGTCAAGACTCAAGGCTAATGGACCACAGCATAGTGGAAATGCTCCAGTTAAGCCTGATTTTCCATTTTGTTCTTGCATAGAAGGCAAAATATAGGCTAACATGGGTCAATTTTATTACTGTTTAAAAACTGAAAGTGTGACTATGATATTCTTCTAAAAATTCATTCTCGGTGCTGATGATAAATTAAATGAAGGGGGAGTTATGAAAGAAATAGTAAAAACGATTTTTAAAATGGCTCGTGTATTGATGACAGTTGGTCTCAAGTAGAGTGCCTTGAGAGAGAGAGAGTGGCGACATCTCCGTTCACTGCAATGGTTCAGTTTTTTCACAGCAATGGCAGAGCATGGAGCCCCTCAAAAGTTCCCGGAAGCAGCATACTGTGGAGACTGTATTGGGAACATAGAGGAAAGGACACAAACAGTTTGACATGCTGATCTGTTTGACTTCTTCTGATACTGTTTTTAATTCATTGTGGTATTAAGTGCATTCGAGAAAAAACAAGACTGTGTGATTTATTGTGTATCAATGGGTAGAGTAAGTTTGGGGTAAGTAAGAATAGTTAACAAATAGTAATAGAATTCCATTTATTTGCAATGAATTCAAATCAAAGTGTAATTTATTTTACCATGGATGTCCTATAAGAACACAGTTATCATCATTATGCTGTTGTGAGTCTAGACTTATTGTGTAGTCAATTGGTAAATCATTGTTAGTCCCCTGTTAGTCTCCCTCAGTCAAGTCTGAAAGTTAAAGTTAAAAAATTGATAAAATATTGTTTTTTGTTTGTTTGTTTTTTTATCGCTGTCCACAACTGTACAGGTTTAGTAACCTTAACAGAGTTCAAAGCAATTAAAACAAGCTTATAAATATTGCAAAGCAAAGCATTTATTGACCATAATTTACCGATTATCGTGGTTGTCCGCCAAGCACTTCCTGGAACTTTTCGGGTCTACATGGACCACGTGATCGGGAAGCATTTTGAACTTCCGTTGTCGCCACTCTCTCTCTCAAGGCACTCTAGTCTCAAGGCACTCTTGTCAAAACCAAAACAGGCAGTCGTTGGAGTGTGGTCCAGAAACACACCAATCGGCTGCTTGAACGTAGGAGGCTTCGGCTCTCTCCGCCAGTCACGTGACTTTCGTTTTCCTCTTCGTGCGCATCCGTCCAGAGTCGCCCTCTCTAGCATAAGGGACAGTTAGCATCCGCCGCGGTATCATGTTCCGAGCCGTGTTCCGACTGTCAGCCACAGGGGCCCGGAGCCTGGCCCGGTCCCGACCCTGCTACTCAGGTAAGACTATCTGTTGTTCTTTTTCCGGCCGTGAAAGTAAATAGTTTCTGTGAGAAATTACACCAAATTTATTTCGCCCGGTTTAGCTGGCTAGCTTTAGCTACAGCTGTGTGTACGGGAGTAGAAGCTAACGCGGGGTGACATTGAATGATTTTTGTGAGTAGCTCTCTGTGTGGGCTTGAAAGTAACATTTGCTTTCACAACTATCTTTCGTGGACATTTTTTCCTGAAAAGGCGCGAATTAATTTTAGTTAAAAAAAAAAGTCACGACCTTGTCATGACCCTCCGTGTATGATTCAAGAGTGTCAGTGGCCGCAGTTTATGCGCAGCTGATATCAACACGTTGAAATAGCTTGCTTGAATTGTATGAATTATGGGATTTTCCACCGGCCATATGAAGAATTAATACACGGATAATCATAGGAGTTTTGAATATTTTAGTTTGTAACTTATTTCTACACAACTTGTCTCCCACATTGTTGTCCTGAAATGCCCTGGTCAGGTCATACTGTACGTCCAGACTCTGTTCGGGTGGATACGCTGCATTCAGGTCAAGTTAGCGTCAAAATACCCAACATATATCTTACATGCTTAAAACAATATGTGGATAAGATGAGTTGATAGTAACAGCTTGATGTTTTGACACGAGATTAAATGAATTAGGATATGCTCTTCTGAACCCACTGACCTATTTAGTGCGGGTCATGTTGTTGCCGTGAATGTGTTGTGAACGTCTCAGGACGAAACAGTGTTTATTTAATAAAACTGAAACCTGGTTCATTAAGACACGTTTATTAGCCTGTGTTTTACAAATTTACATACAGATTTGATTTTCAGACCCATCAGCCAATATGGTGGTTGTAACTATACCTGATTTTCAGTTAATGCCAAGTAATAACTATTGTGTAGGTGTCAACAAATACTCTGTCTTTGATATATAATAATAAGTGTTGCCACATGATCCATTGCTGACTGACTCATATGCAACCAATGAGTACAATGTAACTCAAATGCTTGTTGAATACAGGTGTTTTTGCCATGTGGGGTGATGCCATTACACTCAAATACACCATGGTTTTTTTATGTTATTGTTACTTCTGTTAATCTCGATCTGTCCAACATTCAAAGTTTTCACTCTTCTTTTTTTGTCTGAGCACAAATCTTTAGCACTTAAGTACCTAGTGAAATGTGTCTGTAGCAGCAAATATCAGAGACAGTAATGTACCCAACATTGTTATTGAATTAAATGTCATATTTGCACTTGTATTCACTTACTTTTACATTGGATATGTGACGGTGGTTTGTCCAATTCTAGACTGCTAAATCATTTCTGCCTCGTGTGTTTCAGCTCCCTTGGCCTCCAGATGCTACTCTCATGGCAAGGTGGAGACAGACGAAGAGTTTGACGCTCGTTGGGTCACTTACTTTAGCAAGCCTGACATCGATGCCTGGGAACTGAGGAAAGGTGAATGGCAATTTTCATTTTCTGATGACAAGGCCCTACCATGGTGTTTTCTCAGTTTGACCATTTTGTATGGTTCAAGTTTACCGTATCTTTTTTTGTTATTACACCACTGCTTTTGTGAAGTAATGGAGTGTTTTCCAATAATTTCAACCTTAAGGCATGAACACCCTGATTGGGTATGACTTGGTACCTGAGCCCAAGATTCTGGATTCAGCACTAAGAGCTTGTCGGAGACTGAATGACCTGGCCAGTGCCATCCGCATCCTTGAGGCTGTCAAGGTAAGTCACACTTCTTGAATAAGTTTGCATTGGGTCTGCTATAAAGTCTTTGTTGAACTTACTATCAATGTTGAAGGTTCAGCTACCAATAGTTTGTGACAGAGCTGCAAAGAGAATGACTTACCAGAAGAAAGGACAGAGAAAAAAAAGATGATAATAAATAAAATCAGTTGTAACGGTTATGGAGACAGTAGTGTTTACTCCGGGTGCTTTAAGTGTTCAATAGGTATTGCTGGTGAAAAAATCCTCCTCATTTGTTGCCGAATGTTGTGTTTTGCAGGAAAAAGCAGGTCCCCGAAAAGACATCTATCCCTATGTGATCCAAGAACTGAAACCCACCCTGACAGAACTCGGCATCTCAACACCAGAAGAACTTGGCATTGACAAGTTATAGACTGTCAAGGTGAGACTTACTTGGATGGGGGAATGAGGCTGTAGAAAGCTCTTCACACCCTGCATATGTACACTGACTGTACAGTGGATAATGAGCTATAATGTGCATAACTTGCTTGCAGCTGAAATGTTCTTCTTCTCTCTCTGTCCTCAGGTTATTTGATGTATAAAGAGATGAGTTCTCCCGATTCTCTCCTGTCAAAAATGTCTATATTGTTGATTAAATCCATGCTGTCCTGTTGTGTACAAAATGGTGGACCTAATAAAGAAAACCAATAATCAAAGAATGACTATTTGTCTCTTTTTCCTTTACTGGCAAATCATTGAATATTTATTTTAGTTATTTTATGTTTTTCATAATAGGTTTAGTTACTGATGCATTCAGTGTTGTTCTTCTACACTGGCATGGTTGACATAGCAACTTAAATAGACTGGAGCCATTGTTGATACTGTTAGTTGCACGTTTGCTTCTCTTGCCGTGACAAGTCTAAATGTGTGCATGTACAGTGTGTGTGTGTGTAAGCGGTTAAATGCTATAAACAAACCATGACCACCTAAACCTAGATTCACTCTACAAACAGTAGTACTGGTGTTGGGAATGCTCACACAATGAAAATCAAAATGGCAACCTGTGGTATAAAACAGTGAGGTTGAAGATTGCTGTCCCTTTCTCTCCGTCCCACCTGAATCTGTCACTGTCCTCTGGTAGAAATGTTTGGCTCGTCTACTTGTGGGTCTCGTGCACCTGTTGTCCAACATTGTGTGAACTTGATAAGAGTGAAAGCATAGGAGGTTAAAAGGTGAGGCTGACACTGACAGTGTTTCAGCTAAGCAAGACAAATACTACAATTCTACAGTACTTTTGTTACTCGTGGATTTCATAATACATTTTTCACTTAATGGGAAATTACCATGAAAGTGTTTCTACCATTTCTCCTAATCCAAAATCTTGCTTTTGCAAAAGTGTTTCTGTATAATGTCAGTGTATGTCCATTGAGTACCAACTATCAAAATGTTCATCCTAAGCATATGGCAGATATGAGTAGTGCAGATCGACCAAGACATAGCTGATAACAGGATATTCACTTGCACACTGTTTTTTTGTGTACAGCTGTCCATTGTATGGTGCACAATCAGATCCCAAAAAGTCAGATGTATTACAGTACGCCTCAGACCCCAAGAATCTGTAGTGGATCATTCAAAACGTCTCCAGTATTAGTGATGCAGGTAGAAATATGAAATCCTGAAGACAGCTAAGTAACTTGGTCAGCATCCAGGAGCATCGTGATGTGTGTTTTATCAGACTGCTTGGAACAAACAAATCTCACATGTTTTGGGGTGGACAGGTGATGCAATGACAAAAAGTCAAGGGTTTCTCCAATTCCACTACAGACACACGGATTCAATTCTTCCCATTCATCCACAGTTACTGACCTTGCCAGATATCACATGATACAGCAAAAATCGAAGGATAGACCAGAGCAACCTCCCAGTATGATGCATAGCCCAGGACTCTGATGAGCATTTTTCTGTCAGCTTCTAAAATCCTGATACAGAGTGTGCAGGAAATGCAATATATATGGGTCTAACAGATCACATGTTAATCTACCACAGAGCTACTGGCAGTATTATTGGCCCTGCTATGGATAGAGGCAAGGGAGGAGGAAACAGGAAGGAAGCTACATAGGGATCAGGACATATGCATATTTGGTATGGGCGGGTGTGAATGAAACTGGAGGATATATCATATAGCAACATGTTAATGGTGTTAGGATGTAGGACAAGAAACAGGGGAGAGAATAATATCACCATCTGAGAATAACAGGTAATGAAAAACTCAACCACGCATTATTTACAAACAAGTACTCAACTGTAAAATGTACACCGTTTAACCAAAATCTGTAACACATGAGTGGGAAAAGAATAATTCAAAAACAGTGAGCTTTGAACTGCAGTCCAGTTGGTGGCGGTAACAACTTTGTTGATATACCAACCGCCATTAACACCAGCGAAGAAGAAGCAGACGAGGAGACGCTCTGAAGAAGAAGAGAGCCCTAAAGAAAAAGAAGCCTCCCTGCTCCCGAGGAAAAACAACAAAGTCCCTCACCGGTGGGACACTTGTCATCATGGTTGTGTTGTGGTGTAGAGTGTGACAGTTAACGCCAAGATGATGAACGACATCATAGAGGAGCCGGAGAAGGACACGCTCCTGGAAGCGCAGCCGGAGCCACAAGTTTTGTCGGTAATGTCATCTTACGTTAAAGCTAGCCTCTGCTAACGCTAGCTTGTAAACAGTGACTGTGAGGCTAGCTAACGAGCCCAGCCTGTGGTTTTGTTGAGTACTTTAAATAGGACATGCCATGCCCATTATTTTCGAGAGGGTAAAGTTACCGACGTTACAAAGTTTGACTGTAAATAATGTCGATTTACATGCCAAGGCAAGCTTGAAACGCACTGAATTGATTTTCTCTTCCTCATGACCGAAGGGGTTGATGGGAAATTTCATGGGGAGTTTTCGATTTTTCAGATCATGTGTTGTAGCTCAAAGTTTGGCCTTTTTCCTCGGACACAGGCGTAAACTGACTCAAAGACAGAGATTAAACACTATGATTCAAGCACATCGTTAATGTTGGAGTTCATTTAAAACACGCCCAACACAGGGTCCATTTAGTTATTTTATTGTCTTAAACTGCTACAGTTTTACTTGCTACCATTCATCAATAGGAGCAACAAATGTCTCTCTCATTTTTGCCATACAAGGGCCCTAGCAGTGGCACAAGACCTAAGATTACTGATGGAGGCATCAGGCCTGTGGAGAAAAGAGGACCTTACATCATGTCCAGAGCTCCAGCCATCCACCTCAAACTACGTAAGTGTTTCTCATGACTCATCATAACTGATGATGTGAACAGGTCATTATCGTGCAAGTGTGCAGATCGGAATAATTGTTTTCATGAATCTAGTTGTTGCTTATACAAGTACAGCCTGAGTAATATGACCCTAATGAACTCTGATGGTCTTATCTTGATTTGCATTGTGTGTCAAAGTAGTGCAATTCACCTCCTTCTTTCAAAGCTCCAGTATTTCAGTCCCTGTTCAAACTTGGTATTAATTTGCATTTTGGGTGATCTAATCACAAGTGGACAGCTATATGTAGCTTACAGGTGTGAGCACACTCAAGTTGCATTGAGGATTCATTTAGACCTGATCACTCAAACCACATTCAGAGGTGGTCCAGGCCACACATGGCCACATTTTGTAGGTGTGTGTGAACACAAATGTGGCAACATTGATATCTACCCAACTGATGTCCTCTGTCACAGTTGTCTAATTAGTTCTGCCAATGAAAGAAACAATTTTTACTGGCTGTTCTTTGATTTGTCAATGCACGAACATTAATGCACAACATAGCTCTACAAGGAAGTGAGGTTTTAGCCATTTGAAACAGTAAAATAAATATGTGTAGCGCCATGCTGATATTGTGACAGTCCACCATAAATAGGTCTCTTTATAACAAACTCTGTAAGACGGTTAGGGGCCTATATCAAGTCCAACTTGTATTACAACACTAATAAGCAATAAAACAGATTAAAATAAGATTATGCCTGTTTTTAAATGGCCTAATGGAGTTACTAGTATCTGATGAGCTGCATTGCAAACCAAAGCCAGCAACAAGAAGTCAAATTTCACTGTTGGTTGAAAGATGCATTATCACCACCAAGTGGACTGGAGTCACACTGTTTGCATTCATGACCTTCGTTAGGTGTTATTATGGTTCCTTTGGGAGCATCTGTTGAGTCAAGTGTGACACCTAGTGGTAAAATGTGGCCTACTGACACTATTTGCCTATAGATAAGGGATACATGTTGATGTCAGGTTAGAACAAGAACTTGGTCACATGTGGAGCTGTCAACGTGTCTATTTGTGTCATTACACCGCTGACTGACTGGCAGCATCTACAAAACAGTCTGTCCGAGTTCTGTGTGAGGGAATCAATGCAGAGTTGTCTTGTCATGTGAGGCCCAAGAGGCACACTGCATTTGAACATGTGACATATATCACAGACCCCTGTGTTTTAAATATGTTCACACTCAGTAAATGGGGACAGAGGAAAGCTAATGGGCAGTGGGACTGTGTTTATCCTCTGAATTTCTCAAACATTACAGATATTTTGTATTTAATATCTTTGAAACTATCTGTCACACCTGCTTTGAAATATTACACTAAAGAAAATTTAATTCAGTTACCCCCCAATTACCACATGCTCCGTATCTGTTGCAGTTTCCAGACAGCACTCTTGGTTCAATTTCTGATCCATACACGCCATATGACTAGTTCCATCCAGTGATACAGATTTTGTTGTTGGCTGAGGAGTGTCATATTTAGTCATATATCTTAAGTTGAGGAAATCTACCTGCCGCAACCTTTTAAAATCTTACAAGTGGAAAATGACAGGACAATCAGCAAACATATTTTAGCTGATGCTCAGATGTGTTGGTTCATGAGAGATGAAGAACATCAAACAAACAAATTACAAAGCAATGTCACACCTTTTACAAAGAAGAACTTGTTCTGAGAATGTGAGTAATATGTGTCATAAATCTTAAGTCCCACTGTGAGTCAAGAGTAATTTTCATTCCTACATCAACACCACTTTCAGTGATGTTCTTTGGTGAGATAGTTTGAGGCTTTAAGGTCTTAGGCAGGGTTTGCCTGACATACTGAATTTACAGGGTGATGGGTCTTCTACATTCTGATTGTAATAGATAATGGACTGGAGTGATCCAGCCAATTCTCAGAAAAAAGGCAAGTTGTGGTGTTATTAGCACAACAGGACAACCATCCAGCCAGTCCTTGTCAACACAAAAAAGTCTCTAATTCTGATCCTCACAGAGAAACACAGGGAGATGGCGAGAAAAGCGCTGAAGAAGAAAGCTCTCTCACCAGGACCTCCAGTGATGCACCAGCCCAGACAAGGCCCCAAGAGGTGAGGAAACACAGATGATGATGATGATGATGATGATGATGAAAAAGGAACCTATTTTTTTGTGATGTCAGAGAGATGTTAGTCTTGATCAATTTTTACAGTTTCTGCATCTCCTTTTAGGACGGTGAAGTATAACAAGGGCTATGCTGCTTTGAGTCAGCACGCCGAGGACACTTTGGTTGCACTGGACTCAGACAGGTAGAGTTATACAGACAAACTTTGCTAATTGTCAGCTGCTGCCAAAAAAAGTGGTGTTATGTGTTATGAAAATCACTCGCATACACATGTAAAAAGATACAGACCTGGACAAAATTGTTGGTAACCCTCTGTTAAAAAAAACAAAACAAAAAAACACAATTGCCACTGAAACAACTTGAAACTGACAAAAGTAATAATAAATAAAGATTTAGTGAAAATTGACTCACGAAAATCAGACATTGCTTTTGAATTGTGTTCAACAGACCTGTTAGGAAAAAAAAGAGAGGCTGGCCTGAACAAAAATGATGGTAGCCTTAACTTCTTTTTTTTTTTTTTTCTATCTTTTACTATTCTCACTTGACAACTGAAGAAATTCATGAGAAACAAACCAGTGTCTAGTTTTACAAGTGAAATTACAGATTTAAGGAGTCACATGTGGCATCTCAATCTTAACTCACCATTTTACATGTGACTTAACCATTGTGTAATCTGTTATCATGTCTAGTTACAGTCTGGACACACTCCCTCTGTGTTGCTCTTAAAACATGTTTTTCAGTTGACAGACTTCAGTTATTGACATCAGAATGACAGAACCTGTCCTGCTTGTCTTTACAGTGACGACGAGATCGATTTTGAGCAGTATTCCTCAGGATACTCTTCAGCTGAGGTGAGTTGGTCATTCTTCAGATGCTCTCACAATCTCAGTTATCACACAGTGGAACCTGCTCTACGACTTCTACTGCGTAGGTGTGAAAACACTTAAACACTGTTTTTTCACTGTCACATCTGTTAAAGGTCAAAGAAAAATAGTGGCATTATCAGAGCTCTGTGCAGTCTTTCACAAACACTTAGCTTGACTTATCAGGCCAGCACCCACAGCTGGAAGTGTAAAGCCTTGCCCTTAATCTCGTAAAACCTTCACTACGCAGGTATTTACTACTCTGTATATGAAGAAAAACTGGCAAATTATTTGGGCTTGAGTTTTTGGAGAATGGAAGTGTCACCAAACGATGCATGTTTGCTGAACCGTAAATAGGTGAGGGGTTAAAAGGAACCAGTTTTTCTCAAAGGACATAATCAAAAAACGACTGTGATCCAAATAAAAGTGATAATAGATGAAACTGCACGTTACACAGTTAGAACTGGCCCCAGGTCTGGCTTTTCTTTATCTGTACATTAGCAGTAATGTTGTATACTGAGTGAGTACTTATGCATGGTTACATGTGAGAGCCAATGATGTGTTTTGTTTTTGTGCTGTTTTCTGCAGTCACACAAACTGAGCCTCAGGCCTGTCCTGAGCTCAGATATGTAACCAGAAGTGTTTGCAGATCAGTCTTGCCTGGTTTTCTAAGTAGCTGTACAATTTTCACAAAACCTATGAGACAGTTGGAACTGCAGGTACAAATTAAGTAACCTAATCTAAACTCAAACAGTATTGCAATTAGTCATTTCTCCCCTTTAACAATATTAATCGGTTGCTACCAATCATTGGAAAGCCTGATTAGCCATCTTCGAGGTACAACTTGTAAGGATCGTGCATCTGTGGAATGAACAACACATCTAAACATGTGGGTAGCAACCAAAAAAATGTGCCAGACCCCTGCAATATTCTCCTGTTGGTGTTCACGCTTCTTTTGAGTTGCTCGGTGGATTGAAAAAGAACACATATTGGCCATTTTTACACTTTATTTATTTGACACTGTCAGAGTTATGTCCCAGATCCTGGAGATATGGGATTGCCACTGGCTTCAGAGTCTCATTCCAATATCTCACTGCATTGAGGTCGCCTTCGATGAAGTTATCTTTGGGGGATTTTGGCACATTTTTGGGGGGCTCAGCCCACACGTTTAGCTGTGTCACTTACTCCACAAATGCACAAATCTTAGGCGTTTATAATGTGTGAGTAGTTCATGGGGAGTCACAGACGGTGCAGATGGGGTTTGGGATTTGACGAAGTGGATGCAAACTGTACACTGTCAATACTCCTTTTTAACATGATGTTTAAAAAGTTAACAGTAACAATGGGTACTCAAGTATTTTGGTTGATAACAATACAGACACCAACTCATGGGTATGAAGAGGTCACTATAAACAGAGGAGCCACAGTGAGAGGTCTGCCAGGTTTAGCCATGTTACTCCATGATGAGCGTGTTCCTCAGGTTCCTGTCTGTGCTCTCCAGGTCCATCCTGATCTAAGCAGGCAACTGCTTCAGGACGGCTACCGTCTGGACGAGATCCCCGATGACGAGGACCTGGACCTGATTCCGCCCAAAGCCATGGGCTCCTCAGTGTGCTGCTGCTCCGAGGGCCCGTCTTGCTCCATGCAGTGATGCTGGTGCCATGACTAAAACCTTACAAAGGCTTGGCTCCAGTTCTCGACGCTGACTTTTGTCACCGGTGCCTGAGGCCTTCTTTATAACCCAGCTTGACTGCTGCGCTGCCTAAGGACTTCCAGCCTCGAAGCCAAACTCCTGTTCACGCAGGACCGCATGCACCGAGATTGCTCACCCCACTAGAAGACGCGGAAGGACGTAAGAACAAGCCTTATCCACTGTGACCCCAAAGCTTGACTATTTTTTTATTTCTCTTTTTCTATAGAACTACAGGAAATACTAACTATGCCACTGCTTCAAACTGAGTGGGAAATTAATTCATCATTTGGGTTGTGTCCATGTTGACCCAGCGGAGAGCTGGTTACTGTCTGGTTGAACAGGTCTGCAAGCCTCATTCATACACATATGGTGTATTGTGTTTCAGTGTTGCTGTTGATTTCTTTTTCTTATTAATCAACCGTTGTATGAAGGCACTTCACTTGAACATTTACATTCCATGACTACTGTTGCATAAAGCTTTTTTTTTTTTTTTTACACTGTTACTCCTCAAAAATACCTTTATTCCAACCGACAGGGCCACCTCTTGGGGAAAATATAATATTATTGATATTTTCAAAACTAAGCAGGACACTGGCTTTTGTATGATGATGATTATTATTTGTTTCTCTGTGGTGATCTCAAACCTTTATACAAATGTAGAAGATAATCCATGGCCCAGGATTATTTTCCTCTGGCTCCATATGTTGCGTCTGAGGCACAAAGAGCTCATTACATTTAACTCAGTTATGTTACATGCATACCAAGAGGGATTCACTCATACAAAAAGCTGTTTCATTACAAAGAGTAACAAGTTATTATTCTTACCAAATGTCGTACATGGCACAAAATGTCAGCAGATGAGTTACTGAAGTACCTTGAAAGAACCTCTGATGTTTGATTAGATTGGATTTGACGGTGTCTGTGTTGTATAAGTAAGTTTCATTCCAGAAAACAACACCTGTCACTTTTGAAAATGCTGCTACAAAAAAGCTAGTCGGCACAAAAACAAAATATATGGGGGATTCCTGCATAACTCAAACTGTCATCTTCTGACATTTGGGAATGTGGTTAGATATGTGTTTAAGTTCTCAAGTTTTTTTATGCTTTAGAAAATAATTTGTTTCAGATGAAAAGAATCAAAAGTAGGTTACTTTATTAGAATTGTGTCTTTTTTTTTCTTATGTTTTTTGTTTGTTTGTTTTGTTGATCAGTAGCTTTTGGTTTAAAACTCTACCGAACTCAACCATCTCATGTAACTCTTAGAAAAGGTTGTGTCGTCTTTAACATAACAGAATGTGTGTATGGACTGCAGATCAGTCACATCATTCATTATTTATTATTTTTTTATACATTATTTGGGGACAGTAAGAATAATTGTTGCATGGCATTAACAGTAAACCAGCTTTGCATTCAGTTTGTCAGCGTTGATGCTTCTCAGATGTCACACTACACGCATAAGCTCCTGTTCTTTTTTCTTTGTGTTGTTGTGTGTCTCTTTGTGTCTTGCACAACAGACAGGTTTGTGGAAAACGCTATTAATGTATGAAAAAAAGAAATAGATATTATTTTTATCTTAAAAACAAAAGAAACATTTGTTCACTCATGTTACAATCCGGGTCATATTTTATTATTAATGATTGATTGTTTATTTTAAAACATGTGCATTAACAAAAAAAAATATCAGAGCAAGTGACGGCAATCACTTACTCAGGAGACTTGTTCTTGTGTGTGTACGTGTGGGTGTGCAACTAGAGTAATTTGCCTTTTTTCACATACATTTGTCAAATGAAAATAAAGTCAATTGCATAGAGGTATATATGTCAGGATACGTGTGTGGCCCATGTTGTACTTAACCTGTCGGCCACACTGTTATTTCTCATGCTGTGATGTTGGTTGTTACGAGATGTAACTCTCAGTCATAGTATAAATAAAAGGTGTAGCAGAACACTTGACCACCATGAGGAGGTTGGGGACTCAAGGAGTGTTGATATTTTGGACTAGAAAGTCCTAACAGTCCTAATTTGTCCTTGACAGACTTGGAATAAATTCACAGAGGTGGGTTTTTGTTAAAACCTTGGCAATTAAAATACTTGTTGAAAATGTTAGATTAATAACATTTAGCAATGCACACTACCCCCCCCCCACCCCCCAGCACTCCATGGCTACAATGTGAGTGATGTAGGAATAAAAGCTGATTCTGACTCTTACGCTAATTGTGAGCCACTTGATACAAGTGTGAGCTGCTTTAAGAGTAAGAGCTGCATTTAAGGTGTATCGACCCCCGGCCCTGGATCTGCACGATGTTTTTAATGTACAGAAATATTGCACTTAACACCAGTGGTCAGTAGCAAGTACACTTGACTCACTTGTACTATGCAACAATTGGGACAATCTGCTTGTTATACAACATTGTGACGATATAATGTTACTGAGTGCTAAATGCAATAACTTAAATTGTTATTTTATGACAGCAAACACTAATGTTTTTTATTTGATTGTACTGTGTTGGTTTACATTATTAAATAAAACTCAGTTATCTACACTTTCGTGTGATGTTTTGATGGTGTTTAAGCATCATTTTCTTCGGTACCTGTGCATAGAGGTCATGTGTGAATGAAGCTTTTCCATTATTGAAAACGAGTTGTGTCCATGTGGTTGATAAGAAGTCCGTCACTAATTCAAGTTAGTTGTTGATGCCTCAAGGGGCAGCATGAAGCTATGCTGTGTTCTCTATGCTGCCAAACACACTGGGCGTCCCCTGGGGGTTTTGTAGTATTGTAAACATTGCATCATAACCAGTTTTAAGTCATGCAATATTCAGAGAAAGACGCTTTTGCAAAACTTATTGAGAGGTCGCTATTTGTCTGTTAAATATACATATACAAGTAAATTTGCTTAAAAAAATAAAATACAGACACCAAACCCCTGAAAGCACCTATATACATAATACATATGTAGTTGAATGTCTGCACTGACAAATACATCTGGCGCTATGTAGCTGGTGTGAAATTAAAGTTATGCAGACTTTTGCTTTCAGTTGTTTTGTTTTGTATAATACGGGGTGGATGGCCCATAGGTACAGTTTCTCGGTGTTAAAGTGAATGAAATAAATGTATCAATCAAAGGAAAAAACGACTCACAGACGACTAATAAAACACAGAATGTGATGAAACTGGAAAGGTTGTGAGACTTGTTGCTACAGAGGGGCGGGCCTAAGGGCTGGTGTGCGCCATGCGGGGGTGTCAATTGAAGGGGAGAAAAAAAACGAGTGAAGGGAGTTACCTCAGCGCTTTCCGAGATATGAGCTCGGGCCATTTTCCTGTCGGCCCCCTTTTCTATTAAAGAAGAAAATCACCAAAATCAGTGGGGAGAGACAGGGAGAAACACATCTACGTTTTTTCGGAGAGGTCGTCCAGAAGACAGCGAGAAAAACACACACAAAAACAAAGCAGAGGCTTTCCGCTCGCGGGATCAGTCACAGTCTGCGGTGCATGCACAGTATTTCTCCCCCCGTGCGCGCGCGCGTGTGTGTGTTTACAAGTGTTTGAACGAGTGCCAGAAACGAGGGAAGAAGGAGGATAAAGCCCAAGGAAGGAGGGATGGTGGACAATTCAAGCAGTAGTAAGGCACAAATGGTGAGTCGCGGTGCTGCTTGGCGTCCCTTTACGTTTCTGTGACCTGTGAACGAGCTAGAAAAGAGGCAGTTTGACCGCCGTTTGTCACGGGAAAGAGTTAGCCAGCTTAACGTGAACGTTTCTCTAAAGGGGGCAAGAAGACGAAGCTTTCAGAGCTAATTTGACCTTATGGTAGGTTGTTGATTTCAAGTTTATTTATTTATTTTTACAGTCTTAGTACAACACTGTAACCCAAATCTACAAAGTGAATTACATTGGGGAGGCTAGTTTTGTTTGTCTGTGCGGTAACTTGTCCTAAAACCCATTCAGCTACGTAAACGTTATCCACGTATTTTGAGGATGTGGCAGTTAGCCAAATGCGGAAAAGGTGTATATTTTTGTTCACTTTTAAACCGAGTTGTTGTTGTGTTTTCTGTTTTCTCTTCTTTTTTACTTTGGTGGTTGTTTGCTTTATGAAATTGTCTGGAGGTCAGTTTACCCTTTTCATTTTGCGAACACTGAAGTTTACGCTTCAGGCTATTTAGAAGCACTTTATCTTCCTGTCCGGTTTCAACACTGGCGATATGGATGGCCATTTTATGATAGTTACAGCAGTTGAGGGCACTTGTTCACTCCGTGCTTTGCTAAAGGCGTTTGAACGTAAAGCAAGATTTTATTTTAATAATCACTGCAATCATGTTGTAAGAACCAGCAATGATAGTTCAAATACCAACATTTGTCCTGTCTTCTAATGTTTACTTATATATTTAAAGCCTTGTGTCTGTCGAAACACATTAAAAGCTTTAAGTTGGACTTTTGGATTGGGTACATGCTTTTTATGCAAAGGGCTGACATGGCCTCTATGTACTGAGGTTACAAACAGTCTTCATGAATTTTCCTGCTTCATTATTTCTGCTTTTACATGTGCCCAGGTCTTTGAGTTTTAATTTAAACTTTGAGACCCAAGGTTAAAAGATAGTATGCACATTTTATTCTGTTATTTCTTTATATTAGCAAATATTGTTACAGGAGGTTTATTGCAAATTTCCCAGTTTATCAGATTATGGCATGCAGAGGCAATAAAGTTGTCCTGCGGGAAAGAGCTCAACTGGAATTTTTATTACATCTTGGATATGAATTATCTGATTTGAGTGTGAGTTTTTGTTTAAATCGAGGTTTTTTTTTATGTGCGTGCCTCACACATGATCTATTTCATCTGTATAATGAGATCAGAGGAGTAATTAGATTTCAGTGTATGGTTGGTCATCCTCGACTCTGTCTCTGTCTCCCACAGCCCAGCATGTCTCAGGAGCCTGGTGTGGCCTTTCCTCAGAGCACCTCTACAGGGGGGATGAAGCTGGAGGCGGTGATGGAACAACTCCAGCGCCAGCAGCAGGCCCGACTGGAAATGGAGCGCAAGGAGAGGAAGCTGCGAGAGGCCCACATCATGTATGCTCAGCAGGTTGCTGCCCAGCAGGCCATCCTGGCAGCTGCCCGGGCTTCTGGGGCCAGCTTCATGAGCAAAAGCCTGGCTGGAGGTGTCCCTGGTGGTGGGTTGCCTCCACGAGTTTCCAATCAGAGCAGTGTGGACTCAGAAAGAGAGGATGACGAGGACAGAGGTCGGGATTCTGGGGATGAGGACGAAGACAATGAGATGATGGAGGGAGATGAAGGCAGTGATGAGGATGAGGGAAGCGCCAGTGGTCTGGAGTTCCTCCGCAAGCAGACCCTCGCTTTGCAGCAGAGTGCCTCACGCATCCCGGCCCGTCCGTTTGGCAGTTACTCAGCCTCAGCCCCCCAGAGGGCTGCTTCCCCTCCTATCAGAGTGAAACAGGAACCTGACGAGGGCCTGTCTCCTGCGGGGCCTCACTCTGCCACCTCTCCCAATGGACAGGCGGACTGGGGCTTTGAAGATCACTTCAGACAGGTTAGTGCCCTGCCTTGGCTCCTTGCCACATAATTTCCTCCTTATTACATAAGTTCCTGTTTTGGTCTTTTCCAGCTATGTCCTCAAATCACTGCCCTGTAAAATCTGGCTTGGTTTAATGAGTATTAAACCAGGATCCCTCCATCCAGAAAGGGAAATAATTATAATTTGCCTTAAGAAGTTGAGCTATCCAGGCACTGGAAACTGCCGTCTGCACATAGTAATATAATACTAAAGTAAATAGTATGACATTAGCTGCTGGCAAAATGTCAACAGTATTTTATGAGCACAGTTTACCAGTGATTCTATTGCATAATGTATTTGTTCTGTATCCGTACAAATTGACACCACATCACACTCATACAGACTTGGTAGTATACAGCTGCTAAAACATGTCTTTTCTGCAGTGGTATCTGGATTGGTCTCAGAAAGGAAAAAATATTGCTCTTTACATTTTTTGAATTTGTTTTGAGTTGTATCAAAATACTACTATTTACTGTGATGCAGAGTAGTAAGAGTTTCACTGTTCATCACACTCCTTTTGACCGTTTGATCGTTTGTTTGATTTCTCACTCTGCCCTCCTGCTGTGAGTGCCTGCTTAATCTTGACTCCGGGACAAATCTCCCTGGCAGTATCTTTGTGAGACACTTCAAGTCTCTGTGGAGGGTTGACCGCTGATTGGCTCTTGTGGCTAAAAATCCTCCTAAGTGAGTCCTGGCAGAGGGCCAGGCTGAGGCGCAATATGTTCACGCTCACTAGCTCTCCCCTGCTGCACTCACAGTCCGTGTGTGTGTGTGTGTCTCTCTCTAATTCTCTGTCCCTCTTGGCACTTTGCTCAGGCTCTGGTTTGGCTCGGCTCCAGGTAACGGAGTCAGGCAGCGTAGGGTTGCCGCTGTGAGGCTGTGGGTGGTTGGCCGGGTCAGCACGAGCATTTTGGGTGGGTGGGGAGGTTGGATGTAGTACACAGTAGCAACCCACCACACCCCCAGCTCCCCCACCCCGAGACTTTCGGCTGTGTGCCAAGTGCACTTTCTCTTGAAGGTAAATATTGCCTCAGCACAGTGTTACAGTGCGCTGGAATGCCAACTGGGAACAGAGCCGAGCTACATGTGGTTTAGCATCATAGCTTGGGACATAGCAAGTTAAAGAGAGTCCTACTGGCTGTGGATGATATAAAAAGCCTCGGTTGCACAAGAGTGGGCCGTGTCAGAGGACATATCTGCGCTTGATCACCGAGGGTGCAGAACTATCATGTGTCTGGATTTTATTACTGTCTATTTAAAGCCAGATGTCTTTGACTGGTGCTTCTCTGGACCACATTTCCAAATTTAGCTTTGGCACACACACGGACATTTGGTAGTGACAGATAGGACAGAGATGCTGAGGGAAGGTGGTGGTGGGAGAAGGAGCAGTTGTGGTTGTGTTTTTTTTTTTTTAATATAGCTTATTGAACAGAGCCACTGCTCTCACGTGGGTCTGCTGGAAGTGATTAACTCTGCATGATTACATGAAAACTCTAGAGGATATGAACACTGTATGAGATTGAGTTTTGCTGTGTTGTATTGGCTGCTTATTGTTTTCAGAGGTGCCAGAGAGAGTGTCAGGAGTGGTATTATTCTGTTAGGTGGCAGGGCTTTGTGTGAGTGTTGTCAGAACAGAAGATCACAGCAGCAAAGTTGTAGCTGACCAGTGCCCTATCTGTGGCCTGGCGTCTTTTATCAGGAGAGGCGGGCTGAGCCTGGGGGTTGGGGGAGGCATTGTCGGATGAGAATTGGTCTGGCCTTTTTTTGTTTCCTCTCTTTTATCTTTCCTGTCATTATGTCAGCTCTGCAGTATTTAATGACTGCTCATCTCTTCAGGCAGTTTCAGGTTGCACTGCTGTAGGGGGAGGGGGACAGTTGGATTTTTGATGTCATTGTCTTCGAGAGGCCAGAGACAAGCCTGGCAGATGCTGCAAATACCGAAGCCCTATAATAATGGGGGGAGCACATTTATTACGTTCTAAAAGCAGTGACAGGGGGAAGATGAGATGACTAGCTTGAGAGATAACATTTACATTTCACCTAGCCAGTCACAGTGGTTGGACCCAAACACAGTCACAGAGATACTGCTGTGTAGTTGTGTCATAGCAGGCAATATCTAAGGAGTGCGGGTCATAATTTCATCCAGAGCCTTTTATAGACACACAGACATGGAAATAAGGTTACCAACAATTCAAACAAGATCTTTACTAGCTCTTAAAACAGTGACGAGTTGGTGAATGCTGCTGAACCTAGTTTGTGTGTAATTTGCCTCATCCAGCAGCGACACTTGACTGACAACCATTTGATTAGTCCATGTTGTCGTCCTATACCCATGAGTGTTTTGAGTGTATATGAGCAGTGAGGGCCTGTACAGGTCAGATGGGAGGGGGGGGTGCGGGGTTGACAGACATGGGTAGCCAGTGTTTTCATGTCAGTGATGTATGTGTGGTGACCTCAGCCCTGTCCTAAACAGCAGAGTAAATAATTGTCAAACAAGGGGATGGACAAAGCCGTCGCGTGGTGAGAGGGCTAAGGCCGGCCAGTTGCCCGCCTCAGCCCTCTGGCCTCCACCGCAGTGGGACAGAGCCTGCGTGACCCCTGTAATCCACCCCCCCCCCCTTCTGCTGACACATGCCCATAGACACTCACCTCCTCGTGATAATCCCTGTGTGATTAATAGAGGTTTAATCATGATTACAGAACACAGATTGTGTCTTCTGCTCTAATGTACTGGTGGCGATTGCTTCAGTTGGATTGGCTGAGCGTTGTAACTGAGGGGACATGGTATGGTGTGCTACAGGTGGTGTGTGAGTACGGTGGCTCTCATTCAGATTCATGTTCACAAGCTGTTTGCCCCTGTGCAACTTTGCCTTTTGACAAATGAGACAAAATGGAGACGATGAGCAAAGCATGTGTACATTTGCATTGGTGTGATCACAAAGAGAGAGTGACGACAAAGCCACAAAGCACACAGAGTGATGACAACCTGTCTCGTCACATCGCAGACCTGAGTAGTAAGTTTTAGGAATGTTTGAGTTGACATTGATGGCTACATTTTAATTGGGGCGTTGGTGCTCCCGTGTCATTATGTCGCGTGATTCAGGGAAGAAAATTGCATTAGGAATATGTAACGTAACCATCACTCAAAATGGTTCTCTTTTTCATTGTGTCTTCTGTAGCAATAGCCAAGAACATTAGCATAATAAATGTGGAAGTGCATTCGGGAGGTAATGTGTTTAGCAGGCTCAATTACGAGAGGCTGAATAATTACCACTGCACCCTTATTAGATTTGTAGTTTGTCATTTCAGAGATTGATAGAGAGTTCAGATCAGATCAGAGATTTCAGAGTTCAGATCAGATCAGAGATAGAGAGTTCAGATCAGAGATGCTCTTGATCAGGAGATTCTACAAATCAGGAAAAGCAGGAAAACTTTGTGTTTCATAATTTCATTGAGCCCTGCCAGCACTTGCCACCCCTGCGCCTGCTTCTCCTGCTTAGGGACTGAGGCCTGTCTGTTGAGCCAGTGCTGTTGCATAATTTAGCTGTCGCCCCAGCAACACACCAGCCAGGAAGTGGGGAGCTGCACGGCTGCAGCGCAGAGATCGATATGGATTGTGTGTGAGCTTTTAGAGGCAGGAATGTTCAGCCTCATTTATGGTTCATTTATGATAAATGAGGAAGACATTTTATTTAGCAGATGCACTCAAGTTTGTCTGGAACACAACTTGTTCTCACACATCCAGCAGCTTTCTCAGCAACACTGCAGCGGTGTACCAACAGTATCTCTTAGTAGTGTCATAGTGGGAGCCAGGACGCTTCTCTGCCTTATGTGCATCCTGTACACGCCAACCTGACCTGGTTTCTGCTCTCTGAATGTTATACTTGTGCCTCACATGCCATAACTCTTAGTGGGTTTTAAATGGTGTAATCAGTCTTATTCCGTTTACTGGACTTCCTGTTATGCTGATGTAATAAGCCTGGAATTACCATATGACCCCTGTTTGTAAAACCAGCTCACAAATGGAGGTCACTCAGATGAGAAGTAATGGCAAAGGCTGAGGTGCATCAAAACAGGCTCCAGTGCTTGTTCAGAGCAAGAAGTGTGACTGTATAGCATGAGGCTGGTATTGTGTCTGCCATGCTCAAACTGTTGAACTGCATGGAGAATTGAAAACCTCAACCTTGACTGTTCACTTAAGCGTTAACACTGACATACAATGCATCCGTAGAACAATGGATACTTGTTTCACCTGTTTTAACTATAGAGGAGTCAAACAACATTACACAGAGAGTAAAGCTGACCAGTTCTGTATTTTCCTTTATTCAAGCTACTTTTATGTAGCAATTTACTGGCACCTCCATAAAATGATTTTTCAGTGGAAAAGTACAATTTGACCAATGAATCCACTGTAATCAAAAAACAAGACATGACATCATTTCCCTGATGTATTGAAGAATGTACAACTTAAATCTGAACACTTTGAAGCTCTCTGCAGCTGCCCTGCTGGATCTCTTTAATCTGTTCTTTGTCATCTAGATGACTACAAAATTATATTACTAATGGCATTTGTGATGAACAGCCAGGACACTAAATGGTTAACCTTATTTCTAAATTTGCCCCCTTAGGTATAACAGTGACCTCCATTCAGATTAGGCTTGGTAAGGTGTCAGATTCTAGTTGTATTGGGTGGGACTCTGGCGTAATTCCCTTCAGTGTGACCTACAGTTTCTTGCTCTTCTACTACATACATTTTTCAACTTCTTAATGAATGTTCACTGCATTGTCGTTGTTTATTACAAGTTTGTGCCTCACACGCTTCACCTTATTTTAATATAAAAAAATGTGATTAGTTTTTGTGTCATCAGTGTCACACACACACACCTCCCAATGTGTGTTTTTGTAGTTCAGCATCTGAAACAGACTGAGGGGAGGTATAGTGTTTATACATTTGTTTATATGACGTGTTCCTCTGGGATTTATCAGTTTATGTTTGTAGTCCATTGCTGTGTGAACCCTGCTTTGCCTCATTAACAGCAGTCCTTGGCTGCTTGGTTGAATGGAGGCGACTGAGCTTTTAACTCTGAATTGACTTTTTAATGGCATTTTTCTGATTAATGGTACTCTGTGCTTAATGTAGCCCGACTGTTATGGCTATGGTTGAATTTGTCTTGGGATGGAAAGATGGAAAGAGCTGCACAATTGGTGATCCGTAATTCTATTTTGCCCTTCCATTTCCCAGTAGACTGGGGTACAATATTATCCAAATTGCATGGCAGTTGAGCTATTTAATGATAAACCTGGATTAAAAATGGATTAACGTACAATCTTCAGTGTTGCATTGTAATGTAGTAGTTGGGGGAGTGATCTGAAGATTCATATCGTGGACATTCGAATGTGATATGCTTTTCAAATGAATTACAGATTGCATCTTTCAAAAGGTACTATATTTAGATATTGGCTAGCCCACTGCTCTGTGCTCTGAATCTCACATACTCAACATGAGATGAGGAATGACTTCCATTGCAAACGGCTGTCACAGCCATTGATACTATCGTCCATCCGTGGGACAAGTACCCTCCACGTTGGCAGAAAAACATGGAATGTAACAATTTCAGACTAGCTGGTTAGCAGTTTTGATGCAGCTTGTCAGAAGACAGCATCGTGGGCGAAGACTACCTTACAACTAGACAGAAGATTCAAATCGTTCCCATTTCCAGTTTAACGTCCAGAATAAAGTTGGAGTGAACAGAGGATGAATACATTTGTGGGATGGGATGGTCCAAGTGATCGCCCACCAATCAAGATCAGCCTATTTTCATTTGTTTATTTATTTTTATAAATTTGGAATTGGGAAATCAGCATTGATGCTTCTAGTCAAGGATCATCTTAAAACTGAGCATCTGTCTGTGGCTGTGCTGTGTGCTTTGTAGTGTAGTCCTGCCTCCAACCTTGTTGAATTTACCTGCATGTAACAGACCACTAAAACAAAACTGTATGGAACAGGTACCTGAGACCAACACAGTATATGCTGTTGTCTGCTGTTGATCGGCTCATAACACTCAGAGATGAATAGTATCTGCGTCTTTGACAAAAAAATGTAATTGTGGCATCGCAAGATCAAACCTTGAGTTAAAGTGACAGATGTGTCCATACCCACAGCTTAACATAATGATTTCACCGAAAAAAGATTGCCATAAGATATTTTTGTCCGATTGTGCACCCCTTGTGGCATTGCTTACTACGTTTTGCTCCATATTTGTCCTGGACCCTGCTAGCTCAGGTGACGTGAACTTGCTCAGCTGATTTTAACATTAGTACCTATTAAGCAACAGTAAAGTAACAGTGTGGGTGAGAAATTTTTCACATGCTAATGCCACTTTCAGATTTATTTAAGGTGTAATCATGCTGGTGTAGGACAAGCGTTATTTTGTGCTGACCTGCTTTTAACAGCTAAGTGTGGAAGATTTCCCGTGCCCAGAAATAGAGGTATTGAATTTAGTAGGGAGATGAAGGGGGAGGGAGAGGGAGGAGGAGATGCTGTGGAAGAGGAGTTAGTGGTCTGGCTCAACACACTACACTGCCCCACCCAGAGGAAACATTCCAGACGGAATTAAAGAGTTAACTCTTCAAACAGTGAACATTCCCACCGGGGGCTCCCAGCAAGAGACAGGGGTTTGGTGGGGGTGGGTGGGTGGGTGGGTGCATGTCCGAGTTGTAGTCGGGACCCTGATTGGTGATCCTTCAATTCATTTCAGTCAGTGTCACTGGGGCTGTAAAAGAAAAAAGCCAAAGGGCCTGAATGGGAGGAGCTGGATGGGAGGGCCCCTGGTGCAGCCAGAGACACTTTTTTTTTTTATTTGTCTGTGTCCCAAAGGGCACATCTGCTACTGGCAGACGGGAGGAGGCTTCTCGCGGTGGTCATAGTCCCTTCACCTCTGCTACATCTTGGCCTGGTCAAACACAGTGCTAATTGGCAGTGTCTAGTCTTTTGTGATTCTGTCCTCTACGCAGGTTCTTTAGTCATTCACTCAAGGATTCATGGTCCTGTGTCCTTTACAAGACCCTGTGGTGTTCACGTCCTCATCAGAGTGAGGAATTGTTGGTCTAATGATTATATCTCCACTCAACACTGGTAATGTCGGTAAAATATAAACCACACAAACATTTTCAATGGAGAAAAGTCAGGCCAAATATCAGCTCTGTGGTCACTTGAAAAAGGTTTAACAACTTGTGTTGCCAACTATATGTAACACACATAAGAGCTATCTCAGTTTTTAATGGCATTATGCCTGTTAAAGCATGTGCAAGTTGGACTTTGCCTGTACTCACTTCAGAGAGATAGAGAATACAGCTAAAATGATGTTGATGTGCCAATTTTGTTTTTGGAGTCACCATCTATAATAATTTGCACTAAAGCTATGTTTGCACATACACATTCCCCCCCAACCCTCTGTAAGTGCTCCACACTCCTATTCAAATGCCACTTTACATGACCCAGTCCCTAGATCAACAGAAATGTCCTCACAAGAGGAAGAAGTGTGTCGTGCTTCGTTGAACAGGGCAATTTCATTTTGCCTGTTGAAGTAAGCGCTCCTGCGTCATGCAAATGACTTTTTGCTTTTTGGATAATCCCTCATGCGCATTGTCACCGATGGCCACAGTGCTCCTCGTTGTTTAATTGAATTGAAAGGCAGAAGTTCTCACATTTAAATGCAAATGGTGCACGTCCATTAGAGTTGCCACCCTTCTTCCCAAATCAGCCCCAGAGGATTGGCTTCCTTGCAACTAATGGAAACTGAGCTACTGATGCCTGCTGTAATTCGATCAGTTGGTAGTGAAACCACAAGACCCCCTCCCCACGCCAATGCTGGTTCCATTCCTCCTTTACAACCACTCCCACTCAGTATATCTCAACACCTGCTCTTTAATGAAGGCAAACAGAGAAAGGAGAATAGCCAAATGAAACAAAGACATCCACCAACGCCCTTGGCAGCTGCAGTGAAATGGAGTCAAGGTCATATGACGCTCAACCTCAGTCTCCCTGGGTTTTACATAGGATGACTGCATATAGTGATATACTGGACACATGTGTATACTACTGTACTGCACTGTGACTGTTGTTCACACTGTGTGTTGCAGTGACCCATTGCACATGATGTGAGGTCCTGTTGTCTTTGTACCATGTTTGACTTACTGCTTGCGTGATAAATTGTCAGTGTATTGCAGTTGGGATTTAAAGGGATTTTGATTAATGCATTTTAGATGCAAAAACACCCCCTTTTATGATTTATCACACAATTACTTAATGATATAAGATATTATACTGTTGTCGCTGCATGTGTCTTTATCTACAAACAATACACTTTTCAGTACTTTAACAGCAAAAAAAATTGCTCAAGAAACCAAATGTTTTCTAAGCCTTTATGTGGGTGACTGTGTGATTGCCACTCGTTCTTAAACAAGCCAAGTGGAGTTGCAGAAAAACAATATTGTCTCATCGGGTTCTGGACTCAACTCTGTGTAGAACATGCCAGACATTGAGGAAGTGTGGTGCTGAAGAGTGAGAGTTGCCTATTGTTAGTGGCTTTCTTGGCTGTCTTCTGCAACTTCTTTGGCTGAGTTCCAGGCTGGTGTCGGCAGCCTGTAGGTGCTAACTGGGCCATTGTGTCAAGGCCCCTGGGTAAACACAGCAGCTGACTGGGTCCTGGCAGAAAGCCATGCAGAGGAGAAGGAGGTAAAAGGAGGTGCATGAGGGTTTCCTTTCCCTGTGGCCAGCCTCCTTTTCAGTCTGCACACTCATTGCACCGCCTGCCAAAAATCTATGTAGTTTAAAGTAGCATGTGGTGAAGTTGTTTGTCTGCCAAGTCCTCAGACACAAGCTGAGCGTAATCATGTGCTTGTAAGAGGGAGCTGCTTGCATAGGAGGAAGAAAGAAAAAAAGCTCCTGGCTGCTGCCCAGGAAACGTCACATTACACTAAAAGCAATGTGTTCACAGCTCAGCTTCCAACATTTAGCTTCTACATTCAGTGCTGTACATCCCGCAAAGCTACTCACTTCCTGAATGACATTTATCACTAGAAAGCAGCAGTAAATAGTGTGTCTGTCGAAAACCAGTGGCTAGTAAGCCTATGCTGCACTGGTATACAGATAGTTCATACAGGAAAAAATAGTGTTTGCTCTTATTTGATAGAGCAAAGCTGTGCTATTAATAGTGATTTTGCATTTACACAGATTAATGAAGTGCAGAGGTGTGCTGCAGAATAATGAGAAATGACAATTATATTTGTTCTTGCAGATAAAAAATATTTTTCCAGAAGTTAGATATTGAACATTTCTAACTGTGTGAAAAACACTTGATCATAGTATCATAATTCAAAGAGTTTAATTAAAATCAGGGCAAAAAATTGATGTTCAAAGAAACTGTCCATCTCTCCATTATCATAAACTGACAATTCAACTTTATAGAAGTAGAATATTTGATTGTTTGAAATTAAAAAGGCTAACATCTCCTTTTAAATTTAATGTTTGCATTGGTGTCAGCAGCACACATATTATTGGATTGTTTTTTTGTGTTTGTTTGTTTGTTTGTTTTTTCAGATAACAAAAAAAAGCATGTTAATCATGCCCTGACCTGCAGCTGATCTGGTTATGAGACAATTGCACTGTGAATAGTACTATGGACCATGTCGACAGCAGTCGATAATTTCAAAAGCCATCCTAGTAAATGATTAAAGAGTGGCACAGAAAATTGAATTATTAACAGCAGGGACTACACTGAATGTAGGTTATTATGAGAACTATACATTGTGGCTCGTCAAAGGTTAAGGCAGTGAATGTTACTCCATTGTTTGGTATTTTTCACTAGGTTAGAATGTCAATGTTATTTTTATTCATTTATTTATTTATTTTTTTGCACTTAGTTATTTGACAAAATGAAACTAATCTTACAGAACAGGCCAGCATCAGATTAAAACAGGTAGTGATTTCTTCATGTTAACAGTTTACATATTTCAGTCTACAGTTTATGTTTCAGATCACAAGATCACTCTTTTCTGACAAACATCCGCATGTTTATGTGGGACATAGTTCAATAATGTTTGTGGCAGATTTGGGATGGCCCAACCCCCAGTGGTGTGAGCCTTGATTAGCCAGCCATCTGGTCAAACAAAGACATCTCAGGTTTTCCTGCCCTAAATAAATGTGATTAGAAAACCTGAGGAAGCACCATGCTTTCAGAGAGGATGTGTGAGCAGATCTTTCCTTTCAGGACTGGCAGCAACAATTACTAAATTGCTGTGTTGTTGTTGGTTCATCACTCATACTTTGGAATCACACTAACGCACCTACACTTCACATGCATGAGCATAGATCACCAAATAGAGCCTCCACTTTGTTAAGGTTTAAAAATATTCTTCATAGTGCTTGTTTGAGAACAGCTTAACCGTGCACCATGTGAATCATGCTGTACAAACATCTACCTACCTGTAAGTCTGTCATTAGAAACACTGTGTGTCTTTACATTTATTGGTTAAACTATTGTTGTATGTGCCTTTGCAGCATGTTTGCTCTGTTATCTATATCATATTTCCCCCAGCAACAACAGCCCAGTTTCCCTGTGAGTTTGGTTTAATGTGATCATATTTATTGCTCTTCTGTCATGTCTTTCTGTGGACTGAACTTCAACCTGGATTAGTAAATGCAAACATTTAATTGTGCTCAGTACCCTGAGACTTTCAACAATTTAAATATCTTAATTTGACTGGGCATAATAATTTGCCTGCCAAATGTCCTTTCTCCTCAAACCGCATCATGTTGCCACAGCAGCTGGGGTTAGTGTGGTTATATAACATAATGTAATATGTATGTTGATGTATATAAAATAATGATTAACTTTTTTTCTATTATTTTTTTCTGTTTAATAACTTCATCATCAATAATTTATTAACCAGTAATTCACTCAGTAGGCTCCACATCTCTCTGAGGTGTTCGCAGACCTGCAGGTAACAGCGCCGTGATTCACTATGAGCAGCAGAGCCTGTGATGCTGGATGTCACAGTTGGTTTTCATGCTGGAGTTAAATATAAATAAAAATAAAAGGTTTTGTATCTGGTTTGTTTACTGGCTGCTACCTCTTCAAGAGACCAAACCAAAATGTCCATATTGTTTTTGTTGATCGTGGGTTCTTAAAGTTCATATTTCAAGTTCTAAGTTTTTACATATAGATATACATTTGCTGGAAATATTTTCTCCCTCTCCCAGAAATGTTAAATGTTGCATTTTAAGTTACCTGTTAAGTGAAGCTAACATGGCTCTAAGACAGTTATACCTCTTGTCCACCAAGATTTAAAAAAAAAAAAAAAAAGCTGATGCTGACCACAAATTTCTTCTGGATAGATTAAGGGACTTCCTACACAACTGAAGTGACACCATCACATGCACATACAGATGCAGTGGAGGAAGCGTGAACGACAAGCTGCAGTACAGACTGAAAAATAGATCTGTCGAGTCTTTGGGTTGATGCTCCTGTAAAAGTGTTGGGCCTCTGAATGTATGTTTTAAGACTTGTTTAAAAAGGAAGTGAAAATGAGTGGGTCTTGATAAACTCTACAATAATCAAAGCTTTTTAATTCTGCTGATTGACTTGTTTTAACTTACCTTTAACTTAACTGTGAGGCCAGCATCATTTATCGCACGTGGCACCACAATTATGTTTCTGTCAGATACAAGCACAGTGTTGGATTACAAAACTGCTCTCAATATGGCTAACATACTGTGTTGCCATTGTACTTGATGGCTGCTGGCTTATAATTGTCCCGGACTGCTAAGTTGCTCTGGATAAAAGTGTCATGGGCCAAATGAATACATGTAATAATCACTGCATAGACATTGCATAACTTTCACCACAGTGACAGTGAATTTACACTGTTCTTATATTTAGGCTCAACAAATCCCACACTAATTTGATTGTTCTCGATTTGATTGTTGTTCCAAGATATTGAGAATCTCTGCCATTTCTTAAGTGTCCAGTAGAGATGTAGTAGCTTGTCAGCTCCTGGAGATGAGCTCCAGATGCGTGACGGGCTGCACCATCCCAGCTCAGGTCCCCGGGGGGTACTGGCCTGTCAGAGGTGGAATGCCCCTGCACACTTAACGCTAGCTGAGGGGAAACAGATACCCCTGGTGCTGAACGGAGAAATCGCTCCCTATCGATTAGGCTCTACAGAAAGCTGTGAATTGCGCTTATGGTTTGAACATTTGATACTGCAGATTCATAGAGATAGTCATAACATTAACTTGTCAGATGGAGGAAACCCTGAGAATGCCGGGAGTGGTGTGTAGCCCTCACAATACGTCTCTGCCCCTCTGCCTTATTCCAGACAAAGAAGTCATTTACCCATCTGACTGCAGGCGTTGTGACCCATGCTAATTCATAAGTAATTAGATGTGATGTATCCTAATAGCAGTCAAGGTTTTTTGTCGATTGTGAATGTATCAAGTTCCTGGCGCTGTCACTATAATGAGAATGTATATAAAGGCCTATCAGGTCTGTGTGATGTCTCCAGCTGCCATTAACATGGGGGTGAAGTGGATGCTTGCTCTTTGAAAGATGTGAGATATGCACGGTATTTTTAGCCAAAGCTTTTAACCCAGAAGAAACGGCTAATAGCTGCTTTGACCTGAATGCAGCAGTATAGCTTCTTGCTTTAAGCGGCGTTGATTACAAGGGTCACCCAAACGTGCGTGTTCTTTTTTTTTTTTTTTTTTGTACACTTCTCGCAGCCTTAAAGTGCTGTGAGAGTAAGTTATTGTGCCTTTGTGAGATGATAAGTGCTTTGCATATTGGAGACAACTTAATATCTGTTGGTGCACACTTCACAGAGCAAAACTAATAGCTTTAAATCAAATTATCTGTGAGGGGGCACCAAGGGGCCCCATGCAAGTCTGGGCATAGTTAAGTTGGAAAATCTAGTCTCTGATGTGTAGTTTCTTATGGGCCTGAGCTACTAATGGAAAGGGTTAACTTATGGAGTACTGTATGTGGTGGCACAGATGTGATTCACTAAAATGTTTGCTCTGCTTGTGAAAGGGTCTTTGAACCAATGAGTGTGAACTTCTGGCCACACCAGCCTATAAACGTTGCATTTGTGTGAGCGAAAGGGGCCAGCTAGTGTAATGGGGGATGGGGCCTCTGCCTGTGGAATGTGGTGTCTTGGTGAAAGGGCTGGAGCTGAACAAATGCAGTCAGTTTATTTGGCAAACCAGACTTGCTGGTCACCAACAGACATGTTTACCCAGGAACTAAATATGCAGATCCACCCCTTTCTTTCAGACTCGGGCCTTTCTTGTCAGTTGTGATGTGGTCTCTCTTCCTCTGTGGTTTTGAAACTGGATGAGATCATGAAAGTGTTGATCAGTGTATAAGTTAGTTGTTCTTGTGTATTTCTGCCTGCCTGATTTTGTTCTGTCTCTTTACCTGTGAACTCCCCCACCTTCGTTTTCCCTCTGTTTCTCTTTTTCAGCTTTGTAATTGGAGTGATTAATGGAGGGAGGGGTGGTCATGCCTGGAGGCCTGCTTTTCAGTGGCCTGTTTAGGAGTGCAGCACCGCTGCTGAGGCTGGGGCAGGTAGCAACATGTTCAGCCCCTGGACGTTTAGCCCCTTGTCCTCGCCACTTTGTCTGTTCCCCCCATAAGCCAGAAACATCTTCCAGCTTCAAACATGAGTGGACATTCAGGCGCAGGCATGCCCCTGGGCCCTGTTTTCTGCTGGTGGCCTGTTCTCATGTGATATGTGACTTTTTTATGTTCCATAATAATTCTTAATGAGAGTAGAGAATCACTCATGGATCTATTCATAAGTTCAAACTGTACCTTATGTTCCTGAGTGGCAGTGAGATTTACTTCTCCCCTGCACATGGAATTGCGATTAGCCTCAGAGCCTTTGTTGGCATAACGTATGGCCAGCTCACCATGAGATCCTTTACAGTAGTTAGCAGATAAAGGACGCCATCCGCTCAGCCGAGCTCCAGCACACCCGCCCCTCACCCATCACCCCCTCCCCATGGCAAGAGCCACTATAAATGATTCCTGGAGTCCCGCAGAGGGATCAAGGCCCCAATTATTTGATTTGGATTAGAGATTGCCGCCCCCCACGATGCTCGTTTTTACAGTCATGCTGAGCGGAAGCAGATTCCCTTTCTTTGAGAGCATGAAGCGACTTTGCAGATGAGATGAAACCGAACGCACAATTGCTCTCTAGTAGATGAACTTATATATGTACTTACTACTGTAATCACCTAATAACTCAACTTCAGTCACAGATGCAGTTGTGTCTGAAAACATTAGAAATACATCATATGTAACACATTAATAAAAAAAAATATATATATATGTATCATATTATATTATTTTTATATATATATATATATATTTATTATATTGTGTATGTTATAGGTCACTGTAGGACATTTAAGAAAAAGAGGAACCTTGGAAACTAACCCCATAGTTGTCTTTATGGCTGTTATTTAAATGTACTAAATAAGCAACAGTTTGACTACTAAGCAAGCGTGTAGCCTCTGAATCGCCATTTACCACTGGATTTTGGCTGTGATCCAGATTCCTGCTGGAGGCCTTGATTGTGATTAAATTACTGCCGCTGTGTCTGTTTAAAAGATTTCCCTCACTGAACTGTTTTGACAGGCAGCAATTTGGCTAAAAAAGATTAGTCTGAGAATGAGATGTTAAGGGTACCTGTGGGATGAAAGGTGCTCTCCTGTTATTGTGAGGTCCTGTTACTGGTGTACAGGAATGTTGGTGAGTTTCCCTAAAGTCACCCTGCCTCCTGTGTGTATTCTGGCAGAGTTCGCAAGAAGACGTCGGTGGCGTTTTGTTACCCTAGATTTACTGCCTGGGGTTGCCATAGGGACTTTGCTTGAATGTGGATGTATTTTGTGTTTATTTATTCTGCTGTTTGCGCAATGGTTTTTTTTTTTGTGAAGTGGAATTTGATGAGGGTTTGCTATGGAAACACTCACTGTGTTAGAGAAAGTTAGGGTGTCTTGTTGGAGCTGAAGTGGTTTGGTCATCATGGGAGCTGTGATCCTGCCCTCATCTCAGTTTCCCTGGCTTTGCGGTAGATGACTGAGGATGATGAGTATTGACGTGTGCTGTGAGATTGCGTCCGGAGGGGGCTGGGGACTTCCCTGTGTTTGCACATCCAGGCCTATTGATTTGGGCCTCCTGTTCAATGGCTGTGGCCCAGGGGAGTTGGTCTGCAGTGTGAGGCTGTGCACGGAGGGACACAGAGAGTCATGACAGCAGCTCAAAGTGGGAGCACACGGGTTGGGGGTATGGCTGAGGGCTAACAGGGCTCTCATACAGCACAGACACGTGCCTCTCTTCTGTAGGCCTTGTTTAGTCCACGGGGTCACACTGAGTGGCTGGAAAACAAACTGGTCCACTCCTCGTTGCAGATGACCTATGTGTGTCTGTCATAAACTTGTTATGTATTGTATGAAAATTACCTACTTCACATTAGTTGAGCTCTACCTACACAGACTGTTGTTGGCTTCTGACCTGTTTCAAAGTATGTGTGAAAATTCATTAGATTCACTCTTTTCCTGCTGCTTTTGTTATCCAGAGACAATTATCAAAGTGAAGCCAGCTCAGCGAATATTCCCTTAGCTCACTGGTTGATATTTGAGCCCAGCCAGCTTCCTACTGGAGGACTGAAATCACATGATGCTTTTATTAAGAACAAGCCTCTTCATCTAATAACGGTTCCACTATCAAATTGGAGAAGTGCTGTCAACATCCTGAACAATCAATGCCATCCATCCCCCACTCCCCAAGCAGCAGCCATTAACCCTTCTTGTTCCGGCATGCCTGGCCTCACTAAAATGGTGGCTGTACTCCAGACATCTTTCTATAATGGCTGCGTAGAATTACCTCCAGGCTATGCATCAACATTCAAGTAGCATGTGTTGTGAGGTTTGTCCGATACAGGGTTATGCAAAGAATGTCAGATTGTGGCAGACTAAAGGCTGTCCCTTTCAAAACGGGTGCACTCAAAATTAAGTGTTTTGCCTGTTAGGACCAACTGGGTGGTGGTGTCAAACACTACCCACTCCAAAAAATGGTGATGGGGTGATGTTTGCAGTTTTTATTTTTCAAATTCTACAGTATAAACCAAATATGCATCAGTCCTGTGGTGGCAGCCTAAATACCTTCGGACCGCTGCTTAAATGTTGTTGCCATAGAGAGAACTTTTCTGGCACAGGGGAACAGTGTGTATGGAAAGGCCCCTGGCGGTGACCACTTAAAGCTCACTTCTGGTCATCTATGTTATTCTAATCCCTGATTTGGCGCTGTGCCAGTTGGTCACGTATGGTCATAATGTGATTAGGCCACCCACTGCCTGGCCTAAACCTGCTAACAGCATGAGGGAGACAGAGAGAGGAAACACGGGCTACTTAAATATATGAAGGCTTCTGTTCATCCTCCACCAAGCAGATTGGATTATGATTATTTGGAGGATTATTTGAATATTATAATTTCATTTAGCCTGAATGAAATTGTAGCCTGCCTGTGCACACTTAGATGTCGGACTTTTAATGTAAAAGAAAAAAAAAATCTGAGCTACAGAAAAGAAGAAACTTCATATTTAACTATGACTTTTCATCCAAAAAGTTAAGCCTTTAATGTCTGTCCTGAAAGTACGCAGGGTGTGGGAATTTCTTTCTCTAAAGAAGTCATTTCTGGGTGGAGTGCTGGATGTGATGAAGGGGCTGAGGTGACTGATCATAAGGAGTGGTCCCAACACATCAGTATCCACTCTAACTTGACAAAAAGCAACGTAGTGTTAACATTCCTCAGCTGACCAAGGTCCCAGTTCAAGAGCCAACATGTCTATTCATGGTTAACAGCTTCCATCTTCCAATTGCTTTGCGTCTTTTGAAGCAGCCAGAGAAGCGGACAGGTTTTCTGTCGATACACTTACTTGCTTTGGCACAGATGACAACAAAATTTACACTCTCAGACAGAGAATCATGGGCAGTTGTCAGTAAATTAACACCCAAAAAAGGTATTAAATTGAATTAAAATTAAATTAAATAAAAAAAAACATTTGATTTTAGTGGAACCAATGCAATGTAATCCTTACCCTGTGTTTGTCATAATTCTAGTACATTATCAAACATATGAATATCAATGTAATTGATTGATATTTTTCACGTAATTAGTTTGTTGTCATCATTTAATGTTGTTTTCACATTGTAAATTAATGTGTCACATCAGAGGCGCTTGTGGACTAAGGTGGAGCTGTAACAGAACTAACCACAACATGAAAAACAATACAATAGAATATTCCTGTAGCTCTGTGCAAAGTCCCTGTTTGATTAATTGATCCGTCAATAGGACGCAAATCTTCCAGTTTTGTACCACATCTTATGTACGGCAGGCAGAAAATGCATTTACAGCAGAGAAGGGGATATAGCAGGAAGGCGAAGTCTGGCACCAAGTGGACAATGGTCACTCACTTTAGACCTTTGCTCTCTGTTGATGTCAGGAACACCTTGACTCTTGTGCTCCCATAATACAGAGTGTCCCTCAGGGAAGAATATGTGTGTGTGTGTGTGTGTGTGTGTGTGTGTGTGTGTGTGTGTGTGTGTCGGTCGATGTGTGGCTTGTGTATAAGCACTTTTGTGTTCCCCTAACAAATTCAAGGCCAGTAACCCGGTTCCTACTGCCTGTTCTTTTGAAGCTGAGAGAAGAGCATCTGTTAAATGGATTTATTCAATCAAATAAATCAATAAACATAGTTTCAGGAAAGGCTAAAGTAGTATGTTAAAATATCAGTATCTTACTGTAAAGTCTGAAAATAAGGTAATTTCAACATAAAAGCTCTATTAAATTGTAAATAGTTTATGTCTATCAGAAAAGATTTGAACTGTGCTTCTATCATCTATGAAGCAGGTTTTGTGACAACAACAGTGTCTGATTTCAGGGATGCCCTGTGGCATTACCACAGAAGGCTACACACCCATTCAAAAGGGAAACCTGTGGTTGGGATACTGAGATTGCTTCAGATGCTTCCACCATCCCAAATGATATGTGGCAATGCCACACATCAATCATGTCATTCGGTCCGAATGATATGATTGGACGAGCAACCTGAACGTGCCTAACGTAACAGCTTGCGCACTCCTCTCTACCTCGACTGGGAAGAACGCTTTTTTAAAAAACACCAGTGACTCAGAGCAGTGGCAGGACACAGAGAGCAGAAGAGATGACAGAGCACAAGACAACACAAATAAAAAAGAAGGCTTTTGGAAATAGACAGTTTTTTTAAACAGACCGACAACTGCAGCCGCGAGCTGGTCGCAGAGTTTCATGTGTCTGATATAATGTATGTTTATAGTGCACAGCCCCGTGTGATATGTAAACACAGGAAGTCACATGTGTATGGCTGTACCGATGATATGTTCAGTTCAAGCATGGGGCAGTAAACCTCAGTCCACTCTCTGCTGTGTTTAGTGTCCACTCAGATAATACTTCATGGTGGCAGCGTAATGAAACGTTCATGTATGCCAGATGTAAGCCTCCACATGCCCGACGTGAGCTGTGATAACAAGTTATCAACGGTCCGAACCTGGTTGAAGTTAGGACCCGATGCTCTTTGCTACTGATCTTCTTCCTCATGAGCTGCTAGCATCACTGTCAAAGGCAGTTCTGTGTCAGGCTCAGAGCTGCCCTTGTCAGTCAGAAACAACTCCACCTCTGAATGGACCCTTGACTCACTCGGTGTTCCCAGAGGTGGTGTATGCACTCTTCAATCTGGGGTCCATGAGGGGTAACATGTCCAACAGGCTGTTTGCGTCTGGATAATCAAACTAAAGTTTAAAGAACCCAGAATTATGTTACTGTGATTTGCCACAGTGCTGACACTGAACAAACTGGGTTGAAGAAGGGGATAGTAATATACTTGTTACCTGATGAGGCATCACTGAGCTCCTGGAGTGGGGTTGTGGGACCTTGTCGGTCGACTCCAACAGGACCTCAACATCTCAGGAGGGAACAAGATTTCATGTCTTAATGTCAAATGCCAAGACTTGAGAAATAGCTGGCTCCTCATTTCTTGCTCCGCCCCCACCTGCTGGAAGAACCCATAACAAGTTGGTGCACAGGTAGATTTCAGCTCTCCTATCTGCTAAGAGAAGGGTAACATGTTAGGAGAAGTAAGGTGTACATCAGAAACACTCTGATACATGCAGTCTAAATAAATCATGTAATAAGTCTTACATGTAAGAGTAATTGTTACACGTAAGCATTTTAGTGCATCACCTCCTCAAACATTACTAACGCTCTCTCTTAGTCATTCAGAGTTTTAGTTTTAGGCCCTGTAAGACACCTTTTGCAATTTTCCATAATGCTGCCTCTTTAACCTTGGTGCTTTCAGTGTTGATATGTTGGCAACATAATGATTACTGTAGTCATGGAGAGCTGTAAAATACAACTATGCAATAAAATGGTGATATGTATGGTGACATCATGCAGGCAGGTTAAGGATTAGAATTACATCTGCAGAGAAAAAAAAAGAAGGTTGTGTCTAGCTATCTACCCCATCTGATGATTGTGACATCTAATGGTGTCCTGAATCTCCTTGGGGCCTGCACTGTTGTGTGACCAGTGTGCATCCAGTGTCAGACTAAAAGTTAAAAAACTGACTAAAATGCTGTCACTGAGGATTTGCTGGAGTTGCAGAAAAACCTTGTTGTGACTGCATGGCTCAGTCAGCTCATTATTTGAAAAGTTGGAGGAGTAGAGTGAGATGGAGAGGCTGAGTGAACTGCTTGTAGTGAAGTAGCAGTGAAACAGAATTTAGAGCAGACTGTGGAGGTGTGGAGACTGTGAAGATGCACATGAAATTAAATGCCCTCTCCAGTGTGCTGGTGGGGGACTGTCTCTTTTCCCAAAGTGCTCCTGAGCTGATCCGCCTTTCATTATTTTTGTGCTATACCTCAAAAATCTTGAATAAGCTGCCAGTCGTAACTTGATTTCTAGGCTTTCTGCCGATCTGGTCGGCTATATCGGATCGCCCGATATTCTGCATTTTATGCAATTTTGGCCGTAATGTCTTAATTCACCGATCCGATCAATGACGTCATTGTTGTGTTGAAACTTTTTGCAGATGCTCCCGTTGCATAGAATGCAGATGGCTTGTGTTTTATCTGTCTCATTTCCACAAAGTTCCACGGCACCGACACAATTAGCCATGTTTCCACTGCAGGAGTTCCTGGTAAAGAGAAGAACCGTCCTTTCACTCGGCCCTCTCAGCTGCCGTGTCATCATGATCATCACAATCTAATCATTGTGTGGCAAATTTTTTTTACCGCTCTTGATGTTGTTTTTCTAACAGTATAGACGCCACAAAGACATAAAACACACATTTAAACCAATGAGATGTGTTTGTTTTGCAAAATAGACACACCTCAATGGTTTAAATGTGTTTTTTATGTCTTGGGGTGTTTATGTTTTAAGTTCTGTCACTATGTGATGGACAGTACAGTTTTTGAATCTTGAATCATTAGAGGTCAGATACAAACAAACATGTCGGTGGCGTGGAACTTCTTCAAAGTGAATGAGACAGATACAACACAAGCTATAGACAAGTTATTTAAATAGACATATTGCTCCCTCGCATGATCGGTCCGTTATCGGCTATTGGTTTATTTAAACTCACTGATTGGTGATTGGCGATTGGCTCCAGAATTCCTGATTGTGTAAAGGGTATTGATTTCTGACGGCCCTGGGCAATGTTGTTTGGGGCAGTGAAAAAAACAACCAATCATACTTTTTTAGTTGTGATCTTTTTGTGGCATAAGTTGGATGTCATCCAGTCAAAAAACCACACAACTGGCTCATTAACATTGTTGTTATTACATTAATCTTTGCCATTCTTCATTTTCCACCATTGTGACTGACTTGTGAGTTATCAGTGAGAAATGCCTGAGTGTGGGAAAGTGGTGAAAACTGCTACAGCAATATACACCAACAAGTGTCTGTGCGTGCGTGTGCATGTTTGCACAAATTAGTGAGACAGGGCTGGTTTTATGCAGTCAGGTTTAAATGCGTATATGGTTGCCTGTGAAGCCAGTATTATTGATATTCAATACAATAAATCTGGTCCTGTCTTACATCTTGAATGAATGAATGATTTCTGAACCTCTAGTTCAGAATATGGACATACACACAGATCATCCTGTTGTTGAAAATGTTTTCCTCAGATAGTAAAATGTATCTGAGGTTTCATTTGAAGGTTTTATTCTTGCAGAGAAATGTACACATCTGTTAGATCTGTTATTAAACTTGTAGAAAATTAGAAAAGCATATTAACTTGCTAACAAGAAGGATGATGGTGTTTCCCATGAACCTCTAAAGCTCCTTGTTTGCTTACTGTCAGTAATATTACAGCATCGACCTCTGACCACTCAAAAGGGAACATCCAGCACTTATAAAAGGTGCCGAATGTAAAGTTTTTTTTCATGCAAGAACAAGCATGTGAGGTTATACATGGCTGCAATCTGAATTATCTTCTCCTATAATCATTTATAATGGTTAAACGTTAACAGAGGTGGTCAAATTGTGTGCAAAGGTCTATAAGGCCTCCAAATGTACCATACTGTATATTTACTTTCACATAATGGTTCTGTTGTAATCTCTGTGACATGCTACAGATACTACAGGTTGACAGCAAAATGTAGTTTTGATAAGGAATGAACTGTCTAGATTAATTTTCAACAGAAGATATCAGCTGAGGAGATGGTGATCAAATCATTTTGTTTTTGAAAAATATATAACTCCCTTTTCTAAGCTGGTATATAAAATGTTAACATTTGACTTAACCTATTGTTTTCCTCATACTTGAAACTTTTCATTGTAGACGAATTGATCAATGTTGTTAATATACTAGATAATTTCAACCCAGATGACAATAGTATTTCAGAGAACTTATTTTTAAATGTGTAAAAAGGGACACGATCTGCTGTAAATGGCATATACTGTTATTCTTGAACAATGTTTTTATTTTGATTTGTGTAACTTATATCCCTACAATAAATATGCCATTTGCACTGGGTTTGTAAGTTGATGGTTGATGAGTATTTGTTTAGGGAGTATGAATGTTGACAACCGTTGCACATACAGAGAGCGAGAGGGTGAAAATGACTTGCTCTCTAGGGCCTTGACAACCTTTGCCCTCCTGGCTCTCGTTTCAGGCCATGTAATTGCCACTGACCAATGGGCTCCTGGTTGTAACTAGACCCCAGGCTGCAGCCATTAACGTCCCCGCCGAACGGATCTTGTTTTGATTCCTGATGCTTTTATAGGTTTTGTCTTTAGGAGACATTCCTGGTCGGCACATACCGTGCACCCCTTTCTGCCCCTATTTTCCTTCCTTCCCGTCTTGTGGGGCCATTACCCCGCTCTCTGTACTCACAAACATTCACACAGCAATGATCAGCCTTTGCTCAAGTGTGTGTGTGTGCACTTGGGCTACTGACCAGCCCACCTTCCCCAGGCCCCTCCTGACAGCCAGCTACACTCCATGAACTTGGCCACCCATCACAGCTGCGTTAAGATTGAAGGATGGGGGGCCCTTGTATCCAGCTGGGTCCGAAGACATGGGTGGGGGCAGGGCAGGCCCAGATGCAGATGGTTTAGGTCAAATGGAGATGTTTGAGGATGAAGGGGGAGGGGGACACAGGAGCTCAGGGGCACAATAACTCCAGAGGTTACTCCTCCATCCCCTGGAAAAATGCATTCTTGGAGTTTGGGTATATATTAGTTTTCATGTGTTTGTGTTGCAGAGTGTTGGCTGTTGTGGTGACTTGCATAGAGTTAAGAGTTAAGACAGATTTTTTTTTTAAGTGAACATGAACTTCCTGACCTCCAATCAGTGTCAACCTGATGGGGTCTTTACAGAAGAAAATCAGATTGAGGCATTTTAGAAAAAAAAAGATGTAGGGGTCAAAATCCACTCGTAAGATTTGTAAATTTTCAACCACGTTTGTTGTGGCACCAGGCAACGTCCACAGATCAATTCTAGCTTGTCTCTCATTGCATGTCTTCTGTGTCTGCCTTTACTGTCATATTAAAAAAAAAAAAAGTGAAATGTCAAAGCTGTATTACATTTAAAACACTTGAAGGCAGTGAGATAAGGGCCACTGTGTACTGAATCCTCTTTGTATGTTTGCAACCACTTTCTGTTTGTGTACCAACTTTATCTGTGTTGTGTCTTGTCTGTTTTAGAATGGGAGTGCAAGCTGGGCAGATGAGGCTGACAGTAGCAGAGGGAGAGGAGAGGCCTCCAGAGACTTTGCTAAGGTGAGCACTTGGAAAATGTGATCACAGGATGGCTTCAGTCATCTAAATATATCCTCATGGCCCTGAAACTCCAAGCCAGCTTCAAAGACCAAGCACTGACAAAGACTGACGTATGCATCGCTTCATGTTCCCTTTTCTGTTAGAAGTTGCACACTGCAGTGAGCTAGTCAGTATTTCTACTCAAAGAACGCTGCACATACAACAAAACAAACTGTTTCCGTGCATCTGTGAAACAGTACAAATTGTGAGTTGCGGAGAATGTGCCCACTAAAAAAAGTAACAGTAGAAAGGGTTTACGTTGCTTAACTCTTGAATTGTAAACTATGACAATGTTTAAGGAATGACGGATGTGATAAAATAAAGGGACGCTCACTTGTGCACAGTTCACTAGGTTGAACTTCCAGAAAGCTCCACTTCCACGGACAATTTAACTCCTGGTATAGGTCAAAAAGTGCATCATAGAAGTAATGAGCTTCTGTTTTCTCTTTCAGCTGTATGAGCTGGACAGTGATCCCAAGAGGAAGGAGTTTTTGGATGACCTTTTCACCTTCATGCAAAAAAGAGGTAAGAGTGTTCTCAGTAAAATCCATATGATACTAAGTAGCCACTGCATCAGTATGATGACCATTCCACCTTCACATGTGCTGTCCATACCAGTGATGGCATATTACTCAGAACCAGCTGTTTGGCATTAACATTCACCAATGAGACTTTATAACCTGTTGACAAATCAATATAGATTTTTTTTTTTTTGTTTTCTCAACTCACAAAGCATGCAGGGCACCTTAAATCCCACAGGGAAACACTTGCATTATAAATATGCAGTGTGAACCTAAAGTCACAGACAACATTGGTTGAGGTTCATTTCTCACTCTCTGCCTTTGTGGAAAAAGCAAGTACCACAAGACTTCCATTTCTTAGGAGTCATTTCCTGTCTCAGTGTTGGGGGGTGGTGCTGTTTTTTTACAGGGCATCTGGAATTTCACTATAGAGTGATTGGAGTTTGGCCCACAGCACAAACTGTTTATTTGGCCCTACAATTGTTTGAACCCATCTAAACTGAGCAGTGATAAAAGTACACATTTCTTTGTGTTTCCAAATTTCTCTGCTCTTTCCATGGCTGTTGTGCACAATGTTACTGATCAACTTAAAAAACATACTGTCACTCTCACTGGCTAAGAAATCCTTTACTAATTCCCTTCGCCAGGGTAAAGGCCTTAAGAGGTCAGCAGGTGAGGTCTTCCCCCTGTTGATCCTGAGGTTCTGCAGTATCAGAGTCAAGAGGATCTTGCAGTGACCTAACTTATTTAGTTGGACAACAGCTGGGGAAGCTCAGCTGACCACATGCAGCTTTGACACTGCCTACAAGACCCCTCTGAGTAGGGCAGCTAATGCACTTAGGCTTTTATCAGACAAATCTGTTGCCAAGTAAGTTACATGACTTGAGCAATACCTCCCAAGGTGAGTCACAATGTTATTACAATGGCGCATACTTTACATTACGTTTTGGCAGGCTATGATGGGTGATGGTGGTCTCTGTGTGTGTGTGTCTGTGTGTGTGAGTGGTTCATACTTCAATATGTTTTGTCACAGGCTATGATGGGTGATATAGTATGTATGTGAATGTGTATGTGATGCATAGTCTGTTTTGTCAGACTGTGACAGATGATGATGGCGCAGTGCACACATTCGTGTAAATGGGTCTATGTGCATTGACATGCATGTGTAGGTACTTGTACGCATGGAGTGTCTGATCTGATCTCAGTGCCCGGAGGTCTTGTTTGGCGGGTGATGAATTAAGCCGAGTCAGAGACAGGGAGGGACGGGATCTGTCAGGGCCCTGTTAGCATCTCTGTCCAGTGGCAGACGCTGGGAGTGGTTGGCTGACCCCTTCCTCATGCTGGTCAGACGGAGAAATCCATCAAGCTGACTAAAATGCCACCTGACAGGAGATAACTGGCTGATTACAGTGCTTTGTGTCTTGTTACTTTCACTAAATTTGCATGTAGTTAAGACAGCAGAAATAGGTTGACTTTTAAGTGAATGTTATTAACAAGGATGCCTTTTTTGATACATGTTAAACAACATTAATGTGAAATTAATTAGATAATTGATATTCAAAAAACAAAAAAAAAGGTTGTAAAATTATCTCTATCTGAAAGCAAGTGAAAGCATTGAAAACCATTAGGAGAAATGGTGTTTGTGGGTGTAACGTAAAAAAGGAAATGCCCTCTTTAGAGTCAGTCTTTGTCAGTTGTACACCACCGTAGAAAAAGTGTGGTGGACATGGTGGGTTCTGTGCTCCCGATGAATGTACAAAGGAGTGATTCTGTGCTGATGAAAACATTACTAATTTGTAGTTATAGGCGATAACAATACAGAAAAAAGTGTAAATACTCTCTCTATGCCATTTCTGCTGATACACCCCTCCCAAATCGTACCCACTGGTCCTTCAATATGCTGAGCTGAATTAAATTCCCAGACTGACTTACATTGAGTGCAACTGGAATCAGCTGGCAGGGATCAAGTGCCTGTGTCATCATCAGTACAAGTGACCAGTAGTGAGAGAGTGCAAGGGTCAGTGCTTGACAACAGTTGTAACAACTGTGACCATGCTCATCCATAATAGACAAGTTGGATGCAATTGGAAAGAATATGGTGTGAAATGGAACGTGTAATGGTTGTTGATTTTGACTGTTTTTTCTTTGAATGAGGGAAACTCAAAGGGCACCAGAAAAATACAATTATAACTGGAACAGTGAAAAATAAACAGCCATGGTGCATGCTTCGAATATGGATGAGGGATGTGACAGCGTTAACATTAGAGACCCGATGCTACCATTTTACATGTGGGAAGGATATAATTTCAGCTACTCAATGGTGGGCTCTTCACCCCTTCTTTAAGAAAAGAGGCACTTGGCCGACCTCTGCTCTCTCTCTTGATCTGTAGTCCTAATCACAGGGAACAAATTGCTTGGCAGGAATCCATTTTTGCTTTTAGTGCCAAACATATAGATGAAGAACAAGCCTTGCAAAGCTCCTCTTGATGGTAACCTCTAATTACTGTGCATTTACCCCCCCCCCCATTTATATATTCCTATGTAAATGTGAAGACATGATCATTGCAGTCTTTTTTTGATGAAATGCCATCTTCGCAGCCCTTTTAATTTCATGCTGTTATTATGCAGGAAACCAAAGAACGGGTAAGGTAAGTAAAGGTGATTTGTATAGTGTATTGTAAAGCTACATAATTGAAAAGTACCTCGCATCAATAAAGGAGTACAAACATTCAAAGCAGACAAGAAAATAGGTGAATAAAAAGGATAAAATGATAAAACAACGTAGCTGAACCAACAAGATAACCAAAAACCTTTGTGAATAAACATTTTCAACTGCTTAATTAAGATTCACATGAGTGTAGAGGCAAAGTCCAGATGGTTGAAAGAATTTTGATTGAAATGGTCTAAAAGAATCCAAACAAGAAGAAATAAAAACATGAATAATCATCTCCGGTAGCAACTTAAAGAAGAGCTGTTTCTGTTTAATGCATTTTATGAAAACCTGATTGAAAGCAGCTGGTCACACTATGTATCTCTGAAACTGCTTTCAGATACAGGGCATAACTTTTTTCAGCAGTTTAAACACAAGTAGCGGCTTAGATCCAGGCCTATGATTCATAGAATGACTTTGTCTGCGGAGCATTTGAGAGGGTTATTGTTGGAGAGGATTTATTTTTATTAATCCAGGATGAGGTTATGACCAGGGAGATTACTGTAACAGGAGTTACTACGTCCAATACAGAGAAGCACTGTTTAATAAACAACTGGACTAAATGCTCTGCATCATAGCGGCTTTACATCTGGGTGAAATACAGCTGTGCCCTCGTTAATGATGCGCCTGTTAGTTATACATTTATGTGGTAGCAGATCCAAGATGGAAGAATATCAGAAGGAACACACTTAATCTCACTGAGAGGGAAATCCTCCAAGCAAACACTTAGTAGGCAGACTATGTGAAAAGAGTCTTATTTTTAGTTCCGAGTATGTCCAGCTTCATGTGTGGGCCCAGAAACCCTGTATAAAGTTGAGAGACTCGGATGCAACTGTTGTTTTAGCATTTTCAACAAGTCAACAGACAACTACCTGAACAGGATGGTTTGCAGGGAGGACAGGCGGTCATCCTTCAGGGTCTGTCCAAGTAGGCCAGGACAGGAAGGCTCGGTTTAGGGAAGACCTCCATAGCATTTGTTGATGGCCTCCTGGACCCCAGGAGACCACAGTCATACCTGGCACTGTAGTGGCATTTTCAAGATGAACCTGTCATGATCTGTCAGGGAGGTGAAGGGGTTAGACAGACATCTCATGGCAGACTCCCCAGGCAGACTAGAGCCATGCCACTGTGCTGTGAGACGAGCTAGGGAAGGACTGTAAAATAGGAAATGTGCTTTACCTTGGCTGTAGCTACAAAATAAAAGCTAATGAATGCCACCTTCCTCACTTTACCCTTCAGACAGAATATTTAGGAATAATGCCTCGTGTTGTGAAGCAGGTTTTGAGGTTAAATGAAATCCTGTGGAATCTGTGGATGGAGAGAGACAAATGGTGAAGTGCTTTTCCCACCTCATCGTGGGGCCTCCATGTCTTGAGAGGAAGGCAACAACGGAAGGAAAACTTACGAGGGATTCCCATTTCCTGCCTCTGTGCTTCAAAACAGTGTGTGTGTGTGTTAATGGTTGAGGAATTTTAGCAGCTGTCCTAAATCCTTGCTGTGTGTAAGGGGCCCATTGATGGGCTCTGAATCACAGAAATGGCAGAAGACTCATACACACAAGCCCACTCTACTACCTTTTTCTTCTTGGCTCTTATATCTTTGCTGACTGCTCCTGTCAAGATGTTTGTAGGGTTACAGGATTTTTTTAGATCAATTGTTGGGCCCTTTTTTGCTGTCACCATTGACCTCTACACTGTTTGTTGCTTGTAAAAGCACAGCCTTATTCAACTTAACAAACCCCTCTGTCTTTTGTGCTAGATAAAATCGGTTAATGGCCTGAAATGGAAATATCATGTAAATGTACAAGGCCTGCGAATGTTGCAAGCATGTGGGTGAGGAATATTAACCTTTTATGAGTTACACCGACTTAACTGTTCATCATATCCATTACAGGTTTTGCTGTTTCACCCCCACATGGAGACACAGAAAAGCTTTGATGCTGGCTCGACACCATTAACCCCCTCACAGATTTCGATTAAGCAGATGGGTGATTGTTTGTTTTGGTTTGACACCTAGCCACTTTCTCATTTGGAATGGGGGGTGGGGGGGCAAGAGGTGGGGTTGTGGGAGCTATGGGCATGCAATAAAGACAAAAAAAAAAAAAAAAACGAAAGAGGAAGAAAATAAGAGTGATGCAGCCAACTGCCTGTCAGCGCTGTCCACTTGAGATGATTAATGGCCACAGGCTGTGATGGACAGAGGCAGAGAGAGAGAGAGAGACTCCTGTTCAGTGAAATCACCAGTCAGGGAAGGGAGGGAGTAGGGGTGTAAAGACAAGTGTTTTAGCTCCTTACGCTCCAGCCAGAGAGCCTCACACGTTGCAGTCAGCAGAGGGTAGATCCAGCCCAGTGTGACACTCTTAATGGGAAGTGTAGATTCAGCTTAAGAGGGACCACATGGTGTGCTTTTGCTGCTTCAGAGTTATTTTAGGGGGAAATCCTTATGTACTAGGTTTAGGTCTGTTAATAGTTATTAAGTGGTAAGCCGGTCTTGTCTTTGTCATTAAGTTGTAGTGATCCTGATAGGACTCATGAAAGGAGCTACGGAGGGGAGATGGAGATGGTTTTATTGAAGATATGTTATTTTTCTTTTCCTCCAGAGTCGGGCCTACTATCAGTGGCTCTGCTCTGTTTGCGCCTGTGAAGCTTCAATAAAGCTGCCAGTAGTGTTTGCATAGGCCACAGTCGGAAATGAACAAGTCGATTATCAAGTGTTATATTAGAATATATCCGTTAGAATGTACCATATATGAAAATATCCAACTCAGCATCGTCCATATTAAGATGGATATTTTTTTCTGTATTGGTGGTGTGTGGGTAGAGTGGCCTCCCAGCAGGACATAGGAGGAAGTTCCCTAACTGTAACCCTGAGACCGAGAGCTCTGTCCACACCAATTACACCATGAATGGGCTCTGGGGGATCCATGTATGCATTATATTACTCCCCCGGTCAGCCTCACACTGGCCCTCGTAACAGGCGGGCCCTCTGTACAAACACCACACTACAATAGGAACATTCTCTGGCTCTTTGATATGGCCTCATTTTCCTTTGAGTTAACACCCCACAACTTCTGGAAAATGGCAGCACCTGGTTCGTTTAACAACAGAAACACTGAGTGTTGAGCAACATTTGTCCATTTTTTTAGGTAGCGTTGGATTGTGAGTGAAATGATTTTCATTTGGGGTCAATCTTTTGACCTGTCACTTTGCTCAGTAACTATAACACAAAAGTTCTAATAAATAAACACATTTCAATCAGTTTATATAATCTGATTCTTTACGGATAAAACTTTCAAGATGGATGTTAATTTTCTAGACACGACAACCCTGTTACAAAGGATGTGTAGTATAAGGTGTAGTTGGGGAATTACATTTTGCCCACCATTGTCTTTCTTTATTTCTGTCTCCATCCCTTTCCTCCTCCTTTGCCCCCCGCCCTATTCTCCTTCCCCCTCTGTTTATTGTGCTACAGTTACAACCACTGAAACTTGATAACACCATGGGGGATAGGGGCGGAGGGCCGTGCTGTGGCCTGCTTGGTGAGGCCAGGGGGAGGAGGGGCTGGATTAAGGGGCCTCCTGTCCTACACAGAATGATTAATGGTCTTCAAATAAGTGGGGGCCAACCTTTTTGATAGTGCACCGCTGACGGACAGCAGACAAGGGAGTGACGGTTGCACGTCTGCATGTGTGAAAAGGGCAGAAAGAGGGGATGAAGGATGAAGAGGGCAGAAATGGAAACCACAGTAGGAGACAAGGGCAGACAGGGTGCCTGGGTGACTGAGGGGAGGTTAAGGCCACTCTCTTTCATTTCCCTTTGAAATCACTGTGTCAGTGGGCTGAAACTGACCAAGCTCACCAACCAGACAGACGGATAATCAGACAAACATATAAAGAGGCTAGAATTGGTAGCAAAGGGCCCCTACTCTCAGGAAAGGGTGGGAACCCAAATGATACAGAGATTCCAACCACTGCTTTCTAATCATTGCCCCAAGGCAAACTCCAACAGATCTTATTGGACACATCCTCCCTTGCATTCATGATCAAAGATCTTATGGTTACTGTGTTGATATGTTTGAGGGCTGAGATTATCTTTGCCTTTGGTAAACTCCACCCATTGGTTGGCAAATTATAGCCCAGCCTTGGAGAGCGAGCACATCTACGATGGTTATGCTCTTCTCTTCCTTCAAAACAAAAGGAAATAGTAGTTTTCCTGATGTTGGTGTGTGTGGGGGTGTGTTATGGGACTTCAGATTAAAATCTTGTGACTTTTTTTAGTTTTAGTTTTTGTTTGTTTCTTACTAACCAAGACTACTCTTTGTGTCTCTTCCTTTCTCTGTTTCGTCATCCCAGCCCCCAATCCACACTGCTTCCTTGTTATTTCCTCTGTCATTTAGCCAGACTTTTGCACAGTGCTGGATTGCCACTGTGCTGTCCATCTTTAATTACGACCATACTGTACAGGGATTTGAGTCTCTAAGCTGTGGAGCTGGGAGATTCTTAATCACCATGCCCGTAAGTAACTGAGCAGGGACAACGGCAAGTGCAGGCCTCAAACAGATTCATGCTTCCCAGCGAGGTCATCGGTCAGGGTAAAAATAACACTGGCTGCTCAGTTCATCCACGCATCTTGTTTAGTCTTCAACAGAATACATTTGCAACTACTGTGCCAAATAAATGGGGCTATTAGATACTCATCCATTTTTGAGGAGAAATGTGCATCGTCCAAGATGAGAATGACATATTGACACCAAGTGGAAAAACATGCAACAAAAATAGTGTGAAGCGGATTGGTAAAACAAGCTGTACTGTAATCAGGTCCTCACATATGACAAATTCAGTGAAAGGTGGCTGAAACTCCAGTGGCAGACAAACTATCCCATGATCATAGGGCATTTTTTAAAAGGCATACTGTGAAAGCAAAAGTGAGACAAAAATATATTTAGCAATGAGGGGAAAAAGATGTTCCTACTTGTCAGTCTTGACAGGAAATGATTTAGAGAAACACAAATGAAGTAGTTTTGTAATGAATACAAATTATCCCCTAAGTAACTCCTAACCCTGACCTGTACAAAGGTATACTGAATACACCCTTTGTGTAAAATCCAATGCTTTTGTGAGAAAATTAGTTGTTAGGGTTCAGATGGGATTTAAAAATTTTAAGATTTTTTCATGTTTTATTCCAAAAAGAGAAGTTTTTTTTAATAGATTTAAAAGTAATTTAATGTCTTCATATAATATTTCATTCCTGTGGGGACTTTGTTCAGCTGCTCCCACATGAAGCTCTCCTGTGATCAACAAATTTCCTAAACGTCTGCTATCTCTGCCTATCTGCGTGTCTTGCTTCTCCATCTGTGTCCTGTGTGTGCTCTTAAAGCAATGTTTCCTGGCCCCCACACCCTTGTGATGGATGGTATGAAATACATTACAGCCCCCAGAGGAGCCCTACACCAGTACAATAGCCCTGAGCTCACTTCCAGTACCGCTCTGCAGCAGTGTTGCATAAGCCACACAGTAACAGAGACCTGAGTGCAAAGGGGCCTAATGGAAAACAAGACACTTGATTTGTGGGAAGAAATGGACATGAAACACACCGACACTACTGCCACTTTGCCACTGGCATTTTCGTTGATGTGACTCATTGTGTGGAATACAATTAGATAAAGGTAACGGACAAGTGATGATACATGAATGTGTAAAGATGAATATTCATCCTCTGCAGCCAGACCTTGACTGTTGACTTTTCATTTTCTCTAACATACGTGTGTGTGGGTGTGTGTTTGTGTGTGCGTTTGTGTGTGTGTTTGTGTTATACATATTCTGCTGTTGACCTGATTTTAACTCACTTTGCATAAAGCACATCAGCTAAGTCCTTGAAAGGTAAAGTGTGACCCACTGTCATGGATTCCAAATGCCAAATCTAATTGGCATTGATGGGAGTTAAAATTTACAAGATGAGTGACAAACCCCCCACAATCTCCTCCCCAGTTTCAACATATCCTTCTTTCTCCACGGCTTATAGCAGCTGATGTCTCTCGTATTGATCAGTGGTGCTGGGCCCCAAATGGGGCTTGTCAGCTGATGGCTTTATCTGTCAATCTGGGTGTCCATTGATTGAAGCAGTTAGCTGTGTTATAAGGTTTGCTAGAAGGGAGAGGGAGCCCCCTCAACGTTGCACCTGCCACTGAAGACATCACTGTCACCTACTTGCACTTTAAACCAGCAATACACACTGTGATCAGTAAGCTGTCACCAGCGTTTGGCCACAGACGCTCTCATTGTCATGGTGTAAGGGACTGTGTCTAATGTAGTGTCTGAATAATTTCTTCCTTCAGCATTTTTCAAACATAGGCTTTGAACTCTTGGTTTTTCCTTTTATTCATTTTGAATGTTGCTTTTTACTCTGTTTCACATTAGTTTTAGCCGTGTTTCAAACTACTCGAGTGAAGAAAAAAAAAGAGAATGAGAGTAATCTTAGAGAGAGCTATTTTGATTATTTGGTGGGGAGACGCAGTGTGACCAATGTGTAGAGACTAATGCTGTTAAGATTAGGACAGTGTAACCCGGGTCATCTTGTGTAGCTACAATTTACAGATGTCCTCTAAACTTACATGCAAGCTATTGTTATGTGCTAGCTACATGGCTGTGTACAGAAAAGTCTCATGTTCCCACTGGTGAGGCTCGATACTAGTCAATTTAAAAAGAGTGAAATAATATGTCATTTAGTATTTAAGTTGAACCCAGGTGATTTTATTTACCTGAGTCGGTAGCTCAAGTAGAGACCGTGTATGGAAAATGCTACCTAACCCCTGTAGCTTAATCACAAGCATCTGCAGTCGATGCCGAAGCCCCTCCCCCTATTATGAGCACAACATACCATTGTCAGGTTTCTGTGACATATACATTCTTGACATTTCTGCAAAGATCAGAGATAGCTGTTTACAAGGGCAAACTGTCGTGTTACTTTTCTCTCACTTGATTTTCCAGACAGATTTAAATTTAGAGTGGAGGTCATCCATTATATCAGACTACACTGCAACATTTTTTGGCTTGCAAATTGACATTGACAGGATATGCTCTAGTTACAACACCTTTCCTTGTTGAGGGTTTAACATTTAGTGTTGAATATCTGCAACAACAGCCAACCTACACACAAATACTTGTGTTAAAAAATTCCTAACACTGTTGAATCTTGTTGATTGCATACCATAGTGTCTTCATGCTCGAGTTCAACTTGTGGATAGAAAACAGCTTCTTTTGACCTTTCTCATGACTGACTGTAACTCACAATACAGGCATCTGTCATCAGTGTTCATAAATGCAGTGTGTGTAAACAAAGATTTTACCCAATCCACTTCAACAACCACTTCCCATTCTAGTGTCATCTGCTGTGCTTGTATCATGTAAAAATAGCATTTTCCCAAAATATTTATATTTTCAGTGCAATTTCATTTCCAACTTGTATCTTTGAAGCCACTTAAAGTATAGAAGATGCATCTCACAAATGGACGGATTTATTCCAAAGTTCCTCTCCAGTCCTTTTGATGACCAGCTTTACACATTGTTTAGGAAAAGTTGTTATGCAACCTTTTGTGTTTGCACCCAGCAGAGTAAGTAAGGTTAAATCAGTTATTGCCAGAGCAGGGAAAGAGTTCTCACTTTAAATGCCTAGCTCGTGGGTATAATGCAACAGATATCAATAGCTGTTGAAGATATGAAGGTAGGAGAGTAACTGTTGGCTAAGGTCAAGCATTCAAATCAATCCCTTACAGCAGGCCAGTACAGTTTAATCAATTTAATTCTCTCATTCATTTTTTTCAGGGTTTCACAATAATGCAGTCAAAGCACTCTGACAAGTAGGTAGCAAGTTCATCAGCCACCTGCACAATTTCAGCGATCAACTAGGTGTTTATAAAAGACAAACATTTTGAAATACTGTTTAGTTACCTAGATGGAGCTAAATAGAGCTGCTGGGTGTCCTGGTAACTAAACCATGTATATGACAAGAAGAAATGGTCTGAACCTCTGATGGATCAAACACTTAATCTGACAGAGGGAAGTATGTTTCACGTGGTTAGCAGAAATCTTCTTGGTCCTTTTTAAGGCATGAGATGTTGATCCAGTACTTTTGTTAAATCCATCAACTTTCTGTGAATTTGAATCACAAAATCACAACACTTCTTCATTGGAATTGAATTCTGATTTTGAGAGAATCTTTTCTTCTGGGTTAGCTGTGGGGAAAAACAACTGAGATATGTGATGATGAACTGAAAATTTTCACCATCCATCCATCCATCCATCCATCCATCCATCTCTGTTGGCTCTATATCAACCGGTGTTGACTGGGGTCTAGTCAGTTGATCTGCCGGGTCTCTGGGGATGGAGGGGACTTGGGTTACAGTTGGAGAGGCCATCTCACTTTTCGCGCCACCCAACCTTTTCAATCCCCCTCCCCCTCTATATCACCAGGTGACCCATCTTCATGACCCATGGAGAAGGAGTCATGTTTCTCTCTCTTTTCCTTTCTGTCCTTCTTTACTGTTTGTCCCTCTACTTCATTTCTGAGATGTTTTAGCAGTGTTACTGCTTAAATGACAGCACTAATGTAGAGATCTTATAAAAATGAGTTGGGCTTGTCAATGCAGAGATTTATTGCAAAACTGCACCTGACAATCTTCAAATCGTCCAATTAAAGTTCCATTAGTGTCATTATTCATGTGGATTCCACACCTTGTGAGCAGCACCTAGGAAGATTTACAGCTTTTGGCTGTTGTTTGGATCCTCGCCAGTTTTGTAATGTTTTACACCACAGGCTAGAGCGGGTGATAGTGAACAGAAGACAGCTCCTTAAATATACTGGATGCCTGCTCACTGTAATAATTCTTACCAAGAAGCTACTCTCACTGTTCACTGAGTAAATATAGGTTCAAGTGCCCTCTCCATCATTGAATGTTTACTTTTTCTCCCTTTGTATTTGTTCTTTTTATTGAGATGGAAGGAAAAGTGGGAGGAAGAGACAAGAAGAGAAGGATCAGGTGGTATTTGATCATCCTAAAATAACAAGCTGAATCTGAAATATGTCTGAAATGGCTTTGATCAAGTCTTTTTATGATGGTGGTGCTCCAAACTATTTTTCTTTTCATGTAAAGATTCATTCTTCATCTAACTAATAAATGGATGCATTATGTGTGCTCATGTGAAACAGCTGTCAGTGTTTATGACATGATCAGACAACTGCTTACAGTTGCTTTGATGTTTCTTTGCACAGATGAAAGACATACAGGTGTTTAAGTGTGTTTTCTTTTTCTTATAATCCATTTATTGAACTGCTGTTGGTGTAGTCACACACTGCTATGGCATGACTTGAAAATGGAGCACATCGTTGGTATGTCTTGGTAGGAAATACGTGTGGCTTTACTGAGGTCAGGTTTAAGTTTTTTGTTGTATGTCTTTTTTGCATTTAAACTCACACGCCAAGCAAAAGACTCTGTTTTCTTTGCTTATAACATGGTGATGCATAGTTGGTAGGAGCTAAGTCTGTGTCTTTCCTGTCTTGCCTCTCTCCCTTTCTCAGTCTCTCTGCCTTTCTCCCTCAATTCAGATTAATTGCACTTTATTGACATGACAGGAATGAAACCTATACAGCCAACATGACAGAGCATATCGACCGACAATATTATAGACTTTATTAGATGACTCTTCCTGCCTTCCTATCCATGTGTGCCCACCAGCTGTGCCTTTAGCCTCATGCTTGGAATAGCAATGTATCTATAGTGTAACGTTACATTTAACTTCCCTTACGAGGAGGGTACATATCTTAACACTTGATATGAATTGGTCTGTCAGGCGAGTGGTGGCTCTGCCTGGACTAAAGATAGCAAATTCCATACACTCAAGGCTTTTTTACCTTTTATGTCCCTGGCCATGCATTAAAAATAAAACAAACATGCCCCAGCATACAGCAAGGTCCTGACAATATGGTGCCCCGACGTACGAACATATAAACTAAACAGCCAGGGGCTGCCCGACATAAAGTAAACTTCCAGCATGTGGAGCCCAGACACTCGTCTCTCCTGTCAGTGTCTCTCTGTCCTGTGTTAATGAAGGGTTTGGGCTGTTCTGTGGTGATAAATTAAGCTATTTTTCTTTCAAATTACAAATGCAGGGATGCAGATATGAAATATGTGAGTGTAGATGTGAGTAAAAATAATATTTAAAGTACATATTTTTTCAAAAAGAAGTGGACTGTTTTTGAGAGAATAAGAAATCATAAGTATTTTTACACAAAAAACAAGTTAAGTAGGAATTAATACATTTTTAGGTAGATGAAATATCAGCAGCAACATAAAGTGGTGCAGTTTATGGCCTCAAATGAGTAATCTTCTAGACATGTGTTAAAGTAGAAGGTGTTGAGTGGATGAATGTAATGCTACTTTGGGGTTAGTGTTTCTTACTAATGGTTGTTCCAGTAATAATGCTTCAAGTGAACTGATGGGACAGTCTGAAGTGCAGAGAGGGAGATAAAGTCCTGATCTGATGTGTAGATGTGGTGGGGTGGGGGTGAGGAGGTGCTCTGAAAGGACTCAGACACTGCCGTGGGGCCAGGGGCTGTTTGTGTTGGCTGACACCTTCCTTACAGCAGTAATCCAGTCTTTCTCCAGCTGGCTGGCTACTACACCTCCCCCTACCTTTTTTTCCATCCCTCCCTCCCTTCTAGTGGCAGCAAAAGGTATCTCTCCCCTCATACCTATTTTTTCTTTTCATCTCTGCTTATCTCTCTTTTTTCTTTTCTCCGCCCTGTTTTTCTCTCATTCTTGCCACTAATGTAAATCAAAAACAACAGAATAATCCAGTTGAATAATCTGCAAAATGATCATCACAATTAAAGCAACCAAAGACAGTGAGATGATGTGGCGTTCCCCTCTCTCCCTCCTCTTCTCCGTGTCTTCCTTCACTGTAGATGGTAGTTGAAACCTCACACCAGGCATTGCTCATCCAGTGAAGAATTCATTTCCTGTGTGTTGTCTGCTGGAAGGCTGTCACTCTTTCACTTAATTATTTAAAAAATGCCCATCATGTGAAGTCAGCGATATTTAATTTACCACTACTGGCGTCAGGGGCACCCAATTGATTTATTATAGAGACCCTTTAATGTGAACAGCTGTTTCCTGCTAAAAATAGGTCAGGGGTCAAATAAAATGACCTTGTTCCCCTGTCTTTTTTCCTTCCCTTTTTGTCCTCAGATTTAGATAGAAAGATTGGACTGTAATGTAAGTTGGTAAATGAGAAGTCTTAGTGGTTAGTGCAAATTGCATATGTCCAATAAATGTCTCCTGCCTCTCAAATGATGAATAATAGGCTTTTTAGTTGATTACATACGTTACTTAATAATTGAATTCTCATGGATGTGTTTTATTATTTTTCTCCTGTGGTATCAGTTAAAAGATTTATGTTTCTACAGTTTAGATATTGTAGATTATTTTGCTAATTATGACAGTCATAAAAAATGATCATGACATGATCGATCATTGGCAGGAAATATCAGCGATATCATCTAATATCAAACTCTCTCCAAAAGTGTTAACCCTTAGAAGGCTTGTATTTGACAAACCTTAGATAAGTCTGTCTTTCAGTTTTTTGATCTCTCTCTCTCTCTCTCTGTTACACTCATTGCCCTTTTTCCTCCTCTGTCAGACTCTGTATCTATATCCCTTATCATTTGAAGTCTAGCCGTTTGAAGGCTAGCCATGTTGCTCTTGTGTTCACAGTGGAAGTTGGAGGAAGGACTTAGGGAGTGGTTCAGGGGCCCTCAGCCACGGCACTTCCCACCAGAGCAACCTCTGACCCCTGGTGCCATTAATCACTAGGCTCCTGATGGCCTTGTCCCTGGGGGAAAATCAGTCCGGGGCAAAGGATGATGGGAGGTGAAGCCTGCAGCCAATTACAGATTGGCTCAGAGCAGCCGAGTGGACAAATCACGGCTTTACAGAGAAATGAAATACCCAATAGTTGCCTACTTGAGTCCTACATGGCCAAATGCCACGAAGAGGTCTCATATCACTGACGATGATGTTGTCCCTCCAAAGAAAAGTAAGCAGAAATATGAGGACAGCAGAGCAGAGTGCATAAAACGGTACTGTGGGGCAGAGGAGTGCTGCTCTGATCATGTTTTGGACTGGTCTAATTAAGCCTGTTAGACCTAAATGTCTCCAGGGTTTGAAACGGAGCAGATGTTAGACACCAAAGGCAGGCGGCAAGTTGATTCTCTTAAATTAGAAAACTCCTTGGGCCTAGTAACTGCCCAAGTGTTGGTAATGTGAGTTTTGGTCAATTACAGCATTGTCAAAGATGCTTTTCCAGAGCTTTCATAGCAGTTTCATGTGTGCTGGGCCATGCTGAAATTTGAAACCTAGCTGATGTCACGTGTTGACTAATTAATGCTGGTTTTGGTTTCCAAACCGCATTTCGTCCACTTAAGATATATAGATAGCTATTTGGTTTCCTCTCTAATCTCTCTGCTTTCCTGTCTGAAATTTGTAATTTTATGAGTTGAAAATAGCTTAGATAGTTAAATCTGATGTTGATTTGATAGCAGATGCTGATAAAGAGGTGAATAAAAGCATAGGCATGAATCAAAGCCTAAACTAACTGCTGGCCTGTCACTATGGGGCCAGTGCTGTTGTGTCTCATTTGTTGTGCTCTCTTTGTTCATGGCCAGGCCAGTATGAAAACATGGCTTCCTGCTGACCTGCAGTTTAATTCACACATCAATAACCCCTGGCTGATCTCTGACCCCTCTAGTTGTACTAATTGTTTGATGCAGGATTGATGTCCAACGCCGCATTAAATAACTGACGAGGCACTGGCAGCAAAGCATTCCTGGTGCTCTGCCGCACCATGTGTTCTGGAAATGTTGCTGCTGCCCATAGATTTAGTAGGAGGTTATCTACATAGAGTTTATATGCATCACAGTACAGTGTTCTTTTCAGTCTCAGCCAATATGGTTGACGAAGTTGTTAAATCAGACAACTACTATTTACTGTTAAAAGTAAAGAGCATCAGTACCCTATGATTGTAGCTAATTGAGCTTATTGGATAATTAAATGATAACACAGGCCTGACCTTTGTCAGAGATATTAAATACTATATTGCTGTGCTTGACTTCACCCTGTGTATGGCTAATCCAAATGATCGGTTAAAGAAGCTGCCAGCTTGTTTTGCTAAGAGTTAATTGGCTCTGGTGCTAAGATGGCTTGTTTCTGAGAACAGTACTGTCTGCAGCTTTAGCAAGCTGAACAATATTAACCACATACTGTGGTGTTGTGATTATGTGGTTATGTTTATTTCACAGAGGGGAGGCCTAACAAGTCTCTTTTGAGGTTTGAACTTTTTATTTTAAAGTGGCATCTATTTACGTCTTAAACAGTTTCATTGTTTACACCACCACCGTATTAGATTGCATTAGCTTTTACACATATACCTAATAAAGTGGTCACACTGTACACATTTTCATTGCATTTTCTGTTTCTGTATCCCGGCTATAATACTGCGTTGTTCTGTGCTTTCAATGTAAAGATCCTTGCAACAGGTGTCTTCTGTCCTTCTCAGCCTTATCTCTTCATTCATCTTGTACTAAAATGGGTCCAGTTTGTTCTCTAACAATCAGCTGTATTTCTAGATGAAAACAATTAGCAACATTACATTCTCTATTAAGTATTGTACCACATAATCAAAACCATAGTGCCCAACATGGATGCCACACCTTCCTGATCTCCCCTCTTATGCAGGTCCATGTGTTCACCCCTTGGCTTAAAGACATGTTGCTAATTTAAGAAAATGAATCAGGGCTAATCTTCATGGCCTGATCACACTGCTATTTTACAAAGTCATTAATGAGTCCAATTCCAGGTTAAGAGCAGCCTGTGGAAGGGTTGAAGGATTGGTTGGTATTAACTGTGAGGGCAAATCTGTATGACTCCCCTGTGCTGGGCCCAGCAGCACTAACAGCAGAGGGGTGTGGATTTACTCAGTACAATCCTTTAAATGAGCTTCATTATACTGGCCTATCCAGGAGCCCCCCACCCACCATTGCCCATGGATTAGCAGGTCGTCACAATCCCCAGTCCCCTCCTCCCACTCCATGCTTACACTGTTGCACATTGCACTTTTTGATTCCGTTGCATATGCCGACCCACCCCCTCCTCCTCCCTGCTCGCTGTCCTCCCCCCGGCCTCCTCCCCACACGCTCCTGGCAAGCTTCACTGCAGATAAGCTGTTGACAAGATTAATGCATCTGTATCAAAAGTCTAGAGCCGCTTTGCTTTGTGTTGTTTGCGAATCCCCTTTTCCAGGTCAAGCCAGATTGCCTTAACTGGGCTAATATGTTTTCAAGCCAAATTTAACAGGCATGCTGGCAACAGGCCTGCCACCCTTGTCTTACCATCACCCTGACAGCGCTTGGATCACTATCTGGAGGTCACAATATAAGCCTTTGTGTTTCATCATTGATTGGTGGATGAATTAATGCATAATGTACAATTCATCTCACATGTTATTTTCACTGTATCAGCTTTAAATGCGTTTTCTGTGTTAGGTTCCTATTTGCATCTCCAGGGATGCACACAAGAGAAATCATCAGCATTATGGTTCCCTTTCCCATTGAGACTGACCATGTTAAAAATGCATGCACAAATGCATCTTGAAATAAAATCATCCACCATAAAGCATCCGCTCACTAAGCTGTTCCACTTCAGATCTTTGATTTGTACTGTATTGATTGATTTTATGTTTTTTTTTTCCCCCCCTCTCCTGCATAGGAACCCCAGTCAATCGTATACCCATCATGGCCAAGCAGGTCCTGGATCTGTACATGCTATACAAGTTGGTGACGGAGAAGGGAGGCCTGGTTGAGGTTATCAACAAGAAGATCTGGAGAGAAATCACAAAGGGACTCAACCTGCCTACCTCCATCACCAGTGCAGCATTCACCCTTCGCACACAGTAAGTCTTTGTGTGTGTGTCACAGAATAGTCAACAGAATTTATTTCATTGGCTGTAGTAGCTATATGTTGACTGTTTACACCCAGCTGCCCAGTCAGTCTAATGTTAATCTTATATAACCTGTAATTTGATTCACTGGAACTAAATAAAGACTCTGAAGTGTGTGACTTCTCATCTGGCAACAACAAGCTCCCTTATGCCACCAATGTGTGTGTGGTATTGGAGCGTGTGGATTTGTGTGTATATGTGTGTGTATTGGTATGAGTACAGATGTCAATATCAACCGTGCCTGTGTGTTTATACACATGCCAGTTTGTTTCCTCCACCAGGCCACCTTCCCTGTTTCCATTCAACCCCTCCATCCATTACATCGCACATAGAGCTCATTGATCCCCATAGATTTATTGATGTGATTTGGGTCAGAGTTCACAATGACTAAGGTGGGGTTTGACTGACAGTTTATATGGCGATCCTTGACTAAAACCCGCCCGCTCTCTTGATGGAAACCCTTCAGTAGAGTAACACCTCTCTATTCTGTCCACTAGCAGGGTGCCCTAATGAACCTTTATGTATTTTTAATGTCGGTGGGCTGTTGTTGCAGCGTTGTTTCACAAGCTCTATCTAATGGACGCTGCTGCTCTTAGCTTCTTATTGATCCCTGGTGTTACTGTTCCACCATTATGCAGCCAGCGTGTATTATATTGGATGTTCATTTTACTGTATGTCCTGATGGGATGGAAAACATACCAGAGGTGTGACTGTGCATACTTGTAGAGCTGCTGTAATGTCATCCATATATAGTCAACATGCAAAGCATTTTTTTCCCACAATTTTCATACGAGATGTCTTGTTAAATCTCCAGACAGAGCTTTCTGGAAAAACCTGATGTTTGTAGAGACCTGGTCTGTTTAACAAGCATAGGGGATTAGATACAATCAATACATCTAGATTTCTGTGAAAAACATGTTAGAAAAAAAAAAAATCCTGTCCGTCCAGGTGATTTTGGAATTTGAACACTGACTAAAACTACTGAAACTAAAACGTTAAAATTCACTGTAGCTGCTTTCCAAACTACACAAATTAGTCTCTGTAATTGTTTGTTGTAGTCATCTCAAGTTGATGAGTCGTAATGATAATACTAACACTAGCCACGGGGATGTACCTGCAGTGATCTGATGTATTTGTCTGCATGTGTGCTTTGTTCTTCAGGTACATGAAATACCTTTACCCATATGAGTGCGAGAGGAAAGGCCTCAGCTCCCCAGGCGAGCTACAGGCTGCTATTGACAGTAACCGACGCGAGGGCCGTCGTCCGAGCTACAGCAGCAGTCTCTTCCGCTTCTCTCCTTCTCCCAGCACAGCCCCCCACATCCTCTCACCCCCCAAGATGCACCTCTCAGCTCTGGGGGCTGGGACCTCGGCAGCCCTCAATGGCCTGCAGGCCTCACCAGGTCCCTCTCTGAAGAAAGGTAGGCATGTAAAAGCTGTCCAGGTTAATTTTGGCACAGAGGTGCATGGTAGTGTGTGGTAACATGTGTTTATTCATAAATAAGCGTGTAGAAAACAAGTTTATGATAAGCTCTAAAACAGCAAACAAACAGCTACCTCATAGACTTAGACTCTGGATTGATGATGGTTATATTAAACTGGGCAAATGTTTACTTAAAACGCTGTAACCTCTTAACAGTCATTGGTGTAGACTGGAGTGTTGCAGTCACCCGTCGTTTTGTGGATGGATACACAGAGAAATACTGCCCTCTGTCGCAATTCAGAAGAGCAGCATCTAGGCACATGATGCTATAGCAGTACTTGTATATTAGCATAGTGTCAGTATTATTGCAAAGCATTTGCAAGTCATCAGGTATTGGTCCTGACAATAGACCAAATACTGATTTGAATACTGTGTTGACAGTATCCAAATCAGTACTCCAGTTTTGGCACATGTTAGACATGTAAGCTATACTGTGTACATACTGTACAGGAACCAGGAACGCTGGTATGAGTGTGTGTTATTAGATTTGTGCATTACATTCTCGCAACGCCTCACTTTCCATTCCTGCACAATAGCTTACTGTCAGTGTGTGCATATGTTTTTGGTGTTTTTATATGACTTAATGAGCATGCATGCCTACATGTGGGTGTTGTTCATCCAGGTGTGTGTACCAATCTTGCCCCAGGCTGCTGAGGGCCATCACCTTTACTGCTGATTAATAACATGGTTCCCACGCCAGCGGGACATTTTATGAACTTTGAAGCCTTTTAGTCCACATCAGTAGGATCCTGTTGATAACTGTCATTACACCGCTGTCTTATCTGATGTCACTTTGACTTGGCTGGAATGTGACTCTACCCTGTCCCTGGACAATATACACATTATTACTCAAGTGCTATATTACACCTTATATTCACTTAATGTGATCCTAGGGGGAGAGTCGGGCCATCAGCTGAGTGAAGAATAGAGTATTTTTATTAGAAAAGAGTGACACAGCCAGGAGTGGCCTCCGGTATCCAGGACCTAACAAATTCATAATGGAGCCAACAACTGATAAAACAGAGATTCAGCTACTAAAATACTGAAAGCTGAAAATAATCAAAATGGTAGATTCTCTTTTATTGCCTGTGCATCCACAGACTTTTTTATTAGGGGCTTATTTTTGACATACACTTTCTGAACTTAAGTAAAGTTCACGATAATGTATGTTCAGTTCTTACTTACCTTAACATGAATCTGATATCTCTGCATTATCATCTCATACATCCCATTGATATTATTACTTAAGAGTCAGGAGAAACTGTTTCTGTGGAGATTTTTTTTCCATGTCCAACTGACCAATCAAACTTGGCACTGAGTGACTACCAATGGGGCAGTCCTATTCTATACACACTTATCCTGCAGGTTGTCCTGGCTCTTAGTGGTCAAGAGGCAGGCTCCACCCAGTGCTGGTCACCAATCTATCACAGAGATATTCTCCAGTGGTGACGCATCACGGTGGTGATCTGACTGTTACAGAGCTCCTACATACACAATCATTCACTTAATGCGCACTGTGTAAATCCCTGATCTACATTTTCACTCTATGCAGATCAGCTAATTGATCCATTTCAATTCACAAAACTAACCCTCCATCTCTCTCTTGCAGATGACTTGACCCCCTCCATCATGGCAGCAAGGCCCTCCATGGCCTTGGCTCTGGGTCAGCAGCAGGTTGCTGGTTTGGCGAGAGCTGCCACGCTGGAGCAGCTGAGAGAAAAGCTGGAGACTGGGGGAGAAGGACCAGAGAGAAAGATGGCCCGCCTGGCAGAGGAGCAGCAGCGTCTGATGCAGCAGGCTTTCCAGCACAACCTGCTGGCTATGGCTTCGCAAATGCCCATGAACCTGCGCCTGGGAGCTCCCGCCATCACCACTAGAGGTCAGTGCTGCCAAGTTTGTCAAGCAACTCTAAAATGAACCTGACCATCATTATGAACTGATCTTGACAATAATCTGCTCAAACAACATTCAAATAAGTCAACAACAAGGCAACTGCCATACTTTTTTTTTTTTTACATTTTTCTAGAAAACTGATAATCCTGTACAAAAAGTGTTACTGAGAGTGATTGTATGAGTGGTAAGGTCTTTGAAATCAGTGTTTAATTCACCTCAGTTTGTCAGAAGAATATCACACACTTTCTGGAAGAGCTCATTTGATTGGGATAATAAGTCTTGAAATATGTGATGTAAAATACACAAAAATATAATCAAGTGTAATTTCTGTCACTGCAGATGAGAAGCAGCAGGACATGTCTCTGAGCATCTCAACCAATGGAAATGCCAGCATCACTGTCTCTGTGGAGGTTAATGGCACAATTTACTCAGGTATGTAATGAGTAGGTCAAAAAATGTCAACACTAATGGCAAAAGCTCTAAAAGTGTTGATCTTTATGTCATGATGTCTCCTGTTGTCCTACAGGAACCCTGTTTGCCCACAAGTCAGGTGGGGCCCCGGGGCCTTCTGTGTCGGCTGCCGCTGCCTCAGCTTCCCCCGCTGGAACCAGCACTAGCTTTGGCTTCTCTGCACCCCCGGCTCAGACCCTCAGCCCCACGTCCTCCTCCTCCTCAAAGGGTCCTGGCTCGGCTGAGCCAGCCCCCAGCGGGTCTCCCTAACTCAAGCTGCCCTTTGTACGTGCTCCCCAGACCTCTCTTCCGCCGGAAGACCCCGCATGAATATACAATACAATGAGAAACCGATAAGAATAACAAACTGTTGCACAACAAATACCTCATCAACCCTGTCAACCTCTTGGCTGTCCAATCATGAACACAGAGCCTGAGAATATTATATGACATCATGTGCCCAAACGCACAGCTATGCATTTTATTCAACACACACACCCACACACAAACACTCAATACATGACAAACACACACACGCATATGCAGACATATATTTCACACACACACACACACACACACACACACGTTAATTCTAATGTACATGCTAAACACAATCAGCTCAGCCAAAACCCACTGACAGGTGTAGTCACAACTGAACTTGAAAAGTTTTATCTTAGGACTTTTGTTTGTTTGTTGCCATTTTGTTGTCTTTTTGATTTTGTGTTTTAGAATGATTTTTTTTGTGTTTTTAGTTTTTCTCTTTTTACATACCTCAAATCAAGTAACCTGCAGTGGTGTCTTTACCTCAGGAGCTGTAGTATATTTAACCTGAATCAACTTTATTTTTGTATTCTTTTTGACCTAGTTGCAATCAGGGGAAGTCGAGTAACTCACCAGTGGAACCTCGTGTACAGAGCACCCACCTCACAGTGACAGGCCTCCAAGCCGGGCCGCTCAGGTTTCTTTAACATGCTGTAGCCCCTTGCTGAACTCAAACTGGTGAATCATCAGATGCTGTAGATCAGCACATGAAATACCTCATTTCATAAGTCCGCCCTCAGTCCGTTATTGAAAGGCTGGAAGTACAAACCCAGAATTCACCTTCACCTGTTCCGCACAAGCTGTCTGAAAAAAAATAAGTAACGCACAAAGTTTGGTAGAGGAGGGGGCAGCAATTCTTTATTTACCCAGAACAGGCCCAGACCTAGACTCTAAGCTCAATTTGCCACTTCCTGTCAATGTGGCAGAGCAGCAGTACTGGGGAGTTAGGTTTGAGTTTGTTTTCCCTCGCTTGGTTGTGCGTCCCCTCCCTCCAGCTGCAGCCACAGAGCTGAATGTCAGTCTGATTGCATCCTGGTCCACACGTAGTTCTCAGACCTCATACCAGCCTCTCTGCTCTGGAGGGCATCCCCCTCTCTCAGGAAGCAATGTGACCCTAACTGCAAGGAATCACTGTTAATTTGAAGAAAGAGAGAAAAAAAAGGATTTATACCTGAAGAATGCACAAGTCTACATGACTGTTTCAAGAATACCTCATCAGGCTCTCTCAGAAGGAGAGTTACACTACATACCTCAGACGGCTGCAAAGCCATCAAGACTTGACGCCCCCAAACCTGTGATGGAAATCGAACCTGAACTGAAACCAACGTAAACGTACTGACACACTGCTGGTGGTTTTGGGGACAAACAGAACTGGGATGGGCTTTCTATCTCTCTTCTCCTGTATTTACTTGTAGAACTTGTTTTATGCTTGCTTCCATTTTTTTTCTTCTCTGTTTTTGTTTTGTTGTGGGAGAGTTCCTCAAACTGTTGTCTGGGAAGAGTGATATATCTGCATCTTTTTCAGGGAAGAGGAAAAGAAGATATTTCGTTCCTCACTGACACATGTAGATTTGTAGGATTATTAACAGGTTTCATGGGGTCAAGAAACACAATTAACAACCCAAGTCATCCTTTTCAATTTGCCTGCGAACTTCCTCTGAATCGCAGTAAATATATTCCTTTCATGGCAGCGGCAGAACAATATGCATGTGTACAATCATGTGACCAGTGTTTGAACACCTTGGTCCTCTGGTTCCCATTAGCCTCATCAGGATATTGCACAGCTAGATACCAAAGACTTGCCCAGTCGCTCCTCTACAGTGATCCCTCACAATCCTGCTCACACCTGCTGTGGCCTGCAGGTGTTCAAAGATCCACTTTTGAACTGGAGAAAATGTTGCATCAAATATCACTTAAATCTGATTTTGAGGATCTTTTTCTCCCTTAAATAGGTAAAAATATCTTTTGGATGGTGGTAGGAAAATGTGTTTGTTTCACGTGTAATGATTCATTATTGGAAAGTTACAAAGGAAATAAGTCCATTTAAAACTGGGTTGAAAGTCTCGAAATCTGATTTGGTGATATGTACAGGTGGACTTTTTTGTAGACTATTAGCAGACAGATATTTAAGTATTATTATTATTATTATTATTATTATTACCCGGAACAGATGCTGTTGCTTCTCCCTAATTTAACCCCACCCACTGTGGACGCAGTCTGTCTCAGCCAATGACAATGGACAAGAGGCCCATGAGTCTAATAATCAAAAGACCCACATCCTGGTATCGTTCTCCCTTTAAAATTCTTAGCATTTTGGAAAAAACCTAAAGGATGAAAATAAAATTTCTAGCTTTATCTGTGTTGAATGTGAGGCATTTTAACTGTTTAGAAACCTTTTGAAGCCCAGAGTGATCTGAGGTGGGCAGCCTTGTTGCTTTTTATTAGACTGTATTTTAGCCATTATGTGTCAGGTTTTGCAGTGCAGATCACAGGTTGAGGGTTTGAGGGGTTTTGAGGACGGTGCTGTTTGTCCTCGTGGTGTACTCTTCACAACCCTGTATGACACAGAACTGTATTTTATAAAGGTGAGAATTGTAGATGCTGCCTTAAAAGTAGTTGCTGGTGAGATCTGGCCCAGTGGAGGCTTCACTCACTCCGCTAGCTGGGACAATGTCTTTCTCTTCAAGCTTAATCCTTTGGAGAGTAATCACTTCTTTTTTCTTCTTTCCTTTTTTTTTATGGGAAACAATTCAGTCAGACGTTAGACACCAGTTGTCAAAGGAGGGTTTTACTATTTATTTGTGTTGACTTTTTTTTCCTGGTGGACCTTGTTTTTAGCAACAACCAAGCCCAGTGATTTCAGGCTGTTGCTAAAACATTTTCTCATTTCGGAGTCCAAGCTTTCTGTTTAATCTGCTCAGTGTAAGCATTGACTTTTTGATAATGTAGCTTCACTGCCTTTGTATGTTTCCAAAGTTGTTTGCATGTGTTTTGCGTGTGTGTGGAGACGAGTCCAGTCCGCACAGACTAAACACAGTGTGGACGCTGCTGGTGGTTGCTGTGATATTATATCATTGTGGAGGAAGTGCTTAATAACATGTTTTTACATCAGTGAGGGAAGTTCTCTTCTGCATTAGCCTCCTTCACAACTGAACAGCTCCCAGTTTGTTCAGTGGGAACTTCCCAGCACACAGCCATCTTCTGTTGTTTGAAGGGCACTTGGTGTTTTAGTGGCGTCAGTGGAGTGGAAGCTGTTGAGTGTTGGTTGTTCACTTCTCTGACTTCCGCGTTTCTACCACCGGACCAGCTGTGTGCCTGAGTATATATGATATGTTACACCTGTAACCGTGCGTGCGTGCGTGTGTGCGTGTGTGTGTGCGCGTATCTAATAGCAACCTCACCCCACCCTCAACCCCCACCCCTCAACCTCTTCATACCACAATACCTCAGGGCAGTGGGCTGTATTCACTGTTGCGTTCGATATTGAAGCTGCATTGGGGGGCGAGTACTGACGGAAGCTGCAGTCACTTCGCTGAATGCTACTTTGGTTTTGGTGTTGCATTTTTTGATTTTTTTTTTTTCTTTTATTCTTTTTTGTTTTTTTGTCGTCAGTAACTGCAGGCAAAGTCTCGTCACTCAGGAAGCTGTGAAGTTGGAAGTCTGCAGAACCTTTTGTCTCTCAGATGATTTTTGGAGTTAATTCAGTTTTAAATTGTTTAAAGAAAAAAAAACTAACCTGATCTGTGTAAAAACAGGCGCATATGCAAGTGGTTATCGAATACCTCATTTATCAATTTTATGTTGTTGTTGTTTTTGGCTTGTACAATGCTCCATATATTAATTCAACTGTGGGGTTTGTGCATATTTTTGTACTGTTATTATTATTATGGACATGATAATAATGATATTACTGATATTATAGTTTTCTCTTTGATTAAAGTAAACAAAAAATAGGACAAAACACATGAATGCTTGTAAAAACTGGTTTGTGCTGATTGTATTTAAGAGGAGCACTTTTCCAAAGTGGTTTTCACACATTCAGTTTTTGTTCATATTAGTAATATAAAGATATGGTTCTCAGGGCTTTAAACTTGTATGTCATGATAAAGTTTTACTTTATATCTTATTCCTGTGCATTTGTTTTATTTCTTCTCTAAAATGTCCATGTGCAGTGTTTGCTAAGGTGTGATACTATCTTCGCTTGTCTTTCACCCAGAAACATCTTGCGTTGTTTTAGAAGTGGGTTTCCTCTTAACTCTAACACAGTCTTTTTTACTTCACAGGAAGCCCACAGATAGTTATTTTGGTCAGAGGTTGACTAACAAGAAATTCAGCCCCGACACCTCAGAGAAGTGAGTCACTTTCATCATAAAGGATTGTCAGTATATGAATTTTACCAAATAACATTTCTAAAGTGAGAGCACTGTGGCAGCCCCTCAATGACATAACCCATACATACCTGTCCCTAATAAATCCCAGGTGACATACCAACCAGACAAACTTTTCAAATCAGCCCCCTCTGGATTTTTTTTTAGCACACTTGAAACAAGGAAGCGATGCAGTTCATGTGTGCAGTTCCGTAAAATGATCCATATGTGAGCTCTGCCGCGCAGGCCAGAGGAACTGAACCAAAGGAACTTTATAGTTGTAATTCTTCCACTTTATTAATTACAATGTCTTACAATCAATTTTTAAACAAAACATTTTAAAACAAAGTGCTAAACTGTTGCTGGGCTAATTCAAAAAAAAAATGCAGCAACTATTTAACGTCGTCCCTCCATAAGCTCACAGCTTTACTTGATGCTGCTGCTGCTGCACCAACTTGACACTTGACTCAATTTGGAAGAAAAAAGCAATGTCTTGACTTTGCACAACAGTTTTTCACAATTTCAGTGTGCTACCTTTCATCTGAGTAACAGAGGCATCTAGACAGAACAAGGAATCACAAGTCCGCTGTTTACCCAAAGCCCATGAAGCAAGAGTGAGGTAGAGAACAAAACTGGAGCACTGCAGTGGAACAGTGCATCCATTCAGAAAGTGAATTCACAGTTTAAAGAAACATGTACAAGAAATGCAAAACACTTACACTTAGGCTGAAATGAGTTGTGCAACAATCATTGCAAGACTGAAGGTGCTTTCTACTCTTGTATCAATCTTGTTTCACTGTGGGAGGGGTTACCCAACACAGGTTTCCCACAGGTTGCTGCCTTGCCCCATTTCTACATCCAAGGGGAGGCTTCACTCACTCCGCTGGCTTCTCTTCAAGCTTAATCCTTTGGAGAGTAATCACTTCTTTATTAGATCACAGCCTTTTAAACTACTCTGGTTCACAAGTTACAATTCTGCAGATGATCTTCTTGTTTGTATGACACGGTAACAAAATAATTTTTCTTTCATTTTCCATTACAAAAATATAATAAATTTTAATCAATATAATAAATAAATAATAAACATTCTGGCGTCAAATCAAACGAGGAGATCCATCATAACTATGAGAGGTACAAACTGGGACCAGCATCATTCTCTTCTGAGTAATTGTGCATTGTGACTGTTGTAATGGAACAGCTGACAAAGTTTAACTGGAGTCATGCTAAGAAAAAAAAAACAAAACCTTTATGTGAAAATGAAAGGCATGAATACTGGTGAGACACATATTTATGTGAAGCAACGGCACAAGTGCAGGGACATGTCAAAGGACTCGGAAATGCTAAGAGGAACAATGTAAATGTAATTTGTCAAACTAAACTGAAGAGCAAAGCTAACCATAAAAATATCAACAATGAAAAAAACCTCGTGTCATCTGCTGTCATTAAAGGGGAACTATGCAAGTCTGGTTGCTTTTCCGCTGTTCTGCTAACCCTCCACCCACGTGCACTTGTTTTCACTAAAGCCAGCGAGAAAGCAAATCCATGGAGCGGTGGATAATGTTATTTATCATATATGTGTTACGATGTGTATGTTTGTTAGGCTTATCTCTCATAAACAACAGATAACAGGTTGCGGGGTGTGTTTACTCTGAAGCTGTTTAATTAAGGTATAATTGTAGCATAGTTAAGGTAAAAGTCCTGCATAGTTCCTCTTTAACAGTTGCCACCGCACTTGAAGATGATTCTGGTTCTGAAACACCAAGATGTTCATATATGAACACTAAGTGCAGTACAATCTTAACTCTTAAATTAAAGCTAATTACAATTGGCAAGGAAGAATTTGTTTTCATTTTAGTCTGATTTTTGCCCCCTGTGTTGCTGAGCAAGCACAGACACTCAAAAAGAACTGGGCTTTAATTCAGGATTATCTTATCATCTTTCATGGGAATCATATCATACTCTTCACCAGAGCAGTGATCAGACAGACCCAGAGCAGTGAGCTGGAGAACTGACCTGCAGCCCTGTTCTCCAGACTAAGCTGATACTGTGCCAGGACTTTTCTATGACCCAGCTCCTCAGACTCACATGTGTACATTCCCTGCTGCTCAGCACTCATACTGTCAATGAGATGCAGGCACTTCTCACCCTTGGTCTTGCAGGACTCGAACCTGTTGCCGTGACGCCAGGAATACTTGGCATGATTGGACAACACTGGACACTGGAGGAAGTACTTGGAGTGGTAGGGAACTGTGACCATCACCATGTTCTTGTCCTTATGTGTGTTAGTAGAGCTGTAACCTGAGAAAACAGACCCAGGGTTAGGCTTAGGCCACATTAGCTTTTAGACAAATGTTGATTTAGTTTTGCCTGTTCAATCCTTGTTCAATCAAACAGGTTTGACAGAAGAGAGAGGAGTGTGGCAAGGTTCCTGGATCTTCTTCCAGGATGCAGAGTCACAAGAGCGGTTGTGTTTGTGTAACTTAAGGGTTGTGCAGCTCATCCAACGTGAGAATGCAAGAGACAGAGTAGGTTGGTAACTATGATACAAAGATGTGTTTTATCAAATGATTATCATATGATGAAGTCTTCACATGCTCTTTTGTGTTTGATGAGGAACTCGCTTCGGGCTGTTAGAGTCATAAAGGGAAGAATGTCAAATCAAAATGAAGAAATGATGAAGATTAACTAATAACATGATAAAAGAGAGGAGATCTTTGGGAGTAAAACTGGAAATGAAAGCAGAAATAAAATAAATAATCAGAAATAGTCATACTGTCACGTATAGTCCCAGAATTAAACAAAATGTCAGTAAAACAGATTAACATATATGAATAAATATAAAGCTAAATAATCACAAAAAGCCAGAATAAAAAGGTAGGCCTTGAGTTTGTGTTTAAATATCAACACTGTCTTCTCTGAGGTTGAGGGAGGCTGTTTCACAGATGAGAGCCATTGTATAATTTGGTTGGCAAACTGAGCCTCATGATATTATTAGAGAACTGAGACACCACTCCCAAACACACAGCTGTTCAAGGTCTACACTGGTAATAACACCACAAGCTGTCAGTCAAGATGGGAGGGCCTGTTATCAACAGCTAACCAAACAGTCTGTGTAGACTGCAGTTTTTTCCTATTGGTATATCTGATTAATGCTGTTCCATTAGCAGACAGTGTTTGCATTTTGTGAACATGCCTATGTGTCATACCTGTCATAAATGCAAATGTATTCACTGCTTTGGTGCGAGAAGGCCAGAGAGCTTAAAGGGACAGCTCAGAACAACCACCACTCCCCACCCCCCATGAAACCCAAACTCTCCCTTCAAGAGAAAAGGGAGGTTAACATTTAACAAAATTTCTAGGTAGTTGGAGTTGCAGTCAGAGTTTCTCAGTTTCAGGAAGGAACTAGCTGTGTGTATCTGCAGATCTGTCACTTTGCTTCTCAGTCAGAATTTGTACAAGCTTTCCAGGCTGTTGGTTCTATAAAGCCTTGAAACAGGCTGCTGCACAAACAGTGACCTAGTCATGCTTGGCTTATCAGCTGGGAGTAGCATTAGTATTTTTAATGTTAAAGTCAAATAATAAACAAGTGAAAAAAATATTCACAGCATTGTGAATGTTGTGTGGAAACGGCTGCAGTTTAGAGGAAGACAAACTCTGAAACTCTGACAACTACCGCAAAGCTTCAGTGTGTTAACCCACAGGAAACACTGGGTGGTCTGATCATATGTCAAGAGGAAGCTTTACATAATGTATAAAGATAGTACATCATATCTTTCAGTTGCCTCTGAATACACCAGTAATGAACTGAATGACTGATACTGAGCTTTACGCACAGATATTCTCGTACCTTTTTTGGGTTGATCTTGGCAGATGCTGTGGTTCCCTGTGGACACATTCTGCAGCGTGTCGCTGTTGGAGGGAAAAGAGACCTCGGTTAGAAAAGTCTGCTGGTTACACTGAAGGCATTATGAGTGTTAACAAACCTGGAGAACATGTAACAACAAGCACTGCAGTTATCCACCACCACCACCCATATGCACACACCAGGTATAATCGTTGCCCGCAATGTTAGCCGCCCATCTACATCTGACATTATTCTACAGCAGAGTACGTGGCACAGCGCTGTATGAGGTACACAACAGGTCAATACTTCAGGCCACTAGTCTCATCTTTAAGGCCTTACATGGTCTGAACTCTAAAAAACTTGACCTGGTATGTTCCTCTATAACATTGAGATCTACTGATGGCAGTTGCTGCTGGTTATTCCCAGGTCATTTTTGCTATTAGAGCCCCCACCCCTGTTGAACTCAGAAACAATAAGTCTTTTGCTTCCGAAAAATCCCTCCTTAAAACTTGACTTTTTGTGACAGTGTTAAGAAAAGTTTGACATAGGTTGTTTTTCTATCAGTTATTCCTGTTTATTTATTCCTATTCCAATGATCTTACTCATTTATTGTTTCACTTCCTTCTGTTATTTTGTTTGTAAATCACTTTGCAGCTTTGTTAAGAAAAGCCGCATAAAAATAATATTTTATTACTATTAGCACCAACAGTATGTCGTTCACATTTTTATTTGTAGAAAGTAATTATAGTACTGTAATAAGAAAATACAATATTATAATTGCTATATATATAAAATAAAACTGTCATGTAAATTTCAACACTTGAAACAAGGACAATTTATGTTACGGGAAGTTTCAAGATTTTTCACATAAATTCCCCACATGACATTCATCACTTTGATCAATTGACTGCACAAGTACAACCATATTAAATGTAGTTCCTTTTCACACTTTTTGGGCAGAGCAAGAACACACGCCCCCATTTCCAGTTATGAGTCTCATGTGTGATGTGTCAACACATCACCCGTGCAACTCACCTCACAATCATTTCCTCTTTGCAGAGGTGTGGAGCATAATATGTGAATCTGGCTTTGATAATGTTGCACATCAGTGGGCTCAGTCACCAGCACAATGTGTGTAGGTGCATTCAGCAGAATATAGTTGGGTGTATTTCAGTTAGTGTTGACGAACTAGTAGTGGAAAGTTCACGCATGATTCCCGGGCCTTGTGCCTTTCTCTCTCTTCCTTTACTGGACAATTGAAGACTTTGAACTTGTTCGTGTCTGTAGGTTACCCTGTGATAGTGTGGTGACCTGTCCAGGGAATACTCTGCCCTCTCCATATGTCAGACAACTCACTGTAAAGAACATGTTATCATCCTGTGGCACTTTCTTCTAATAAGCCCTGTTTCCAATGATAGCACTTTTGAGCTGCTGTCCATGAGCCGCTGCTGTCCATGAGGTCAAATCAGGCTACAAAGTGATTCCAGTCAAGTGACCGGGTTTGTCCAGAACTTGTGATGTTCACATGCTCAGTGTTTATCAGGTTTTTTTTGTTTTGTTTTTTTGGAGCCGGGGGGGGGGCTTTTTGCCTATAATTGACAAGTTAGTTGAGAGAGACAGGAAATGGAGAGACAGGAACCAGGGCCAGCTGCAGAGAGGACTGTAGCCTCTTATAGTGGCCTTGGTGGTTCATGGTCTTGGCTGTACTTGCTTTGGATGACATTGGATATAAATTGTGTAAACAGCAAAAGTTTGCAAGCAGGCCACCTGTGACATGACCACAAAGCAACCACTCAGATTGCAAGCAGGAAATATTGTGGTAACATGAGTTAAGAGTTTATTTCCACAACAGATATGACTCTTCATGCCAGAGTCACAGTTGGCAAACTATTACGCCAGAACTCTGATGAAACAGCACTATTGAACCAGTGCCAGATTATGACACACAGTACATACTGTACTGCGTGCGTGCCTGACTGTACCTGTCCTAAACCGCAACATGAGTTAAAAGGATATTGTGTAGTTTTTAACCTCTGGCTCTGATGACCAGTGCCTTTATCAGCTGATCCCAGTTTTTGGTTTAATCATCATGTACTTGAGAGCATGCACGTGAGGCAATACACATTCATACTGCCACTTACACAGAAATACCGCAATACAGCAAGAGTGCTAATAGATGAGTCAAAACTAAATACGAGTACTATTTCGCCACAGGCGTCACCTTTAGAGTTAAGTATTTTTCTCTTTGGATCTGGGTTTATTTTAAACTTTAAAGGTTCCACACCCATGAAGCTCAGTGGTCTTACTGTGTGTCAGGGGTACAGTGGGTGCCGTTCCAGCCGCAGAAGGGATCTCTGGCCAAGACGCAGTCCTCACAGCTGTTTCCATACTTTGCACAATTTGCCACATTCAGCTGGACCAGTTCACTTCTGGAGCTCACATACAGTTTCTTCTGCAATGACACACAGTGGTTACATTTGGCCATTCATGCTCACCAGCATGTTGTAGAAAAGTTTAGATATCAGCTGAAGTTTGTTCTATACTACGAGTCTCTTTAGACTCTACCACCCGTGGGCAGAATAGTTGTGTAGGCAGGACTGTGTTACTCACCGAGGATGGGTGAAGGATCATGTTGAGGACGTGGTCTTTGTGGTGGAAAGGATGATACTCAGCAATGACTAAACTCTGATTTTCAGTCATTATCACTTTATGAATCCCCCCGCTATCTGTTTAAAGACATAACAATGGGATGTGTCACAGTGGCAATCTCCCACACACCTTTGTCTCATGTCTCATATGACTCTTACAGCAAAGTCTAGCACATTTTTTATTTAAAAAAAAAGTTCAAAACTTTTATAAACTTTACTTCCAATAATATGAATGTAGCTGACCAATGTCAAACTGCCAAGTTGATATTAATTTGTTTCTATGTAAGTCTTTCAATGTCTGGATGTAGTCTCTGTGGTTTGGAGCTGTAAAGCTGACTTGTTCATGTTGGACTGTGTTAGACGTTCATGACCAAGATTTGTTAGATTTTACCACTTAATGCGTCATCATACATCAGTCTTGCAGTAAGTGCTAACAGTGTGAGTTTGAACTAATGACATGTGGGTTGTTTTATATATAAATATATATACACTCATTTATCATATGACTTCTCCTTTGACACCATTTAGTCCTCTTCTACTGACAGTTCACAGACTGATTCTATTAAAAGAGCAGTGTTGACTTTATCAGCTGGTGGCCAAATTTGGTTTGAATTTTCATTTCCTATTTCTCAAACTTTCATAAATTAGATAAGAATTTTATGTAGAAATAATGGGTGTGTGATGTTTTGATAATGCTTGTGATGTCAGGGCTGAGACTTGGTTAAGTCAATATTTCAGTTCCAACGAGACAAGAAGGGAGCCATCAGCAACAACACTAGACCTTTCCGCCATGTTTGGTATCACTGTATCATTAGCACACACTGACCCGGTTTTCCCATATTCAGTCATTACCAAAAGGCTGTAGAAAAAATATTGCATTTTTCTGAGACTCAATAAAAAAGACCCCAACTGTAACTTTAAATGATCAAAAGATGACTTTTACAGGATTTGTTAAAATAAAGGTTTAGACGGGGTCATATCATTAAAATATTTTATGTCATTCTATTGTGACTTGTGGCTAACCCATGAGGCTGATGTTAGCTCATGTTGTCAAGGTTTTCTTCATACAGCTGTTGTTAACCAGCTCCAGGGCCAGCGTTGTTAGCTGCTCCCTCAGCATCCTCTACATGGACTCCATGAGTTCATGTACGGAGTGCTGAGGTTTCAGGATTACATTTTGCTCTAAATTACAGCAGCCTGGCCATTACTTACATCTCTTCCACCTGGCAGTGGTCACCAAGGAAAAAACTTTTTAAGGGAACCTAAAATACATACAGTGAACTATTCTTGTGTCCCTTATAAGAAACATTTCCTTATACATATGGTTGTTTTACTCACTTAGCGACAGAAAGAGAACTGTATGGTGACCGTTCTGCTTGCTCTGGGAACCATCAGCATAAATGTGAGTGTAGATGTGGTGATTCAAAAGAAGAGGGCCTGACTTGTGCACAGGCTGGATCCAGTCTTTCATATCTGAAGAGTCCTCAATCATCAGAATGGTCTTTGGGTCAGTCTTTGTGCTGTCTTCAATGCACTGGAGAAAATAGCATTGTGTTTTGGTTTTGTGGTTTTGGTTGCACATCAGCTGACCATGTTCACTTACTGACAACCATGACATGTACTGTACCTTTCTAGGCCTGTTAGCTGTGTCATCTGAGCTGGACCCTTCAAATGGGGAGGTCATGAAGATGTGGTCAATATCTCCTATGGTGTAGACACACACAGCGCTCATACCCCTGTGGAGAGACACAGATGTCAGCAGGTCTGTACGGAAACATCTGCAGCAACAAGACACTGCTCAGAGGTCATGGAGAGTATTAGCCAAAAATAGAGAAAACAAAACTCAGCAGAGAGACTTCATTTCAAGAAGAGAAGTGCAAACAACACTGTCTCAACAAGAGGCAAGAAAACAAGTGTCATCTGAAAATATGAAGGACAGAATATTTTACAGTAAGAATAACCCACAGTCCATATTTTTATACATGAATCATGTTGGTTTGTGGTTGTGGACTTAAGTGAGCTTGGTGGGACTCATGACAAGTCATTCTGTGTTACATTAAGACAAACAACAGATGAGCAAAATCATCCTGGTTTTAACGACCTTGTCCATGACACTGAAAGATGTTGGGATAATGACTAAGCACTTAGAGTATCCCGCACTTCCTGTAACCTTTGAGTCCTTCCACATTGTCCCAAACTCTATTACATTTAAGTAGAAGTGTTTTTAGTTGAGGAAAGCCTTACAATATTCTTCCAACTCTTGCCCAAATACACAAGTAATGATGGAGTCCTACCACTCATTTGTGAAGAGAGCATAAACCCTGGTGTCCTGCCATCGCTCCGCGTGTACAGTGGCCACATCTACCAGATCAGAGAAATACTGTCTCTGGTTTGCGTTTCCGCAGACGAGCCTGGCATTCATCTGGGACGTCCATTTGAATTGCAGGTTGTTCTTTGGACCTCCTTTATCTGCCTAAAATCAAGACACAATCACAGGATAAATCACTGCTTCATAATGCCTTATTACTTTGAGGCTACAGCTTGTATTTACAGTGGTTACTTCATGCACGTATATGTATTTGATGGTGGAAATGATCTTTTATTAATATATGCTAAGCAAATATATGTGAATGAGTGTGTGCATTTAATCCTAATATCATAAATAATCAGACCTTACCATGCAAACCTGGCTCACAAAGGGGAGCCACCTACGACTCAGCATGTCTGTGTCTCTGTTTTTCTCTTTATAGAAGGCATACACTTTGTCCTGTAAGGGCTCATCTCTTCTCCTGCTGACCACTAAACCCACATAATGTTGCTCTGAAAGACAGAAAAACAAAGCCATTACTTGTGTCCACAGCCTTGGGACATAATGAACAACCAAGGGAGAATCATTTAAATAAAGAAACTTTTCAGCCCATCGCAGAAACAGCCTACCTTTATTATGTGTTGTCGGCCCAGTTCTACTTTGTCCAAACTTGTAGATTCCAACATGACCCTGTGATCCAGAGGCTGTAACATAGAGGTCTGCACTGTCTCCTGACTCTGGAAAGACAAAACAATTACACATTTTAGGGTGTGAGAGAGGCATCACTGTGCTTTCCTTTATATCTCTTACAAAGCAGGCCTGTGTCATGAAGCAACATGTTAGGTTATCCCCTCATGTTTCACTGCAGTAGTTCACCTCTTGCTAGGAAACATCACCATGGTAACTTATGCTGATCTCCTAACCTGCTTCAGGCACATGAACCTTGGAGGATGAGGTAAAACCCTGTCAACAGCTCAATTACTAACCAGTCAAACAAGTGAGAAACCAGAGTCTTTTATTGTCTTCTTCCATCTTGAACTTAGATGAGGAAACTCTGTGACTATGACTAAACCCTCCTGTGTTATTTCTTATGACAAAATATCAACACAGTAAAATGTTCCTTTTTCTGTCAGACTGACCACATGAGACATGAGTCTTCCTTTGTCTCTTCTAACATTACTGTAACTGCTTCTGTAGATTTAGTTAAACCAGGTAATGGCATGATATTCAGGTTAAGATCATTGTCCACATGTCCAGACTGCAATCTGGCTTTACAGTGATGAAGCAGCGGTTTCCTCCATGCTGAGCAGTGATGTCAGTTAAAGGTCGATTGGTTAATCGGCCCACAGGACATTTTCTGAACAGTTTTCTTAAAACTGCACATGCAGTTGATGGTGGCTGATGAACATGAAACATCCTTACTGTGGTTTTACTGTACCATTTTAATCAGGTTCTTGAGAAGAGCATCTCTGCCCTCAGTTATTTAAAAACACATCTTTCACTCAACTCTGCATCTAGTCTGCAGCACCTGTCTGACCACGCTGTGTGTCCCACTCTGTGTGTGCATGTAAGTGGCACACCCACAGACTGCATCAGTTTACAAGATTTTGACACATTTTAGATTTGTGTCGAACTAAGTGAAAAAGTTAGACGACATAGAGACAGTGAGCGAAGCGACGATCAAAATTGCTTGTTCTACAAAGTCATGGCATGATTTTCTGGTATTGCTAGGCAATCTTCCTGCTGTGTCAAAACTGTAGTCAACATAAATCATGTGGATTTTTCATCTGACTAAATAGTGAAGTATAAAAAACAATGTGTTTAAAAACTCACCAACAAAAGCTGACGGTGCACCATCCTTCGTGATGAATGTCTTTATGTTGCTTTTTATACTCTCAATTCTTTGAGAGGGGGTGCCTGAAGGTGGCTGCGTTGCTAAATCCTACGGAAAAACAAACATAACATACAGTCTAACATAAGCCTTAAAGAAAAATGCCCAAGATAGCACAAGTGCCATGTAGCCACCTACTATCTTTTATGTTGACCTTAGAAAATAAATCCATCTTGATAAGTAGCAAAAGTATTTAGTTAAGTGCATAGCTGCATCTGGGGTTTATTTCAAATAAACAAACCATACAAGCGGTCACAGTAAGCAGAACAAAACACCATTGCCATTCTCAGTAACACATCCGCTGTACAGTTCTACAGTATCTTACCACAAAACAGCATGCTGTGTCCTTGCCATTGGTTCCACACACAAACACTTTGTTGGTCTCCTGGCTCTTGTGGACCACCGTGATGTTATAGCTTCCATCCTGAATAAGACGAAGAAGCAGATCAGTAATCACTCGGGGGTCAAAAACAATCATTCAGTTTGTTGTTGTCATTTTATTCTGCTCACCCTTTGTGATAAATGGCCACTGCATTTGTTCCACAAAAACTTTTGCTCTTCAGGTTCACAGACTACCATCAGATGGTCTTTAAAGTTGTATGAATACAGGTGAGAATGTCCAAAAGCTGTGACAGCATCCAGCTGGTCTTGCAGGAGAATCTGTACGGGTGCATCGTTTCCACATAGAGGTGACCTTTTAACTGGAGTCTCTACAGTTAAAGAGAATACACGAAAAACAAGGTTGAGTGTGTGCACTGGATATCCACTCTGAGGACCGGGGATCTCCCGAGGATGAACCCTAGGGCATCGTCTGAGTTTTCCACTGGTGCTACTGACAGGTCAAAGTTTTCAAAAGTAGAGTGAATATCTTAACGTTGATTTGATTCATTGTCAACAAAGTTTTCTACATTGAACACGATTTCTTTCTCTCGGGTGGATCACAGTTACCTTTAGTTTACGTAGGCATAAAATGGGTTTCTGGTGTATCTTTCTTATTTGAGCCTTTAAGCTCCTCAAAACTAGTGTTTCAACTGTCATCAGCAGATAGTATAGTATTTTCAGAAGGATAGATGAGCCGACAACTTTAACCAAGTGCCTTCTTATTTCACACATTTTTAGTTGTATATTTTAGGGCTGGACGATTAATCGAATTTTGATCGTGGTTTCGATTTTGGCCCCTCACGATCATAAAAACACTGTAATCGAAGAAAAACGATTAATGTGTCGCACGGCGTGTATGCAAGTTCCTGCGCTGTAAGCATCGTGAACGCACCTCTGTTGTGTGCGGCTGCAGCAAGCGTGTAATGTGACGTGTTTGAGGATCGACAACATGCAGAAAGGCAGTCTTTAGTGAGAAGAAAGGTAGGACAACTTCGGTCATTTGGAGACATTTTAGCTTCAAATCGTCGGATGTGGAGCAGGAGATTGTTTGCAAAGTTTGTCACGCCGTCGTGTCTGCACCCCAAGGCAACACGACCAATTTATTTAACCATTTAAAGTTCAGACATAAAGTGGTCTACGACCAAGTACTGGAGGAGCAAAAGACCCAAAAAAGCGCAAGCGCATCAACCTCAGCCACCGCAACACAGTCCTCCATTACGGACACGCTTAACAATGCCGGTCCATACCCCACCGTTCCCGGCCACAGCGCTCCAGACGCTCCATTCGCGCCGCCGCTTGAATCGCGTGTCATCGCGCCATTTACATTGATTTTTAGTGTAGAGTTGCCGCTCCATTCGCGTCTATCGCGTTCGGTGTGAACGCCCCATAGAAACTGTGACATTTATGATAGCTAAGGACATGTGTCCTATCAGCACAGTTAGCAACCCAGGCTACTCTAGGTTTTTTTTTTTTTTTATTGCTATTATTATTATTATAATATATTATTATTTTCCTCTTTTTTTATTACTCGTTAATAATTTATTTCTGGTTGTTTTTTGTTATATTTAAAGTTGAGTGTTGGTGGCTCAATAAATATACAGGTTTTGAAATCAATGAATAATCGTGATTTCAATATCAATCCAAATAAAAGTGATTATTATTTTTGCCATAATCGTCCAGCCCTAGTATATTTAATTTTGAACAAATACATTTGCTTTTTCTAAACTGCCATCAATCCAAACCCAATAATAATCCAGAGTGACAATTTGAAAATGTGAATTTAAAGCAAATGTAAAAGATTAAAAATCTTACTTTGTGAGGCCACAGTTTTTTTAAATTAAACTTTCAAGTGAAAACAATGAACAAATCTGAGTTTCTGATGCTTTTCTTTGTGGAAACATGACCTCTTATATATTTCTGTCCCCTCTGTGCATTCACCAGAAACCTTTACCTTTACTTTTAAACCTCTCTGATCCTCAGTCTCACCTGCTTCTTATTTTAGGTTTCACTGAATCAATGCTGTGACAGACTATTATATCCCAGAACTTTAATCAATTTCCTTCTTTTATTTCTCATTTTTGTTTTGTCTTCTTACTCCACGTTCACTTCCCACAGTTAACTTCTGCTTTCTGCTTCCTACCAGTCTACATGACAATGCATTCAATACTTAAACTCAATGTTTGAACAAATGAAACAGCAGCCTAGAGGGAAAAAGGTCGTAGTCACAGCCACATTTGGTTTGACAGGTTAGTCAAAGAGCGAAATATCTCTTACCTTCATCTGAGAATATTATCCTCGGTGAACGCGTCGAGTCGCCCTCGGTCAAAGTACCGATGCCTGACAGTAACCATAACGCCGTCAAATAAAAGTGTAACATCTTCACCGGTCGTCTCTCCATCTCACTCACTCACACACTCTAGTGCTCAGTGCATCTGCAGTGTGTCACCCTGCTTTCTGGATAGGCAGCGTCTCTGGGCCGTGGGTGTTGCGGGTTGCAATGGGTAAACGATTCTTCAGTGACAAGGCAACGTTACGGCAGGACATAGACACTTTATTCTTACTTCCTTACAACTCAGGTTCAACGTTGAAGCCACACACTCCAGGGCAGAGGCAGGACTCCGTCTCTTATTCTTACTCCCTTATTCGGTCCCCATTAACACGGGGCAGGCGGAACCAAGTAACACAGCACAGAGAAGATCAGAACCTTCCGACACATCCTCGAGACATCTATACAACAAGATACTGAAAGTGATAATAAAATATTATAGACTAAATAAATAATACAATTAAAAATACCTTACAACTTAAACACAAAATAAACCAATAAAATCATGTAATATAATACAAATAATGATGATGATGATGATGATGATGATGATGATGAAGGTAACAACTTAAAATCCATAATTAAAAATAATAAACACATAATAAACTATACGGTTACAGATGTATAAACCAGTAGGATATTAAAGTCAAGCCAAACTAACCCCCACGTTGTTTTGTGATGGGTGCATATACTACTACAGATTTTCAAAATGAGACCTCCGAGACAAACTAATGTATATTCACCTAATACAGAACAAGAGATTGACCTGATAGTTTCTATAAGATTTATAAATGTGAATTATTCTTAACGCTGGGGTTGGTAATCCTGTTCAGAAACACTTTTTGTTATACTGGGTGAAATGGTCCTTCTACATTCTAAGTAATCAATACATTATGTATTCAGAAAAAGGAACGAAAATAATCAGTCCTCTGTGGCAGCTGCAGGACTGACAAAACTCCAATCCAATCCAAGCTCCACGGTGCCAGGAGCAAAAACCAATCAGATGTCTTCATGTCTAGTTCTGTAAACGCCCCCCTCGATCTCTGTCTCCGACGCGTGTGCACAATCTTCACGTGTCGCTGTTGCCGGAAGAAATCAGCGTACAGAGTTACAGCCATGGATGTAGATCCATGGTCACAGCGGAACGGATTTCATGCTCATTTACGCGCAGTGGCTGAGAAAATGCAGCCCCAGTTACTACTTCCAGCGTTACTTGTAACGGCTCGCCCCGAGAAAAAGGCAAAGAAAGAGGAAGCCGGAGGCTGAAAAGGCTGCTAACAAAAAGGCTCTGGATAAAGCCAGACGTCAAACCAGAGTAAACATCGGTGTTGCTTTTGTGGAGACAACTGGGGGATTTGAAGGGCCTGAAAAGTGGTGCTGAGGTTGCTCTCTTTCTGTTGGACAGGTAATTATATGCTTTGCTTCGGGGAGGATTTGTTATTTTTATGAAATGTGTAACTTTTGCTAACGTAGCTGCTTTTGTAGCTTGTATTAGCCTAATGCTAATATTAGCTTCTCTGTGGGTTTAAAACGGCTCGGTGACGCTAGTGTTGAATAGATTATAGTACTATATAGTACTATATATATATATATATATATATATATATATATATATATATATACACACATATATATATATATATATATATATATATATATATATATATATATAGTACTCCTCCTGCAGCTTCTCATTTTCGTGCGGTGCGCGTTCCAGTTTGTGGGGGCGTGGCTTGGACGAACACACTGACGGGAGGGGGAGGAGGGGGTGGAACTCAGAGGAGGTGCAATTTTCAAATCTCGCAAACTCTCCAGGATTACCAACCCCGGCTTTAATTATTGTGAAGTTGTTGCTAGGATACAGACTAAACATCCTGAGGCACTTGACTTCAGTCATGTCTCCCTGATGGACTCACTGAGGATGTGGTGAAGAGATACATGCTGGTGGAGGCCATTCTGAACAACTCAGGTCATCCTCTTCATAACACCTTGATGGACCAAGAAAAGAGCAGTGGTGGACGGCTCCTCTCTCTTCACTGCAGGACGGAGAAATATAGAAGATCCTTTGTACCTTCAGCCATCAGGCTTCTTCATTCTTCTGCAAATGGTTGATGAACTGACAGACAAATGAATGTCCCTTTGGGGATTAATAAAGTAATAAGTATTTGTATTTGTATAGGATGCAATGAGTTATAGTAGTAAGGACAGCTGGCTCTGTGATTGGAGCCAGGTTGGACACTCTGGGGGAGGTGGTGGAGAGATGCAACTCAGATCACCCACTTCATAACACCTTGATGCCCCCCCCCCCCCCCCAAAAAAAAAAAACAGCAGTCGTGGATGGATCGTCTCTCTTCTTATCTTATCTTGTCTTATCTTATCCAGCAGATGGCAGTGTTACACCATTGCTAAATGAGACACATCAGCTGTATCCATAAGGGATGGTATCTGGGCCACTTTTAATGTTGGTCTCCACTCAGTAAAAGAAAACGTGGTATTATTAAAATCACGTACAAACTTTGATGGATGAACAGTTCAGTTTGCAGAAAGTCAAAAAGCACCTCTTGACTTAAGAATGATCCAAAATCATATTTATTCCACAGGTGAAGGCTTCAGCTGTTTGGTTACAACAACATTAGCCAAATTTGATTTGTGAATGTTTGTGTAAAATTGATGTAAATAACACAGATGATATATATATCTCCTCCTGGGGAGTATGCACATCTCTGCTTTGACCCCTGATTAGAAAACAACTTACCCTGCCTCACCACTAGAGAGCGCTGTAATCCTACTGTTCACATTGCTGGTCAGCAAAACCTGTGCTTAATTACAGTAAAGATGTCCCCTGCCAGTCTACCTGTGCTTTGGTCTTATCGCTTTCTTTGGCTGATGCCTTTTTAGCTGAAGAACGTAGTTTCTGCAGTGAAGGACATCTGCACTGTGCCAGCTGTGTGTTTGTAGAGGTGTCGAGATGGGGCTGCAAATTTGTTCTCTGCTAACTCTCTAACTATAACTCTGTTCAAATCTTATTTACAGAATCTAAAATCAGTATTTTTCTTTTCATTTCATTAGATAGGCTTAAACATTGTTACTATTACTGAATACGATGTGAAACCAAATCAGGATTCAGGAGCCAAAACAGTGACAGTATTTACTGTGGGATGACTTTGAGCGCCTTTAGTTTTAACAGCTATAGGAAAGTAACTGGACTGCAGCTCTGACTGGAAGTTGGCCAGAAGTTCTGTAAATGCTGCAGCAGCACATGTGCTGAAAGCTCACTGCAGCTAATAATCAGAGCAGGTGGCTGAGCTGAGTGGACCAGCACTCATGACACTCTAGGAAGGATGATACGATGGAAAGGGACATAAAAGAGAGTATTATACCAGTAATTAGAGTTACTCATAAGGATTTCATCAGTCAATAGACCAACAGTCAGTGGATGCTGGCTCTGATGAGGAGTGAAGATGCCTTACTCATGTGAGTGAACCGTTGTGTCTGCCTGAGATTTCCTCTGACTGTATCGCTGTAGATCAACTGCACTGGAAAAGGAGATTCCTATTTTAGAGATTATTCTTAAAGCAACTGTCTGATTATTATAACAGTACACAGGTTTTGGACGTGGAGGATTTGAGAAAAGGGGCCTGTAGGAGGAGCTAGTTTCATCTCTCAGTGTCCAGCACCTTTAACAGTGGCTCCAGACATTAAAATGGAGCCTGACGGTGATCATTTTCTGAATAAATTGGAACAATATAGGTAAGTTGAGACTGATTTTTGATTTATTTATTTTTTTCATTATGCAAATCTAAAAAGTGAGCACAAACAACATAAACGTATATAGTTTCATTATTGTTTTCCTTTGTCTTTGGTTCTTGATCCTCAAAATACTTGGCATTTATTGCTTATAGGTTATATTACCCAAAATCCACCATTAGTGTGCATGCAGATAAAAATGTTGGCATTTATATAAACAATTGTCACTTGTCAATAGTCACTTAATTTGGCCACTGATTCCCCTACAAGGATTTACCAACAATAGACGATGCCTCATCCAACTGAGGAGGATGAGCCCGACCCCCCTGTGTGGCATCTTGTCATCTCTTTCTTCTGTAATGGGATGATCGAAGGTGTCGTGCTGCTGCTCCTCCTCTGGCTCCTCTTTCAGATTCTCTTCGTCAAGAATTTGGAAGGTACTACAAATCTAAACAAATGCACGTGTTAGTGTTAGAGAGGAGGAGAGGTGAGGAAAGATAGATGATGCTATAGTAGATTAGAGTTCTGACTTTAATCCAATATTGACCCTTCAGTTTTCTCTGTATATCAGCTGTGTTTTGTTTGTGTTGCAAATATGATAGCTGGTGTGTGTGTGTGAGAAGGGGGAGACCCAGATACACCAGTCCAGATTATTTGTATAAACAAAGAATTAAGTCTAATGCGAACAGGGTTACTCCCCTACCGCCTCAGCTCTACCCTTTGAGCCAGTTTTGGATCGTTGTTTAGTCTTCAGGCCCACAACTGTAGTGTCCCTGAGGAAATGCAATCAGACAAATTTACTGTAAATTCAGAAAACATTTGCTTTGTTTCTTTAGTGGGTCATGGTGTAGACTCAAACGCAGACTGCATGTGGTTAGGATTTGCTACATGATGAGATGGAGAGACCAAAAGCGTTTTGTAGCAGGCTGTAAATGTGGTGAATACTTATTTCTGCTATCAAGTTGGACATTTTAGCATGGTTGTCTTTGGGGACTAACTCACTTTTGGTGAGTGTCCATTAGAGAAACTTTCTGTCTCCAAGTGTAAAAAACTAATGTAGCTTTAAAGTAAACAAGGTTCTTTAACTTCAAGCCAAATACAGTATGTCTATAGAGCCTCTTAACTTGGGATTATAGTACACGCTTGTAAGCAATCAGTTACTATACATGAACCATGGGCCTTGTTTATGCTATAAATATGGCTGCCCTGAGGCTGACAGAGCAGCCTCATGTCACTCCAGATTAAAACCTATTACCACCCAGGGTCACTTCTCTATTGCTTTTCTGTGGGTGGGTTAAATATCCTCTCATTCAAATACAGATGAATGAGCTAGCGTTTTAATGTATACTCGACTATTACTATCCATCAGTGAGTTGATCCTCAAATAATTGTTCAAGATGGATCATACTTGGATTCTCCAGGATGTTTAGACTGGAATTACTGAGACACAGTTACATTTGAAGTCTTCACATTTAAAATATCCTATCTCAGAATTACCATAGTGTTGACATAGACAATTAACCAAAGTTGACAGTGTCAATCGTCATCTATAACAGGAAACTCGATCAATCTTTTCACCATATTTAGGTGCAGCTGATAAAGGTGGTCTGAGTGGTGTAAATATATATATAATATATATGTGAATATATTTCATGTATCACAGGCATCTTTGGAGATGGTCAGCAGGGTTGTGAGACCGGTGATGTGCAATGTATCATGTATTAATGACTTTTTTTGTGCTTGACAGAGAATGTTTCTTTTTCAGACAAATCAACCATTCAAATCTATCATATTAAGTTTATTGTACAAAAATGTTGGCCGTGCATATAATGATGGTTAATAGTATATGATACTTGTTTCTGATTGGTTGGGATGTGTCTTTTAAAATAAGATTAAGAAACATCTACAGTATAAATATAGCTGCGACCAGACTTCAGTGGAATTGAAATAATCTTGAATGAGAATGACCGTGTGAAAAAAACAGAGAGATCTACGTGTATGAAAAATAATCATGTCCAGATGAAAAATCCTGGTATTTTCATGTGGTCTTATACTTAATGATAGTCTATTTCATGCAGTATCACTCTCATATCTGAATAGTTTAAGTCATGTAGGGAGGTTTTTCTGACCTTGCAGCTCGACCTTTTGATGAATTGGTAGCCCTGAAAACACAGAATCTTCCCCCAACCCTACCAGATACATGAGAACCTAAAAGACAAAGATGGATAGGCTATCCTTTAAACAGAACAATGATCAAATGTAATTTCATTTATTTAAAATAAAAGTGTAAATGTCTTGGCCTGCAAAGACTTCTTTACTTCTTTATCAATCCCCTTGCCTTTACACAGCTACAGATGTACAGTCCATTAGCACCGGCACACACTAAGACCACCAATCTCTAACCTGTGGATAGTGTTAAGTGGTATTTTACTTAGTTAACTGACTTTAGAGCAAACATGAAGTTCAGAATCTATCATCATTAATATTAATACACATACAATGTACTTCAGGTCCAAATCTTTAGTTTTGTTCTTGATAGTAAACTAGACTTTATACATAACTTAGTTGTGTTTTCCAGTTATGCTTTAATAAATAATATAACTGCTGGCTGGATCAGGCTGACTGGTCATGTTATTTATTGTTCACTGTGTGTGGTTGAGATCAAGCACCACAAGCACTTTGGCTCAGGTTCAGGAGAGATTGTGGAGCTCTAACGCTCTAAATCTCTAAACGCTTTGTATATAAAGCATATGATCACTGTTGACTTTTTTTTTTTTTTTTTAAACATGAACCATGCTTAAGTAAATATTGTTGTAAAAGAAATCACATGTCCTGTAAATATTATGAGTGAGCATTTTTCAAATTGACTCAGTATAAACATTTGAAACATTTTGCAAATATGTAAGATTTGATCAGCTGTGCATCTAAAGTTAACAGTATCACAGACTACAAACCTCTCTAAACCCTGACTTCAGAATCCAATTACAACTGTTTAGGTGATTATTGTTTACAGCCACTGGTGAAAGTGGCAGTGCTGTGACGTTAGCAGGTAGTCTAGATAGATCTTATCTTATTTTTGGAGAGCTCAGAATGAAACACTAAATTCTCAGGTGTCTCTTCAGCCTCCTGCGATGACTCACTTTCTCAAATTGGTCCTGAACAACAGGGAGATCAGTAACAGGGAGATGTTGTAAACCACTCACCATACATTCTAAATGTAGAGAAAAATGCCTGTGCAGCGACAGACGTACACCTTTGTATATGGTGAGCGGCAGTGACTCATTCTCTTTTTGACCTTGTGGTGTGTGTGTATATGTGTGTAGATGGCAGATCCAAGTCACATGACCTGCACTCTCAAGGAAGTGCACACATTCACAACCTAATGACGGTGTTTTCATGTTTGTAGGTCAACCCATAATGATGGATTCAGTTTTCCATAGTTCTGTTGTGGGTGAAAAAAAAAGATTTACTCTTTCAATATACTACATAATGTTGGAGTCTGTTAAGCTCCTCAAACACACTGATAAGCCACAACATGAAAAGTGGTAACTGTTTCTTTGTTATGGCTGCCACACATATATACATTCATTATACAATATACAAGATTCACATTGATATCAGACACCAGTCTTAATATTATGACTTACCATCATCAAGCTCCAATACAGAAAACACACGAGTGTGCAGCTGCAGTCTATGACACTTTATAATCACTGAACAGAATAATTTCAATCTATTTTCTGCAAATGAAGAAGAAAGAGAAACTGAGGGGCTTGACACAGTCAAAACTAGTGAAACATTTTTTCATCTTCCCAGCAGCTCTGTTTAGAGTCAAGTACATTCAGATACTGAAGAACATGCAGCTCACTTCTGCCAACAATAAAGTTTTCATTGTTGATTTTTTTAATGAAACAACAATATCAGGGCCAGTGTGTGAGACACTGCTCTATCAGCTCTCACGGACTGAATCGCTGCACCTGCAGGACTGAGTCCTTCCACGTAGTAGAGGCTCGTTAACGTGTCTCCCTTCCTGCTGCCACCTTCTGGCCTGACAATTTAGAGACAGTCCCTTGCAATTTAATGCCTGTCATTTTATTTAGTCTGTAGAAACGACCATCACACTTTCATTGTCCTGAGGTTTTATTTTATTTTATTTTGTGGAAACGTGTGTGTGTGTGTGTGTGTTTAAATTAGCATGTGTGGTCCTCCCGTTGTGTGACATCTGTAGTTAAGTGTTCAGCGGCACATATAGGAGCTATAGGCCTAATTACTGTGAGGAAATGACGGCTGAGCTGCTGCACACATGCCAGTGGACTCTCTCTGCCTCCAACGCACAATCGCAGCGATTGAAATAAAGGCTCAGTCACCCGGTGAATCTATTGGCTGAGAGGCTCTAGGTCCTTGCGCACTGCCGATGGACCGCTCTCACAAACGCTCAGGCTCACATTGACTCGACACACACATCAAACTGTGTGGGACCATGTCGCAGTACACTCTGGGAGGTAGGAAGCCTTGCATGTCCTTGTGCTTATGTGTAATTGTTACTTTTTCTCCTTTGAATGTAGTCTGGAACTGGGGGGGGCGGGGGGGGGTCGCTTTCTTTTGTTTGAAATGAGAGCTTCCATGCACACCTCAGTGTTTTCCATAGGAGAGGAAAAAAAAGAAAAGAAAAAGCTCATTTAAGGAGAAGAACAGAATTCACTCAGATGTCAGGAAGGTAAACTGGTCTGAGTCCTGATGAAGAGCTGAAGAGGATGAGGAGGAGGCAGTTTGAGATGGATATACACTCAGCTGTAATGTAATAGTGAGAGAGGCTGTAACTCACTTGAGCGGTGTCCCTGTTTGATTTAGATAACTTTGTGTGAACAAAGATCAGAAGTCTTGTCGACAAATAAGTCAGGTTATTCCAGCCAAAGGTTAGAATTGGCTTCATACACTTTATGTCAGGCTGCTATATCCATGTGTAAATTAAGTTTGCCTGCAGCCTGTGCACACCAGAGCAGGACTGAGAATTCTGCATTAAAATGCTGAATTGGCTCAGCTCATGTTTCACCATTACCTCATTTGGTTTATAACCATCGTTGCCCACTGGCTGGTCAGTCTGACTCATGTCAGCAGTATCCTCAGCCTTTATTTTCTAACACCACTGCAGCATTCAGCCCATCTGTACTTCCATCTCCTTAATGGAGGCTGGCAGACTACTTGACGGTGCTGAAATGAATCTGCGCTTACAGTTAAAGCAGCATCTGCTTTGATAGTGGTCCAGTTTTCACAAGGATGCACCTGCTGCAGCACCTGATAACTTTTCATGTAATGATGTGAGAATTCATGCATGGTGCATATCAGGACACACCCTTAGATATTCAGAAAAGACGCACGTTTATTTCAGTGAATAAACAAGTCTCTTCCATTGATCAAGAGTGAAAACCATTCCTCCTTAACAAGTGATGGATTTATAGGCTCTGTGAAGAGTCTCCAACAGGAAAAATCATTTTCACTGTAACTGATTTCTTTCATTCTCTTTGCTGCTTTTTTGCCTTGAAATGTCCACTGGTGAAAGCTCGCAGCTTTTGAACCTTGTTTTCACCTCAATCCTCCAGTGTGTCTGATGCATGAGTCATCCCAGTGCACCCTCATTATGTGACGTTAAATGAGCATCAGGGTCTATGAGAAGCTGTCGAGCATGAGAAGGTGTCAATGCCAACACTGTATAGATAAATTGATATACTTTATTCCAGACTCAAGGTCCATACTAAAACATGCAACATAAAGATTAAAGACACAATAAAAGACAGTCTAGTGAATACTTCACTTACACATACATATATACATAAATACACGTTTGCATATAGTATAATGTAAAGATGGGTGGTGATATGCAACAAAAATACACTGCTGCATTTGAGCCACCACTGACACTGCAGTTTCAAGGGACAGTAACCGGTCGACTGAGAACACATTCTATTGTTCCTGTTTAATTTCTATTATTCACACACCCTCTCAATGTCGGCGTCAGTCGTCACACTAGATGTCACACAAAGGAAAACATAAAGACAAAAAAGAGAAAAATAAACAGGTTTGTAAATGTGAACACAACGTGCAGCTTCATTCATTATGTTACTAAATGTCTCCTTGGTTATGTTTAGATTTTTAATTTAATACATAATTCATCAAAATGTCAGTCTTGGGGGAGGATTAGTAAAGACTCTATTTATTTCAATCATGATCTCATCACCGAACAAATGAAGAACGAAAAGCAGAGTTGAGGCATCACACCGTAGACGAGTGAAGGTGTTGTGCCCCAAGAGGCAACTGAGGTGTCACTGGGTGAGGTGGGGGTGGAGGGGCAAATCAGGGAAAATTAGAGGTAAAGACCTTAAAATCCTATTGCTGATCAATGTGTAACACACACAGGTGCACATACATTTCACTGCAAGGAAACTGACACCAATGCATTGTGTGCTGATGGAAAAACACTGGGTTCATTTAACCTTGTTGATCATAGGTGCTGTTTTGCAGGAAAGTTAAAGGAGAAGTCTCAGTCCATTTTTAATTAAAAAGATAGTGGAGGTATGCAAACGGCTTCGTAAACCTCTGCAAAGTAAGAGAGATAACATGGCTGTTGCTCGGCAGCGTGATGAGTACTCTGTGTTACACTGATGCTCCTCCCAGGACTCTGTTGTGAGAGATACTGTGCACAGCTTGAAGAAAGAGACAATGACTTCAAGACCCCTGTTGTAAGCATGATGACTCTTTTTCACCCACACATGCACTTTGCTCCTGCTTCGGCTCAAAGCAGCAACTGTGATAATACCGTTTATAGAATTACGATCATAACCTCTGAGGTATTTCCTCTTTAATTTCATCAAGGAGGCAGAGAGCAGACACAACAAGATAATGCTTAGGGTCAGATGTCCTGAGGACTTTTGTGATGGATGTGTTTCTTCATTCAAAGTGTGTTGTTTGTCTTCTTATTGACACGTCACTCAGAAGCATAAAACTGATTGGATTTCTCAGTGTGTGATCTTCTTCTCTGTCTTGTTTCTGTTTTCTCTATATTGCTTTCTCCCACTTGTCAGTTCCATCGACATAGCTTTAAATGCTGACTGCATTGTTTTCCTCTGTCTCTCTAGTTCACCTGCAGATCCTGCTGGCCGTGGGCCTGGCTGTGTTCTGCTACTGTCTGGTTCTTGGTTGCATCCTTTGCTGCCGCAGAAGGAAGAAGGCTTCGTCTGAAGACAAGGAGGCAGTTTTCTTGTCTCCACATCCTGTTGAGAGGGTGACTGTCACGCTGACTCCGTCTCCATGTACGCAGCCTGTGAAGCAGCAGTATGAGGAGCTGGATGGAGACGTGTTGGATTTCCCCTCCTCTAAAAGCAGCTCCTCACCCTCTGAGGATGACCTTACTGCTCTGCCTTTTGACCCCAATCCTACCAGATCAGCTGAGCTGGTGCAGTCACCCAGATCTTCTTTCCCGATGCGGCGCCTCAGCACCCCGGCTGTTCCCTACTCCCCTAGGAAAGCTCAAAGTCACGGCAGAGCCTCTTTGCCCTCGCTCACTAAGATGAGTCTGGTGTCCAAATCTCGTCGGGCGATGGGCCGGCGAAGCACCGTGAGTGGTGAGAGCTTTCTTTACAGTGAGAGCAGTCGACTGACTGTTGGTCCTGCCAGATCTCCCACCCAGCAGGGGGAGGTGTCACAGTATGGCTCCAACTCTCTCTCCATCCCCTCAAAGCCTGCTCCTCTCCTGCACTTCTCCCTGCTCTTCTCCTCTGCCTGTGGCACCCTGGCGGTCAACATCCTGGGGCTCTCTGGGGCCAGTAGAAGACGCAGCGGGGTATTTGTTCGGGTCAGCCTTCCTCCTCTCTGCCCCTCCCCTCAGCAGGCCGCCTCTAGGCGCCGCAGCCTCAGCCCAGACTTCCACAGTCAGAGCTTTGTGCTGCAGGTGGGCTCTGTGGAAGAGCTCCGCACCTGCACCTTGAGACTAGCTGTCTACAGCAGGGACTTCTCCGGCCTGCGAGAGGCTGCGCTGGGGGTGGTGGAGCTGCCCTGTGAGCACATGGAGTGGGAACCTGACATTACCACCACCTACACCAGGCAGCTCAGCCCCACTAAAAACAAGTTAAAAAAGGTACACGGTGATTTAATTTATTGTGTTGATGAATACAAAGCATTAAATGCAGAGAATAAGGAAAGTGAGGAAGAAACTGGCAATTAGCAAATGGGTCTGTCTTAAAAAACAAGTAAAAGTGTCTGCAGAGTCAGTAAAATGGCTGATTGGCATCTCCAGTGCCAGCCAGGAGTTGAATCCAGAGCTGCAGTGCACACAGAGAGCTAACCAATGCCAACTGTCTTTCCTGGTCAAAATGCAGTACTCTTAGGGGACCAATCACAGCTGAGAGCTGGGGAAATGCTATCTCGGTATAGAAGTCTGAACCAGCAGCTGGTCACCCTAGCTTGACTGGAAACAGCTGCCTTGGCCAAAGTTTGAAGCAAAATCTAACTTGCGGCGCATTTTAAGTTCACCCATTAACATTTGTTTAATTTGTCCAAAAATCCATTGTTTGTGGTTTCACAGTAAGTTACATACTAGAGCTATTCTTTGATTGTAGAAAGTCACTCCCTTAGGTCTCAGAGAGTTGGATGGAAAGATGTTGAGTGAATCATTGCATGGCACACAGATTGAACAAAATAAAACATCTTAGGTCTTAAGACCTCGATAATCAAAGGATATAAACTGCTAATTTGGGAAGTTTAGGTGTTCTGGTAGGAAGATTTTAATACCTTCAGTCAAAAATGAGGCTAGCTCCTTTCCCTTGTTTCCAGACTTAATCCAAAGCTAAATTGGCTAATCTGACTTCTGAATCACTGGTATTGATCCTCAGATCTTCCAAACTCTTGCCAAGAAAGAGAAAAGATTTGCTTTCAAGGAAAAGAAGGCACATTCAAGTCAGTAGAGTAATTTGTTGCATTTTGATTAGCTGGCTAAAGATGCAGCCTGAGGATCTTGAGTAATGAGGCGCTGTCTCAGGTTGTTTTTGTGTGCTGTCAGACCCAATCTAAATTTTTATACAGACCTTAGACCCCAAGGCAGTTTTAATTCAGACTCAAACAGGAAACAAAGTGAACTGGAACATGTGGACCAGAGACCTGGTATGTTTTGGGTCATGCCCTTGAGGTTTTCACACACTCGTGTCTGCCCAGTGACTTTTAATACAAAGTAAAGAAGGGTGGGCTGTGTGTGTCTAAAGGTGTGTAAATGGGTTCATAACTGCTTTTTTGTGCTTCTGACACCCTGGTCTTAATGTGTTTACTGTATTATTACTTTTAAAACCTTTTTTTTTTTTTTTTTTTTTAAACAAACTCTGCATTTTAAGTTGATTGAACAGATAGAGAAACCCTTATAAATAGCACCTATCATGGTTTATCCATGAAGGAATGTAGTATTTAATCAGCTCTCGCCGTTAGCCAGTTTTCCACTGTTGTTAGTCATGGTGACATTGTTGTTAGTGATTGCAAAGCAAACAAGCATGTGAAGCAAATTGGCGGTGCGCCCACGCCTTGCCCTCTGTGGCTGTGTTGAAACAGTGCCAGAGGGCATAAATAACAGGCTTCTGAGGCGAGGGGCGGGGGGTCCTGATGTTTTAGTGGACATTAGTCAGTTTCTCTAATTTTTGCTAGAGCCATGCTGTGTGCTGGGTGGGTGGGCAAAATCATTTCTGGTGGGTGGGCCAGATGGCATCAGTCATAACTCAATCATTTATTGCAGCCACCTCCTGGATTTAGAGTAAAACACCAGGTCTTGTAATCAGTGTAATGGACCTGCAGGACTATTGAAAATTATTAACCTTCATTACCATATTGTTGGGGAAATGGGCATGACATGACAGTGATTTGAGGACTGTGCATTTTAGTTTGTGATCGTGATATTGCAAATATCGATTGTGTAGATGATCTTCATTAAGGAAAGTGATGACTTACCTCTCATAGGAAGTGTGTATGGGACTGTTACATCATTAATTAATGTAAACTGATGAAGGACCTGGGAGTGCGTGACATTATCACCATGTATCTTGTGATTGTTATGACCTGTTGCTGTGTCAGGCTTTTAAAACAGCCTCATGACAGTAATGCACAGCAGATGACATTTTCTGATTTCGTGTGCAAGTTGCAAGCAAAGCCAAAATATTTTCCAGAGAAATGTTTTTGGTGTTAGGCTAAAAGCCAAAGGTTGTTCTTGTACAATCGCAGACACAGCAACCGCACATACTGACAAATTAAGAACAGCTCTAAATCCAGGATGTGTCAGCAAATGCTTGAAATCATTTTAAAGGAAATGAATTTTCCCTGATTTCAAAAATAGAAATGTACAAATAGAAACTTTTTGTCAGGAGTGTGGCAGCTATCAAGAGATAAGTGAACAATTAACATGTAGATTCAGGATTAAAGCCAAGAGAATACTTTGATTTCCCTTCATGAAGCTTTTGAGTGTGTATTAAGATGGACGCAACTGTTAGAGCACATCCCATGTTGGCTCAGCCTGGGGCAGTGATAGCCAGTTTGACTCCTGACCGGGACTATCTGTCCTGCATGTCATTCTCCCAGTCTCTCTCCTCACTGTCCCGTCAAATAAAGGCATGAAAATGTTCAGTCAATCATTCCCACACAAATCATCAGGAAAAATAGAATAAAACCACAGGGAGAAGTTTGTCTGTGTTATAATCACCCCCCCCACTCTCTCTTCTGAGACATCACTGGATGACTCATATAATCAGTCTACTGGGTCCTGTTATGTAACCTTAAGAGTTACCAAATAATGACAGAAGACCTCTGCAGTCCACTGTAAATAAGTTTTACTCCCAATTGGACCGTGCCTCAGGATAAAGCATGAATAAGAACATTTTTTCCATGTCATTTTTACATTATTACATTATAATATATTATGCTATTTTACTTTTTTAAACTTTGAGCCATTTTTGGGTGGATGAGGATGCAGCTGTTCAGCCAGATTTTATGACCTAGCTCCTTCACAGGTGAGGAGAGATCCAGCTTATACACACGTGACACCTCTGGTGTAGTGTTTACAACTATATTTAGCTTCCCTCATCTTTTGAGCCTCTCCAAAGATGAGGGTATACAGAACATGAAGGACTGAAAGCTTGGTGAATTGACTGTGTATCTCTTCCCAAATAACCAAATCCAAATGTTGAAATTTCTTAAATGTCACCACTTGGAATCTGCCTGTAAGTGATTAGACTTAGCTTCATGTTCCTGAAAAAACAATCCTCCGGCTAAGTTTTGTATGTGTTTCTAGAATAACCCTCACTTTTTTTTCTCAAAAAGATAGTGTAAATTTAAGTTAGGGTCTCTGAGGCAAAGTGCCAGTGGCCGATAGAAGCAGTGAACCAAAGCTCACTTGTTGGAGGAAATCGCCTTCACACTCTGCTGCCCAGCCTCAGCAAGTTGCTGGCAGGCTAATGCTAAGCCAGTTCTCTGAAGACTGTGACTCACAGGACCCCAAACAATGCAAGCTAATGAAATCTGACATGAAATCAGATGGAAATGATCGTCATATTTACACATTAGCCCTTCCATTGGACCAAAGTGTCTTAGTGCATGAACATCTGTTATTTTGCAGGTATAGGCAAATTTGCTATAAAAGCCTTTTCACTGATGCCTATGTGTAAGAGAGATTAAGTGTAAGTGTGAAAATATGATACAGATCAAACCCATATGAGCTCCTCATGAATAACAACTGATATACATTTTCCTGCAGAACTGAAACTTTAAACGTGTTCCCAGTGAACCCCCCCCCCTTGGCTTCATTACATTCCCAGCCTCCCAAAGGATGAAGGGAACATCTGCTGGAAGAAGATGTTTTCCCCTTTTGCTGCTTCCCTCACATTTTGTCTTCATCTTGTTCCTCAGAGTGTGAGTTCTCAGGAAGCACTAGGTCACAGGAAGGGCTCGGTGTGTGCACCACGTGCTTTGGGCCAACTGTTCATCCTGCTGCAGTACCAGACCCTCGCCCAGCGCATAAAAGTAATGGTCCGAAAGGCTGAGAACCTGACCAAGCTCACGCGAATCCCAGGAACTCCAGGTGAAGATCAGCATGTCCTCAAACCTTTTCAGTAAAACAGGACATTTTTCATTGCCTTATACATATATGAGTGTTTTCTGATCTACTGAAAACTATCAATGTGCCACAAAGGTTTGACCAAGGCACCTAAAATTACTTCAATGGTTTTTCCTATGCTCAGGGAGTAGCCTATATTTTCACATAAATATACTAGTTGACATGTTAACTGCTGTCCTCTATTGCTCCAGCCCTAGTCAGACAGACCGACAGACTTCCCTGATTGGTTTGTAGTAATCAGATTAGGAACCCATGAGCCGGTGTCATTTCCCCTCCTGTCTGTATCACATCTCACTGCAGCTGATTTAAAGCCCTGAGCAGAGGAGGAAACAGGAGCTTCAGTAGAAACAAAGCAACTTTGATGTTTTGGTTTTCCACTCTTAAATCAGACAGTTTGAGAACACGTGGTCTATTGTATGTTGCTTTTGAGTTTAAACATCAAAAAGGTTGTGGAAGATGAATACTCTGATTCTTATCTGACAGTGATTTGTTACCTTTTAATTTGTGTAAATCCAATTAGTGTGCGAGACTGGTTTTACAAAGGAAATCATATTTTGGAAGTGATGGTGGCGATTTGTCACGATGACAGTGAATATGTGCACGGAGGGAATTCCATGTCACAATACACGACAGTGCAGTATGTGTACATTCATTTATAAGACCAAATATTCACGTCAAGGTCGATTTCACTGCTTCTTTTTATTGGTTGAAAACAAAAGAACAATTTAAACTAATTGTGAGATAAAAAGAAACCAGATGAGAATGAAATAAAATAACAACTGTGGGCGTGATCTTTTCCCACAGACCACTACGTTGTCATCAACCTGCGACAGAATGGGAAAGTAATCGGTACCAAGGAGACCAAAGGAGCGAGTGGTTCAAACCCTGTGTGGAACGCACCATTCCTGTTTGACTTGCCCCCAGGTGACATCACTCAGCTGCCATTGGTCCTTGAATTCATCATCATGCAGGTAAAAAGTTCGACATCCCGTACATATAATCAGCTTAATGTTTTATATGATGTGTTTCATTTAAATGTTATTTTCAATGTACCCACAGGGCCGGCTCTACACTAAGAGCAGTGTTTTGGGTCGTGTGTTGATTGGCAGCGACGCTTCAGAGGCGGGACAGGGACACTGGAGGGAGATGTGCAGTCGGGGGCAAATAGAAACAGCTCGCTGGCACTCCATCCAATCAGACGTGCTGTAGGACGAACAGACTGTCACTCTGCAGCCCAGTGAGTTTGTTAGAGGTGGACTTACTTGTAGGTGTAATGCACATGCTTCCCCTGCTGCCAAAGCATTTATCTAAGTCTTTTATTTCTTCTTCTTGTTGTGTGAATTGCTAGCTATGCTGACTTCAGTAGTTTTTTTCACGTTAAAAATCAGCCATAGTAATGTTGCTCTAGGGTGAAGACAATATTCAGAGGATCCACGTGTGTCCTCAGGGTTGTGCCAGGAGGAGCACTAACCACTGTGTGGAGGAGGGATGTCCAGTCTCCATGTTAACAACATTCTGCATCCTTTGCATTGCTTTTGTGATTATTTCCACTGTGACTTCTTAAAACTGTAGTCTGTGAAGCTGTACCATTCTGGATGTACTGTATGCAATGTGAGCTAATGTTGTAGTACTATTTCTATTGTGCCCAGAGGCTACACATGTTAATGTTCAATAGGACTCATTGGATTCTTAAAGATTTCGGCGTAAGTTTCGGTTATATCTTTGTTGCCACTCTGCCTGTGGTTTGCTGTGGTTTATCACTGTGACAGTATTTGTCCACAAACTGAAAACACATCTTACACTCAGTGGGAGACCATTAGACTGGGTTCACTTTGTGTGGCATGTGGACTGAATTATCTTTTATTTTGTGCAATTCCCAGTAGGGAAAAAAAAGAAAAAGTTTTGTCCTCTTTTCAGCCACTGGAACTTACAATAAACATGTGGTGGCTTTGTGATCCACAGTTGTATTGTAAATAATTTCAGTCAGTCAATCAATGCCAAATGCCAGTACCCATGTCGATATTTCTTTCTAACACTTTCATTTTGATATTTAAAGATATGATACCTTTTCTTACAGAGAGGTGACCTCTAACATTTATTTGGCACATCTATAAAAAAATACCACATTTTATTACACAACACAAAAGAGCTGTTGTAATGTGTTTATGTATAGTATATTGACCATGTTGATGCCTAATGGTGGCATGTATTGTCTCAACTGTGTATGAATGTCTTTGCTCTTAAAAGGGAACAGTGTCAAAAGATCTAAAATAAATCAATATATTGTATAAATAAACTTTGTTGTGTTTGAGTGATACTCCAGAGACTGGTAGTGATGTTCTGCTCTGATGGTATTGGCACAATAAGCCAGGACAGATGTGAGAGCCACAAATTTGAATACACTGCATTTATGAGTTATGTTTCTCATTATTTCTTCAGATGTCTTGACACAGTGGGGAAACCATGTGTGTAAAATATTCTAATAAATGATTTCATTAAGCTGGGTCATTTACTTTCACTGTCACACTGTCATGATGCACAGTCTTCACAGTGACATGTTTTTCACAAGTTCTAAATGGCTGCTGTCTAAATTAATATCAGCTTTTGAATTACAACCTGTTCGCTCATTTGTCCTCTGCTTTATGAAAAACTAAGATTGCGAATAATTACATTTATGTTTGTTTACCATTCCTCGGGGAAAGGCTGCAAACACCTACAGAGCCTCAGTCCCCTGATTTAATGATGGTTCAACTTCTTGTTATTCAAAAACACTGTGAGCTAAATGCTCAGCCTATCATGTGCTGATGTTTAGGTAGGCTTTCATGTGTTCAATGTAATCAACTAACATTTCATAAGCCAGTTAACAATAAACACAAAGAAATGTTAGTGTTTGTAATCATAATAATGAGTGATTAGCTGAATTCCTCACATGGTGTCACAGCCATCATGATGATTTGATGAAAATATGGAAAACATTCTGCTTCACAGATAGAAGAGTGACACTAGATAAAATAGAAGCCAATAAAACTTAATTAGATTGATTTTTTTTCAAAGTAAAAACATGTTCACTACATTGTAATATTGTCCCCAGGCCTTTCTGCTCTGAGGGACAGTGATCTATGTAGATGTTGTCATTTTGAGGCATAAAAATTCTGTTGAATTCCTGTTACTATTCCAGAGGCATATGCAAATCCTTCCCCTGGCCCTTCCTGGTGGATTTTTCACCCTGCCTGTATTCACATCGTCTAGTCCTGACACAGATGTGACAAATGTATGTGTCATGACTAAATCTTTTATTTGTTATTTCCTGTTAACAGTTGGAAACATCCCTCGCAGTAGTTATAAATATCTATAAGATGTACAAGTCAAAGGTGATGTAATCTAACTCCTAGGGTGATCTTATGTCATATCAAATCACCAAACATGTGAATATCGCTACACACACACACACACACAACACACACACAACACACACACTAACGCACACACCCACGGAGTAAGTCGTGTTAGAAAACCATTACAATGGATAAAATGTGGAGATTTGCATCATGGGCCCAGTTGGATGGAAAACACATCGTCACACTTAATTACACTTTTCATATCAACTCATGCTTCCCATTCAGCTTGTTTTTCTCCCTCTCTTTTCAATACAAATTCATGGCTCCTTTCCTCACTCTGTAATTTGCACTGGCTCGAACTGTCAATTCTGTCCATGATGTGAGATCCAGAAAAGCTCCAGATGTGTTTGAGTTTCTACAGATGGAGCTGGTCAGTTTGTTTTGTTGTTGTTGTTTTTTATGTTTCCCTCATCCAGTTGTATTATCCTCAACCTAAAGTATGTACTTTAAAATTTACTTTAATACAGTACAATTCACCATTAAAAAATCAGAATATTGACTGAATTGAATTTGAGAAAATATTTCCCTCTGATGCCTCTGTCATGCTTGGAAGTTAAATTCTTTAAACATGAAAGGACAAAATTCTGCACATCCCGTTTTGTGTAAAGGATCTGGGGGGAAAAAATCCTGGCATGAGGCTATAAAGCATTTGATACAGACACGCATCCCTTTCTTCATTCCTCTGATCTGCCCACTCTCCCGGGGGAGGCTAAGTAAATGAGATTTAGCTGATCTATCCACGGTGTAGCCTCCTCTCTGAGTGGGCCAGCACGACTCTGCCACCGTCATAAACAGGTTTTCTGCATCAGTTGCTGAGAAACAGAGCCTTTTACACTGTTTCCTCAAACGTCAAAGTTGGAAGGTAAAAGAGACATTAAACTGGAGACTTCATCCGAAACAAGTCACCTACTGTCAAAAGCCTGTTATAGCCTCATTTGGAGTTAATTCATGATGCTGGTAAATCAGTTTTAGTCATAAGTGACAAAAAGTGTTGAATGGTGTGGATCCTCTACCAGCAAGTTGCTCTTAAGGTCAATCTGTTAAGTGCCTTCAGTGGACCATTTGACCTCCGACCTTCTGGAAAATCACTGCAAAGCATCAGGACCACAGTCAGTTTGTTTTCTTTTTACCAACATTTACAGAGTTGATAATATCCACACGCATCGTAATAAAATTACACAAATATGTTATTTAGACATGAAAACTCTTTAACTCTGACAGATAATCTACTATTGCCAGTTTGACACTCAATGTTAAAATACAAATAATATTTTATTATTTAACACATGTATTCCATGGTTAGAAAATATACTTTTGACTTGGATGACTTTATAACTTTTACTGATTGTAATGTGAAAAACAAATTGCTCAATGACTTCATCAGTGGATTTTTATAAATGCATTTTTCAGTATAATAACTCCCCAGTAAGATGATTTTTCTCAACGTTAATAATGACTTATAACTGAGCCAGTGATCAATTATTAGTAATGATCAAAAGATCAAACAGTTCATTTGTTATGGCTCATTGTTTCCTCACATATTGTGCTTCAACATGGCAGAATTAGCACAGCCTACCCATCGCTGTGGGCAGGATTTTGGGGACTGGGCCCGCCCACAATCACTCTGGTGCCCCCATGGAGTAGTGGTAGTAGATGGTAGTACAGTAGTAGTAGTAGTAGTAGTAGAAGTACACAGAACAAGGTGCGGGTACGGGCCACACCCACCCAGGAGACAGGAAGTGTAATGGGCCTTTTGTCAGAGTAGTAGAGCATCTTTGTATATTCATGAATGATACAGATTGAGACAGTTTGACATATTTAAATCTACATTCATTATTAATTTGTAGTATTTGTAAGTGTGTGGCCTGTTTTTGTTTGCTGGCCGCAAAAGCTAATCAAGCCTTAGTACTGAAAAGGTCAGAGGTCATGTGTCAACGTAGGCAACTTCAATGTGGAGCCGGAATAAACAGAGAAGCTAACAGTTGTTGTAGCATTGGCCTGCAGCTGTTGGCTAAAATGGAAAATTCGTAAATGGATCAATTGTCCAGACTCCGCTTCCATATGGGATATGTCGGCGAAACCGTGTGGTGTCGAAGACGGAGCTGCAGACGGAGGAGCCACCCAACAGCGGGAGCCCAGCATGCTAACAGCAGCTGGGGCCCAGCGTGCTAACAGCAGCAGCAGCAGCAGCGGCCTTCAGCTTCACTGACAGAGAGAGAGGACGTGGACCGGGACGAGAGAAAGAGCTCCGTTCAAAGTAAGTTTAAGGCGTGTTGTGGTGTTGTGTCAGTCCGTGGAGATTTTTTTTATCTCCATTAGTGGTCACGTGCTTTGCTCCTCTGACGCTCTAGTTGTTATTTACTGTGTTTGTTTCTTCTGTCTATGTCACTGTGTTGATTTGCTGCTCTACTCCTGTGCTGTGTGTTTAATGTTGGGTCCAGTGCTTTATGGATCAGTCTGTAGATGCTGCTGTGGTTGGCCCGTCTGCTCGTGTGTTTGCTGTCAAAGGTTTTACGTGACGATGATTCACGTGCGTCTCATGCATCTAATGTGCTGTGCCCTGCCAACTGCCGCCTGTATTGACTGTGTTCATTTTCTACAGTCAGTTACATAGGGAACCTTGTAAGTGGCCTGATCGGTGCCAGTTACTTACTGTAAGTAAAGTAGGCCTGATGTAATTGGACATATTAAATCTGTGATCAGTATGTAACCTCAGACAAAACGTGTCAGTGGTGAAAGAAAAAATATGTGGCGTGATTTGTGCCGCCCTCCTTATGTCCTGGTGACAGGTCTGAGAATGAGTAGGAAATGGAACAGGTGTAAAAGCAAAATTTGTGTTGTGCTGAATAATGTTGCTCTTGTCCATGAACCATAAAAAAAAAAAAGTTTCCAAATTTCTTTTGTGGAGATCAGTTATGCAAAAAAAAAGCCTGGACAGCGACTGTACTGAACACCATGTTCTCTCCCATGCAGGGACAGAAAAACAAAACAAGTGCTAACTCCATCCAGTTCAGTAAGCAGCAGTCCTCGGCTCGCAGTCCCTGAACAACCCTCTGTTGGTCTGATTGTCCGCTGTGTTTTCGCACTATCGATCCGCATGTGCCAGCTAGTCTACCTGTGTTTTCACCTGTCTGACTGCCCTCTGTAACAATTCCCCTATGAGTGGGCATAACATATTGACAAGTCAACAGTTATTCTTTCATGTGAAGGCACAGGCATCACTGATGGCTTGTGTGGGCAAAAAAGTCTGGTGTGTGGTTCATAAACTGCGGAACAGTAGCACAGAAACTATTCTTCTTCACCAGTAAATGTGACTAATGATTTAGGGACTAATGACCTCCAGCCTTGAAGAGCTCTAACATCTTCCACACTGCACCGCAGGGCGCATCCATGACTCACTCCCTTTAGTCTTATGCTGCTTCGTCTGCCTTCAGTAGACCCACGGTCTGACATTTACTGCCTGTCACTGTGCACCTGCTTTCATCTGAGGAGACAGCAGGGCCTTTGTGTTCTGAGGTAGAGGGGACACGTCCTCCTTTTCTGTGTTACTACGCCAAATTGGATGCTGAGGTGTGCCACCTACACATTCAGACCAGTTGCTTTTCAAACCCACTGCCATAACAAAAACTTTATGGGAACACAAAGAGCAAGAACAAGTCCTTCCAGGCCACAAAAACAACTTCCAACATTGACTCATCGCCTTGTGTTCCCTGCTGAGTTCCTCCACATCATCATGAGGATTAATGATACAAAGAGCTTTGTAAAACAAGGGGAAAGTAGGAAGTTTACTGTGTTACCAGATTATGAAATCAAGTCACGACTTACATGTCAGTCAATCCACAACTTTAAGCCAGTCTGAAATACGTGTAGTGACTGATATTGGATGGGTTGCTCTGACATTTACAGGTGTTCATGTTCACTTCAGGATGAAATGTGGATCCTTGAAGTTAAAGCCAGTGGCATCATGAGGTCATTTTGGCATGAGACCAAACCACACCACCACAAAACCAATGTTGTTTATTTCTACTTTGTGTTTATCGTTAATTAGCCAAATGCTAACATGCTAATAAATAGTCAACATAGTAAATATGACATGTTTTAGTCTATGTGAAAATATCCTGCTCTGATTATTTAGTTTGACATGGATTCCCCCCATTAAAAAGAAGCACGTCTGTTCTTAGGCTACGTGGTCACTGAACAATCTAGATCAGGTCTTGTGCTGAAGAAATACTGGTATCGATTGACTGACCACAAGTCTGGACCTGAGTCAGACCAAGACTCAGGTGGTCACTTAGTGTGGTTGGCATTGTCTTTGCAGTTGTGCTAGCCTGTGGTAAGAGGTTAGAAAGGACACACTCTCTAAATGTTAGCATTGAGCTGAGGTTCAGTGCAGCTATCAGTTCCAATCTGAAACAGATACCAGATACTTACATAAACAGATAAATTGCAGGATTGTGAACATTACATCAGCTCTGTTGTCCAACCCCGTGTGTCTCACCACATCTGGGTCATGTATATTGATTGTGCTCTGCCTCAACTCAGGTGTACTCCAGGGGTGCACAGGGTGCCACTCACCCAAACTACAAGTGGTGTCTGTCTCTGTCTCTCTGTCTTAACTGAAGATATTAGTTTTTTCTTGAATCTTCAGATAGAGAGAAAACCGAAGCTTGATCTTTACTGTTGCTCTTCATACACACAGATTGGTGTTAGCACAGTAGTGGTGAACTGACAGTGGATGTCACTTAAAACAGCGTAGCATCCTCCACATATTGGTGTGGAAATAGTAAATTGTTTATTCAGCATTGAAATTACATCTAATGATTTTCATAATAAACTCAGATACCCTGATACTTCTGGCATGAAAGAGATCCTCCAAAGTATTTTGTGTGGAGAGACCAAGCAGTTGTAAACTGAAGTCTTTTAACTTCTAGTGAAACTAGTCTTTCACTATCCTCAGGATAATATTAAACCACTATCTGATCCTTTTGAGTGGTGGCTGCTGCTGCTGCTGCTGCTGCTGCTGGACATCAGATGTTTTTTGTTAAGTGGACTGACTCATAAGCAAGGGAGAGCCAGAGATACCGGAACAGGACAGCTACTTAACTAAGACTTGCACTTATATTACAATGTGGATAAGACTCACATCTATCTTCATGTCACCATCCCACCATCAGACACAGCCTGTTTGCCTAGCTCCCTTCAGGCAAGCGTCTGAGGAGCATCAAGGCACGTATCAGTCGCCTCAAGGATAGCTTTTATCCACAGGCCATCAGGCTGCTTAACAGTAGACTTATTAATAGTTATTTCTTGTGATGAGGGTTGAAGAAGTGTCTGGCAGACTGCTTTTCATTGCATTGACGTACACAGTACTTTTAATGTATATGACAATAAACCTAAAACTAACATAAACTAAACTCAACTTCTCAGATCTTTTATGATCTACTTTATTGAAACAGTAAAACATCAGCTAGTGATGAATAAAACACTACACCCACTGCTATTCTTCTTGTTCTTCTTCTTATTATTGTACTAACACACACAAGCGTGACTGCCAGATTTATTAATCAGTCAACATACTAACTGTTGTGTTTACTGTTGTTCCATGTTTTTATGAAAACCACATGGACCACAATAAGACCAGTATTGAGGCAATACTTGAGATGTTGCTCCTTTATAAACTACTATATTTATTCTTATATTAATGCAATCAGTGTAAGAGAGCAACATTACTATGTAAGAACTGAATATCAGAAATGGGAACACTGTTTTTATCTTTAATAATAATCTCATAATCCTATATTTACAGTGAGTAAGTGTTTTTTTTTTTCTCCTGCTGTGGTTTCCATGGCAGGATGGTCAGATTCATCATAAAAGTGTTTGAATATCGCCCTCTAGTGGATCTCTGGGGTGATTCAACTCCTGCCTGAACATTTAACAGTAAACCTGGAAAACATGATTTTACTGTTGAAGTGCTTCCTGAAGCTGCCAGGGCTGGGTCACATCAGCACAAGTATGTGTGTGTGTGTGTGTGTGTGTGTGTGTGTCCGTCCTTGTCCTTTCCACTCACAAAATGAGAACTTTTTCATCAGACAGAGGAAATCCAGTCTCTGGTTTCCTCCAAACGCACACGTGTGCAACCACTGACAATGGCTTTGAAGTAAATAGCATCAAGGGCCTGGCTGTTGCTCAGAGTCTCCAGGTGAAAGCTGCTGTCTTCGCTGCAGTCACAAAATGATGCCACATTTGAGCTACATTATGTTGAATTAAACACACATTGTGTGTATGAGGGCAAAAACCTACACATGGTTGTGAATGTATGTTGATGTTAGATGCAAGACAATGTGTTGCATGGACCTACGTGTGTGTGTGTGTGTGTGAGTGTGACTTTCCGCACATCTGGAGCCCAACACAATCCAAGTTGGAGGATCAGAGAATGGTGCTGAGATCAGATCTGCCGCCTTTTCTTTATTAGGGCTCTCTGTCACCATGATTAATGAACACCACATCTCGGTTAGACCAGCTTTCATGCCTCCTCATGCCAGGGCAGAACTTTAACCCCTCCGTCTCAAGTTGCTCTGGGCCCTGAAATCACAGCATGGTCAGGGGGTCTTGAGTCCATCAGCATTGGATCAAATGCCCGTTGGATGGAAGTAGACAGACTGCTGGGAGCGTGCAAGTGTGGGTGGGGTGGGGGGGTGGGGTGTAAACATGTTAACACTCTTTCGGACATGGGTTTTTAACAGCTCAATCAACCATACAGTGCAGACAAAGTCAATTTCAGAAAGTAACAGGATTAGAAAATTAAAGCCAGAATCTTTTGGCTCAGTCCGTTTGACCACCCCCCCCAAAAAAAAAAAAAAAAAAATCTGTGACGTACTGTGGAGAACTCTGCCCATTCCTCGTGGCGTGACCTAAAAACCCACTGCTACAGCCTCCACACTTCCATCTCAAAGTAGTTGTATTACATGTAAAAACAATATTAAATTGATTCAGTTTTCTTAATAAGAGATCAGATTATGCTGTAGCCAGATGTTTAAGAATAAAATGACCGCCTGGGAGGAGAAAAAGATAAAAATCTTTGCCAAAAATGTGACTACCCTCTCTTCACAAAGAATCCACACCCATAGTCCACTGGCAGACAACATGTTTTCAACTATACATGCCATATCTTGATACACATATCTACCCCAAACTGTCCCCGCTGTGCATCCAGGGGGACAGCATGGTGCAGGTCTGCAGCTGCACTTAGGGCTGGTGAGTGCTTAAATGAAAATGTGTTAAAGACCGCAAGGCCCAAGTATTCCAGAGCAGCTGGACTCAGTGTGCCTCTCTCCTCTCCATGTAAACACTGGGCCAAGCAGCGTTAAGCAAAAACACATGACACTAGTTTCTATTCAAACTATCTCCATTGTTGTGTTTGTCGACTGGCTCTTCTGCACGAAATGCTTTTTTTTTTTTTAACTCCACAAAATGTTTGGAAGGTTTGAGGACGATGTGAAAGGGTGCTATTAGTGGTGTTTCAACCCTGGAGAGTTTCGGATCATTCGGGGACTGCATTTCATCGGCTGGAGCCTTGTTTTCTCGATACTTTTGAATAGAAGAGAAGCTGAGACTCTGGCCGCATCCAGTCCAGATTAGATTAGTTAGAGCATTGTGGTGTCAGTTTGATGTCAAAATTGTCCAAATTCAGTCATTTTTCTCTGTTCATGAAAGGAACATACACTTTGTTTTCTCATACAGTCCTCAGTTTTTCACAATGGAGTTTGGCATAGCCCTGTGAAGTCAGAACATTAAATAGAGCGTGACATTGTAGTTTTACTTTTATTCATAGGAACTCAGCAAAATGGGGTCAAATACCGAGTTCTACAGCACCACCGCATCATTTACTATCACTTATTTTTTGTTATTCAGATTAACAGTTGACTGGTCTTAAGTATACAAACTCACTCACTCTTACAGTTCATCTTGTGGAGGACAGACACCACTGAAGTTAGGAAGAGACCACTGACAGAAGAGCAAGTCTGTTCCTTCTGTTCTGTGCGTAGTACTATTGAATTCAGAGTCCAAAAAAAAAAAAAAAAAAAAAGATGGCAAAATTCAACAAATTAATCTGTAAACCCTGACAAATATAAAATCTACAAGGAGCATCAATGCCATGCACAGTATGCTACACACACCTGTAGGCTGCTGTATCTGTTTTATCTGTACAGTATGGGCCGTGTTTCTGACTCTGCTGAGGAGCGGCGGTCCACAGCTCCACACACCCACTCCCCCGCAGAAGGCTGTGTCAGCTGTGCGTCACTTCAGCTCTGTTCGCCTGCCAGGGGAAATAAATAAATAGGAGTAAACCAATAATGGAAGTCAGATGATTATGTGACAATGATGTTACGAGAAACATTTAAGGCTCAAACATGTGATGCACAGAAAGTCCGCTCTGAGAGTTTCCCAAGAGTTTTACACCGATTTAAAAAGAACATGAAGCGTTAAATATCATTTTATATATTCAGGCTGCACAGTGTTCAGGGCTTCAGGGCGTACAGGCTTTATTATTTACTGTCAGCTCACAGGGAGTTTTTTTGGATTAGATTAAGATTGCAAGTCATTGTGTCTGTGTCAGTTTGATCGTAGTACGTTCTTCATTAGGATTCACAGATCAAAGTCCTGAAACCAAGAGCAGAGAGGATGTGACAGATGTTTCATGTGTCCCGTGATACCTAACACAGTGAAGCCGCATTTAATTGTTCTGGTTAAATCAGGCACTTAGTGTGACAGACTTTGTGTCTATTGTCATGACTGTGCTCTTATAGACCTGGAAGAGCCTGTCCCAGATCCTATTAACCCCTTTGTTTCTGATTAACCCCTTCCCTTCTCTGCCTTTGCTCTGTATCACGGTGGGAGGTGAATGTCAGCCTGCACAGGGATACAGACCACACAGATGTGCCTGTTCATTCACAGCCCTGTGCACACACACACACACACACACACACACACACACACACACACACATACACACACACACACATGGCTGCCTAAGGCATCTAACTCTCAAAAACACCACTTTCTGTGATGTTTATGTAATTAACTTCACACAGTCAGCATGTGTGAACTGTGATCACAGTTTGACAGAGCTGGAAGATCTCTTACTTTCTTTCTCCCTCAAAATCAACATGAGGAACAAGCAACAACCTGACAATTGAGACAGATGGTGATTTCATATCTAAAAGTAACAGAAATTAGTACTTGAGCATTAAAAACTCTCCAGTTGTGCTGCAGCTGGAGCACTGTGGTGTGGTGTCACTTTCATTTTTAATGAGGCAACAAATGAACAAAGCTCAAGCAAGAATATCATCGTCACATCCACAGACAAGGAAAAAAACAAAAAACACAAACACCAAGCAACTTTTAATGCAATAAAATAATTTTATTGGTGAGCAGAGTTTATTTAACTGACATGAAACCAACAGTTGCACATATATTTTAATAGAGGAGTGTTGAAGATAAAGGTAGCCTGCCATTGTCTTAGGTGTCGAAGAGGACACTGTAAGCTAATAGCTAACACACACACATAAACTGATCAGATGATGAGTGAACACAAGTATTGTACATCTGCTGTGTGGCGTGTTCTTCACCATTGAACTGATGGAGGGGAATCAGTGAAACCTGTTAACCTTTCCATATACAGTACAGTGCTGTAGGATTATTTCAACGTTGGCCGTGACCTTTAAAGACGAGAATGCAATCCATCTGTTTTGTCTTAGTTGTCTTGCATGGAAACACCCATTCACAGACAACTTTGCACGACAATGTGCTGCTGACAGTTCTCCAAAATATTGGAGAAAGTCGGTTCAAGCAGAAGCAAATCACAAAAATAAAACAAATCTTAAAACACAAAATACTTCCAAGATTTTATTGAAGATCAAATTTGATGATTCTTAATGTGTGAGCATATTCAGGGCAGGGTTCCTTTTATTTATTCCTTTCTCACTTCAGAGGAATGACTTCGAAAGACAAGATATTGTTGCAGGGCTCTTTTTCGGCTTTCAACAAGCAATAGTCACCTCCTCGGCTCTCTCAGCAGTAGACCGCCTGTCGCTCATCACCAGATGTTTCCGATTAGCAACATCAAATGCTTCTAATTCATCCCGCTTGTTCAAATCATCGTTTGCTAATGACACAACTTTCTTTGTACTCGCACTCTGCATTTTACCATGATGACGACTTTCATAAACTGCACATTTACAGGGAACAGTAAAAGTGCACCAAATAATAAAACCAAACATTTACGCAGAGCAATTTTGGGGGCTTCACCACAAGAAGTTTGCCCACTGTCCCCATCTGCTCCTGCTTACTGGTACCTTCACAGTGTTAAAAATAAGCCCTCGCTCCGAAGCTGCCCGGTCTGTAGAATAACCTTGTTAAAGACTGCAGAATTTATTTGTTGCCTGAAGTCCAATTTGTCCGGTATTTGTTTATATTGCATCTCACATATCTACGTAGGGTCTCTAAGCTTTGACCTGTAAATCTGCAGGGACAAGTGCCTTGTCGTCCTCATAAAGGAAATTATGGGAGGGGGGCTTTTTTTTATTTGGGTCAGTGACCATGGGAACACTGCGGGTCTGTCTTATATTCTCAGCATGTATTCTGTGTGCAGGGCGAGTAAAAAGGAAACTGTAAAACAATAGGTAGTTTTAACCAAACAGTGTGATTGGCCAAAGACATGTTCCAGTCATACTGATAATTCCCCATAAACAGAGCTAGTGTTGCTTTATAAACAAGAAAGTGGCTGCCACGCAAAGTCTAGAGGTAACCAGGAAACCTGAGTTGATTTTAATGCGGATTGTAAATCACTGTTTAGATCAGCCACCCTGCTGTGACTAGAGAGGCAGTTTCAACTGATGTCTTTATGTGGAGGGATAAAAGTCTTAACTCTAACTGTGTTTGTTCATTATTACAGGTTTTGCTACATCGACTTCTCTGAATATTAAAGGTTAAACTGGTTGGTTAAGATTTAACTTCTTTGTGGGGATTTTAGTTTGTGTGTCCTGTTTCTTGGTGTGTGGAGACCATCCAAGTGAAATTGGTTCTGAGTTAGTGCTGGAAAATGACGCTGCAGTGTGTAACAAGAGGGCTCATGTTAGAAATACAAAGTGTCTGACATTGGCACCACAGAGTGCAGTTTGTATCCTGTTTCCTACAAACAGCCAAAGTTGGTTTCTTTAAACTGTGACCACAGTCTTTCTCAGACCTTAACCAAGCAGCATAAAACTGCAAAACAATTCAAACCACTGACGTAGAAAATTGGAAAATATGCGTGTGACATTCCTGGAAATGGATGTTTGGAATCTAAAGCGAGACTGAGAAAGAGAGGCAGGTATGTGTGAAATGATGTTTAATTGGCTGTCAAAAGGCGGTCGGTCAAGAGCAAGGAGTAAAACTCAACCAACAAATAAACAAAGTAAAATCAGGCATCACAAGCCAGCAGGCAGAGCAGCGAGGAAAGCTGAGACCACAGAGGCACAACAGATAATCTGGCAGTGGGCTGTGTATGATGCTTCAGTATGAGAGGCTAACTGGGAGAACTGGTGCCAAGTGTGGACAGGATCTGAAATATTGACCCCTTTTACATAGAAATATGAAAAGCACATGGAGAGTAATTTAAAAAAAGAAAAGAAAAGATGATTCAAGGATTCAGATGAATTCCTTTGGCTGCTTCAGTTTCAGGGTCCTGACGGTGTTCATGCTGCCTCACTGTCACTGAGCCTCGACCTGCTGGGACACGACAGAGCCATTGTTACTGTTGCACCCCTGATACCCCTACAGAGCATGTTACAACTGCTGGGCATGGATTTGGGCAGAGAAATGCACAACATGGGAAACCCATTATGTAGTTTAAATGTGACTTTGTAAAATTGTAAAAATACTCAATATTTTCGTATCTATTCATATTTTCCAGAACATTCACTTCAGCTGGGAGCAGTGAAGTCTGGTAGCTCTGAGTTTTTACTCAGTCTTTACTTTATTTCTGTTTTTGTGTATTTTCTCGTATTTTGTCAACTACTGATGGATACTTCTGTGTGGAGGGGGGTTTGTTCAGGAGACGAGGTTCTTTCACTGAAAGCAAGTCTGGAGGATGCCACCCTGTTCCAGCTTTCATGGTTGCTGTGCTGGTGCAGAGTGAAGGTTTGGAAGTGGAGATATAGGCCCTTTCTGCCGTCAGTCATCATGGGAAATGTCAACTCTCTGCCCAACAAGAATGATGAGCTGGAGATATTGGTTAAGACTCAGAAAGTAGACCTTTTTCATATAACAATACATAGAGACTAAACATCCTGAGGAACTTTATTAACAGAGACTTCCATCATGTTTCCCTGTTGGACTAACTGAGGGTTGTGGTGGAGAGATGTGCACTGAACAACTGGGATCACCACTTCATAACACTTTGATGGCTGTAGTGGACGGCTCCTCTCTCTTCGCTGCAGGATGGAGAGATATAGAAGATCCCTCCCTTGTACCTTCAGCCATCAGGCTTTTTAATTCTTCTGCAAATGGTGGATGAGCTGTCAGAAAAAATGAATTTAAAGTATGTTGCCTTGTCTTGTGTTATTTTATCTTCTGCCCTGGTCACACTACATGAATTCAGACTGATTTTGACCCGACAGACGTCATGTCACAGACAACAGTTCAACTCGTTGAGGGTCGGGACCGACAAATGTATGTCTTTACCTCCTGTAGTGTGACATAAAAGACCAGTGATCTGGCGTCTGGGACGCTTCACGATCATAAAACAGAAAGTCTGGTATGTCAGAATTTTCTCTCTCTTATCTTGTCTTATCTTATCTCATACCTCATCGTACTCCATGTCAGACTTTTACTGCTAATATTAGCAGGAGTAAATTTAAGATCCTGCTTTGGTCACAAATGTGTCTGAATTTGGCCTCTGAAGTGACTTTGTTCAGCGACTTTTTGGACAACCACTTGCATACTTTCAAGAGAGTTGTCAGTATTGTGCAACAACACATCCAGACACACAGTATATCATCTCTGTGCTGACTGTGAGCCAGCTGACCGAAATGAGCTTCTAACTCTCACTTTACAGCTCAGTATAGCTGTAATCACAGCACAGTCTTTTGTCTTTATTTTAATAGTTGTCTTTGTGTTTTGGTGAGTTTGTGGGGCGACGTCATGGTTATAAAATCTGGATGTTAGCAACAAAGCGGCATCTTGGAAATGATTGCTGGTTAGCCTGTAGTCTCAATGGGCTGTGTCTCAGTCATTATTTCAAACTTGTTCCATTGTCTGACAGCATAAACAGAAAAACATGTAAATGATAACAGCTTTATTGGAAACGGGCTCAATGCGAACAGACGAGTGGCTGAAACTGGCTGGCACGGGGCAGAATGCTAATGATGCGGTCCAGCCATACACTAGGGTTATGACATAGTCTTGCTCTCCTCGTGACAGTGTGAAACCTTTTGAGATAGTGGTTATGAGTAATACAAATGCCTTTGACCTGACTTAATACTTGAGAAGGAATTTGTTGCTCTGACTCTGGGTATTGGGGAAAACGCATACATTTTGCAGCTGTCTATAATTTATACTGCGAGTGCCAGTTAGTTTTCTTTTTGCAGGTTTAGAGCCCCTGCAGTATCTCACCTTGTTTGTCTAATAAACTTACACACACACAAAGAGAACACATGGTGATGTGGTGTGTTAGCGTGACTTCATGTACAGGGAACTAGATTTAGGGTCCAGCTCTGATTAGAGTTGCCTGTCCTCACTCTACAGCCAGTGTATGTGATTGGATCTGTCTGTTTAATTAAAGTGTAGCGATTAGCTTGGGAGGCCTGGTGCCAGGTGGACAGCGAGCAGACCTCAGCTTTGCCTCATGCCCCATAAGATGCCCCTCTTGGTCAATGTGACCGTCAGGGGCAGCGTCGTATCCAAAGTCAGTCGAGACATAAAATGTTTCCCCTGAGTGTGAGCGGAGTGATGAATAATCCTGTCTTTTCCAGTGTGCGTTTTCTACCACCACCTCTGTCTGTGACTTACTGCACACAGGAATGCTTGTCCCAGGCCACACAGCTGTACAAGGTACAGTGCAGCCTGATTCACGACTGATTTCACCATTATCTTCTCAGAGCTGTTTAATTTCCAGTTTCTCCAAGGAGATTTATGCATTTTCCCCCACTCTGTTCCCCACTTCATGCTGGCAGGGCGTAAAGTAAAATTCAGCCTGGGGAATAGAGTTTCAACTATTCACACTTTTCACTGTCATATATCTGACTTTTGTCCGCATGTGGTCCCATTTAGCAAACAGGGCACTGTAGATGACTGCCAGGCACAGGGCTCCGATTCTTATTGGGATATACTGGAAATTCAAAGCTGTGTGTAACTGTGGGTTACAGATTGTTGAAAGTCCTCTAGAGCTATAGTCCTGCAGTGTTTAACATTTCCCGGGAAGGAGGACTACATTATAGAGTTCCTGATGCTAAGAACCACACACTGGTGTTTTTCTTCCCTCCCAATCTACTGTATTTGTTCTGTTATGCAGTCAGACTAGAGTCACTCAAGTGGGGGATTTATAAACCTTGTAAACCCTCTCAAGCTTGTCCATGTGCAGAAAAAAATATCAAGTGCAGCACCTCCAAGCCACTGACCCTTTTCCTTTGTGGCTTTGTGATGTTGCCAATCAGCAGGTCTGACCGCAGGATCTGCCCGCTGAAGAAAGAGGGACCGTCCTCTCCCACAGCTCATAATCCCTCACGTCCGAAGAGGTCATGGCCGTGGTGGGAGGCATTCCAGGCATAGCCCCAGTTTCTACCCCATGAAAGCAATCACTAAACATACACAGTGTGATCTCTCCTGGCTGGACCACGGTGCTGCTGCAAGTGGGATCCTTCCTCTTCTCTGTCTGATTAAGATGTAGTTGAACATTAACTCACCTGCACCAGTATACACAGCTTTTCATTTATTAAAATGCTCTCTCTCACTGAGCCGCTATCAACCTCGACACTTACAGTAAGTACCACTGTCGTGACTGATGGAGGTCACACGCAGGACATGGATATTTTTTCGAAAGCAAAGAGATGAATTTCAGAAGAGGACCTAATACATATCATCAGGGAGTATTTGTGCTATTACAGCATTTGCTGCAGGTGGTTCACCTCGATAAGTCAGAGTCTTATCTGCAACTTAAATTTCTGTCACGTCCTCTCAGTAAATTAAAGTCGTCATCTTTGAGTTGCTCATTTTTCTGACTTAAGAGATATTCATTGCTGTGTTTCTGCGCTGCGCCTCCCAGAGAACAATGTGTGACACGTTTCACTGACATTATTGCATTAATATGGTTTGACTCTGTGCTTTCAGTGTTTCTATTGTTTGTTTATTCAGGCAAGGTAGATAGTGCAGTCTTTTTAGGAATAGTATAACATTTCGGGAAACACGTGTCAGTTTTCTCCAAAGAGTTCAATGATAAGATTGATGCTGTGTCATATCTGTCAAATCTACTGGAAGTGAACAAAATGTGCCTTTCAACACCTCTAAATTTCAGTCATATCCCTGATAACCCCAATAAAAGGAAGTTTCATGCTCTTGTCCAAGAAATAGTTGGCGCCTAACAGCCCACAAGTGACAATTTTTATTTTATGGATTTAGAACTGATTAAACAAATAAAATAATTGGTGAGTTTTATGGGTCCTGGAAGATGGTTTTGTTTCCATTGTGTAGTGCCAGATTATTTTTCCCCCAAATATAGCTTTTATACTAAAATACGATAAGCTTATGCTGCAGTGACCTTGTTTTTAACAGAAAGATTTGTGTTGATCTGTCCATGTTTGGTACAGAAGATTGGTAAGAAAGCTGATTTCCTCCAAAATCCCTCTTTTATTTATTTTTTCTCCACTACATCCTTTCTTTTGTTGTTGTTTTCCTCATCACGTAGGCTACTTTATCATGTCATCATCCGGCAGACTGAGCCAAATCTATCACAGTCATCGCAGCTTCAGCTCACGGCGGCTGTGCTGCACAGGGTGACATGTGTTAAGGTCTAAGTCATGTTAAAGCCAAACTTGCCTCAGAGAGCCTGTGTTTTCAGCTGCTGACTGCTGCGTGCACCTGTGAGAGCAAAAGAAAGTCTTAACTTCAAAGCTTTCTGCAAACTATTAATCACAGGAGCTTGTGCAGGTACAGTAGGGGTGGCAGACCTCAAAGGGGACAAAGCAGCAGCATACATTCAACTGTTGGCCAAACATGTAGCCGGAAAGCAGCTTTTGATTATTGCAATTAGTTCTGAATGATGTGATGATTGCACTGAGGTTAGGACAACAGCAGACTGACTTTGTGCCATTTCTCCACCATTATGTCGAAATGAGCATTTTATTATTTTGCCTGGGATTGTGTTACACATCAACATTGTCAGTCTTTAGAAATGCATCTTGCTGCAAAACAGTACAAACCAAAAACACAACGTAGGAGATGAATTGCTATGCAAAACAGTTTCATTAGACACCACATGCTAGACATATGTTAGCGCTTGCTAGCTAGCATAGCTCAATTCAGATTCACAGCCAATTGCAGTAACAGTGCTAGCTAAAAGTAAAAGTTAAATTACAGGCTTCCTCAGATGGCACAGGTTAAGTGATAGTTTGAGTTATTTGACATGAGGTTGAATTAGGTATAGCCAGTGTACTATACTACTCCCTGAACTGTCGTGAGACACATACAGAAGTCCCCATAAACAACTAATGTTAAAATTAAGAATAAAAGTTGCCACAGTATACGTACAAGAAGTTGGGTACTTGCAGAGTAAAGTAATATAATATGCAGCACATATCATTGAACAGCCTCGTGAGATAAAGAAAAGAGGCTCTGTATTCCTGTTTACTACCTTATCATGCAAAGAGGCACTCAAAACAATCTGTCTGTATTATTTACGTCATCTACACCAAATTGTCCATGAATTTCGGGACTCGCGTCCAGGCAGCCAGAGACGTTTTGTTTTTGCATTCTTCACTTTCGGTCAGAACATAATATCTGAATCCTTGGCTGTGAAGAGGCTTCAGTGGGTAATGTTGCACTCTGAGCTAAGACATTACTGCAACTGCATGGCCTACACATTGCACAATAATGTTGTTCTTGATAACCCCAACTTAAATGTGCAAGGCAGATGATGACAAAAGTCAGCAGGATCTTCATCATGGAACTATTTGATAAACTGGAGACACATGAGAACCTGGACTAGCTTCACAGCTCTTGTATATTTGTGCAAACTCTTATTAATGACTTTCACTCATAATCATATTTGCAGTAAATTGGTGTTAAGAATCAAAGAGCCCTGGTTCTTGAGCGAAAAGTCAGATGTTGAACAGAAGTTTGAACAAACCTTGAAAAGAAAAACAAAAAATAAGTTTCCATTGGCTGTGCCACATCTCTGGAGCTCTTTATAAGCCGGAAAGAAACCCGCTTTTTCCAGTGTGAATTTCTTGAAACAATAAGAGGTGATACAGCGGTGTTTTTACAAGTTCAAACACTGTCCCAGTGGAGCCAAGGCCCCAGAGTGAGACCAGTAGAGTAAGACATGCACTACCTGACACCCTGACCTCAACTCCTGCTGAAATGTGAAGAGTGAGACCAGAAAAGACATAAGAAAGGGGTCGTCTGTAGTTATTAAGGAACAGGTTCAACTAAATCCATTGCTGTCTGCTGTAATAAAACCAGCAAGCTGCCAGAAATGATGAGGAAAAAAATGGAATAGAAAAGTCATGGTATTTGTCCAAAGGTCAGCCAAAATGTCAATTTATTAACTTTTCTCTCTGCTAAACACAAACCAACGCCATAACATTGTGCAATGAAGAAATTTTCTCTCCACAAGACCTGCACTGACACTGATGGATCACTTCTGTGTTATTTGGCTGAGATGGTCAGGTGTTTACTATGATAAGAGAGGTATGCAACATTCATATTTCTGAAACACGCTCAGTTTCCAAGCAACAGAAGTACAATAAAAACAGACATTCCCCTGTATGTATTTTATGACATGCAGTGTTCACTGGAACTTTAGCTAATGGCATTGCACAATGCGATGGAGAGTCCCATGTGGTTGAGATGTAATGTTAAAGATCTATTTGTATTTTGAACTTGAAAATAAATGGTCTCTATGTCGCTCTGTTACATGAGGTCATGATCTTGTTCTACGTTTATCAGGCAAGAGAGATTTTAATTTACTGCCAACAAAGACTGGAAAATGTTATTCAGTGTGGAAATCAGGATGGACCATAAGGACAAAATGACATTAAGAGGAAATAGAATTAGTCATAGCAATTTTGTATTTATCTTAACAAAAGATTACAGAGTCTCTGATGTCTGTGAGGTCTGATAGACAGGTGTTTCACTGGAATAAATACAAAGTAAAGCCAAAATACACGGCCAAAGTATTGTACAGTGTCTGCAGTATATAAGATTTTTTGTCTTACAAAACTGAAGGAGAAATGTCTATTGGAGAGGATGTCTGAGAGATGAGTTTGAAATTTATTCAAGACAGAGTTTTGCAGATAAAAGTGGGGTTAAGGTCATGGAGTGGGTGGGGTGGATTCACCATGAGAAACTTCAGCGCTGTTACTTTGGATAATTCACATCTTTAAAAACGATGTAAACTTGCACCAAAACCAGCAGTAAGTCACCCACTGACGTCTTTATGTGTGTCCATAGTCTTGTAGTTGTACATGTACAACTACACTACACATGAGCCTTGATGCCTTCTCCACCACATACTGAACTTGAGAGTAGGAATGGTGTCAAAGCGCCAACATGGATGTCGACCAAATAGAACAATTAAGTCAGCCTCTCCACCCAGATAAAGCAACATCAGCAGGGTGTTTCTCGTATGAGAAATATGTAGCTGCTAAATACTCAGTGTTCAGATCCTGAGCCTTCACTTGCATGGACTTGTCTAGAAGTGGACACTTAAAGACAAAGGCAGCTAATGTCCCTCACATACAAAAAGCAGAGATAGCATCAAGAAGGTCTGTGTTCCTGGAATTAATGTAGGGATGGATGTGCATCTCTGAGGCACTCCTGATGTCATTTGAGTCCACTCATGTTGTGTGTTGTGATGAGAACTCAATGAGCCTTGCCATGAAGGTGCTCGAAAGTCTGAGATTGTATCACAAAAATGTGTTTTAGGGGTGGCTTTTTTGAATGTCCTGCCCGCATCAGACAGATCTGTGACAAATAATCTTACCCAAGGCTGGCAGCTGCTAATCAAGGCAATTGTAGATGAATGAATACCAAATAGATGAAATACTTTGATTTGATCATTTGTGCATTAAGTGCATACTTCCTCACAGTTATGTTGTGATATGCACTATAAAAAAGAAATTGGTCTGATCTACATCATTTTAAAGGAAGGTCCACTCAGTCAGATTAGACACCTGTGTCTGTGTGTTTCTGCTGCTGTGTTTCAGTAACAGGCATTTTATAGTAAGTAATGTTCTGATCAGTAAAGTACCAATAAATCGTTAATGGGTGTGAATGTTAATATAATGTCATGTAATGGTGGGGACTTCCTGGTACATATAATTACAGAGGCTACAAGTTGAAAAAACCTCTCTAAGTCCTTTGGGAAGTTAAGGGCACTCTCTTCTCTTTTATGTTTCACAACTGGACACCAGCTTCTAGTCATGAATGACAAGGAGTTGGTAAGGATACAGAGAGTGGCCCCAGCCCTCAATGAAAAACACATTTCCTCCAGCCTGCTTGTATGCAGATAGACAAACACCAAATAAAACCCACAACCAAAGTAAACCGAGAGCGGAGACTATCCTTCGTGGGAACAAGAGAAACCGTGGCCTGTGTGGTCGTAATAACGAAGCAGCCATTTCAACAGCTGCCTTTTCCTGTGGTTCTTTAATAATGTTGCTTTATATATTTTATGAATTTATTTGATTCTGGAGGGAACGGAGCCAAAGAAGACTGTAGAGTTTAATTTGATGTGCTAGACCAAGTTACTATGTGCATACATGTATACAGTATGTGTGTAAGTGAGTGCATGTGTATTTCTAGTATGATTCATGTGTGGTGAACAAAACCAGCTGTTTCTATTGAGCAGTGGCCAAGAACTCCAGGCACCAGGGGGAAATAGACGGTGTAACAGACCAAGGAGTACAGAGTTACCTAACATCGCCTGACCATCCACCGACCACTGCGCCGTGGTTTCCACTGAGGTGACTATTGGTCAGAGCTGCTGACACTGGAATAACCCTCTTTGTCTTTCAGGGGATCATGATAAACGGCCTAAAACAAGTAATTACAAGTAATTCATTTAGTAACTAGGTTTCCGTGAATAAAACAGACCAAAATATTCTGGGATGACAAAATTCCTCAAAGTGTTTGTATTCTGGTAACCACTTGTGTAGCCTGTGTGATACTCACTGTGAAATTATAATGACCTTATCCTGCTTCATGTCATTTTTTATCTAATATGATATTATAAGCATTACTAAATACACTTACAGCTTTGGAGTGATGTATGGATGACATGCCACTGAAATGTATTACAGGATTACTGTAGTTATTTTTTCTTATTGGGTTCTGTAAGCAGCGGCTGTTGAGCAATAAGGCTCTGATTTCACCCGATTACTCATCTAGAGGAGGTTCTCATTTGTATTAACGTTATTTTGAATTAATTGGATGTCAAACACAGGAAAAGTGATACAGTATTTTCTCAACTAACATTTTACAGTAATGCTGTAGAATTGATAATGATTACATGTTTATAAATGTCCTTGCATCTAGATATTAATGTGGATTTGTCACTTCATCATAATAATGTGAAAACAGAAATTCCTGTCAGAGTGAAGTGGCCTAATAATTGGTGATTCAACTCTTAAATGCCTATGGCAAAAACACAGGTCGAGCAATCAGACTGTAATTACAGCTCTCATAAAAATAACACACTAATTAGTGGGTAATTATTATTTACAGTAAATGGACCTCGATGTGGAGGCTGGATTTTTTTTTATCACTTTCTTCAGATTCTTCTTCTTCTTTAAGTCCTTTCTCTGTCTTAAGCCAAAACAGTGTCTGAGCACAAGGTTTCCAAACTTGCAGCTTCACAAAGATTTGTATCATGAAACAGAGTCCAGATTGGTGAAGCAGAAAATACAGTCACATACGTTTGTCTGATCACCGAGGAAAAATACAAGAAATTTCCATAATACGTCAGTGTCATTTTTTATTTGTGACTGCATCTTGCTAACAACCATACACCAAGTTTTGTCCCTGCTGAAGCAACATTTTTGCCATTGCTGTGGCAACAGAGATGCTATGGTGTCAGAGATAAGTCTCTCCAGATGTTCCTTGAAATTTGGAAGACAATGGTCACTTTAGAAATGAATGACTTTGTGCAGATGTCACAAATAAATCCATCCAACTTCATGGTTATGCAGATGATACTCAGGTGTACTTCTCTTTATAAGCTTATGAGTATTAGCCTGGTTGAGTGCACTAACCCAGGGTCTGATAGAGAGGGTGGAAGAGAGGAACAACTAAGAATCAGTGCTGTCAGTCAGTAATGTATCTGAAGAACAGAATTCCTGAAGCATCAGTCCATGGCTTTAATATGTCTTGAGTACCTGTATGAGCCTTCCTCTCAGACAGCTGCAGTTTACTGATCACTGCTCCCAACATCACAACAGACATCAGAAGTTGGCAGTGATCCGTCATATCCAAACTTGGTGAAGCTGCTTTTAGCTGCTCTGCTGCACATACTGTACATGGGTTTTTAAAACAAAGCTGAAGAGGAAGAAGAAGAAGAAGAGCACCTGTTTATCTGGTTTCTGCTCTCAAATATTTGAAAGAGTAGAGCTGTAAGTCAGTGTGGTTTACTTTGTCACTGAAGCACTTTGACTCTTCTGACTTCTGAGACACTCTGGCCATCTCATGTGAAATCAGACCACACTCTTCAAAACTCTCACGTTTCCATACTCACTAATCTCATTAACCTACTTTTTCACGTCACAGCGCCCCCAGTGCGTCAGTTCCCCGGCAGCTCATGTTCAGAAACTCAATTTGAAAACGTGTGTTTTTGGAAAAAAAAAAAAAAAAAATCAGTAGCATGAACTTTGTGACAACTGTGAAATGATGACAACAACAATAATAATTGTTATTAATTGTATTCTTATTATTGTTGTTTTCATTATTACTATTGGAGTATACGTCACAGGCACCGATGGGCAGTGAGGCTGTGTCCTCAGTGGAAGTCTCTTCTTTAGAGGCAGGAATGTAAATCCAGAGGGATTAGTGAGAACACACGGAGCTGTAAACCCTCAGTAGCTCTCCAAGGGGTCTCAGCCTCAGTGCGTAAAGTTGGGACGACGCTCCGGACGCGCTCACTTCATCCCACAGGCTCCATGTGTGTCACCTCTGCGGGATACTTGACAAGGATTTCTGATATTTTGATAGCACTGCCCTGGCGGGTCACTGACAGATGAGAACAGTGGAGATCTGTTGACGCGAAGGCGTTTTTCCTTCCACAGATCATCTGTCCCGGAGCGCAGAGGGGACATGGGTCAGCTTTATGGTGCCACTCTTTTACCATTTGGCGCTATCTGTGTTGTTTTCCTGTGGGAATCTGCTGCCAGCTCCATCAGGACGACGCTTTCAGTGGACACCTCGAGGTGAGTCTCACAGAGCTGATCCTAAAAATAGCTTTACCACATGTACGTGAGAGGCAGCTGTGGCGATTTGAACCAGGGCGCAACCTCTGAAAAGAAAACGTTTAGTTTATGTTTTGTTTTTGTTTTCTTCCCCAACTTCTCAACATCTTGTGAATTGTAGCTTGTGATGTACAGTGTGTGAGTAAAGCCCTGTGAGCTTCATGGAAACATCCACTCCGCTTTCATTATCCCACCAATTCATTTCAACTCAAAACAAGGGCTTCGCTGTCACATGAGCGCACGGTGCCAAATCCATAATAGAGTTTAGCCTCTGTTTTATTGGTTGCTGCTCTTTACGACGTGCTGTGTGAGCATGCTGTCAAAGAGGAGACCCTCAGATGAACCGCTGCAGCGCGTCGAATCTAATGTGACCTTCAAGGAAATGCAAAAAGGCAACGGTGGGAATCGGTCGCGGTGCGGAGAGGCGCACAGAGCCAAATGTTGCGTGTGCTCGGACAAAACATGACAGATGCTGTTAACGTGCCCGGGGAGCTTTGCTTCCTGAGGTGAGGAGAGGATGTTAGCGGAGCACATGTGCCCGTGCGGAGGAGACCAGTGAGGAGCAAACTGTTGAGCATCAGCTTCGACCTCAGACCTCATGGTCTAATGTTTTATTTTACTCCCAGATTTCTGCTTTACATGTTCAAACTCTGTGGATTCTGTTACAGCAGGATAAAAACTGGCCCCAGTTGAATAAATGCATAGTTAAAAGTTTAAGAGTCTGCACTTGGTGTAGTGGAAACAAAGGACATAATACTTGCATACATCCAGTTTTTCCCCAGATCAATAAATGAGCTGGGGCAATACATCAGAAACTGTGACTGCATACATACTGGTGGCACCTCACAGAAATGCCATAGGTATGTTCTGTAGTAGCCGCTGAAGAGATTGTGCATCAGTGAGCTCTAACAGGTTGTAACAAGTCTTACCTCAGTATCTTAATCCTTATCCTATAATAACCAAGTTATTATTGTAAAATGTGAGAACATTTCAACCAGTGACGACAGAGGCCAAGGTAATCATCATCAAAGTCATCAAAGAGCAAATCATCACAATGAAGAGGCTGGAAAACTGATTTTATCTGTAAAATTACAACCTTCCTTTAAAAAAAAAAAAACAGTAAACAAATATTGATCAAAGTGGATATTGACCTGAAGACTCACAGTATCAGTCTGGCTCCGGTATTATCTGTATTTGTGTCAAAGTACTGTTGAGGTTTAGCTCCACGAGGCACCGTCACCCGCCAGGTTCAACTGGTGGATTATGGGTAAAATAAAAGGTGAGGACCTCCTGGTCATGTCTAGCCCCTGTCATGTAGCGAAGCACTGTTGACAAAGAGTGTACAAGCTAATGCTGATGTCATATTTACATTTGTGCCCATGTGTCTCTCTTCTCTCAGAGCGGAGTGTCCAGAGAGTAAGATCCTGACGGTGGAGTATCCCTGTGTCAGAGCAGGGGGCAAGAACAGCACTTGTTTCAGGTAAGACACTCGCTCATGTTGGGTCTAATAATCCTCATCTACTGAGTGAAGCAGTGGTGAGTTACGTTATATATTCATGACTCTGTACTGAGCTGAGTTTCCCTGCATGCTGCTGATGCTTGTAGGGAGATTTGACCCTGAAACTTTCTGGGTTATGGAGCGGTTTCTGTAACCACTAAACCACCTTGCCATGTCATTTCCACAACTCCACACTGTACATCTCTCTCTTGGAAACTCTATATATCCACTTGAGAGAGAAAAATAATAATTTCCTGAAGACCATCACTCATAGGATGAAGATGCAGTTGGTAAGACTGTCATCTTTGTCAGCCCACAGCAGCTACTTTTCTCTTACCCTGTGCTCCTCAGTCGTTTTAATAACCGTCATTTATTCTAACCTCATGTTGTAGTTTGTTAGCCCCCCCCCCCTTTTTTTTTTAACAAAGCTGTTATTACTTTCTGTGTACAGCAGTTTCCATCTGCACTGAGCTGAATTCCACCAGCTCTGGCTCTGTGACAGTAAAACAGAACTTGAACTTGAACTTTCTCTGCTTGGGTCCAGAGCTAAAACATTTAGGGAAGGCATCCCCCTCAGGGAGTTAGGCCTGCATTATAACCTAAAAAGTAGAAGCAGTCTGACAGGAGAGGATGTGATTATTTTTATTGCACTGTATCCATTCAGAGGAAAACAGGGAGAGCAGACTGCTTACAGTGATTCCCAACGATAAATTTGGTTTAACTCTGGACTCGTGAGTGTTTTTGTTATTAAAACAAGACAGATGCAGATGAGACAACATGGAAGGGTACAGGAGGCAGTTTTTGAAATGTATGACATATTAGTTGCAGAAATTGGCTCCCTCCTCACTTGTCTTTCTCTTCATACACACAGTCTCCAGGGGTATAATTTATGACGCTGTGGACTGATATCATATCGTATGAACATCCTGAAGCGTAGGTTAAAGGAAATACACGGATCCGATGCAGACATCACGCCAGGTTGTGAGGCTTTCAGCTCGTGATATATCACAACACACACCAGGAGAAAACCAATGCAAAACGTGAACATAGCTTTCCTCTGAAGCCAAACTTTGGCTCGGATATGGTTGTTGGCGTAAGGAGATCCTTTAATAAATGAGGCACCAGGTCTAGTGTGAGGCAAGACCATCTGATCTGTTTACTGTCAAGGTCAGACTGTAACAGGCTCTGCGTCTGGTTTAATTTCTGGCTCCATGAGAGATGCATGGTGGTGCTGGAGGAGGTGGATTAGGCGAGGTTGTATTTTCCTTTCCCCTGTTTCCCGGGGCGGTTCAGCAGCACAGACCTGGATCAACTAGATTTTCGCAAATAACTTCAGGGGCAATCAGATTGATCCGTTGTGTCTGCGCACAGATCTTATTTTCATGTCTCAGCGAGAGCAGCACACACTGCTGATGAAGAGGCCATCATATGTCTTCATTTGTTTGGAATGACAATGTTGTAATTCATCCAGATGGCAGAAGTCAACGATAGGTGGTCCCTGGCCTTGGAAATAACGTCTAGATATAAGTAGTGCTCTACATGCTGTTTGTATTTCTTACACTTTTTACATCTTGATTAATGTTTTTGCAGAGGAGATTTCAAAAAACCTTCATCCTCCAAACTCTTTAAATACTGAGTATTGTTTTTTCTACACCTCCACATGCACCACAGCGCATGTGGAGAAATCCAACGCTTGCAAAAGGCCACGTGTTGCTAAGATACGACTGGACAATTAAAGTTTGCAAAGTGTGCTTGACCCTCACTCGGTCAGTCCAACAGCCCAATCTGTACCTGCAGCTCTGCCACGTCCAGACAGGCTGCACATTTTCCAATCGTTTCTGGTTTTCTTCTCTTTATTTCTTCACCTGGCGCTACGTTCTCATATTCAAATAATCTGGGAAAAAGTCACATTGCTGGAGTTTTGATTGAAGATGACATGTGAACCATTTGGAAAAATTTACACCGTCCCAAAGAAAGTGGACTTAGTTGCTATCAAAACAGTGAAGCAAATTATGGTACTTAACGGTCCTTAAGTTATGTAGCACTTGAGTGAGACTTTATGAAAGGGATCCTTTGATGCTTAAGACAAGTATAAGATATTTAAGAAATATTGAAAGATTTCTCAGGATGAGGTCCAAATAGAAGCTCCCGTTATTTCTTCAACCTGTTCTGTACCTGACAGTAACTCTTACTGTCCCGGGCCGTCTCCCACTCATCTTCTCCTGAGTGAGTTGTTGTGGACGAGAGTGTTTGCTAAATGCCAAAAATGTAATGTCTTGAATGGGTTTGTGGTGTTGTGCAGATGGAAACCCGTGCTGATCTCACCATCCAAACATAGAGCGGACAGGCCGCAGGCCCCCCCCCCAACTCTCTCCCCCCCTTCACTGTGGTTTTCACAGCGATGAGGGTGAATCAGCTCAATTTCTACATTTCTATTGTTCTGCCTATTTCGTGTTCTTACTCAGTCTCTGCTGGAGGTCAGATTGCAGTCAGTGCCAAGCCAAATATACATGGTTTGTACCCACTGTGAGATGATGTGAGCGTGTGTGTGAGCTTGCCTTGTTTATGCACGAGTCTGTATGAAGTGTCTCAGTATTGTCTGTGCTGGCAGTTAGATAGAAGTTAATTTTCTACTCCTAGCTGAACCTTTTCTCTATAAACACTCTCAGCTGCGGAGTCCAACTACAACACCACTGATGAGCTCAGCTAAACTATAAACCTTCCACTTGATTGGCATGTTGATTCGGTTGAAATACCCTGAAAGGCTCATTACAGCAGCAGATAACACCCATAACATCCTGCAGCAGCGTGTCAAGAGCTCAGGCTCTTTTTTTAGAAAATAAAGTAAGGAATGATGATAAATGCCATGGAAACAACTGTTCCCACATTTGATGCTTCTTTAGTCCAAATTATAGTTTTGTTTACCACTGTATCCTAAATGATCATAAGCAGTGATGATCTTCTCACTGCGGGACAGGTGACAGGGTGTCCTGATGTTTTTTTGGTTGGAACTGTTTCTTTATCTCAAGTCGTAAATGTACGCTGAGATGAAATGTAGCTTGGGCTGAAAAAGTCAAATTTACACCAGACCAAACAAAAAAGCCAAGTTCACAGCCAAGTGTTCAGTTGCAGCTCCGGGGAACCCACACGATGATCCTTCTCCAAATTTTCACCAAGCTACACTAAACAAATTGTGATAACCATGTTTGAGTAGGAGTAGGATGTCCTGAGGGAAACTCTCTGTAAGATGACAAGAGTTTGTTGTACTGGGAAAACAAGAGAAAATCCACGCTGTAAATATCCTGAGGGAACAAGATGTATATCTTTTGCTGGAAATCTATATCATGATCTGTAACACAAATGCCAAAACACTGTTGAGCTTCTACATAAGAATTTAATACCAAGCAGCAGCAGCAGCAGCAGCAGCAGTAGGATGTTGAGTTTGCTTTAGATGTAACTTAATACAGCTCTGACACAGAGTGAGGAGAGTTAACACTGAACAGTGAGTTTTGCTGTTATCAGTAAGATAAAACTGTTCTGGATTACTCACTGAATCATTTTCCTATGAAATCCACATACTGAGGCAAACTAAATCTAGTGAGGTCATGGTAGTGTGTCCTTCTCAACCAATGAACACTACAGTGTAGAAATAATCAATGAGGGTAAATAGCTGTTGGAGGAAATACTGTATATAACCAAAAAGTGGGGGTTGCCTTCATGAAGTGATTAAAGGATTATGTTTATAATCCTAATAGAGGAAAACAGGGGGGTTGGGATCAGTGTTTCAACATCATTCCTCATCATATCTCACACAAACACACACCTTCAGTAGAATAAAGTACAGAGCATGTGGTTGTTGGAGAACAGTGAAATTGTGAAAAAGAAAAGGCTTATAATCAGTATTTCTGGACTTTGCCTGCAGGAATATCTCACAGCTGACTCACACACATGCACACACACATACACACACACAGACGCAGAATATTTGACTCAGAAGCATCTTTGCGGGGGTCTCTGATATCATTACACTGGTGGCCCCTTCCATGCATTTTTTAACTGTTTTATTAGTCTGAAAATTTTTCCACAGAAACTCTCGTTACCATTTGCCATCGATAGAGGGGAATGCCTAGGATTTCAGAGCAACTCTGGAAGCTCTCTAACTCTTTCCAAGACATGCTCTGACTATCTTGATGCTTACAGCTGACTTACTGTAAGCCTTAATAATGTGAGGTTTAATTCAAGTCAGCCTTTGATTTTAACCACAACTGCTTCCAGTCTTGACTCATACTACCTGTGCTGGATGAGCCCCGGTGGACGTGGGAATGTTTGCCGACTGCCAGTCTGACGGCAGGAAGCCCTCTCTACACCTGGCGTTCACATGCGTCTCATTCACATGTGGATTGTGTTCATAACAGATATATTGTAGCAGCATCAGTTTCCTCTTTGCTTTGCCAAAGCGCAGTTTGGACAAGGCCTCTCTTGTGATTTCCATCCTTTAAACCAATACACATGTATCCTGGAAATCCATTTTATTAAAGTAAACATCCATTCAAGATGCTTCTAGCCACAATAGTGGTGTGGCTCCAGAGATGACAGTGTTGGTCTGCTGAGACTGAAATAACTCTACACGTACTACACTGATCACCATAAAATTTACAGTAGTTCATTGATGAACGAGCCACTTGGTGGCTTCCACTTAAGGTCGACCACTTGAGGTCGACATTGTCAGGTTTTGAGTGACAAGTTTTTGACAGCCACTGGATGTGTTGTCCATGTGACCCTCAGTATGAATTGTTACAATCTTTGGTAATCCCTTAACTTTTCCTCAAACAACAGCCTTTATTTTGTTCAATTTGGTTAATGGACCAATGACATGCCCATCAGCTCTGTTTAGCAAATGTCATATTAGCTCAACTAAGACGAGGAACATTTCGTCTGCTACACAACAGACGACTGTCACTGTGAAAATATTAACCTGAGGCTTATTCAAGGGCCTAGGTTTTGTCTCAACAATGGACAAAACAAACCCTCCAAAACAAAGACAATTTTCGAAAGCTGTCGGATAAGTGTTTTTGAAAACTGTATTGACAATGAGATCTGCATTTTCCTTTAAAGAAAAACTACACACAGCAACAGATCAAAGATTAAAAAGAATTACTTGTTGGTGGAAAAAGGTAAAAATCAAACAGTATATTAACATTTTTGCGTCTAACGTCAGCATGCTTATATTCTGTAGATCTTAGTGTTTCAGAGGGCATTTCACCTTTGATTTCATCTTCACAACAAGCTCCACCTTGACTAGCTCCTAGGGCCTGACGGATCAACCAGTAGAGGTCTAATGCATTGCAGGCCTGAAGTAAATGAATAATGTGAAGGGCACATTTCAAATCATGTGAGAATTTTTCATATGCTTTTTGCCCCACACAGCAATTTTTAGTAAAATGTTGTCACTTAAATTTATATCTTTGTAATAAGTGTTTGAAGTACATTTAAAGGATCAAAAGTAGCTATTTGTTTTGATTTTCATTTTTTTTTTTCTTTTGAAAAAATGTACAAAGTTATATCGTTTCTTATATTGTTTATCAGAATTTTTTATTCCAACATGCCAACATTGGCATTGACCCCAATAAATCCATGTAGATTGGGCCCTACTAGATGCCACAGTGAAATGCAAAACAATAATCTGCTAATGCATCAGTACATTTTAAAAATGTAAGGTTGGTGTCATTAAGAAGTTCACATGTTTTCATTTTAAGTCACAGTAGCAGCTGGCTGGTCAGTCTATTACCCATCTACCCAATACTACCTCCGGGCTGACACTGATAGCTTGCTGCTCAGTGATCTGCTCTTGCTCTCAGCCACTGAAATGTCAGCAGGTCTGAATTAGTCATCTTGGAAACATAGCCCCTGGGACGGCACAATGCAATTATATAATATGACTTCACTCCAAGTTCACCCAAATGTTAGTAGGGACAAATCTATCTTTCAGAAATATTGACAGGAACCTTTCCTTTGCCTTCTCATTGTACATAGATAAGGTTATCTTTCTGTGTATGTAGCTGATGTATGGTGCAGTCCACCCACTTGGCATGGTTCATGGTGATACAGTTTGCACTGTCACCTCTCAGCAAGAAAGGTCTGGGGTCGATTCTCGGGCCTGGGCCTTCGCTGCATGGAGTTTGCATATTCGGCCTGTGTCTGTGTGGGTTCTCTCCGGAGTCACCAGCCTCCTCCAAAGATATGCACAAAAGGTTGATTTGTCAGTCTAAAGTACTCGTAGATGTGAATGTGATAAACTGGAGACCTGTGCAGGTTGTACCCCACACTCGCCCTGTGTCAGCTAGGATTGGCTGCAGTCCCCCTGTAACACTGCAAGGACAGGCTATATAGCTAATGGACGGATAAAATCAACTCCAGTCAGGCTCTAAGGCAAAATCTGCCTCTATCAACCACCGAACAGAAGGAACAATTTTCAAAATGTAAAATGTTCTTGAAAAAAGATATACAAAAGGAAATTGACTTCTCTAATGATAACATCATGCAAATCTGAAGCACATTAACTCTAATTTAAATGTATTGTTGTTAGTTTTTTTATGTTAAAGACCCAGAAATATGAGGACACGACTCTTTAAAGACCACATAAGCTTTAGTTTTGTACTTGATTGCTTTCAGTCTGTGAACATTGTTGTTGGCTTCACTCAGAGTTAAAATCTTTCTTGGTTTGAGTTGTTGAACTGTATTGTTGGGATTTGCTTATTTCACTTAGTGAACTGCAGTGTGGGTCTTTGTTGTGTTGGGTTAGTTGCCTGCAGCTTTGGTTCATGTTTGATGCAATCTGTACGACTTCCTCAAACGGGGTTTCCTGAAGGTTGGAAATTAGTTTGCTGATCTCTACTAATCAGTTGTTCTCTGTCTTTCTTATGCAGACCATGGCGACGTATGTAATCACATTCTCTCACAGACCTGTCACAAAATGTCTGGGGGGAGGATACCAGTGGTTTTTGAGGGTCATGCCAGGGTGTATGTTTATAACATAATTTGAATATCCTGCCAAAAAAAAGTTCATAATGTTTTCTTTATTGTTTTATTGTCAGAAAAGATGAGTTAGAAATGTAAAAGACCTTGTTAACATTTACGGAAACTGGTCTGGAAAGCAATATATAGTCGTAGATTCCTTCACAAGCACCAAGTCCAAGTACAATCCCAACCCCTCCCTCACCTCACCCGGAGTTGCCCTGTGTGTCACCCAGAAACATTTAAAGTCTTCATTACAAAGACTGACTCAGCTCCACGTCTGGACTCTATCTCCACTCTACAGCTTCCTTCTCTCTGGTAGGGCTGAGCCTGTATGTTTTGCTCCGTAGAGACAGAAGCCAGGCCTCTGTCTAGTAGCCAGAGCATTAATGCTGGGGTTGAGGCCAGGTCAAATGTAATAAACAAGAAGTTTCATGCATGTTAAGTGTTGTTTTGAAGTGCACATAATTAGAGAGCATTGACAGCTCGGTGTTACCCAGAAGAGGTCAGCAAGGTTAGTGTTGAGAAACTGATCCTGTCCTTGTCCTTGTCAACGGCAATCATGTCTGATCATTTTTGGCCAAAAGAAGTAAGAATGACAGGAAACACTTAAGTCAGTCTTGGTTTGACCTGAGCCCCAGCAGCCACTCATGTCCTGTTAATTCCACCTCATGGGAACATGGTTCCCTGGGATCTGGCAGGATGAGACCACATGGAGATCATCTCTGGTGTAATGGTCCCTCTGAGAGATGAAGATGGTGTGGATGTTCAGCAGTAAACACTCTAAAATAACAGTGAGATGGGAGACACTGAGTCTGCTGAGGGTGAATGACACCCTGGCTCCAAACTCTTACAAACTGGATGACTGACTGACTGACTGATGGCTGGGATGATTGATTAACTTACTGAAAGCTGTTGGCTGGGATCTATCATTAGGAGCAAGACACATACGGAGGAAACATGAACAGATGGAAGCAGGAGTTATATCATCCCAGTGAATGAGAAAAAACAGCATGGGAAGCTGCTGTGTGGCCGTCAACCACAAAGACCACACTTACTATTCAGGTACTCAGGTATCATCAATTTAGAGCGACTGTGGCTCAGGAGGTGCAGCGGATCCGTTGGCAGTTTGATTGGTTCCTCCAGTCCACTTTGGCCCCTTTTGGTCCATTTTAAGAGTGAGTGTACCAGTTTTTTTTAGTTATTCAAAAACACACAGAACTCACACACAGAAAAGCTGAATCTACTCAGATGAATTCTCTTCTGATTGTAATCTGACACATCAAACACAGAAAACTCCAGAAACTGGGGAAACAGCAGGAGAGAGAGATGAAAGAATAACTCTCTCAACACAGTCCTGATCACAAAAATAGTTCTCACTGCACAGTTTTGGCTTGATAGTATGCAAAGCTGTCAAAAACAGTTTCGACACTTTCTCTGTGGAAACAGTTTCTCAGGTGCTCATCTGGAGTCATATATGTAGACAAGATCTGGTAATACTTGCTCAATACACAGTATTTTGTAAAAACAGCGCAGCAAAGGCCATTTTGTTTCAAAGGCTCCTTCAAATGCAGCCTTCACGTCCTGAATGTGAAGGAGCTAACTGTTGGGCTGCGACCCAACCTGTCCGACGATGCATGTTGTTTTGCATGGATTATCATATGGAGATGGCCGCAGTAGAGAAAACGTAAATTTAAATCATTTTAATAACATTTCTTATTTCCCTGTCTGTTGTGTTTTAACTGAAGCCGTTTGTAAATGCAATGGTCTAGTGAGAATTCCCAGCGAGTAATGAGCTGAATGTGCAGCAGCTGTTGAGGTTGCCAGGCAATGGTGGCCCCGGAAACACATCAGGCACTCCTCTGTGGGTTTGACTGGAGGACAAGCGCTTTGCAGACCACGTCCGCACCAAGATGCAGACCCTGAATTGAGACCAAGCTTACCTTTTCTTTCTTGCTGCTCAAGGTTTCTTTTCCAGAGTGGGTGCTAGGGAGTTTTGCTTGTCAAGAGCTTCAGCCATCATTTTGTTTACAAGATGAGAGGTTATGACACACTGGACACACTGGAGGCTACAGAGGGCTAAGTCACTATCAGGAAGTAATGAAATGGGTCGGTGCTAGCTAGTTAGGATGCCAACTAGGACAAGATGTGATAGAGACAAGAGTTCACTATGGCATTGCTTCCCACGATATTCTGGTAATTTGACAGCTGCTCGTGCAGATGCTGGCTATATAGCTATAGCAAAATAGTCTTGTTAAATTTCACTTAATACCAGAGGGTGTTTTCCTAAAACCTCCTGGACCAATAACATAAGGATATCAATACAAAATGTTAATAGAAATACCCAAGGAATATTCACAGCATGACAGTGGTAAGAAAATGAAGAAAGATTTTAACTTATACAAAATACAAGCCGGCTGAGTGCTGTCCTCGGTGGGGGATTTGGCTGGAAAACCACATAAAGGTCTATAAAAAGAGCAAGAAGAGGAAATCAGAGCAGCCGCTGGGTGTTTTTCTCCCTCCTGTAATTGGTTTCCCACTTAGATGAATGCATGTGGTGGGACGCTGACTGAAGCTCCACTGACTGATGCTGTCAGTGAATCAGCAGGAGAACCGCATATCTGCTCAGTAGACATCACCGTGACGTTTACTTTACACTCCCGCTCATGGCCCCCTTCAGATTCCCTCCTCTTTCTTGTCTACTTGCATCCATTTCTGTCACTCTCTGTTTTTCAGTTTTCTCTCTTCCCTCCCTTACCTTCTCCCATCTCCATCCATCTTTCATGCTGTTTTATCTGTTCCTCATTCCTCTCTCTGCCGTGACATTTTCTCCCTACATTTTTCCTTCTCTCTCCCTCAGTTTTCACCTTCATTCTTCCTCGTGTTTCTTTCTGTTCTCTCCTCCTGTCATCTTTCTTTCTTTCTTTGGATCAGAACCATCCTCAGCCCTCGGGGGATATCATGATACACAGAGCACCTGCTCCACACACAAACACACATACTGGTACATCTATTGTCTTTATGTGTCAGTGTTGTTTAGTCTAACTTTCTCTGCATAGTCTACACATTTGTGCATGTGTGCCATCCAGAGCAAAAGGAGGAAATAGGAAATGTCTAACTTTATTTACCTATTTTCAAATGTACTGATTTAGTTTTATACAACCACGCTGTCATTTTGACAACAGGAATTTATTTTTTATCAGCGGTCATTTTGACAACTACTACAACATTAACAATAGCTACACGAAGATGTGATTTTGAAGTTCCCTGGTATTGTGCATACTGGATCACTGTCATGATTTAAGACACTAGATTGCACGGATGGGCAGTATAACAAAAGCATGATGGCTCGTAGGCCTCATTTTAACTTGTCATAGTTGGAAACCCACAATATCAGTAATGGCTCAATTATACCAAATCCATGTCATTGCCTTGCTCATTCTCCCTCCATAATATACACTCAGTTGTTTACACTGATATGAAATCATCTTTACATATGCGCCATTGCTGACATATGTCTATGTATGCGTATTATTCCACATCTGTTATTTTCGAATCTAGGAAATGTGGAGGACGACATGTGGTGTTGTTAGCAGAGAGCGGGGTAGATGTAATGGGCACTGGTGTAGTGGTACCACATGTGCTGCTGCAGATGCTGTGTGTAGGAGACAGACACAGTGAGGAAGAGAGAAACAGGCAAAATGTATCACATCACTGAAGTGCTATTCATCTGTATCTGGTTGTACAGAGGGCTGTCTTCTACAGCAGGTGATGGGAAGCAGACCTGTGTGTATGTGCGCACATGTCGACATGTTCTCTCTCCTCTGTGCTCCATGTTCTGTGAGTATATGTGTGTGTGTGTAGCTCATACACTGCAGGCCTGAACGCTCAGGGCCTGCTGGGATCTACAGTCAGAGGTCCCCCTCTTACAAACCATAAAACCAGCCATTATAACATTGCTGTTGCTGGAAAAAAAAAAATCTGCAGCAAGTACGATGTTTGAGTGTGTCTGACTTAAACTTAAAATGTTCTGTCATCGGCATATTGATTGAGATTCATCATCTTGCACAGTTCTTGAAGACCCTGTTGTAATAACCCTCAACACTTCCATCTGAAACAATGTTTATGTTATCGCTTCCCCACTTGACATTTCATCAGTCAGCCCAGTAGTCTTGTCCGAAAGTGATTGGGGAGTGGGTTAATGCAGAAATGGACAAACAATAAACAATAAAATTAGGTGCTAAATCCTGTTACTTCAAACAGCAGGAAAGTCTTGCCTGAAGAATAGAAGGAGGTGATTTGATTTGGCTCTGAAACAGGTAACGAAGACCAGATGCCTCCATCGCTGTGCGTGTCATGAGTTTCAACATATGTTTATGAGTAGTATGTGAATATGTTTGTGCAAGTGTCCATGTGTATGTTGTTATAGTTTGTAGACGTCTGGACTGAAGATCTCTACATTTGATATCTGTGTGTGTGAGTGCGTGTGTGCAGGTGCACATAAATGAGATCATCCATTAGGCTTGTAGTGTGTGTGTGTGTGTGTGTGCTTGAAGGTAAATCCTGTCAGTGCTGCCCCACATTTGTAGATGTCTGGTGGTATTGAGTTTGATAGACTGTAAACATGTGCATGTATGTTAAGTACTTGTGTGTGTGTGCATGTGTGTGTGGGTGTTGAAGTGATTAAATGACCTTCAGTCTACTGTTTATCATCCTGAGAGGATTTCAGTGAGTCACTGACAGCTCTGTCTTTAGCTCAGTCCTCGTCATTAACACAGTGGATAAATAATTTCTCGCCTTCAGGCTCGTGAGCTTAGATTGTTAAGGTGCTTGGTGAAATCTCTGCTCTCACCAATGGGGAAACAAATCGTCAACTCACACACACACACACACACACACACAAGTGCAGCACATTCAGACCCAGCGCAAACCACTTACGGATTGTTTGCATTGCAACCAGAAGTCCACAGGGACATCCTATTCAAACTCTCACTCTCTCTTCTCCCTTAAGAGTTTCCTCTCTGTGTTCCTTGGATGGTGTTCAACAAATCCCTGTTCATTTTCCTCACATTTGGAGCTGACACAAAATTCTTTCAGCAAAGTCCAGTTTTTTGCTATTTCATTGCACTGTGAAGCACTAAGCACTGTCCCCGTCCTCATTTACTCAGAAGGTCTTTTTATGAGGCCCTTGAGTTACGCTTCCTGTGTTTAATGGTGGTATAATTGTCTTCGTAGAGCGGTGGACCAGAGTCAGACCTCCCAAAAAATTCCAGTCATCATCTTCCATCTTTTTCTAATTAGTGTGCACCTGAACAGCCCTCACAATCGCTGTGTTTTGTCGAACAATCTGCTTCAGATTAGTGTTTTTTTTTTCCTTTTTTATGCTGTCACTGTCAATATCGCAACAAAACAAATCATCAGCCAATTGATAACAGACTGGAACGACACCGTTGCACTACGGTTTGAAGTCAACAAGCCTATGGACGCGCATGAGCTCGCATGTATGAAGCTTTGTCTCGTGGAACAAGATTTAAACGTGAGAGATGATGAGGTGTGGAGAGTATCAGCCAGAGAGTTACAACTGAAAAAATGTTATAAATCTTCTTTTACCGCCGGGATTTTTCAACACAAAGACAGTCACAGCCATTTGGAAGACCTGGAAGACTTTCATGGTCTTATCAGGCCATTACTTTGAGCTTCAGTTACAGTCTCCAGTGGGATTTTTAGTGAAAGGTTCTCCCTTAACACAGCTTTCCTGTCTGGCACAAAAATCTAAGCAGACACATCATTATGAGGGAGCTGTCGTTAGCTTGACCTCGCTGCTTAGCTGCTTTCACTCATCCTTATCTTGTACTTACCCATCCCGCTTAGTCCCTCTTTACCTTCCTCTCTCTCCTCATATCTCCATATTTGACCATCAGTCACTGCCTCTTTTACACTCAATGCAGTGTTTTATAAATGCACATAAAAGTATTATCCAAACACCAAAGTAAAAAGTGTGACTTTTCACAGTTTCTCGCTGACACACACATACTGATGTAATGTGTATCCACTTATTCCTATGGCTATGTTTCATGCCAGAAATTAAATGCAGTGGAAACACATTAGTCTCGTTTGATACTGCAATATTTCATGTTCTTTCACAACCTGGGCAGGAGTCATCCGGGATCAGCAAGCCAGTGAGCGACTCAAATTCGGTGTGGACTGAAATAATTACAGCATCACAAACACAAATATCTGTCCATCTGATAACAAGATGCGCAATGAGCTGACATGAAAGAACAATGCTGATTAACAGAAAAAAACCCATAATGAGTCGGGTGTGTTTTTTTATCCTGAGTTGATGATGGAATGATGGAAATGGTTTATATTTAGTGTGTTAAATACTCACTCCCAGCCTATAATTATAATTGGAAACACTGTGTGTTCTCCACATGTCCTCCTTCACATCTGTCCTGTCCTTTGCTGTCAGGTAGGATAGCAGATCTCCAGATCCCTGTGGATGTGGACAGAGCGGATCACCTCTGTGTGCATGTCTGTCACAGAAAGCAGCTCACAGGGTCAGAGATGCCACATTCCTGCAGTGACTCAGAGCCTGGATGGGTCGCAGAGGCCAGAGCTTCTTGGGAGAGCTCTGGTCGGCCCTGAGACACACACATACACACACACACAAACATGTGTATTACATTCATGAAACAAGGGAAAATAAGATAAGTTTAAAAGACAGAGCACTTACAAACCCATCTAGTTATGACCAAAAAAGCCATAGTACTTAAAGCCAGTTTGGCATGAAGTGTGAAAATGAATCATTAAACTCTGCTCAGTGGTTAGTGGGAAATCATGTGTGACGGAAAGACGTAGGGCAATTTACAAAATGTCACAATCAAGTGGTGGGATCCTGCATCATCAGGAAATCTGGTCTGTGGCGTTTGAGGTTTTGCTTGGGGTGGAGCGACGGATAAGCAGGAAGAAAGTACTCTAGTCTCACAGACATGTTAATAACAATACCAGGGAGATGATTCCACTTACTTTCTTTGATGGTCATCTTACTTGAGGAAATTTACCGGCTAGGGAAATGGCTCACTAGAGGAGTCATGATTTTGGGAAATAACATGTGGGCAGAGGGCCGTTTGCGCATCCTGAAGTTTTGTCATCACATGAGGTTGACAGACTTGGAACTATTGCAGAGTGCAGAGTGCAGAGTAAACTTAAAGCAAAACTGCACCTGGCAACCAGCAATATACCCAGAATTCAGTGTGTGGGGTGCATGGATGAACGGTTGTTTGTCAAACAATACCAATAGCAAGTCATTCCCTCATGAATCTCTGGGAACCTAAACGCTGAACTAGTTCTCAAAGTGATCTGTAAAAAATTTAAACATTTTGAGATATAAAACAGGATCATTCATGATAATCTCTCTCTCTCTCTCTCTCTCTCTCTCTCTCTCTCTCTCTCTCTCTCTCTCTCTCTCTCTCTCTCTCTCTCTCTCTTTTTTGAACTAACCACTTTTTAGAAAACAGTTGAGGGTATTTTATAGCTCAAGAAATTAGCCCTGCCAAAGAGTTTCACCATGTAAAACCTCAAACTGTTGTCTTTGCCTTTCTGTTTATATTTAGTGTAAATGAAGGTCATATACTACTTGGAGTTGTCTTGGCAGGCAAATTCTCTTTTTACTTTTCAGGCCAGTTTGTTCCCACTGATTTTAGTCTTTATGTTGGGACAATTACCACCATTTGGCTCCAGAACCATGAGGGTGATGTTAATTTTTACATGAAACTCTCCAAAAGAAAACAAATGATGTTTTTTTTTATTTATTTTTTTTAAATGTCAGTTTTTCCTCTAACATATAGGGATGATGTAAGTGAGAGAGAAAGGTGATGATGGGGGGAAATGTTGCATTCCATTGCATTAAGGTCGCAGGTCCGCAAACCTCAGCGCTCATTAGTGATGAAGATAAAGGCAGCATGTGGCCGGTGGGTAAATGAGAGAGAAAGGGACGGTGTTTCAGCTGTGTAGGGGTGTGTGTGTTCAAATGTTCAATGCTTGTATCAAATTATATATTTCTATATTTCTATGAACCTGAAAGGGAGGAAAGAAGAGTGATGGACAGAAGGCTGTTTTTGAAGAGGGGGGTGAGTTGGGAGAATAGGAGGAGAAATGATGGAAAGATGGGGTGAGTGAGGAGAAGTGAGGCATAACACAGGAGGAGGAGGAGGCGGAGGAGGAGGAGGCGGCGTGCAGGCCATACTCTGGTGGAAGTGGTTCAGACCTCCTGTGCTCCCAGTCAAAGCTTTCTCTGTTAGACCACAGCTCTGATGTTTCCCCTGAGGCCTGGGTCCTGGAAGTGAGCTAGCAGAGCAAATAAACAGTGACGAGGTGCTCACACTCGCCACACTAACACCTTTACATATGTATACTCACACAAGTTAAAAAGAATACACACACACGCAGTTACACGCCAACACTAAAGGAGCTTAACATGCTGCTGCGCTCAACGCCTTCACACTTTATGAGGACTCTGACATAGATACTGAGTTTGTGTGGATTTTTGGAATCTGACATTTTGTATTTAGGATTTTAGGACATTTTTCGTTCTTCAAAAACAGTCAGAAGTTGGAATTTGCTGTTTTTTTTGGTTGTACAATGAGGCAAATGTGGAAAGTTAGTTCAAATTAGATTAGCTTATAAAGTAGTATGAATGTGCTTTCACTGGGGATTTAAAAATCCCACAAATTGCTGTTGGACAGAACACCTTATTAAAAAAAGAAGAAAACTCCCACAGGTTAAGAGCACGAGCAAGATGGCGCAACGCATTGAAAAGACAAAAACGAAAAAGGTTAATCAGAAATGAGCAAAACGAACAAAAGCAAAAAATGAACATGGCATGCCTCCAAAAATGTGTTACACTATGCACAGCTTCACTGATGCTCTCGTCATGCTAATGTGTTTCAGTCTAATCCCTCATCACATCATCACATGCAACACGACCAGCCAAGTTTTTGAACTGAACTTGCGACTGAGCAAATAAATCAATTACAGCACGGTTGATGAATACAACATGCTGTAGTTGTAACACATATAAGCCACACCAGTAAGCAGCATCCATCAAAATGACAAGACATACACACACACACACACACACACACACATGTCTGGTCTCCTGTCCTGGTGTGTTAAGAGGCCATTGACCTCCACTGAGCTCCACTTCCTGTGTACCTCCCTCCAGAGTCCCAAGAGGGAACACTTTAAGCTGACAACAACCCTCATTGATGTCTTTTAACCATCCTCCTCTTCCTCGTGTCAGTGTCCTCCCTCATTTCTTATGTGTGGCATTTCCTCCTCCTTCATCCCCCTCAGATCATCCCACATTCTTGCAGCTAAAGCTGATACACAGATAAGACATGGGATTTATTTCTAAAGTCATGAGAATGGACCAGTGCCAATGTTTCTTATGATCTTTCACTCGTATAGAAACTCTGTGTAATGTGAATAAGGCTCATAATGAAGAGTGACTGCAGCATCATCTATGAAACGCATCATCCACGCTGTGCCCTGATCTCTGGACCCCCGCGCTGTCTAGGTTGGGGACTGGGGAGGTAGTGAGGGTTTCTTGTGGTGCTATAATGAATATCCTGTCTTTGTAGCACATTCCTGCCTGCAAATGCACAAATAAATCATGGTAACACTGGATGGGAAACCATAACAGTGAGCGTTCCCCCTCTGGAAGGAGACCCCTTGCTAAAGCACATAATCTTCAGTGTAAAGTGATCCAGGCCCAGGTCTGCCTCTGGATCCTGTCTCGGTGTTTTCTCCAGGCCCTCCATGCTGATTTTGGCAGCAGCTGCAGCAGCGGACAGGGGTCGTATGTGGGGCTTACTGCACCCCTCACTGGGCAGGTAGCTGCTGGGTCAGCCACCACCAATACCGGTGACTGGTGGGAGAAAGTTGGTACCCAGCGGCAAGAGAGGAGGACACACAGAGGTGAAGTTCAGGATGCTTTGAATGAAGTCAGTTCAGCGGCATGTAAACTCACCCTGGAGTGCTTATGACATGCTGGATTTTCCGCATGTTCCCCTCTACCCCCCCCCCCCCCCCCCCCCCCCCCACACACACACACACACACACACACCGGAAATCACCAAGTCATTCTGCTCCTTTGAAATGATATTTAACTGAGAAATCACTGTAGCAGTGGGAGGAAAAACATTTCAGTGGTTGCCAGAGATTTAACAAAGCTCTCAGCAGGACCTGTATCAGAGTCAATCACGGCATTTTCAATGGATCAGTATTAGATGTGTAATATCCAGTCAATTTCCAGTACATTGTTTGGTATAATTTATCACACTCTAGCTGCATGAGCTGTCAAAAACAGCAGCCAGCAGTCACAATTAATGATAAACACACTGACAGTGTGTCAGTGGAAGCCAAGAGAGGCTGTCTAAATCCTCTCCAAACCTTTCTATCACTTGCACATTTCCCAAATGCAAAGCTAATCAGCTGCAAAATTGCAAATTGCAGCCAATAAATTAATACACAAATTTTAATGTAGACTTACAAAGCCAGAAATGTCAATACATGCTGGTCAGTCTAATACAGGATGATTCATAACCTGACAGGTAGAAGGCAGAAGGCAGACAAAATACCAACAGCATGGAAAGATATCCTGTCATGTTTACTATTCAATGCAAGGCTTTCAGGTCAATGCAGTAACTGTGCTGAGCTGAACATTTTGCGTCATTGTGGTCGAAATCCATTGAAAACTGCAGTGAAGCTGTTCCTAAGAACTCAGCGTGAATCATTACACACATGTTAATTTGTGCGGTCAGTCCAAAGGCCCAGTTTTCAGCCCCCTCACCACAGCTGAAGTCCTCTGTACTCCAAGTGCTGTGCTAACCCTGCACCCCAACTTCAAAGGGAACTGATTAACTAAAACCAAATCTAATCAAATCAAAAATAATTTGTTTAAAAAGAGCAACAGCTGACCAAGTGCTGCGCAAACACAAGATCAATACAGTCATCACAAAAATCAAACAACACTGGGAATAAACGAAAAAAAAGAGAAACAGACGACAGGAGACCATACACCTCCCACTCACGCTGTATAGCTGCCTATAGACGATCAATAAAAAAAACACACATCCACAGCAAACAGCAAAGGATGACTCATATGATTAAGTAGGTAAATAACTAGCTCGTGTTTTGAGCTGAGACTTGGAGGAAGTCAATAAATGAGGCAGATTTGATCAACATCAAGGGGCTGTTGTTTCACAATCGAAGGGCAGTGACTGCGAAATTCTGAATATTTGCGGAAACAAACTGAGGAAAACTAAAGTGATCCAACTTGAGATACTGTCAGATGTTTCACCAGGTTTAAGACTCTGCAGCCATGCTAGCAGTCCTCCACTTCACGTCAGCTTGCTGATGTGCTCACAATCACAACGTGAAGACGCAGTGTTTGCTAACATTTGATAATTAGCACTGAACATGAATTATAACTGCGGCTGATATGCGGGTATTAGGTTATAAATTATTATTTTCTACTCTGAAAAGTCAGGGAAACAAACACAGCAGCATCAAGTCAGACAACATTGTTCACAGCACATAACAAGCTTTTGGTCCTGGGAAATCAATACTTAAAGTCTAGCATACAAATATTCTTGTTTAGTGCGGTATTGTAAATGGTTATTAAAAGCTTTGAGCACTCCTGGCCCCAGCGAATCTTAAGAGGACAGAAAAATACCCCTCTGAATGAAATAAAGATGGAAAAAGCAGACACCTCATCAAGTTTCATGAACAGAGGGCAACAGTGAGGCCAACAACATGTCAGTCTGAGGAGAGGGGAGGGAGACAGAGATTATGTCAACAACTAGCGAAGCAGTGGAGCAACACTGAGGAACAAGGGGCCGATAGAACGGGCTGAATATACATTGACATGTTTCAAATCACGGGGACGACTGTAGGGCGAGTGAAGTAAAGTGCACAGAGAGGACATGAAAAAGGAGAGAGGAGGAGACGGAGCCTGCTAGCGTCATGGATCGCTCTCACTAATAAGGCCTGACTGACATTAAAAGGCTGTACCCAATTACTGGATGGTATCCCAGCCCTCACACAGACTCTCAGCCCACATGCATGTTGTATGTACAGATGTAGAATCGCAGACAAGAACACACACAGTTTGACTGTTCTGGCTTTCTGATTCTCTTTTTTCGTGTGTGTTTTAATGGAGGCAGCCATAATAACGCCACCAGCTTCTAAAACTATTACACATGTTGATATGTATTCCCACCGCAGAGAGAGAGAGACACACACAGAGAGGGGTGGCTTGTTTTAGATTCCACAGAGTGTAACGGTCTGTGTTTCAGTCACGTTGACCCAGCCTGTTGCCAGTCTGGCCAACATACTTTCACCTTCCTAAACAAAAACACACGGGTCACCTCTCCCTCCATCCTCATCTGCTCTTCCAGATGCCCCCGGCCTCCCTCGTCCTGTCCGTCAGATACACCCAGGGGAGGCTGCTGCATTTCTGACTGACAGGCGGTTTGTCGACATACGGGGATGTGGAGGGTTCCGTAGTGAGATAACGTTGTCTTTCGCTTCACTGCTGCTGTCCTGGCTCTGTTCTGTCATTCAGATACTGTTACTCTCTGCCTGGCTGTCTGTCCTGGGTTGGCAGTTTTCCTGGTGCTCACAATTTTCCTCTAGAGAAAACATAAAGAAAACCTAAGAGTTTATAACTGTTCTGGACAAGTGTGAAAAGATGGCTGTCATGGTGACTGAGGATGTGATACTGTTTAAAGATGGCCACAGGTTTCATAATGTTGCACTTGGTTGGTTGCATGAAAAGTGACAGAAACAGTTCAATCCCCTTCACCCCCTCACCTCACTGCATTGTATGTTTACTTGTGGTCAGACCCTCTATACTGACAACAGAGGTGTAAAGGGGGTTTACAAGGCTGTATGAGTTTTTCAAAGCAGCAGCTCTGGTGAAACACCATTACACCTTTAGCCTTGTTAAGTCTGCACAGTATCTTTCTATCTCCCTACCCTGACGAATAAATTCATAAGAAAAAAAATGATCATGCACAATGACAACTGATGAAACGTTGACTCATGAAAAAATGTTGGGAGATGGTGTGTGTCGTAGTCAAACACAGAATTAATCCTGACATCAGACTGTTTCCAAACCAAAGCAGTGTGTTTTTTATTATTCTGCATGGTCATCTTAAAACGAATTACTGAATTAAGCAACATTCATGAGCTGTGCTGCAAATACTCATCTGCAATAATATGTGACTGCATGAAGTCAATTTCTGTCTGTCTGTTAAACACTGCATGCAGCCAGAGAGTGGTGTCTCAGAGGTAAGATCTTGTCATTTTGCGATAAACCACCTGCTTTCAATACAGATGCCCCGACACACTGTTTCTCTGCTGCTCCCTTCTTCTCTAATCTGTTTCCACAATATGTGCAACTTGTTGAATTAAAGGTAACCTCTGGCTGGAGTTTGTAGTGGCTCACACACTTTGATGATGATGATTTGTTGCTGATTCTGATTCTGACATTGTCAAACAAAGACAATCACACCATGGCTGATACCTATAGTTAACTGAATAAGGGCAGTATCAGCACCACTATCAGTCCAACATGTAGAGTTTCGCTGCAGGACAAACCAGCATCTGTGATGCATTATCCCAAGTTAGACAACTGACTGATTGATGGATGGATTGATTGTCTGACTGACAGACTCAATGAGTGACGATGGTCGTCTCAGCATTCACTCCCCTGTCTCCACCTCAGCTCCACGCCTGGTCCTATCCATCCCTCTCAACACTCTGCAGCTACAGACTGCAGATTAAAGCTGCTCTCATCTGGATCTCATCAGTTTGGGCCAGCCTCACAGTTTTATAGGTTATTTTTCATTCAGGAGAAGGAGGGGTGGAGGTGGTGGTAGTGGTGGTGGAGGTGGCGTCTCAGAGTGATTTAGGGTTACACTGCATGGAGGCTGGAGGAGAATAAAAGCAACTTGTTGTCTTGAGGGGGCTGTGAATGAGGCTGCATGCTAGGGCCCCATCAGTAACAGCATGCAGTTTGTAGGACTTTTGCATTTCTTCCTCTTTGTCTTCAAGTTTGTGTGTGTGTGTGTGTGTGTGTATGCATGATATTTGTTGCGTGGCTGTGCTGTGGCTGTGCCTTTCTGAGCCATTTCCTCTCTGTTTTTCCAACTGTAATGTCTGTAACATGTGGTGGATTGTTGTGGGAATGCTGGATGGGTGTCATTGCCAAACACCATAAATCAATTTTGGAAGAAATTGTTGCCCAGTATCCATTGCACAATGCTGTAATTCAAAAAATTTTAAAAGCAGAGAATGCAAAAGAATCAGACACATGAGTTTTTACGTAATAGTTTTTGGTTGTTTATTTGGTCAGAGTGCAAGCACTCTACAGAAAACGAAAAAAGAGGTAAGCCAAATAAGAATGAGCCGTGTCTAAACTGTGACTGCTCTTCCACATAGCTTTACGTGAATCACTAACTGCAGTAATTGCAGTAACTACAGCATGTGGTGTGGAGATGACCACAGAAATGAGGAGATCGTTTGCCTTTTTTCTACTATGTATTGTGTACTAGAATAGTAGAGCTGCAGACTTTGTATTTATGTAGGTTGTTGTGATGTAGGCTACTAATAAGTGAAATATTACTGCCCTTTGATGCGCTTTCAAGTTTGTGTTGATTCTTTCAGCTGCACACATTCCTCTAAATGACCAGTTTTGTTGTGCATCTACATTTTCAGTAATGTGGCCCTCGGTCTCAAATTCTGGACCTGACGGTGTTTCTGTTTTGAGAGCTCATTAAGCAAAACCTTCTCACTGTGGATATAAGTCTCTGTCTTGTTTTCCTACGCTTCGTAATTTTAGAGCTGCCTGGTTTGTGGATGCATGCACTTTTACTCAACGGTGGTTTACTTTTGATGCAGCAAATTGCACATAATCCTCAAGTATTCTGAAATCATCATTTATCCAGGTGCTTACTTACTGGTTCCAGCACCTGTGGTGCTGGTGTGGGTGTTATAGATTGCCAACCCTTGATGTGTATTGTGTTTTATAATGAGTTTTGCCCTTCAGTTTCTACATCGATAAAACAAACCAGATTTAGTTGTCTGATTAGCGAGGCTGAGAGGTACTGGGAGGTGAACTGTGTCACCTTCGTGTGGCCAGCTGCTTCATATTTTCTTGAAATGAACGACGGGTGTCAACATTGTCATCATAACAAGGTAACAAATAAACCGAGTTCCATAAATGTCAAAGTGTTAATTTAATTTTTAGAGGCTGAAGTGCTGATGTCCTGCTGATAGGAAAGAAAACTCAAACACAAATAGAAACACAAACATCTGATCACTCCCTCTGTTTTCTTTCAGGAGGAAATGCTGTGAGGGCTTCAGGTTTGTGATGGGCCAGTGTATACCTGAAAGTAGGTAAACACACACTGTCCTCTAAAGTTGACTGTCTGGATTCCACATGTATCTAATATGCTATTTTTCTCCATTACAGCAGTTTATAGATAAAAACAAACTGCAGGGATAACATTTGCTAAGAACAGGTCTAGATAAGGATTTGTTATTACTGTTGACTTCTGTTAGTTTTAAGTGGTTATCTAGTTGGTTTTTGTTTAAGGAGTTTGTGTAAGGAGTCCTCCCTAAACTGAGATTTTTGTCAGTGGCCACTTTCCCTTGTGGAAAATAGAGTTATTGTGATAACTGGAAAATCACATTCAGCAACACTGGTGATCAATCCTGATAAAACTGTCACTACTTGTGGAACAGTGATTTACCTTGACCACTAGAGGACAGTGTTCCCTGTGACTGTGATATCTTGTTAATGAAGGAATTAAAAAAAAAAAAGGATTCAGCTGATGCGTTTGTGCCTGAAACTCATGGTAAAGGCCCTCTGTGCTAATGTGTGTGTCCCATTTAATTAAAAACTTTAATTACAGTCCATTAATTGTGACACACTTGTGGCTCATACTCTCACTCTTTAATGTCGTCTGATGCAAGACCATTAAGTTTTTCTTATTGGTCATTACTTGAACCGTAAAATAAATTCTGGCGTTTGTCAGGAACAAAGTCCGGTCATTACAAGGCCCATTTAACAGCAGAAATGCTGGTTATATGTTACTACAGAGTGCACTATAAAAGCCCTTTCTCATTTTATTTTTGTGTGAACGAGTGTGAAATTTACACACTATATAAAACTGTGGACATGGGTGCAGACAACTCTCTGCCAACAGTCCCACAATGTAATGTACAGCATCTCATAAATGCAGAAATTAGAGCTGTGACCTTAAACGTAAAGTCAGCAATGACCCAAAAATACAATGCTTTGTAAATATCAGACATCTCAATTCACTGCACACTACAGAGTTGAGTTATTCAGCAGGGAGCAGTGAACACATGAAGGAGGCAATGACTTCAGTCATGGTTTTTGACCTGTCATAACAGAAAAACCAGAAATAGCTCCTCTGTTAAGTGTCCCAGTCTGCCATGACACTGTGCACAGCAGTCAGCCAACGTTTTACTGTGTAGTACACCTCTGCTTTTTCCACTGTGACATGTCCAAAATGTCTTCCAGCTGTCTTCCAGTCAAACTGCTCTTTTCCCACCTGTGGATGTAAAACTTTATGAATGAGGTTGGCTGTTCCGATCACGGGTGATTACAGTGGTGTCTCAGTTTTCAGACAGTAATTCTCAGTCAACACTCTGTCTCTCTGTCTCTCTGTCTCTCTGTCTGTCTCTCTCTCTATAGGCGTGGATGTGTGTGCTGCATCCCCCTGTGAGCAGCAGTGCACTGACAACTTCGGACGAGTTGTCTGCACATGTTACCCCGGCTATCGCTTTGACCGAGAAAGACACCGCAACCACAAATCTCCTTACTGTCTAGGTCAGTAGTCCACCCACCCCGTCATCATCTGTTAAATGCCTTTGACTACCATGTCTCTGTCACTGGTTTGGCAGCACCAACTTTTTGTCTCCTGACAGTAAACTGACTACTACATTTTTCTGCTTCAGTACTTTTCTTATAATACAGCAAAGCATTTCTGTCTGTAAGCAGATTTCTGACTGAACCTGCACTACAGTGGCGCATGTTTTCAAAGTTGTGTACAGTTATTATAGACAGCTCAGAGCTGATTACTCAAAGAGTTTACTAATGCAATTATGTTTCAGTGTCAGCATCATGAACCGTAGCATATTTCATCTTAAGCTCTTTTTCTCTTTCTCCTTCATTTTATTTTGTGTCATTGTATGAACAGAATTCATTTCATAGCAACCTCCAAACTCCAAAAACATTCTGATTTCATTGATCATCTCATGCAGACATTGATGAGTGTGAGCACTCCGCTGGCAGTGTGTGTGACCATGAGTGTGTGAACACTGTGGGCAGCTTTCTGTGTCGCTGTCACGCCGGCTACATCCTCGCATCAGACCAGCGCTCCTGCATCCCCGTACACAACTGTAAGTTTCTGTGCTGTCTGATGTCTGTTGAGGTTTGTTGGTCCGGATAGGAAGGCATCAGTTTTAGATATGAGCCGTCGTCCAGTCATAAAGTGGTTCTTTGTTCTGTGAAGCTGTTATACCTGTACAACATAAGATCTGATAAACTTCTACCCGCCTGAAATCAGTGTTTGTAGCTGATGTTAATATTGAAATAAAGCTTTTTAATTTTAACTCAAGAGTATAATGACACAACATGTGATTTATGTTTTTCCTAGATTATTGGCAAGCAGTGAGAAAGAATCTCATGAATCTGTATGTAAAAAAAAAAAAATGTGTAAATGTTTTGTGTTACAGTGAGTTCATCAGGGAAGTCAGACACCTTGATGAGTGCCGGTACCTGCTCATTCACCTGTCAGGACTTTATGAACATGAAAAGCACTTTGCTGCAGCTCAAACTGAGGCTGGGCACCACACAGTCACCAAACCAGGTAACATGTTCACTTTGTAAAGGAGTTGATCTAATTGTGTCATTGTTTGACAAAAAGAACATCAACATCCTAGTCCATTGTAAATCTAAACTCATTTTATGTAAATAGTTTGATTGATGATTGATTGATGTTTTAAGTATGACTGATAGTAAGTGAGCAAGAATTTATATTTCCAACTAATTATTCTGAGACTGGATCAGGATCCACATGATGATAGTTCAGTAAACTTCACACACCTTGCACTTACTGTTTCCTCTTTGTGTTTTGTAGGTACCTGACCTGGCTAACAGCAGTAACAAACCATCTCTGGGAAGAGCAGGAAAAAGTTCTGATATCCCTTGTCTTCCTGGTCTCCCTGGCCCGCCAGGAGCTCCTGGGGTACCAGGTAATGTTGCAACACAGGCTGGAGACACACTATCAACTTGAGGGACATGATTTCTTTATCATTTGAATCATCTGTGCTCACCAGGACACCCAGGAGAACCAGGAAAGAGAGGCGACCCAGGGGAGAGGGGGCCACCCGGTCCTCGTGGTCCACGGGGAGACATGGGACCAATGGGTCCAGAGCCCGACATGAAGCATATGAAGAGAGGCCGCAGGGGTCCAGTGGTAAGAGAAACGTCCTGGATCTATAACTTTGGGTTATTACAAGGTTTAATGCCCTTTAGACCTTCTAGTCCAGATTGTCAAACAAACAGGTTACTACATTAACTAAGATAGAATTACTGTACTTTACTTAACCCCTTAACACATGCAAGCATGCATTGGAAGGAATACAACCCACAGGCCAGTGGGTGTTCAGGGGTTAAAGGTTCTTGAGCCTGCTGATCAATAAAACAAAACTGATTTCTTTTTCAATTATGTCAAGTGTGTAAACAAGTATGTGTCAACTGTGCAGTCACAGTACACAAGTTACACCACCCACAGCTCCCATGAGACTTCAAGTGTTTTACAGAGTCCTCTTGTGAACCATGGGTGTATTCAAGGACCTGGATATGACATCACCTGGTCCCACTGTGGCCCAAAAGCCATTTTGTTCAAAACAGTCATTTAAATGCCTGAAAACTGTTGATAGGACAAGGACAACTACTACAATGATGACTTTCAGGTTTCATACTTGTAAAACCTTATGTGTGTGAACTCACCCCTGTGTAGTCTTAGAGCTGAGTGGGACCAATACCAGGACCCTGCAGCCAACACACCTGAATGGACAGAAAGCAGTAACAGTGATGTTGCTTTTAGCACATGTCACTATGTCTGTATGATCATATCTCTGTGTTACAGTGAAAAGTAAAGTAAAGCATTTAACCTGCTCACTGCAGTTTGCTCAGCTGACAGCTGTCGCCAGATGTTGTGTTGAAAAGCTTAAGCCTGTTTTGTATCACTTTTACAGGGACCACCTGGGGCAACCGGAAGAGATGGAATAAAGGTCATTATATCATATCTTTATTTCTCATGTTGAAATAAAATAAAATAGTGTGTGCTGGTATTTGTGCTTGTGTGGAGCTACACTGTCGCCATCTAGTGTCTGTGTCACTGAAAGAAAAGACTTAAGTGAAGCTGCACCACGGCAGCTTGGATTGGACTGGATTGATAGACCTGGATAGATAAAGCTATATAAGTGGTTCTGAAAAACTACAGCTGCACTGACATGGCTCCTGTTTCTGTGGTTCTTATTTGATTGATTCATAAGAAAAAACTGCAACTGCAGATCTTTGTTCACTATTGTAACCTTAGCACAGTAGCCTCAGGAAGCTCCATATGCTAAAACTGGGTTAAATATGTGCTATTTCTCATCTCCAGGGTGACAGAGGAGCTCCAGGTCCCAGAGGTCCCCCTGTAAGTTTATGGATTAAACGCATATATTCATTTCATAAGGAAAATATTAACACATGGATGTCCTTCATGCAAAGAAATACAGTATCTTTTACAAATTCACAAATGAAAACTCATTGTATACTGGAGATGAGAGGAAGTTTTTGAACAGCCTCCGTATCTCTGCCTACATAATGAAATTGCAGACAGTTCACACTAAAAATATACATTATATCTACATATACTTTAAAATTGCACTGTTAATGTGCCTGTAAATGCAGAGCATCTTAATCAATTCCACAATTTCCCATCTGTCCCCAGGGACCACCCGGCTCTTTCGACTTCCTTCTTCTCATGATGGCTGATATCCGCAATGACATAATTGAACTACAGGAAAAGGTATTTGGGGAGCGGCGAAGTATCTCTCTGGACAGTCCTCCTCAGTCCAGTGGGGAAGTAGATTTTGTGGAGTGGGGCTCTGGACAAGGGGATGTCATGCTCAATTCTTGACTTTTGTTTTCCCGGTCATAGTAAGACACTCAAACCCAGCAAAACAGTCACCAACCTTGACTCTTTTCTTCACCGATAAAGGATCTTGGTGGACAAAGTGCCAACATGTAAATAATTCCTAACATCACAGCTGGGATGAACTGGGAAAGGAGCCTTGGGAACATCCTCGACACTGCCACAGACTATAAAGCAGAGGGATTCAAAGCTTACAGAATCAGAAATCTGACCACAGTCTCTGTGTGAGCGCCAACTTGCTGCCGTTCACATGCTGTGGTGTGAGTGAGGGGTGTGCGTGCAGCACATAGAGTGAGAAAGACGCAGTGTGAGCCTTTATGTCTGAGTCTCTGAGCTGTGCCTCTGAGCTGAACCACTTCAAACGTTGGACTTTATCGTCTACATCTCTTCCTGTTCCTGAGTCTGTCCATGGAGGCTCTGCAGCCACTGACAGTTTGCCTGCAGGGCGTTGGTACAAAGACCCAGGACCCGCACTGTGAGCCTCCTGCACCTGTCTGCAGTATCACGGCCCACAAGTCTGAGCTTTGCAGCTTCTCTCTACTCTGAGGAATCTTCAGTAACTAATTCATGAGATTCATGAGCACGGACTATCCCCAAAGTTGTAGGCTACTTAGACAGAAACAGAAATGGCTGATGTATTGTTGAAATTTCACAATTAAACAACTCCCACATGCAAGTATAATAGAAAAACAAACATTTTCAGTAGGAATATGTTCTTGAATATAATCTAAAGGAAATGTTACGCATACAAGACATTGATCTACTGACAGTAAACTTTAGATAATCCTCTTGTATCTGCTGCCTAATACACAGAAAAATTTGTAGACAAAAAAGACTACAAAGACACATTGAATTTATTCAACGGTGCAGGTCAAAATATTCTTTATTACAAAATGATTTGGCAGGAAAAGTGTCACACAAAGTTTATTACATATTCTCATACTCACACCAGAGTTGATCAAAGACATGGACATGAAGAGGGAAGGCAGCTTGAACATTTTATTTACTGTGAAGGAGCTGCCAAGAAGGCCTAAGTCATTGCTCAATAAAGGATTGTCTAAATCTAGGTTTTAAGTTCTGTAGTTTATTTTTATTTTCTTCATCAAGGGGTATTCACATTGTAAAGGGTCTATACCTACGGTCAAAGTTTTTTTATGCTGAGTGCATAAAAAAAACAGATGAAAGACTGATCAATATGAATATGATGGAGTGGCTAAAGTTACAATATCTCATTGAGTTGCACATAAGTTTTGTACTTTAGAAAACTGGGGCAGCAACCTGTTTGTACATCCACCAGACACAAAGGTAAATCTGATATTATGGTGGCAGCAATGAACAGCTTGATTAGATCAGTTGAGGCTTGTATTTCTTCACTGGGGGAAATTTAATAGTGGCCAAACAGAGAGAGGTGATGAACTGTGTGTCTCTTCCTGTCCAGATTTTTGAAGTCAGGTTGAGAATTTAAAGTCGAATGGACGGGGACAGGTCCCTGAAGACTGGAAAGATTTGTGTGTGGGGGAAGTGAATAGGCAAGAGTTTTCCAAAACAGCTATCATCAAAGTGCTGCTGAACAGGTATTTGCAGCCCAGTTTGAACCAATTCATAATTAATGTTTTACCCAGTGCAACCAGCAGAGGGTGCTAAATCACAGACCATCTGCTTCAAAAGTTCAGCCACAAAAGTTTGCATCTCTCTAAATACCAACAAGCTGAGAAAACCAAAATCTCAGCGTTTTTATCCTTTTATAATTACTGCCCATAAATATTCAGTTTCCCAAACATTCAAGTTATGGAAAAAATGGAAATCATCCAAGCCTGTATGTGTGAAGTGCATGCCCCCTCTCATTATTGTCAGCACTAACTGCTGAAGTGTAGTGTGGCTAGGTGTCATTATGAAAAGTGTAAGCATCAGAGGTCAGAGGTCAAATGCCTTGGTATAAACAGCTGGAGGGATAATTACAGGCAGGAGGCTTTCGGGCGGGGGGTCTGTCCAGGCTCGTACCCACCACTGAGGAGAGTGTGTCTTGGAAAAAAAGAGAACACATTTCATGTTTGATCTGCTGTAGTCGAGTTCATTCTCTCTGGCCTTTTTGGTGTTTGATTCTTTGATCCTGATGAGCAGATCTCAGTGAAATCTGCCATGCTTGTGTGTGTGTGTGTTCTTTCTTACTTGACAGGCTTCTCACCTAACAGCTCCGCCCCCTGTCGTGCGGTCACTGCTCACAGTACAGTCGTTGCCAAGGCAACCAGGAACAGGAAAAACAACATGAAACAATTTAAGAACCATGTCAGTGAGAGAAAGGCAAGAGAGTGAAAGAGATTATCTTATTTCCTTCACCACTTGTCATGCAATCTCAGTGTTTCCTCTCAGTCTGTGGGGGGCAGTAGAGAAGGGGTCAACAGAGTGCACTCTGAAGCACGAAGTTCACATAGCTCCTGTGACGAGATCTGTCAATCAAACGTAAGATCAGCTGTGCGAGCACAAGCTGTCCTGTATTCAGTAAATCAAACGTTATTATCTTACATTTCTATAGTTTACATTTACAACTTACAACTCGTCAACTCATAAAATTAAGTACTTTTTTTTTTTTTTATCAGTGACACTGAATTATGGGAGTATTGCATAACAAATGACTAAAAAGAAAGGACCCGTATAGAGATATATATATTTTTAAACCCCCTAATACAATCATATCACTGACCATCATGACATAACAAATTTGACAAATATTTTCATCCAGGCATTTTGTATGCCAGACTCTATTGATGTTGTGCTGTCAACAGAGTTGTGTAACTATTTGCTGGCATCTTAAGATGAGTATGAAGATACAACAGATAAAATTTGCCCAGATGTTTCCTAGAATGAGTGGAATTTCCGCACTGGCACACTGTGACCATCCATAAATACACCTCATGCACGACAGGGCTGTCCCTTCAGACAGTCTGGGCCTTTGTGTGTGTGTGTGTGTGACAGTGAGGGTGTGCGCATGTCTGTGTGTGTGTGTCTTTGGCGAGAGAGCGTATTGTATATGTTCTGCAGTAAATACAGGGTTTATGAGCTCTTCTGTTGCATTTATTTGCGTTTTTGTTTGTTTGTTGTTTTTTTTGCTTCCTTTAATTCAGAGTCACATTATTACATTTACATCTTTCTTGACCAAGAACATATCAACAGGTTAAAAAGGTCAATAGGTCAAAAACAGTCATTTTCCACCTCCCTATGCCCCGGTTGTTACTAAGGGGACATATCAACTTTTTTTTTTTTTTTAAACTGTAGTAGGAATCACACACAACGTACATTTAGGGATTATACATTCCAGGTGGTCATTGGTGGCTGCTTATTACACCACTGATTAAAATCAAGACACAGAAACTGGGAAAGTTTGTAAAGGACTGTAATAGATAATCCACCAGAATGACTGTCATATCAAATTATGCTGATATAGCACTAATTTATTCCAAGCTTTTCAATTCAGCCCACCCTTCAGCCCCGTGCCATAGTGCTGCCTCAAATCTCTGGAAGATGTCTCTCCTGTCTTTAAGGGGAGGGAAATGCACCGGTTTCCTCTCATTTCTCTATTGGTGATTTTATAGCTAACGCCCCCAAAATAATTACAAAACACAAACCTATTAGACGCTTTTGCATGTAATCCTTTGTTAGATGTGTATAATCTGTAATCTGGCCTGTAACAAGCACAGATTGGTATGTTGTAGCACATAAATCATACATCATTTATATGTTGATTTAGAAATTCACCAGTTCACTAGTTGTTGTATTTCAGCACCATTATTAACTTCAGTCATTTGTTAATTGATATTATTATTACAATTAATTGAATTTGTTTTCATCTTTTACATTTCTTTGTTCCTCCACCATAATAGGATCAAAAGATGTCCATTTCAATCTAAATCTAGATTCTCACAATGGCATGAAAAATCACATATGCAGTATTTGTATGTGGGTTGCTTGAAACATTTGTTCGCTTCTTGTTTCATTTTTACCATTTTCAACCCGTGTCTTTAATCACAGTTTGACGTCATAATTAGCCACCAAAAGAAGCACAAAGAAGTTCCCGTCACAAAAGTGTAAAAATAGTTTTCAGAATAAATAAAGGCTCCAGTAGCAGGTCAGCATAGCTGCATGTTTATCATTTATCTCTTTGTAATCCACAAAGAAACCACCTAGAGGAAAGAGAGAGATGAGAAAGAATAGGTATGTACGAATGTCAAAGATAGGGGCAAACATTACTGACCGCATAAATATGTTACCATTCATCAGAGGTCTGACACACTGAGACAGAAAATCACAACCACAGGAGTATTATATTATCCTTCCTATCCTTTCTACTTTAACATAATCTGCACGTGTGTGTATCTGGACGAAACCTGCTCTAGGCTTTTGGAGAGTCTTCATCAATCACCAGGTTGGGTTTGAACAGTGGTTTAAACATTACACTAAGACAATTCAGGTTTAGATTTCTATATCCACAGACTGTTGTGTCCATTAGCAGGTTGCACCACACAAAAAGAGTGGATTTAGATAAGTACATTTTGTCACTTCTGATACAACGAGCATAGGATATGAACTTAAAAGCTGCACTAACTGGTATTTCATATTAACAATGGACCAAAATAATGTGAACTGATAAGGGGTAACTCATTATGACAGAACCACAGATTGAGCTTTGCAGCATTTTTGTGCACATTGTTTCGACGGTTTTGTTTCAGCCTCAGCATTTCACTGGCAGCTGGAAGGCAGCTTTTTCAGCACAAAAAAGCATAAAGACAGATTATTTCACAGAAGTCTCCAGATACCAAAACAGAGTACTGACAAGGACATAGACTTAGTACATGAAATAGGTGAACCAAATTCAACTTCAACTTAATGTGACATGTAGAGGGTGAAACTATGTCTCTGTTGTGTTGGTTGCTTGTTTTGCTTGATTACGTGACAGTAGCATCAGTTGAGATTCTTCTGTTATTTTCTTCTTACAAAATAAAAAAAAAGTTGTTCTTTGACAGTTTCACCTGACAGGAGGTAAATTTTAGTCAATATTAGTCGTTACCTACAGGATAGGGACGGTTAATGTAATATAACATTTCAAAACCACAAAAATGCCATATTGCTCAATCAGAGCACAGGTTGTGATAGTCGAAGGTGACAGAAATGTAACAGTTTATATAACCAGATTTAGTTTGTCAGCCAAAGGGTGAGGAAGTTGCCTGGCCCATGTTGAACCGTTGCGCTTCCTAACAAATATTTAGTTGTTTCCAGGGAACCGCAGCCACTGCAGACACGATGTAAATCACAGGTGTCCATCATCGCTGGGGTATGCAGCTGCGTGCAACAAGAAGAATGAGCACACACGTTTATAAACATGTCTTACTATCTTACATGCAGCCACACACGCACATATGATCTCCTGCACGAAACTCAGGCATGCCACAGAACACCTGACAGGTGCAGGCGTGGTCTGCTGCGAGACACGCTATCTTGACACGCTAACTCATTCTTAAATCTGAGTTACATGCCTGAGGCTGAGTCCTAAGAACTCCTAGTTTACTCTCTGAAGCCTGTTCCTCTTCCAGTCGTTGTTTCTAGGCACACCCTCTTCCGATTGTAGGTTGACTTCTGTCATTCTGCTCATAATGGTGCTGCTAAGAGGCCTGAGAATTGGAGTCTGATGAGTAATGGACTTATTAGCTGTGTCAAAAGCATGCCACCAATCCCATGATCAGTATGTATTATCTGTTGTCCTGCACCTCTCTGTATAAGGACCAAATGGATGAAGCTCTTTCAGAGGCGTTGATCCCTCAGTGAAGACGTGACATTACGACAGAGGTTGGCTGAGACGACTTTTTTGCACAATGCATTTGGTTCTATTGTGTTGGAGAATTTCTTTGCAGGTTGCTCTGAAACACACATGCAAGGCCAGTAAAGCCCAGTGTAATAACAACACTAAGAATGGATTAATGTCAAAAAAAAAAAAAACCTCAACAGAAAAACATGGTCATGGCTGCGATACTGTGAGAGTTGAATGACACATGCATGATTTGACGTGATCCTCCGCTGCGGTAGCGCTTGGGATATTCAACATATACGACATCACATCTGTCAAGAATGTCTAACAAAGAGTTGTCAAAAGCTTAAACTCTGCGTCATAGGACAGTTGCACTTGATTGGCATGGTTATGGCAGAATTGGATAGAAAAATCTGAGAGGGCGGATTAATGGCAACACGCTGTGTAAACTCCCCTGGCCTGAGGCACTTGATCTTTATACACCTTGGCTTCCTCTGTCTTTTACAAGGTGTTCGCATGCACGTAGCAAAGCCGGGAGTTAGAAAAACCGGATGAGCAAGTCCACAGCTCTCTTGTCTTTTGGGGAAAAAGCAGAGCGTTGCCTCTGGTTGCAGAGTTGCCTTGCGTGAGGACAACAGCTTCATCTTTTTTAGTCCCGTCAACCTCCTGACCTGGCCTGTGGCAGCGGCACTCTTACAAGTTTTTTTTTTTTTTTTTCTTTTTGCATGGTTAGATCCATACTCAAATTCTCATTGACAGGCTAAAGATCTTTTAAAGTGTTTAAGTATTTGGAACGTCTTAGCATGACAGATGCTGTGCACTGTTAGCAGCAACACAACATGCAATCAAAACTCTAACCCTGGCAGTGTTAGTTTATGTAGTGAGTGTCTCGACCTAGTGGAAATTTGACTTACGTACATACTTGCATACCAAAGGCCCTCAGGCCAGAAGCTCTTGAAATAAATGAGTTTGTAGAGAAGGTATTTGTATTGGTTAAGTAATGGCACATATTACAGCAACTACATCAAAAACATAGCAAAGGTCATTGAAGACAGTTTATAGTGAAACCTGATCTGTGTTCTTTCCATTGCACGCGATCAAGCTGCACGTAGACACCATCTCTGCTCTTCCTCTCAGCTCTACTGAGATTTTTAGCATCTTCCAGCTCACTGTTTTCAATTTGTAACCCACTACATTACATTTTTAGTTCTCTCTCACACGCTCATCAGCATTGTTCATGAGATGCAACAGCTGAAAGCTCAATTAAGTCTGTCTGGTGAATACTGTGCATTCTTCACTTTTAGTAGTAGCAGTATTTTATAATAGTAATAGTAAGAACTGGTAGCTGATAAAAAGCCAGATATCTGACTATAGGGTTAGTGAAGGCCAAAAGTTAATGAAATCATCAGCATAACTTTTAATGAATATCAATGTTGTAAATCAATGTAATCAATGTAAAAAGGCCATTTTGTATGCTAATGATATGTTAATGTGTCTATTAAGAATCCAAAGACCAATCAGTACAGTTCTATAGGAAAAACTGGTAACTTTTACACATTTAGGATAGGACGACACTTCTAGTGTTTTGTATTTTAATATTGTTTTTAGCAGCACTAATTGTGTCATGACTGTGACCTGAGCTCCAAGGTTGGTTTAACAAATGGGCAAAATAGGCAACGATCCCAGGGTCTCTCTGGTTAAATGACGGCCTCCTGGATGGAGAGATTGTTATGTAATGTCATCAGATGCATGGTCATCATCACACTAACATTTCTCATGATGGTGACCTTTACCCAATCCACATCAGCAGTCTGAACTTTAAGGACATGCTTTCTTGTGCATGTAGGACACAGGGAATGTAATGATACTTACATATATTAGTATATTTCACAGTGTAAACATGCTGCAGACATTTGACTTTCTTCCACTCTTTACATGATGTTGGTCTTCCAGCCATCCCCCCCATCAGTTTACATCAGTGTGCGTTTTGATGAAAATAGGCCTACCAATATTCCTTTAATGACGTGTGTACCTGCCATCTTCACATTCTTCAAAACAAATGCAAGTTGTAACATCTCCTGTCAACAGTGTTTGGCTTTGCAACGGCAGTTAATCTTCTACTTGATTCACAGTTACTTGCTGTGTGAAACTGATGACTTGTTTTATTTTGGGGCCAAACCACAGCTGGATAACTGCAGTGGCACGAACTACTAAATCAACCGATGGCACACATGTGGGTGAAGATCTGTTTAAGACACCTGGAGCATTCAATCTCAATACAAATCACTTTGATTGTCGTGGCTGATACATGCACAGCCACTTATCCTGTTGACAGCAGACCAGACATATATACACACACACACAGTGCAGCATCACAAACTGTTGTTTTTGGCCCAGGCAGTCAGGGGTTTCTGGCATGATAGCACTATCTATAATAGTGGAATTTCCAAGTGGCCTCCTTTGGAAAACAGGCTGATAATTCAATTTGAGCTTGGCAACCAATGTGTAGACACCACTGGCATTATGAAATGACTCCCACCATAACAAAGGTCTTGCTTAGACAGCAGTTGCCTGGAACTGGCTGAGAGTGGCACAGAGACAGGGGTCCTGTGCCCCTTTTTTGAACTGTTATTTATCCAGCAGCAGGCATTCACACAACTGCTGGCTTGGGCACTAGAAACAACTTTTTTTTTTTTTTTTGCCATTTTGCGTTTCTATCATTGGAATTCTACCCTTTATATTTGTATTTAAGTGTATAGTAAATACTGTTGAATCTCTGTTTCTCTCATACATCATCCTTTATATTTGCCAAGCAGAAGGAACATAGTACCAGATAATGGATTATCTGCAAACTTGCTCAGAATCTTTAGTTTATATCTTGATGGTAAATATTCATGTCAGTGAACATATCATTGTTACTAGAATGATAAATCCTTGTGTCACTGCTTGAAAGCAAAACAGCCAAAAAGCTTGGCCATGTTGCCAGTATCACAGTGTAAGGTGATGTAAACTATCTGTAAGGTTTTAATGACAATCACTAAAAATGTGTACACCTTCACTATTTGGTGTATAATCAAAATCAAATCAACATGATATTGTTTGTACTGTAATTGTGCTGGCAGACCAAGTATGTTCACTGCACATTGTAAAATGTATAATGCAGTATTTCAGTGTAGTATTACAGTAGCTTACAGTGAACATGTATGTTCGTTCTCCCAGTGTTGGACTGGTCTCAAACATTGTAAGGCCAGGTCTGAGAACATAGTCCACATTTATTTCATCAGGAACATCATCTACCACTCTGTTTTGCCTGCCTCCACCTGTCCACCATGCAGCCTTTCTCCTCTTCTTCTTTCTAGCTGTTCATTTCCCTGTTACTCTTCCATACTTGTAACACTGTGCTCTGGGAGTCAAGGTTCACCTGTGAGCGATTCATCAGTTCAGGCAACTTTTTAAAACATCCATCCATTGACAATACACCACTTATTGGCTGGAGACAATTCCTGCTGACATAGAATGAGGGTGGGCTCCACTCTGGACATTTATGCACTGAGGGGGGTACAATACATTTTGTCATTTTTGATGTATGAAAGTATTTGCAGTTTGGTCAGCGGAATGAGAAATAGTTTTTAAGACAAGTGACGAGATGAAGTCAAGTCAAAGACCAAGACCAAGAAAGACTGGGTGCAATGTGCACTTCTTTCTTTCTTTCTTTCTTTCTTTCTTTCTTTCTTTCTTTCTTTCTTTCTTTTTCACCTGCAGGCAGTGGTTTACATTTGAAAATCAGCTTGCAGAGACTTGACACCTGTTTTATGTAGGCACACCTTCAGTGAACTTGTCTTATTTAACTTTTCATCAAACTTACCCCCCGACACAGTTAATAAAAGGCTGTGATCTTATTACTATAACATACATGCATTTAATTGCAACAGTGAGAGTAAATAAACAACCACTTTTTTTGATGTCATTATTATTATTAGTAGTAGTAGTAGCATTACTTAACCATCTGATGATATGAAAAGACAGGTGAGAGAGATAACGCTTCTAAAGAATTTATTGCTCTGTTGAATATGTTTGATCTGGTACAGCATGTAAATGCCCAAACTCTTAGATCATAGCAGCACTTTGTTTAAGGAAGCAATATGCCACCATGTATCAACAGCAGAGACTGATAAGATAAGATAAGATAAGATAAGATAAGATATTCCGTTATTCATCCCACAAACACCTGTTTTTAAATTGATAAAGATATTTTCTGATTCTCCGGTGCATTTGTGTATTTGCGTGTGTATTAAGCTGCAGTGTGTTGAGCTCTCAGGACAACCATAAAATGATTTGCAATATGAATTTTTTTTTCTTATATATTTAGTTTCATAAGGTATGGCTCTATGGATAAAAACTTCTGTTTCACACTTTGAGCTGAGGAAAAGACACACATCAGTGTTGGGCCACAGCCCATTCAAAATGGAGATCAAGACTGCATGGCTTATTTGGTTCCACAGAGAAAAAAAAGCCATTGAACCAGCGTCTTTCAACTTTTCACACCTCAGTGTGAAAACCCCAACCTCTGCCTCAACTGGTTATTGCTGCTGTTCAGTCTCCAGAATGCCTGCACAAAGCAGAGGCCTCCCTTGGACTGAACCTTGATAGCACTGCAATTGCCTACCAACAGAGTGAAGGAAAAGCACCAACAAGCACTGCAAGCTGAGTTTCCCAGCAGCGGAGCCACAAGGCAGGAGTAAGCACCAACCAGCTAACTGTGAAAAGAGAACCAAAGAATTCTCCTCAACGAAACTGGTACCACACAGCCAGGACAACTGCAGTTTAATGGACAAGTACAACAACAGCAGGACTTTCCAGCAGAAGCAGGATTTGCAACCACAGGACTTCAACCAGCACATCAACAGTATTTTCCTCTCCATGGGACTTGGTGATGTAGCTGACCTTGCAGAGAACCTGACTAAGCATAGAACTTTTCAACTGTGCCAGTGTATGTATTGATTTAATTCAGTAATACTTGAGCGTTGTTGTTTTGTCTATTTGAAGTCAGAGAACTTGTGACTTCGTGTTGAAAAAGGATCACACCTTTGTTCACCTACCTCACAGCACTTATGGTTGATCTTAGTGGTCATCTCTGATTTAGACATTTAGTCACAGTCCCTTTGTCTCAAGAGAAACCACCTTCAGCATTCACCATTTTGTTATTCCACTCTTCTGTTTGTTTGTAGAACTCCTTAATCCTTCAATTTCTACTGCTATTAAATGTATTTTTAATCAAGGTTCTATATTAATAGTTAGTATATCTTTTTTTTAACACTCACTGGTTCACTGTAAATAGCGCCCTCTATGTGAGGTACAGCCCAACATTTATGGTGCCCAGGCATGAAGCACAACATTAATTGGCACTGCCCGTGTGAGTTTGTGTATTGTGAGCGATCATTGTGCAATCCCCAGCATCAGTGATTCAAGATATTAAAAAAGGATTAACATAACACAGGGCTGTGGCAGCTCAGTGCTCATCTGTTCAGGTGGTAATACCATGAGGTCATGCTGTAAGGAGCGGTGTTTACTTTATGTGTATTTAAAATGTGCTTCATATGTGGTGTGCATGGGAAGAAAATGTGGGCCCATCAACAGGTGTGCATGGTTGAAGGTGGAACACATCTTTCCTGGGTGGAGACTAAGGCAGGCTACTTTCCTCTTATAAAAATGTCTGACAGACAGTTAAAAAGGAGCTTTGATTTACACGCCGTCATGAAAATCAGGCAGCAACATCAACAGGTTGTGGTGGCGTTTCATCATGTCTCTTTGATGAACGTCTCCTCAGGGCACGGTGGCATTTCCTCAACAGTTTGATCTGTGGAATTTTGAACTAATGAAAAAGATCTGAATAAATGAAAGTAAATCAGTGCTGCCACTCTATTACATGTTAATGGTTTTGCTACAATGACGCATAAGATGTTGATCTTTCTTTCTTTCTTTCTTTCTATCTTTCTTTCTTTCTTTCTTTCCTCCCCCCATGCCTTTCCTGCTGATAATAGTGTCGGTAACAGCAGTGCTTGCTGGTTCATGAAAGTTCGTTAATAAAACAAGACCATGTAATTAAGCCTGGCACTGCTCTCTGTGGCGTTTATGATTTGCTCTTAATCCTTAGTGTTATGTGTGTTGCATTCATCATTGTGTGCACATTTCTACGTTGCATAACTGTGAATCATACTCACTTATTCACTTGCTGTTGACTCACAGCTTTTTGAAAATGACAATTATACAGATATGTTTTCATTTCTCTTATGGGAGGAGGGTTTGGAGGGGATAAGCAGTTATTGTACCTGCATTTCTGCAACATTTTTTTTTCTCCTTTGAAATATTCATGAGGGAAAATCCTGAGGATGTGTGAGTCTTTCTTGTTCTGGGAACAATTTTTTGGGGAGAACCAGTTGTCTCTTGGAAGGGGTCAACTGAGGCAAATGAATCCCAGAACAACCAGACAAGATGATTCAAGAAAACACCTATTGTCCCCTATTGTCCCACCATGACACCTCAACATGCTTGGTAGGTCCAGTCATGCAAAGCGTTGTGGTTAAAAGGCTCTATCTTCTTAAGTGGTGCCAATGACAAACCCAGGTGGAAGCAGTACTAGAGAACTTGCACGCAATATGTGTTGTGGATGACACTGTTTGGCAATATCACAGCAATGTGGTGGAAGAGTGGCTTTGGATTTACAAAGAGGATGGTGAAATAAGTTTAAAGACATGCTCTTGACTGTGTGAGGCTGTGCCGAGTTACAGGGACAGGTCCAGTCGATCCAACTGCCCGTTACAAACAAACAACAGAAACAAAGAAAAGATCCCAACTACACTAACCACTAATGTGTCCAATAGATGTTGATTATTGTCACCACAAACTATCTTGATGCTCTTTATCATCATCATCATCATCATCATCATCTAGATGCTCTGTCAGCTGACAACACAAGACAAGCAGTTTCAGTGAGTGGGACACAAAGTCTGGTCCTTTGAGAGGGTGAGGTGCAAACTGTGGCCTGGTGGTGGCTTTAAACAAAAGTTAGAGGATCATTAGGTCATCAGTATTCAACCTCATTGCATTATGAATATTTGCATCTAATTTTAAGGTAGTCAGGTTTGGAGGTGTTTCAGTCAAGTGATGTTCAGTCAAGTGATGGAAGCGTTGTATTTAATGGTGTATAGAGGTTACTGCAGCAAAACACCAACTTCCTTTATGCTGAATTAAGATGTGCTGCTGTGTGTTTACATTCTTGGCAGGAAGTAAGGCATGTGGAGGACAGAACCGTGACACCTCTCAGTTGTGATATACAGACGTAAACAGTCATCTACTTGATGAGAGTTTGTACAGCCTTAGGACAACATAAGGTTGTACACATTGGACTGTGTACAGCCTTAAATGTTTACCCATTATTTTAAACCTTAAAATCACTTCTTTTTTTTATGTTAAATAATTTTTCCCACGGTTTGTGAGTTTCAAGAAACAAATTTGTCAGGCTCACTCAACTCTCAGTCAGTCTCCAGATTCGAATCCTGTTTTGATTTGACTTAACGCGTTTTACTTTTCCCATCTGATAATCACACCAAATAAACATGACTTGTTCAATCATGTGTGTTTTAGTTACTTTTTTCAAATGCAGCGCAAGATCTGGGTTCAGTCCTGTCTGCAGTGCCTCCGGCTTTGCTGAGCAGAGCTCGTGGTTTTTATGGGAGGCAAGCCCATAGGAGATTGTGTTTTTCTTGCCACAGTCACTCCCCGCTGCATGGCAAACGTGCACACACACAACATTTGCCAGGTGAATTCACTCTGATCAAAGCAGGGAGAACATCGGTTTAATAGTACACACTGTTGTGAAATCAACTGCATAGAAAGTTTCAGAAGAAAAGTTTTCTCAGACCATCAAATTCTAATGACAAGAGAAGCAGTAATTACGTAAGTCAACATAACATAAACGTAACACTAAAGCACAAATAACTTTAAAACACACATCAGATTATTTGAGGCCTTTTTTTTTTTAAAACTTCTTTACCGTCATCCTTTCTGAAACAGACCTCAACAAAAACTTATTTTATTTCATATCTGGACAAGAAAGTTACACTGTGAGTTGCAGTCCGTGTTTATTGAGTGTTACAAATCCATTTGTTTCAGAGTGGTTCTCACTGTAATAGTGGTAAACAGCTTCCTGGAGTGTCAGAGCTCTCATCTCAACAGCTGACAAAGAAAACATCTTGTCCATAGTGTGAAGGATCCTGACTGACAGACAGAACAGTTTGTCAAGCTGCTGCTGTCATTCACAAAAAAAAACTTTTTCATTCATCTGTGTGTGGGAGTGGCTCCAAGACTGTTTACATGCTCGCCTCGGAGGCCTGGAAAACCGAGATTGCACGCACATCCTTCTGTTCAATGCCAACTTTAATATTATATGTTTTATTTGATAGTCTGATACCCATAACATCACAGAAAGAGCACACTGTGCATTTTTACAGACCTATGTGATAGCCACGCCGTCAAGTCTCTGTGCTGATCATCAAACCGTATTCAAATAAATTATTGTTGCAGCAACTACCACATCTATCCCTCGCCAACATGGCATTGCTGATTGCACGTCTGGAGCAATTATCCTGATTGCTTCAAAACATATGAGTCACCATGCAGCAGCTGGAATGCAAGAGGCATACCTCCATATTTACTCACCTGCCTTTGTACATATACATGAAATTGAGGCGTATGCTTAGCAGGGACATAGTTGATGCCGCACCCATCAATGGACATCTTCCCTCTCTATTCACACCCTTTACCACCCTATGTTTTTGTTATTGTATATTTATATTCATTTCAGTTACGATAACACCAAAGCGACTGCTATGATCAGGAAACATGACAGAACCAAAATGATTTTTTTGGAAATCTGAGCTACAGCTCAGCATGTTGGGAAATATTTACTCACTTTCCCATAAAATTGGAAAATAAAAGGTGGCGTCTTTGGTATTTTGAACTCAATTCTCAGCGGCTGGTGAAATAACATCTGGGTAGTGGTGAGCATCATCACCCATGTCTCCTGCAGGTTCCATGGTACTGCTGTATCATGCTTACAGTCAGCCCATTGCTTTAGCCTATAGCTAGATGCGGTGCATCATTACTGGGTGACCTGTTGCACAACAGGTGAAGTTTTATCATTGTGTCATGATAGATACAAAGTACAGTCACTGGGCCATAGAAGTTTTGAGGGTGAATCATTTGAGAGATAGAATAGATTGATACTTGTGGTAAGTTTTCCTTCTGCGATCGCACGCATGAGGCTGCGATTACAGAAACTGTTCCACAGTAGAAAGGATGTGATGACATGGCAGCCCTGACAGATGTATATGTAATCTGATGGTGCAATATTGAACAAAATGAGCAGTGACATGCTCTTAAAAGAATGACCCCCCCATTTCCCAACACTATTAGTCTACTCTTATTGGCTGTCTGAGGTCACAGTTGAACAAAGGTAAATTTCAACCATTAGTTTTGGCAGAGCCTGCTTATAGCTTGTGCCAAAACAGGAACAATAGATTTGACTTCGGGCAAATATTTACAGTGACTGGTAATAGTTCACTTATCTTACAATCTACATGAGCTATAGTTTGTGCTGAGTCAGCTTTACAACAAAAGCTCTAGTGCTTATTTGACACATTAAATGGCAGCTCACTACAACCTCAGGTGATGGAAAATGGACTTGACTCTTAGGTTGTGTTTTGTTTTGTTTTTTGTCTTCACAATAGTTGCTACATTCACCCATTCACCCAGACATTTATAAATCTGACCTATATACACATTCATACAGATAGGACAGCCATCGGGGGCAATGTGGGGTTCAGGATTTTGCCCAGAGCCACTTCAACACAGGTTGGAGGAGCGAGGGAATCAAACCACCAACCTTGTAATCAGTGGACGACATGCTCTACATCTTGATTCACATGATTTTAAGGCAGCAAGGGAGCTTGCAGAGGCATCCAGAAGGATTTTGGCGTATCACAGAGCAAAACACATAAAGATCAAAGGCTTTCAATCTGACAATAAAAACGCTACAGTACATTAACCTGAGGCCAAGCAGTAACATTTTTTTTTGTAACTTCTACAATTATGATTGCTCATAAATTACATTTGGGAGTTGAGAACTGGCTTGAGATCAAATCATAGTAATTTGCAGGGTACTGGGCTGTTGGCAGATCCATTTGTAACCTTATTTGATGTGGCAGTGGCGGGCAGACTGTATGAACCCCGGGTCCTGTCATCAAATGTGACCTTACATCAGCAGCATTTCTTCATCAGATTGTCTTTTCCCCCCCCCCCCCCCCCCCCCCCACACACACACACACACACACACACACACACACACACAGTCTAAACAACATTAGTGAATGGGATTTCCACATTGCTTGATAGCTCTCAGTTTTTATGGAGCATGCTCATGCATGAGTGTGGATGGTTGTTCTGTAAACATGAAGGGGAAGGAGACGGGGAGACATTTTTGTTTTCAGTGTTTATGAGATGCTCACATCCCAGAGATGGGTGGATGACTGGCAGTGCTGCCCTGCAGGGATTGAAATTTATTTAAGCCAGGTTACACCCATTGGCAACTAACAGCCAGACTCACCTCTCTTTGTGTGTCACTCTCTCTCACACACACGCAAACACACACACACACACGCTCATGTCTCCTGCTTACACGCATCTGTACCTCCAAGCACTCCTTCAGCAGCAAACATGCACACTGAATGACACAAGCACTGTGACACACGTCCAGTGCTGCAGATCCTTCAGCGGTTTGTGTCGTGTCTCTTTAGCATTCCTGTATCATGATCACCATCTTTAATCTCCTGCTGTGTGAGGGCCTGCAAACTAACAAGCTGCTGGATTACTGCCTTTACTTATCACACATGCCAGCACGGCACCCAGCAGCCGGCAGTGTTAACTTATTCTTTACTTTTTATCTGGGCCTGTGTGGTTTGCATTATATTTACATGCAGGTATAAATAGCTCAGTTTCCTTTATGTCTTATCAGTTTTACAATTGAAACAATAGGACGCTGTAAAATTGCACAAATATGAAAATGAACATAGGCGATATCATACACTCCAACATTCACATGCATACATCTTTCCAAACATATACACACAACCCCAGGGACCAGATGTGTGAGTGTGTGAGCGTGTGTGTGTTTTTTTTTTTCTTCACCTGCCTCCTTGCCACTCACTGTGTTGCATAAAAGAGCATGTTGAGGCACAGGGATCAGATGTTGGAGTGCTTCACAAAGCACACGATTAAATCTATTGCCACTGGTACAAAAGGAGGGTCGGTGACTGCGCTGTGTAATTTACACCACTGTCCAGCGGCTAAGTCAGCTTTATCAGCCACGGTGTCGTCATCCTGCCTCTGTTCTCCCACTGCGTGTAATGAATCCAATGTGTCTGAGCCCTGGCATGCACAAATGATTAACTGGTGGCAAACAGAACTGATTAAGGAGATAAAGCTTGGCACACAATAGCCTCAGTGCTCCACGTGTACCTGCATAACCAGAGCTTCCTCACGCAAAGGAATTATTCCTCTCTGCCAATCATTCTTTTCAGATTCTTACACCTTCTACACCCTCGTTTCTTGACAGAACATTTACATACTGCTCTGCGCTTATGTTACAGTGCATGTTGAGTCATGTGATCATTTGTTACCTTAGAGGCGTGCACAGCAGTAGGGAAAGAGTATAATGCGCAGCAGGTTACATTGGGTCACAAAATATTACAGTACAGAAAGACACTGAGCAAAAAAAAATGAGATTAGGTGAAAAAAGCTTCAAAATACATAGGCCCACATGAGAATTTTGTGGAAAGAGTAGACTGGTGCCAGTAAACAGACTGAAGCACAAAGTGGGCAAAGTACAACAAAAACGGCACACTTTTGGTAAAACTTTGGCTAGAGATGTATGGTGCACCCGTGGGCAACGTGGAAACGAGGTGGGTTTAGGAAGAATCCATTATCATACATTATCAGCGGCTGGTAATAATCACCAACATTCACATGGGCTTCTCTCATCTCCGTAGGAAGCTGAGTAATGTAACTTTGGTAAGAGAAGCGAGTCCTCTCCAGTTTCCTTTAATATGGGATAATATTCTTTCATTGCGACACAGAGCAGCAGAGTGAGGATGATGTTGGCTACCACAGCTCACTGGTGGTTTTAAATACTACGATTGTGACCAGAGGGGAAGTTTGCATTCCCAGTCCAACCAGTGAGTGAGGTTATCACAGCCTTGTTTCTATTCTTTCCATTGGAATAGCCAGCCCCTGCTTGCACATTTGTTTCCAGGTTTGTGAAACCAAGATAACCAGGATTCGTGCATGCAGAGAAGCAAAGGCCAGTTCACATTCACATGTTCACACCAGAGAGCTTCTGTTTTTCCTTTTTTTCCCCACCCTTACTCTGAAAGTCTGTGTGCACACCACTGTTCTCTGATGTTTTGGGCCAAATGTGAGAATAGTGAGACAACAGAATAGATGGTGATGTCTGTCTGCCAGAAAATCTTCTTCTTATGTCTTTGTGTGAGCCTTTGTTAGCTGCAGCAGTTTAAAAACAACAACTTACACTAAAGCACTACAAGAGGTATAGTGACTGGATGGTGGTGCAGTGAGAGTTAAGAGTGTTAGATTCATCATTCTCTCATAATGTTGCACACCACAAAATGTAGATTTCATTATATTTTGCATTTTATAGGCTACTTTGTAGGTTCCCTGTGTTATGATATGAGCATATGAGGTTTTTAATGTTTTTTTGCATCCCATTATGTCAACCTTTTTTTTTTATGTTCTACATGATCCCAGAGAAGTCATCCCAGAAACCTACTTCCTTAACTTGTGAGGGACTCATACCATGTAGACGTGCACTTGGTTGAAGCACATCCAACCGGTCCGACTGAAAGAGTACAAATGCACAGTTGGCCTAGAAATGCATAACTGCAAACTTTTTTTTTTTTTGACACAACTTAGCGTGATGTCTAAAAAAACGGCCGGTTGATTGTTTTGATAGAAAAGGGTGCCTGATACCTCCCTCTACTCTTTCTGTACACAACCTCCCGACCCTTGGCTCTGTCCGAGCAAACACAGTCTGCACGCAATGCACAATGATTAACCCGCAGATCGCCCATTGAGGGAGGAATCACTCCGTAGGCAAAAAAGATGTCCCAGTTGCCTGTCACATGCACTACTGCTCTACCTCCTTCTCTTTCTTACCCTGCTCTGTAAATTGACTAAACGTCCACCGCTCTTACTATCATAACTCTATCTAACATTCTTTGACTCTGATTATTAAGTAATCAATATTTTTTAAATTGTGAAAATTAAGCTTGACCCTGTTTTTTTGTATATATATTGTGTTATTTTTCATCATTCATCATATCTATTATTATATAATATCTATTAGATTATTTCACCTATGTTGTTGCTGAACCTGCCTTCTTTGGATTTTGATAACTTTCTGTTACTTCGCTAACTCTTCACTCATTTATGCTGAAGCCCGAAAAAAAATGTTGACCTGTTTTGACCTTAGTCTTATGGAGGCTGATCTAGATCAATTGATTGTGCTTCATTTTCCACTGGTGGTAATCCACTGCAGGCAATCATCTTGGCTCATTCCCAGAGTTCACGAGAAACGGGACAGAGTGAGACATCTTCACTGAAATCATCGTCTGTGGATTAACCCGTATGATAGGACGTTGGTTTGCACTGCGGAGAGAATGAAGGTTGTGGTAGGGGCAATGTGTGTGTGTGTGTGTGTGTGTAGGGGGCAGGAGAGGTTAATTTGTGTCATGCATGACTTGTTTTGCGTGCCAAGCTTATCCATATCTTATTTCCCAATAGAAAAAAAAAAAAAAAAAAAACAACGCTGGCTGACTGACCAAATTCCACAGCAAAAATATAAACTAGTGTTTATCCCGAGGAGAGAATAAATAGCACATGACGCAACAGGCGATTTTTTTTTTTTTTTTTTTTTTGGTCTCACGTTTTAAGGTTCACTCACTGTGTAGAGCTTTTTCACCTCTAGCAAGACTGTGTAACTCACCCTCCCACCAACAGTCTTGCCAGTTTCTCTGTGTCACAACCAAAGAAGAAGAGGAAGCCTACAAAATCAAAGATTGCTGCAAAATTACACAGGGTTAAAATACCAGGAATCTCATCTTAGCATCAATTTCTAGGAGGAAGGTAGCACATTCAACACATTTGTTAGACCTGTTGTGCAGTGTGCATTGGTGCAAAGATAAATGTTGTTTGGTCAACACAAAACTTACATGGCAACTCTGCACTGGACTAATCAATACACAATCACTATTAATTAATATATGACAATTACAGGGAATACAAAACACCAGATAACAGTTATCACTTCCTCATGTGTAATAGCTAATGAATGGCAAATGAGACACACACAACCACCCTGCTCCTCACACAAACACACACACACATATACAATACTCTGTTTTTTCTTGCAGTGTGGGTCATGACTCTTAAGAGGTTTGTCTTTCCCTCGCTATGATCTCGCCCTCCTTGGATCTGCCTACTTTCGCAGAGTTATGACACCTTCGTGCTCCACTAGAGAGGGAGAGGTGACAGAAAGATGGATGACCGAGATATTTCCGCACGCAACTATTGTTATTGCCACGGAGCGCAAATACTGGGGCTTGCATAAGGCCAGAGGAGGCTTGTGTGTGGAGGGGAGGGGAAACCATTAGCTCAGTTACTAATCTGGTATTCACGCCTGGTCAGGAAGGGAAGGTGATCCAGTGACCCCCACCCCCCTCACAACCCCCCACCCCCTCCACCCATCCATTCACTCACACACACAAAACACCACAGACACACGGAATCTTTCTGTCAACACCATCCAAACACTCACAATATATGAGAAAAGGGATTTTCCACCTCCAAGTGACACAGAGCTGTGTGTGCATGAGTATATGTTGAGTTTGCAGTTGCGTGTGAAAGTCATATCAGTACTGGTTGTTCAGCTGATTTTGGCACTTACGTGGCGACCTACCCTGACCCTGGTATCTATTGATCATGACTTCTGTACTGGCCTGGACTGACTCTGTCCTCTATTGTACAATCACCTGCAGCAGAAGCAGCCACTGGTCATTTGATAAACCACAGTTTCATCATGTTTGATTTATCCTGAGATCAATTCAGTTTAATTGTATCATTTACAAAGGGAAGAAAAACTTGCCTTTAGTAAACATTATAACTTCCACATTAGTTTCATCCTGATTATATATGGCTTGAAAAACATGAAAAAGTAACCATTATGAAAGTCCTTGCCATAACTATAGAATTATGTGAAATCAATTGAGCCTAATAAAATCAAAACAAAATGACAAAATCACAACAAACAAGTGCACCGGTCATGCTCAACTTAACTTATACTGTACTGCAAAGACAACATCTGTCTGGAACATGTGTCCTGTTATTTAGTGTATGTAGCAATGCATTTGAATGACAGGAGGTTTTAGTTTATTTATTTTGAACAGAGATGAAATTTTTTATCAAGACTGGAGTTAACCTTTAATGTAATAAATAATCATCCAAGCACCAGCCAGTCAGAGAGGTGAGCTGCGTGCTGTAGCCACGACCTGGTGAAACAAACACTACTACACCCGTATGCAATGAGTAGCTGTACAGTGCTTTACTATCAAACCAAGTACTTTGACTATAGTGCATGCAGCAGTGTATATAATCATGTGAAAACAGTGGATGCAGTTTTGCAACGCATGAGATAAAACACAAAACATCACTGATGTGCATCTTTTGAATGTCCGACACAGTCACAACCATTTTAGCTCCACATTAATTCTTCCTCAGAATGGGATATTCTGCAAGTTTGTATTAGGTCATAGGCAACATTCATGTGAGGTGTCATGACCTGCAGTCCAAAATAATCCTATTAAAGTTTGCTCGACTGGGCACACGCAAGGGCAGGAGCCTGCTCACCGGTGCCCTACTGGTCAGGTCATTGTTGCCTCTGATATTAAACCAACTCTGTGTCTTGTTACCTTTGTTACAGAGGAGCTTTGTCTTTGGATTTACAATCAGTGCAGCAGCAGAGTAAGCATTACAGCTAGACTCCTTTGAGTTTACTTTAGGTCAGTTCACCCCATCATAAGGAGAGCTACTGTGCAAACAGCTGTATAATATCCTCCAAGGGAGGGTCTGGATGGAGATTCCCCTGGTCCAAAAAACAAACAAACAAACAAAAAAAAAACTGTGGTGATGATGAAGCACAGGATCTTGGGAAAGATGGTACCAATAGCTGCATCTTACTGTAGGAGATGCAGGGCCTGAGCTTGACTAAAGATTAAAAAACAAATATATCTCAACTTCTGCTGTTTCATGCTCTGCTGAATAAGTTGTTTTCATTGATGTTTGGATGATGACATGTTAACTGTCTTACTCAGAGTTAGATGGATGGTTAATATTGACTATGGACAGACTGGTCTGGGATAAATTAACTTGGCACAGGGGATTTAGGTAGGAGAAATCTACCAAAAGAGGAAGGAAGGAAGGAGGGAGGGAAGGAAACTAGCTGCTGAGTTGAATCTTGCACATTTACAACTATTTTACTGTAAGTTCATTAATATGCAGAGTCCTTCTAAAATAAACAAAATAAAATGGATACAGCTTTGAGTGACTACAAACTAAAGGAAACAAAGGATGAGGTATGGATGTGGATGACAGGTTATTTTTTCTGCTGAGTAATCAGTAGAGTGATGTAGTTGCTTTTAGCTAAATGTAACATGTAATGGATTAAGGTTTTAGGATAACTTGCTCAGGACTGGTCAAGAGCCCACCATTGCAATACTTATTTGCAGTCACACACATTGGCTCCCTCACCAAGTTACGGTTTACCAGCAATAAAGTTTCCTCAGTGATTCCCCCAGCTCATGATATACTGTATGCTCAAATCTAAATATGAAATGAGGCTAGTTTTTACATTTGGAATACATGCAACCTGTGTAACTTTGCTAAATTGGTATCAGTTCCAAGGGATACACACTTAGTAGGATGAGCAACAGAAGAATCTGATGTGAGACTTGACAGAAGGGGAAATTCCCATTTCATTCTCCCACTTCCTTGAAGTTCATGGGTTGTCAGTCCTGGAGAACATTTCAACACGCAATAGAGAGAGGATATTATTATAGTCAGTGATTTTTGAATTGAGCCCAAACACTCAAACACTAAGAGTAAAACACTAAGTCTGTTCTTTGCTTTTGATTTTTATGCTTTCAAAAGCAACATCAAAACTACTGATGGATGTAACATGTAAGATCTAAGAGAGAACATTCGCTGTGCAAAATACAACAAAATCGTCTTCCTGTATATCTCTTGGTTTTTTGGTTTGGATGCAGTAGCCAACATTTTCTAAAAATCTCTATCCTGAAAAGACTTTATAGCTTAATGACAACCATAAAGGTGTGTTCACTCTTCAACTGATACTAAATCATGAAAAGCAGCAACAAGCTCATGACAGCGGCGGTATGCAAAGACAGATATTCACACAGTGCAGCGGAGGTACACACCTGCTCTGAAGGTGTGTGCGTGACAGCCTTTGCGTGAGTAGGAACTAACAACCTTCACAGTCATTACACCTGCTTTTATGTTCAAGAATTCTTTAAGAGGTAATGGCTCTGGGCAAAACATATTTTTCCTGTTTTTTTCCCCAGTTCTGTGAAATGGACATGGCCAAACACCAAACACCTCCAGGCCGGGGGTCCTGCCTCTGCATATTAGCTCGTCTTGTGCACACTGAAGTGGCCCACCTCTGCTGTACCTGTGGTCAGGTTGACCCACGGCTCTGGACCTGGTAACACTTCTCTCCGCGTCCTGTGGTAGTCTCTAATCTCTTTAATCTTTTTAAGAAGTTAGTAGACTACCTCACCACGGAATCCAACCACTCATAACTGACTCATATACAGGCATCCACATCCTTCTTCCTTTTTCACTCAGCAGGAAAAACAAATCCCTGCGATTTCAGCTTAGATTCCTCTATTCTGTTCTTTTCTGACATTATTTGGTGCAGGTTTGAACTCAAGGGGTTGAGTTTTAATCTACTTTGCTTCCACACCTGGATGAATCAGGTGTAATATCTAGAAATTGGCAGGATTGACTGGTGAAAAAGATTCATTGCTAAAGCACCTTGAATGTAAAGTTGAAGTACAATTTTTGGCCCAACTTGTGTGACATTCACAGTTGCTCTGTCTCAAGCTGTGAATTCTGCTCACCAGCTGCAATCTGACACACACTCCTGCAGCCTGAGTGCTCACTGAGAATGCAGCCGGTCCACACACGATCACGGTCACGTTCGTCTTTAATCAGGTTCAGTGTCATCTCTGGGGAGCACAGCTGAATTCAACACACACCCTGAAAATGCAACCAAAGCTTGAACAGAGTGGATCAGAATCAGTTCAGCAGCAGGTGGTTATTTTGAAATGTGGCTGCATTGTAAAAAGATCAAATGAACTAAAATAAAATAAAATGTAGAAAATAAGCTTAACTCCAGCTGCCTTTAAATTTTCATCTGGAAATGGTAATTTTGTAATAACCGAAAAACAAATACGCTTTTATATTCACATAAATTTGATATTTGCTCAGTTGTATTTGAGGCCTTGCGCTTCAACAGTGAATCAACACACTCTCAAACTCGTTAAAAAACATGAATCTTACAAAGTTAAGTTAAATGGACTTGAGACAAGTTCATTACACTGTAGAAGTAAAGTTGAATCACCTGTTTAGTCACATGTGGAGTGAGTTTGAATGTGCTTTGCTCTTACATTTTCTCAGTTTAAAGACTGATTTCTTCATTGGACATTTGGATTTGAGAACAGCTGAATCAGCTTGGAGCCACAGTGTTCACAGTGACTCTTTCTACCAACCCTTATTGCACAACAGTGAGACATGTACTTTGTATGTACTAGAGACATGGTGAGTTTACAGCTTCAAACTACATACAAGGAGAGTTGTAACCAGCGCACACTGGGAAAGTCTGTTATTACAGGTTTTGTTTCTGTCAATGCCTCATTTATCAGTCAGTCCACTGCGACTCATGAGATTTCAAGTTTTATCAACAATACGTTTTAAAGTCTGAAAGGCTAAGATTATACTTTCAAAGTTGAGTTAACTTGAAACAACAAAATGTATGTGCTGACATTAAGTTGATAGGAAAAGATGATTTCCTTCAATTTCCCACTCTATCACGTCATTTTTTTCCATCATAGGGGTAGTTTGCCCTGTGAAATCAATCTTGTTCACATAACACTTCTCAGCAGTGAGTTTTCCTTCACTGCCAATATGTCAATAACAAAGTGTCCTGTACCTGCAGCTGAAATGTGATTTATGCACAAATGAAACAAAGTTTTTAGTCCACATAGCCTACTTTGATTTTCACCCATGTTTCATGAGCTATCAATACTGAATCTGATCTGATTTGATCTGGGTTTTGTTCTCCAGAAACTTTTAAACTGTTGTTATGAAAACCCCTCAAGTTACATTATGTGTAGACCCACTTATCATTTCTAACCATGGGAATATTTTGCAGAGAGATAAATAACACTTAAAAAGGTGAAGAGACAGGCAGCCATAACAACTGTCCAGACAACTAGTAGCATATTGAATGGAATTAGTCTTCATTTTCCTGCAGGCTGTGACTCCCTGCTCCCTCTCCAACGGTCCCAGGCTCCACTCTGGGACCCGCTGCGTGAGAAAGAGGGTGACTAGTTCACCTTGTTTAATAAGGTCCAGTTTTCGTAACTTGTTTTGCCGTTTGATGGGTTTTCGCCTGTGTAGCTGCTCAGTCCGGCCCCATCGTGTTGCATGACTGCAATGAATGAAGCCTGAGTGGCAGATTGCATGACTCCAAAGCCCCAAGATCCTCGCATTTACAGAAGCTATAGCGCGCAAATATGTGCACCTTCGTGCCCAAGCAGGGGGAAAAAAGGGAGTCTCGCGTCCTGCGCTCTTTGTTCTGCAAGTTTAAGACCCTTGTGTCTTTTCCAGAGGCTGCTGCCTTCGCGTGACTTGACCAAGCAGATTTAGGATTGTCCAGAAGACCGAGACCCTCCCCTCTGGACGGCAGCTCCGCTTCTCACGCAACCTGCAGCACCAGAGGCGCAGCGCCTAGGCGCACGGCAAGAGTCCCCGGAGAGTCAACACAGAGTCCGGGAGGATCAGCACAGCGCTGAGCCGCACGGATTACGCAAAATTCATGAACAAATGTAACTTTTACCTGCCGGATTGTGACTTTTCTTTCAAAATCTTCTCCTGACTCCGTTGGGGCACATTGTTGGGTTGCTGTGAAGCGTGGTTTTATCACGCACAGTGGTTTTGCCACAGTAGACTACCTGCCGTTTAAGTTGTTTCTAAACCGACGAGTAACTTTAAGTTTGTGTTCAAATGTCGTTTTGTAACAGTAACTTTCACTCATCATGTACTGACAGCATTTTCAGCCCGAGGAGTGATAAAAAAAGGACTGATTTCATTTGGGAACCAACAATGATTGGGGTGACTGTCATATCTTGAAAATGAATGAATAAATAAGTAATTCCCCATCAACACAAGGCAGGGGGTTTTCCTGAACATCATCCTCACAGCAACATCCTCCACAGTGAATGTAACAAGTTCCTCTCTGTGCTCAGATCTAGAGTGGCAGAGGACTTGGTGTAGTTCTCAGGCTGGGACTTCTCTTTTCTCAGCTTCTTTGTAATTTCATCAGATGCAGGGGAACTCTGGGTGTCACCACATGACAGCGTGTGATTCAAGGAGAATAAGACTAATCAACACAAGGGCAACGTGTCAGTTCAGAATTAAAACTGATGCGCGGTAGATGTGAACTTTTTCATATTTAAATGGACAGAACAGCTGTCATGTTGAATGCTTTTAATTTCTCTAGTGCGATCTCCATGTATTAACGTAGTCCTATAATAAACCTTATAGAGTCATAGAGTCAGAGACAGTGATGGGCAGCGACTGAGGTTTTGTCTCAAAGTGAAATATGACTTCATTCGTCCTTGCCTCCACAGCTGTGTCTGTGCATGGACCAAATATCAAAATCCACGCAGATTAAATGTCCAAATAAATAAAAACTACAGACAGGACACGAAGCAGAGAAAGTGACCGGGTGGACCAGCTTCTCTCCTCTGTGGCTCTTCAGCTTCACACGAAGCAGCTCACATCTGAACTCAAGACGTTTTCAACAACAAGGGTGAGAAAAGTGAGCGAGGAAAACTTCTAGGTAAAACTTTTCAGAGATGACCATATTTGTTGAGGAGGAAAAAAACAAACAAACAAAAAAACAAAAAAACAAGTGAGTTTGTTTGTTCAAAGCTGATGCAATATGTTCACCATCAACAGTTAGACACGTGACGTTAAATAACAAGTGAGTTTTAAAGGTCCGAAGATCAAACATTTAAATCAGACTTTGACCGTTTTACTAAACATTGCGCAGATTTTTTTCACAATAAAAGCCCAAATCTCACTTTTTTTTTACCTTAAAAAATGCTTCCTATAGGTATTTTTTATTTTTTATTTTTTGCATACATTGTGGAGTTCATGGGGCGTTCACGGGCCTGATGAAAGTATCAGTGCCATTTCCAATCAAGCCTGGAAAAGACACAACTTAGAGTGAGGGGAAACGGTGCGGCGCTGTAAATACTCAGAAAATGTTCTCTGGGTTTAAAAGGTTGGAAAAAGGACAAAGAGGAATGGTATTGAACTCATCTACCCTTTCACTCCAGCAGTGCTGCCCGATTGCCCCCCACCCCCTCCTTCTCCCTACTTCCCTCCCCAGCATCCTCTTCAAAGGGGAGGTGAGGGTTTGATCACTGCGCTCTCACGCAACTGGTCAATCTTTAACTCCAGCGGAGAACTAACAGGTACAAGCACGCAATGGCATTTTACTGTTTTATCAGGACTTAAACCTGCCTGTCTCTCGCGTACAACTATTCTCACACCAAAGCTTGATTTCTTTTGCTTTAGGCACAACAGGATTGACTGAGACAGAGAGCAAACCACATAAATAATGACACTGTTTACAGAGCCTCGACTTCTAAATTAAAGTTTATCCCCCCCCCCACACACACACATACACACACACACATACACACACACCCTTCGCCCTTGTTGCTTATTGATTGTCTTTTACAGGATTAACCTGATAAAGTTGGGCCGTTGTGTTCTAATCTGCACAAATGGGAATATTCTTATCAGCGGGGACAGGGAGACGCACCTAAACAAGCTTCTCCAACACTTCGATTTAATCCAGTTTTTAAAAATCGCATCATCATATCGTCAAATTAACTATGATTAATGTCGAATTAAACATTAAAAACTCCTGGATTATAATTTGCATCAGAGAAGAATTGGATACAAAGTTCCTCCATCAACATTGGCACAGATGGCACGATTTTACGCAGTCCCATTTATGTTATGGATTTCTTTTTACAGCCTAAATATGATATAAACACAGAAGCCAAACGCAAGACTGCGTCTGCAAATCCCTATTAGACAGCCTGATGAACCAGATGTATCAAACCGACTACTCTTATCACAGACTGAGAACTATTTTATAGAGGGGCAAGTCATACTCGCCTATGATGGTTATTATGTCTTATCTGTCCATAAAATATAAAAACATAAACCGCTTGGCATGGCCTGTAGCTTTAAAACTTCCCAATTTATTGCAGAGTAAACCAAATTGTAGCGTGAGTAGAGGTGCAGTTTCAAAACAGTGTCGAATCTCACATAGGCACGCACACACACACCCCAGACATCCACCTACACCCACACCTTTTCTCTGTACTAAACTTCATTCATGACAGAGACTGAGCGAGAGGACGGGGGAGGGAGAGGGAGAGGGGCATTACGTCATGCACAGCAGCCAATGAAGCTGTGGAGCGCACTATAAAGCCAGAGCCCATTCTCTGTTTTGGGGACATAAAGAGAGTAATCTCCGACTACCAGTCACCCGAACTATACTATTTTGAAAAGTACTCCAGGAGTCACAGCATTGTTTCTCTTTGACGGTTCAACTAAGGTAAGCTTAATATTACAGATAAGAACAGTGTGCTGACTGCAGTTAATGGGGTTGTAATAACTTGTATCAGTGTGAGGTTGATCTGTGCACATGCAATTTCTATGCTTATTCTTTTAAACTAGACTTTTGTTTTATTCATGGACTTTCAGCCATTGTGGGCAAGAAACTTAGAGTTATATAAGCCAACACTGTGCAAAGACCATCACCTGTTTAAAGTCCTGTTTTGCAGCATGCAATAATAATGATGTGCTTTTTTTCATAAATGCCTAGCACAATCTTTAATAATGTTGCAAAGTGCTTGAACAGATAAAACAACAGACAAGGCAAATACAATGAGACTAAAGGGATGTGCATATATAGAGTCAAGATAATAATAAGATCAATGCATGTAGAGTCATGTTAATAACAAACATATGCCCTCTGACAGTTCTTAGTTACTTTACACTATATCGTTCATGCAGTTAACATGTTGCACAACACTTCTTCTTCTCCCCGCCTTCACTACTCTAATGCTCCTCCTATTTAATTTTCAGGTTGTGTTGAGGCCAGAAAACAGAGTTGGCATCATGGCGCTAATGATACTCCCATTAATTGGATCAGTGTCAGTATCAGAGAGCTTGGTGGCCTTGACAACAGTGTGTCTGGTCTATCTGATTCTCAAGTTTTTCCACACTGAGATTCCTGAAGGGCTTCGTCGGCTCCCGGGGCCAAAGCCCCTGCCGATAATAGGGAATGTGCTGGAGTTGGGCAGCAAACCCTACTTGAGTCTCACTGCAATGAGCAAGAGATACGGCCACGTCTTCCAGATCCAGATCGGCATGCGCCCTGTGGTTGTGCTGAGCGGCAGTGAAACTGTTAGACAGGCTCTCATCAAGCAAGGGGATGAGTTTGCAAGCCGACCTGACCTGTACAGCTTCCGCTTCATCAATGATGGCAAGAGTCTGGCCTTCAGTACAGACCAGGCTGGCGTCTGGCGTGCTCGCAGAAAGCTGGCCTACAGCGCCCTGCGGTCTTTCTCCACCCTGGAGGGAACAACCCCAGAGTACTCATGCATGCTTGAGGAGCATATCTGCAAAGAGGGAGAGTACCTGATCAAAGAGCTCAACCATGTCATGAAGGCAGACGGCAGCTTCGACCCATTCCGCTACATCGTGGTCTCTGTGGCTAATGTGATTTGTGGAATGTGCTTTGGACGACGCTATGACCACAATGACCAGGAGCTGCTCAGCTTGGTGAACCTCAGTGATGAGTTTGGCCAGGTGGTGGGCAGTGGCAATCCTGCAGATTTCATCCCTATCCTACAGTTCCTGCCCAGCACAACAATGAAAAGGTTTGTGGGGATTAATCAGCGCTTCAACTGCTTCGTCAAAAAGATCGTCAGCGAGCACTATGCCACCTATGACAAGGTACACAAAACACCTCATCATTCATGGATCGTCACTCATCCATTCTTGTTGAGAGACATCTTGTCAATCAGTTACTGGTCTATTTAAGCTTTGATGCCCAATCATCTTCTTTCAGGACAACATCCGTGACATCACAGACTCCCTCATTGATCACTGTGAGGACAGGAAACTGGATGAGAACTCTAATGTCCAGATGTCAGATGAGAAGATTGTAGGAATTGTCAACGACCTGTTTGGAGCTGGTAGGTTTATATGTTGAGTGATCTGATCACAGGTAACACATGAAATTTTACCTACGAGGCATTTTAAAAAGTGCTAACAGAGGTTGTTTCTCCATCTAGGTTTTGACACGATCTCCACTGCTCTGTCATGGTCAGTGATGTACTTGGTGGCTTACCCAGAGATCCAGGAGAGGCTTTATCAAGAGCTGAGTAAGTGCAGCTGTTTTCACACATGATATTTCCTTGAATGTTACATTTATCTTCTAATAAATACATGGCTTTGATGACCACTGGATATAACAGGGTCAGTTCCATTCTTGTTGATCCCAGGGTAAAAAGTAATGCAAGAATTTGCACTGTCAAAGTCACATAGTTGAATGTGGAAGGGATTTCTGCAGCCTCTGTCCTCCTCACCACAGACTACTTTTAAAGTGTTCTTTTTTTTTTTCATTTTTCAGAGGACAAAGTGGGCCTGGACCGAACTCCTCTTCTCTCTGACAAACCCAACTTACCTTTCCTGGAGGCCTTCATCTTGGAGATCTTACGCCACTCTTCATTCCTACCCTTCACCATCCCACACTGGTGAGATTCGCTTCTTTCTGATGAGAGTACCACAGGTCCAACTGAGAATGAGATTCTATTACACTGCCATTACAGAATCACACAGAGATGGACGCAATTGCTTGTTTTTTTCATTTTATGTAACATAAACCTGTCAAGGCACTGCTGACATAAGAGTCTGGTCTTCTTTTTCAGCACCTCTAAAGACACATCTCTAAATGGCTATTTCATTCCCAAAGACACATGTGTTTTCATCAATCAGTGGCAGATCAACCATGATCCGTAAGTTGTTTTTTTTTTTTTTTTTTTAAGTTTTTTAAGCAATTTTATACCAAAATTCATGACATTTACTTACCACTTTAGAGCAGAGGACAGTTACATGATATGCTCAGGGGCATGTATTGAGTAGTTAAAAAGGAAGACACACTGCAGCCCCTATTGTCTTTCCAGACCTTAACTTGTCCTGGCTAAATCAGAGAGAGGTTGACTTTGAATGTTTACAGGGGTATTTGTACGCCTTATCTTATTTCTTTATTCTCCTTTCAGAGAGCTGTGGAAAGATCCATCCACCTTCAACCCAGACCGTTTCCTGAGTGCTGATGGCACTGAAGTCAACAAGCTGGATGGAGAGAAGGTGATGGTCTTTGGCATGGGAAAGCGACGATGTATCGGTGAGGTCATCGCACGAAATGAAGTCTTCCTCTTCCTGGCAATCATTATCCAGAGGCTGCACTTTGCCACAATGCCTGGAGAGCCACTGGACATGACACCTGAATATGGTCTCACAATGAAGCACAAACGCTGCCACCTGAAAGCCACAATGCGAGCAAGGAATGAGCAGTGAACTTATTTACTGTGTACAAGATATGACTCAGCCATTGGTGTAAATTGATTTAAGCACTATAAGGGTCACAGTCAGATTCAAGTGTCAGTGTCAGTGGAGGAAGCATCTTTCTCAGAATGTAAGACACTGCATGAATTTGATATACAGAGCTAATGGCATTGAAGCAGATAAGTGATATTTGCTTGTCGCAGATTGTCCAAGATGTCTAGGTTTGTATGTCATGTTTTGATTCTCTAAGAGATATTCCTGCACATGTTGGAGCTTCTCAGTGAAGTAATAAGGAGATATCTCCTCTTGTGTTGTGCAGTAACCTAAACTGCTCCCATTCAGAGGCTGTAAGACACACAGAAACTAAGTTGCCTTGTTCAACTTGGGACAAACAGTATGCGTTACTGGATAGGCATTAAAATTTAGACCATTTAAACTTTTTTGTGTGACACAGAATGGATTTTACCTTACGATATCATTTATACCAAGCTACTTTTATTGCATTTTCATGTGGATGTAAGACACTGAAGATATATTTGTATCCCAAAATGTGATTTTGTGTGTATATCAAGTTCTTTCTATTTTATAAACTTTTTTTTTTTAAATGTGCCTATAGCGTTTGTATATATTTGAGGTGAAATAGTTTTGCTGTGCATCTCTATGAATTATCAGGACACCAAAAGAGTTCCAGTGATTTTTGGAATATATTAGTAAGCTATACTGTTTCCCCCCTTTTTTTAATGCTAATGTATCAATGATTGTACAACATGTCAGGGCATGTGACTGTAGCATCTTTTATTCAGCCACGCAAATAAAAGAAAACAAATATGGTTAAATGTTCAACTTGTTCCAATTTCTTGCTTAATGAGAAAGAAAACAATCACACCCGCTTATCAGTAACACTAATCACCACCACATACGGGTGAATATCGACACTCATGTACATAGATGTGGACCCAAGTCAGAATATTCCACAATACGTTTCCACTTGAGCTATTTTGAGCGTCAGAAAGAGAGCGAGAGAGAGCGACAGAGAGTGAGAGAGAGCGAGAGAACGACAACAAACCCACATGGGAGGTGAGGGAAGTGACGTCACTGTGAACCCGGAAAACGGCACAAACAACAGCTGGAGCTAAACAGACAGTACAGGCTGAAGCTTTGGCATTCTTTGGACCCTCGCTACAGATTTATCGACAAGGTATATCTGTCGACTATTGATTAAGTATATTCAGGTTGTGTACTCAGTATTAGGAAACGGTATCCTCAAATTACAACAGTCCACTGAGATTAAGCGCGAATAGGGCGGACGTTGCGAAGCGAATGTTAGCTTTAAAGCTAGCTCACTGGTTTAGCTTAGTTTTGTGTTTTACCTCGGGAGCGGTGCCTTCACATATGTGTTATTAGTAACGTTATCTCCACCTCGAGTTTTACCACCAGTCTCATTATAGACAGGTTCACGCAAAATTTGTGGTAGCTTTATCTTAATTTTCACAGACATATCAATGAAGCCCTTTCTGTTGAGGGGTCCAATTTCTAATATACCCATAAACAATAGGTAATCAATAAGTTATCGAAGTAAAATTTCAACCTGAACTCATTTAATGGCGACCTATGTGTTCTCTGCGCGAGGAAATCACACACTAATACATTTTAGTGAAGAAATGAAGGCTAATTAACGTGCTGTGTAGCTAATGTTAATGAGCAGATTACACCAGAAAAGTTGATATGTTTGTAAAATGTCTGTACTTGAGGTTTACAGGGGTAAGTCGATTACACACAGTCTTAGAGAAAAGTCGTACATAATTCAGTTGAGTTTGGTGTAATGCTCCTGAGCAGGAAAGCTGATCTTCATTTCTCTTGTTTGTTTGTTGAATAGCAGGATCACAGTGAGCAGAATGGCTGCAGACTGGTTGGGTAGCGTTGTGTCCATAAACTGTGGGCCAGCGCTGGGAGTTTATCAGGGAGAGGTATCATCTGTTGATCACACCAGCCAGACCATCTCACTAAGGCAGCCCTATCACAATGGGATCAAGTGTCCTGTGTCTGAGGTCACATTCAGGTAAGAATGGGGAAAGTGACCACTAAAGTTTCTTTTCCAGCACATCCACATTCACCAATATACAGAATTTACCATATGTAACATGCAGTAATATGAAATTTTAACCCCTGCCTCTGCTGCAATATATTCAATTTGAGACGGACATTATGAACATTTTGATATTTTCTGATGTGTCCAGCTGTTGTTACAATAAAAATGGGAACACTTTGTTACATTGCCTCTGGTTATTTCTTGTTTTTACTGAGATCAAACTCTAGAGTTTTGCTGTCGCTTTTAAATTCAATAGAATATAAATAGCTTCTACTTAACTGAACTGGGAGCAATGTTACCACAGACTTTTAAGTGCTTCCCATTCAGGGTATTGTGAATGTGCATGGTGGCGGAAATGTTGGTTTCTACTATCCATGTTTGATGTTTAGTCTGTTCCATAATAATTCTGAGTGTGTTTATGAATGGATATATTAATTGCAAATTCCAATCAAACTCTTGATCATACAAAGATTGGAAATCACTAGAGGCCCCACCACATGGTACAGCATCACACTTAAGTCATGATACGCTTTTTTTTTTTTTTTTTTTTGCAATTTTAAACATTTTGCAATATCCTGAGTGTTTATCACTTTTTTGCAACTCCAATTTGGCTTAAGAAAAATTAGTCAAATTCTGTTTTATCTGATAAGATAAAGTTTCTATTAGTTCTGCGTATTGATAAAATATTGTCACGTAAAATATCACAATACCATATTGATTTTTTCCCCCACTGCTAATTTATTGGTTCTATAGGATTCCTTTTTGCTATTTCTACATTGCCAACAACATAAACAGCTGTTTACTTACCAAGCTCAGTATCACATTTTCATTCTTTTCATTCCACAATGGCTGAAGTTCTTGGCACTGAAAGAGCTACACAAATCAAACCTGACTGTTTTATAGTTTTGCATGCCAACTAAAAATAAACCTATAGATGTAAATGGATAATTATTCAAGTCCATCAGTACAGTGCAGCTCCATGTAAGGTCAGGGGTTTGTTTGTATTCTAGTGCCATGGACATTAAGGACCTGAAGTTCCTAGATATCCGGCCGACAGTCAAGCCCAGTTCTGGTCAGGGAGCAGCAAAGCAACCCAGCATCATATCAACAGGGCGCCAAGGCCAGAGTAACAGAACCACTCACCCTCCTGTAACCAGCAGCAGCTCTCATTCTGCCACCGCTCCCATCACCATACTACGCAGAGGTGGGTAAATCGCTATGTTTATACATCCACTGTTCATTTTCTTTGATAGAGACCACAGTTAACAATGATTGTTTAGAGTTTCGTATTTCCAGAAAAGAAACAATGTTGTCGAATGTCACTGAAGTATGTTTCAGTAACTTGATACTCTTTGGTGATATGTCATGTGATGTGCCAAGTTAAGGAGAATGATGGTGCAGTAAAATCCAAGAAGACTGAGGTGACATTTGTGAATTTTCCAATGTGACGTAGGTTTTATAAACAGGACCAGTTTATTTATGACTTGTGCTTAATCATTATGAGCTTGCATTTCGTACAGTAGAAACAAGACTGTTGTTTCATTGTTCACATTGGTAGTCATGTACTAGATGACTGGATTTTACAGTACTCTTCCATTGAAGAACAGACGATACTTATTGTTCTTGCACTAAAGGAAATAACCCTTATTCTTTGAGCTACCGCTGAAGATGGACTGAAAATGCAAAGTCATGAAACGTCACTTCTTTTGATTATACAATAGTGTTCAAACCATGATGATGAGGATCAAGTTCCACACAGGTTTTCACATACCTCAAGTATGCCAAATCACAACACTCCACTAAAACAATATTGTTTCAAGCATGGCGATCATTTTTAATAAATAAAGCTGCTAGCTTTATGTTTTTATTGTTGGATGTGGCTGTCTGCTTTGAGCCCAAGTTCAAAACTGCTAAGTAATTTACTTTAACAGATGTATTGTCGGTTTTAGAAAATGTTTCTCAACATTGTGTTTTTGAAGAGAGCCCTTTTCGGTTTATATGCAAAATCCAAGATACTAAGTCGTCCCAAAAATGGAGGCAATATTCATGGTATTTAAGGAGCATGTCGAGGGATTTATTTACAGCATGATATTGATAGACTTACTCACTTTTTGTGACAAACCTTGGTATCAGACTCTGAATGAATGAGTTGTATGTATTGCCAGACATAGCTTTAAGGGCCATGTGCATTGAACACTGCTCTGCCTTGTCTTGTTATGCTATGTAAATGAGTTATTGACTACTGTTGTTGACTGCCATGTTACCAATTGCTTGCTAAAGACAGCAGAGAGGAATGAACAGGAATGCATAATGTGTAATGTGGTCCAACATTCTGCCGTTGTTAAAATTATAGTGTTGTTTATGTTAGAGCTCAGACTGTGTAGTTGAGGGATCGATTCGAGTCTCTAATGATAGAGATTAGTGTTGGAGTTTATACACAGCCATTGTCTGGTATTTTATAGTTATTAGTACTGGGGTTTGACTTGTGACCAATGTTTTTCTTTGGCAGAGAGTCATTTTAGTCTGCTGTCTTTGTAACTATAACTTACTTATTTAAAAGTTTACATGATGTGTCTTACAGTGGGTTTAATACTTTGTATATGTTGTCATGCAAGTATTACAACAAATAACTAAATCATATAAACCACATAATCGTCACATGTCCCTGTCATGCAATGATGAGCTGTGATGTTGATACAGAACAGCACATTCCCCTCTCCCGTCTCAAGTTGTATGTGTAGCTGTAAAAATGTGAGTGCTCTGCTCAACCTTCCTGATTAGATAAGAGTTAAAAACAGCATTTCCTCTAGTCAACATCCAGTCAGCAGGAAGTCTGCTTGGACAGCTCCGTGGCCTCGGCCGGAATCAGTTAACGTCAGTTCACTTTCACACTCAGGATTGCCAAACAATGGAGAGGTCAGAGGTCAATAGAATTGGCTAATGGACACTGTGCAATATTCTTCAGCCTGGTTGTAAATCTGACCTCTGCCTTTTGGTCTTTTTCCTATGCATGGAAGATGAAACTTGCTCAGTAGGATAAACAGAAATATATATACATATGTTCAAATTGCATTTTTATTTCAGCATAGTCAGAATAATTAATTAATTGGTTAATTAAATGATTGATTATTATTTATTTTATCTTCAGAAGGACTTGTAAGGTGTCGCCACAGTCTCTGGTCCTTCTTCCTGTGTGTCACCAGCTCCTGCTAAAGAAGCTTGCGCATGGAACCAAACACACAAAGTCTTGCTGTGACTCCCCTAAAAGATTCCCATAGCGTGCTAAGGGCTTGTAGCAAAGTTCCTCTTTACAATATGTGTGTGACTAAGATCAATAAACATTCCCCTCCCTCGCCGTGTGTGCTCCTAAAGAGAAGGTTATGCAAAGCCTGGCTTTCGTGCCTCTGTGCCCTCCTGTCCTCTCTCTCTCTCTCTCTCTCTCTCTCTCTCTCTCTCTCTCTCTCCCCATCTCCTCTACCTCCCTCGCTCCTGCTTTGCACAGGAAACCACCACCCCCACCCAGCCCCCGACAGGAAGCCATGTTGTCCCAGTGTGCTCGGAAGGCCAAAGCGATATCAATTGTGGAAGTAATGTTTACCTTTTGAGTTTTTATTTTAATCTCCAGCTCCCAGGCTGGTGGCCAGGGAGCCAATGCCCAAATTGCACTGGGCCAAAGTGCTGAGTGGCTTGGGCAGGGCTGGTCCTTTCACACGCAATGCCATGCTCCCAAGAAGCCCCCGGCCACAAAGAGGGGAAAGCAGGGTGGCCTGTTGCTTATACAAGATCACAAATTCCAGAAATGGTTTCTGAATATCTACCACTGATCTTTCTGGGAGAGTAGTATGGGAATTACGAAAAGGACTGCTTTCTGTGATGCAGAGACGTCCAGAAGCAGAGTCAGATTCCATTAGACCCAAATAGATCTCATTAAAAGAGCAGTTTGAAAGAGGCACTGCAAGCTCTACTCTACACTGTTTCTGCAACCAGCATGATGCCTCTGTATATGAAGTAAAACTGTGTGCAACCTAGTGTTTTTCTCCATAAACCCCGGCCTCAGAAATGTTTATACCAGGCTCAGATCACTTTATTGAGAACACCTGTACACCTGCTTGTTTATGCAATTATCCTCTCAGCCAATCATGTTGCAGCAGTGTGGTGCATAAAATCATGCAGATACAGATCAGGAGCTTCAGTTCATGTTCACATCAAACTTCAGATCTCATTGACTTTGACTGTGGTGTCATTGCTGGTGTCAGAAGGGCTGATCTTTTTTTGTGACTGCTGATCTCTGGGAAATTTTGCAGCCATCAAAAAACATCCAATAAACAGCAGTTGTGTGCACAGACATTGTTTAGTGATGAGAAAGGTAAGAGGAGAATGACCTGGTTCATGGAGACAGAAAGACTATGACTTATTGTAACTCAACATAAGTCAGAGGCTGCAGAGGATGCTGGTTCACTAAAACTAGACAGGTGAAGAAGAGTGGAAAAAGAATCAGGGGCAGAAGAGTCAGTAATCCATGGATGTGTGGGGAATATCTACTTTTGGACAATATCAACAGCCATGGTTTCAATTTCACACTCTACCTGAGTATTGTTTCTGGTTGTGTGCATCACTTTATGGCCAAATTCTACCATTTTCTAATGGCTCCTTCCAGCAGGATACTGCACCATGTCAAGAAGCAAACGTCACCTCAGACTGTTTTCATGCACACAATAACGACTGAATTGAGTGAACTTCAGTGACCTTCCCAGTCCTCAGATCTGAATCCAACATAACAACACAGCAAAGGGACCAGTCAGCCACAACATTAAACCAGGCGATTGGTTTTTAATATTATATGGTTGATTTTTTGTCCAGTCATGAAGCTGTGGGAAATGATTTAAAATACAAAAAGTTTGAAATCAGATTCAGAATGAGCTCTTAAAACAGGCCACAGATACACACTGATCAGCCACGACAATGTGTGTCTTTGAAAGTTTTTGCTGAGTGTGCAATGTTTAGCACAATCATACCACTCTCACACTGAGAGCTTATGTGATCGTGATGCACTTTTAACCAAAAGCCATATATCACTTTGAAATCTTCCTGGCCTGTGCAGTGGGACTAATTTGCGGAGGTAGCTCTGCACAAACTGAAATCAGTGGCGTTCACTCCTGTCTCGCTACTTGGTATTCATTAGTCTGTTTGACTTGGAGCTCTGCCCAGTTTGTTCAGATGATTGATTCATAGCATGACAAAACACTTCCTCGTAAATAAAGACATTGTTGGCTTGTGATAATAAGCATGCTGTCTTTTATCCCTGTTCACACAGTTCACCACTCTAACCCACCATCCTTCCCCATTATACGTTGAACATGATTCTACAATGTTTTTTTCCTGATTAGTTAAAATAGTAAACCAGTGCAAAACTATCTAGCAGTACGTGCAACTCCATGTTGGAGGAAAACCAGTCACCTTAATAAGGTGGTAGAAGTACTGATCACATGTCGATACAACAACTCACGGCCGAATGAAGCTGCAAAAAAGTCACTCCTCTCTGTCTCTGAGCGGTGGTTGGAAGGCCGGGTTGTGATATTGAGGCAGGTCTCAGATTTGCTCACAGCTGGCTAGTGGTTTTGTGTGAGTGCCAGTGTACTATGACTGAGCCTCCCAGTGTCTTGCGTGAGAGTCCAAAGCACCTTAGCTGTCACAGTGACAGTAGCGTGCGACTGTGCCTCTCTGTCTCCTGGTTAGCGTGAGAGCTCAAGATGATTGGGGTTGAAGACCAGGTTTTTCCGGTTTTTCTTTCTCTTTTTTTTGTTCTCGGTTCATTTTATTTTTTGTTTGTGCGAACATGTATGTAAACTTTATTGAACAGCTCTCAATCGGCCATTGAATGTTTGGTGTGTCAGCTGTGTTTTGTTCTCAGCAGGTTATAGTAACTAACCGTGAGAGGATAAGAGGAGTTGCCAGTCAGAGTTACACAAGATAAAAGGAGTTACAAGCATCGAGTCAGAATTTGAAACTGCTGAGTGCAGGAGCTTATTGTGTATGGATTACAGCGTTTACAACGAGATGATGTATAGTATGACAGCTCGTAGCTCCTTTTCAGAGGTGATTAGGATGTTGGGGGGATTTCTGGGTAATCTACGCATTTGAGGTTTGAGTGCTTGAGATTACAGCCAAAACAAACCTGTTGTTGCCCAGAGCAGAGCTTCCCACCCTCTGTCGTGAAAAGTCACTTTATATACTTCTATACAGAAGTTGTATGTTATTGATTTAATGCTTACATTAATTAGACCCATATGATTATTATTCTCTGCCTGTGGTGTCTGCCCTGGTTCAGTGTGTATATATATATTTATAATGTCTACTATGAATACATAGGTATTTCCATAGTGTCCTTCATTACCCTTCAGCCTTTTTTTTCTTCTTGGAGGCCAAACCACAGGGAAAGTTGTCACATTATATTTACATATTTTAAATGAAAATATGACAAAAAGTTTGAAGTTAAAACAAGGACAAGGGTTAGGGTTAGGGTTAAAAAAAAAATCAAATGTATTTGGCAATGTTCCTTATGGGTTTATTGTGAAACTACCTGCCTTCCTGCCTTCAGCACTACTTTAGAGTTGGAGGGCAGTGCTTCATTGGTGGACTCCCTTTAATGTTCAGATTGAACCTCTGCCACCATTGTCCTGCACAGCATTGTGTTTTATGCAAACAGTTCCCTAAGTTTAAAAAGAAAATTAGGAATGTGTATGTGTGTGCATTATGTGCAGACGCTGTGAAAAGCTTCATATAAAACACGCTCTCACTTTTCTCCAACCTCAACAGGTCAGTCTAACAGTAAAGTGGCGATACCGGCCACAGCAAAGAAGAGCAGTGTGAGGAACGGAGGCACCAGTGGGCCCATGAGGTCAAAGGATGACGAGTGCTTCGGAGACGGGCCCGAGGAGGACCTGGACACAGACTTTGACTTTGAGGGGAATTTGGCTCTGTTCGACAAAGCCGCCGTCTTCTCCCAGATTGATGGCACCAGCAGCCACAGTAGCAGACCACAGCACCACAGCACGCAGGCTGAACAGAAGCCGCTGTCCTATCGCCATGATGAGAACATTCTGCAGGGGAAGCCTGTCATATACCGACAGATAACGGTGCCCCAGCATGGGGGCAAAGAGTACTGTACTGGTGAGAACAAATATGCATGTGGATAGTTGTACACACACAAGCACATACACTTCCCTAAGATTCTTTCATACAGTGTTGTCAATCAGTATGGCAGCAAACCAACCACAGTGGGTAATCATATTTTTTTTGACCCCATATATTTACTTATAGATTTACATTTTTGGTAGGAACCAGTGGGCTTGTGGTTGAATGCCAGAGACAAACACACATGTCTGTGTTGCTCTTTAAAACCTAAATGTATTTAATTACACAAAACACAGAAAAATGATCATATCTGATCTGTGAGATGATATAAAGTTCATTCCTGTGTGACATAAGCAACCTGTTACTATTTTTACATGATGTACCACCAGTCACAACATTAGGGCACAATAGCAAGACGTCTCTTAACAATACCTCCTTTTGTATTTATGATACGAAGAAAGGAAGAGAGTATTTTGAGCAGGTCACAAGGTATTTATGGATCCACTTTGACAATCCTAATGACTTACCTACTGTTCCTCACCTGTTAGCTTCTGCCAAGGTTTCCAGGCTCACTTAATGTGCTCAACAGATTTTACCCTTGTATGAGACAGTTTACAATGTGGCTCTGGTACAGGGAAAAAAAAACATGAAATAATGTGAAGGGGCATTTTATCAGTGAGAATGTTTGTGTTGTGAGCACAATGTTTGTTTTGGACGGGGCAATTTTTTTCCACTGTGTTTCGACTTTAACCAGAAGGACCATCTGTTTATCTAATAACACGTTTCCAGCCATTGCCAAGAGCTGTAAAAATTTAAACTCTTTTTTTTTTTTTTTTTTTACACTTGACTCTGAGACTAAGAGGCTCTCAGCACTGTGGGGAATGTGCTGCAGTGTCTGTTGCCATTGAACACAATGAGAAAAACAACACGCAGCATAAAGAGTGGGCTCAGAGCGTTTTTCCACCATTGGCCAGAGAGAGGTCACCATGGGGCAGACTGCCTGGCAGCCTACACCCATGGTTGCATAAGGTGTGTATGAAGGTGACTTTTGACCCTCCACCCATAAGCCCACAGGGATGATGAACCCATCATTTCTCACTGTTTAACTCACTTTAGGAGTGTTACATAACTAGTTAACAGAAACACTAGATAAGTAAATGGCACGCTAGCACAGGCCGCTTAAGGTGTGAGAGAAGAGGCTTGGGCGAATTGCAGCAGCGAGAAGGTGGAGAGAGGGGTGGAATTGAGGAAAGGAGTGGTGTGATGTGTCAGTATGTGTAGGTGTTATATTAGAACTACAGTGATCAAATTCCACCTTTTTCTGTTCAGATAGAGCAGAGTAGTTTACAGGGCAGACGTGGAATAATAACTCCCATTGTGAAACTCAATAAGAGCCCCTCTCTTGGATGTCTCTCTTTGGAAAAAGACTGTAGTTTATGTTGACAGGAAGAATAGGTGGAATGATCAGCAAGTGGATGTGTAAAACACAGGGCATCTAGATTTACATGTACATCTTCTCATCTCACTTGTTTGTGATTTAGCTCAGCAGTCAGTGTTGTATCTGCTGTGTCTCTCCTATGCTGAAGAATAGGAGGACTAGGGCGACAGGGGAAGATGACAATCTCAGCGTTTTCATTCCTAGGCTGTGCACACTAGATGGCATTGGCAGGTTGTAATACTAATAGTGTTTCTAGGATTTACATCCCAGACTGTCTATCTGATTGTGGTGACACAGTGCAGCTCAGCAGGGGCAGTTGTCTGCCAATCAGCAGACAGCTGCCAAGCAGAGCCTCCTTTTCTTACCGTGCAGGCAGATCTGCTTCCCAGGGCTGTCATCATAATCCCCATCCACTGCACTCTGTAATTAGCATGCCGCCGTACAGGCTTACATAAACAGCACCTCTGAAAGCAGGAACAAACTGCAGTGCTCTTGACCTGGAATCTTTGCCAGTAAACAGATAAATCAACAGTATGAGAACAGAGAATGAAAAACAAAGTGCCCAGCTGTAATGTTTGGGTTGCCATAATGCATTGGCATGGGGCTTTGACAGCCCTGTTTCTATAGAGCATTGTTTATTGTAAAGCTTGCAGTCTGTGTTGGTTTAGTTCTGCTATTGTCTTTCTTTCCTCTGTGGTGATTGAATCCAGCTGTGCAGTGAAACCTCTCCAGTGCAAACAAGCCAGGCCGCAACACAATTTGCAACAGAGCCAAATGTCAGCTTGTTTCCCAAGTTCTTTTGTTTGTTTGTTTGTTTGTTTGTTTGTTTATATATTTCCATTGTCATGTGACTTTCTAGGAAGCAAATGTGAACATTTGTATCATTCTAAAATATTTCAACCAGTCTACCTTGTCAGTGGGATGGATGGGAACCTCCGTGTGTGGTACGATTATCTCCTGCACCTTGAAGCTGAGACATGGGGACAGTACCACAGTATTCATGGGAAAGTCATGTATTTTCAAGTTTTCAGCCGTGGGCTGGATTATTTCTTCACAGTCCAGAGCTATTCCTGACCGCGCACCTGTCATTTAGAATTAATGGTTAGCTGTAACTTTGTAAGAACTTTCCAGCAGCAACAACAACAACAACAACAACAATCACAGGTCGTTTGGAATAAGAGCAGTGGTGCTCACCATCAGTAGACAAATCAAGTGGTGCCACCTACAGAAGTGAATCAGAAAACCCATTTTGATAAAAACTGAAGTACAGAAGTAAGTAAGTACAGAAAGCCATGACAATGAGCTACTGACACCAAAGGTATTACCAACTTGCTTAAATGGAATCAGATGGGTTATCACATTAAGCTCTGACCTTGTGCCCAATTTTGCTGCCTCTGCAGCACTTGCAGTGCAGAAGAGAGGAATGGAAGAGCAAGAGCAAACCTTAAGTCACACATGGCCCACATCCAGCCAGCGTGTATTACTTTCAGTTCCTTCGGTTCCCTTGTCACGCTTGAAGGATTGCTTCCAGCTCAGTTTATTTTAGTGTCACTGCATATTCATGGCTACCTGGTTAGTCTAGTTGATTCTCGAATTTGTTTTCACGCCACACCGAGAGTGGGTGTGTGTGTGTGTGTTTGCATAAATAATTGCATGTGTGTCAAGAGTGTCAGGGAGGGGAACATGGCGTGTGCATATATGCGTCTGCGTGTGTATACGTACATGTGTACACGTGTGTGTGTGTTTAAATGGTGGCAGTGGCAACTCCAAAGCGTTAGCAAGAGAGTTATTAAGAAGTGCACCTGGTGGGATGCTTGAAAAGCAGTTAGTGCATACTAGTGCAACTCCCACTTCCTCTGAGCTTGGCACTTAAAGCAGCAGTTTGCATGACAAGAGGCAGTAGACTTTCTTGTGCTTATCGCTCACGTGAGGATTGGCATGTTCCAGATTTCTGTTGCCCACTGAAACATACTACTCGTCTTTGTGTGGTATCAATAAAAAAATAGTGGGCGGGGAGCAGGGCCACACTAAAGATAAGCCCGAATTTCAGTCAGGCACGGCATCAGTCCCTGTGTTTATATGTAGTTATCTTGTAAATGAGGGTGTGCGTGTGTACGTGGCATGGTTGATTGTGTGTTTGTCACTCTGCCCGTGCTGCATGCCAGGGTGAAAACTTGCAGGAATACATGCATTTGGGCTTGCTGCGAGTGTGATGTAGGATGAGGTGTGTGTGTTAGCATGTGTGCATTTGTGTGTGTGTGTGTGTGTGTGTGTGTGTCAGTGTGAATTTGTGCACGCCAATGAGGCCACCAAGTTCTCAGCTACCAGGCCAGAGATCTGTAGGAGGCCATTAAGGACTTAACTGCCTCCCAGCAGCTTTATTTATCAAAGGGATCCTGAGCCATGCAGTTCCCCCAGCTTGACTTTCATTACCCTTCTAATGTGCCACAGGCAATAGACAGCCAGAGATTAGCACGGGCTCTTTAAATGTTTCTACACACTTCAGTTTGTACAGTGATAAAAGGCTGAATTGTAGTTGTATAATACAGTAATTCAAAAAATACACAAGAGGGAATAACTCTGACAGGGTTAGGTGACTTAACATGTGCACCAAAGAAAGAGAACTACTAAAGATACAGTGAATTTCAAAGCAGAATCTACTTTAGGAGAACGAGGGCAGTGTGATAGTGGTATTGAGCAGAAAAGTAAAAATGACTGAATATAACTTATTCCAAATTCATATCCAAATGCAGTCTAATTATTATTATTATTATTGTTATTATTGTTATCCAAACATAGAATTTGTTGTAGGTACATGAAATATTAGACAATCACATGACTAAATTTAGATATCTGTAACAGTATTTACTGATAAATAATAACAAACTGGAGCAAAATGTCTTTCATGGCCTCGCTTAAAACCTTCCAGAGACTAATAATTTTTTATTTTTATTCATTGGGTGTAAAATCGTCCATGACCTTCCTTCACATACTGGTACAGTTCTACATATGAATTACTTTGGTGATGAGGGTTTTCTTTGTTTACCAGCTGTTGGTAGATGAGTCAATAGTTTAATTTCATAAACTGAAACCATTGTTCATCCCGGTCACCACCATGCCTCCCCCATGTTTATTCCTCCCCAATCTCTCACCACAAACCATTGAGATACAGGTGCAGGTGTTCATAAGTATATAATGTTTGTCCCCTTTTTTGTCACGCTAACCTGTGCTATGTTTTGACTGAGACGCCAGCCAATGTGGGGGGTCCAGCCCAGTGCAGCCCCTGTCCTACAGCTAGGGGTGGGAGATTGGTCAAAAACCATGTGACGGTGCGTGTGAACTCGGGCCCTGCAGGGAATAGGCGTCTCACTCTAGTTGCCTCATGTTTGTCATGTTTTGTAAAGGCTGCCAATCTTCCCTTTGTTGCCACAGACAGCAGTGACAAACAGGAGAGGAAATGGAGAATCTTCCGTGATGGGAACAAGATCAGGTCATGAGGAGGAGGAAGGGCTTTTTCCCGGGGGAATGGGTTCCTCGCATGAGGATCTCTGTTGCTTAAGTATAGCTGCCACCTCCCCTGAGAACCTGGAAACGTGTTTATCTGTAGTGCAATATTTGTCTTTATCTCAGAGGTCAGTTTCTGGGCTTCACTTGGACTCCAGATGTTGTTTTTCAAGGTGCACTGATGAAAACAAATTGCTGATGATGATATATCTCAATTCGGGTCCAGTTTTAGAAACGCAAAACTGCGTGTGAGATTGTTTCTGGAGCTTGTCAGGCTGTTAAAATGGAGCCAAGAACATTACAGTGCAAATATGTGTATGAATGTCTTTTTTAACAGGAGTTAATTCAACCTTTTTATCTAAATTGAATGCACACTGCATAGTCTTTCTGTTTCAGTGGTTGTGTTATGTCAGGCATGGGGAACCTATTCCACAAAGGGCTGTTTGGCTGCGGGTTTTTGTTCCAACCAACCAAGAGCACCATGTTTGACCAACCAACTGTCTGAAGACTGAGATCAGTTGATGAGTCAAGTCTGGTGTGCTGCTGTTGGTTGGAAAGAAAACCTGCAGCCACACCGGCCCTTTGTGGAATAGGTTCCCCATGCCTGTGTTATGTGAAATATCCCCGGTGGAATTTATTTAATCACTGTGACACAAAATTAGTTATGTTGGTCATTTCTGTGGGGAAGTTAGGGGGAAGTCAACCAGTAAGCATAGCAGTGTTACATTACCTGTTTCTACCACTGAACTTGACATGACTTAAATGGCTGCACAGAGGAATGTTAATGACTGTGCTGATTGATAGTGGAGAAATTCCCTTTTTGTGTTTTGTGTCTTGCTTAAGTAATGATAGTATTATAAAAAGTATTAACATGCTATATACCTCCTGTTTTTCCTTTGCAGACTCAGGCCTGGTGGTGCCCAGTGTGCCCTATGAGCTTCATAAGCGTCTCCTAATGACTGCAGAGCAGTGGGGCCTCTCTCTTGAGCGCAGGCTGGAAGCCATAGGTGTTTGTTCCAGTCAGATGGCTCTCACACTGCTAGGTGGACCAAACAGGTAAGGCCTATCAGTCTGGGTAGTTGTATGATGGGGAGCTCCTCATGGTTGGTAATTGTTAAAGGAACAAAGATAATCAGGTCTTGACTTACCATGTGATGTACAGCACACTGCAGCAGAGCCACTGTGGTTTGTGTAATAAGAAGAATGCACAGCAGTGAGCCAAACATCACTATCTGAGTAATTAACCCCTAACCCAATCATAAGAGCTGGCTGCTGTGTCTTACTTTTTGTTTGCTTTGTTTTCCTGTTTCCATGGCAATCATCTTTACTACCATGTTTCTGCAAGAGTTAGGGGGTGCTGACCTTGACTCCCCTCAGGGTTTATTTTGTCAGGAAAGCACTGCTGTGAGCGTTCACACTGCAGGTCGTGAACATCCTAATAGACTGAAGACACCCCTGTTTGGTAGTGCTGACCTGCACCTTTTATAAGCAGCGAAATCTTATTTGAGATCAAAGCACAGTGGCTCATACGTATAACAAACGGGTTTGTTGCCTCAGATCCTTTCTTTTTTTAAGTCCAGCACTGTAATGCTCAAGTTTATAATGGAAATACTCTGAGTTCAGATCAATTTTAATTTTGTTTACTGTGTAGTACAATCTCAGACACCACAACGATGTCACACTATTTCAGCAACAGACAGCAGAGATTATATCACTTAATTCATGCAACATTCAGCCCTTAGATCAAGCTTCGACATGTGTGTTTTTCTGCTATGGCCACAGGTGGTGGCCATAGTTGATGAGCTTTGGTGTCCATCCTTATTATAATTACATAATTATAATAATTATGTTATTGATTGTTGAAACAATATCAAAACAATGTTAAAATGTTTCGACAAATGGCAAAATATGAATATATATAATAGAAATAATATATCATTCATCATAAAATGTGATTCATGATACATGTCAAAACAGCACAACACCCTGCCAGGGACCTGCTGTGACAAAATGTTTAACATTCTTTACTTATTACCATCATTACCTCTGTTAATGTTTATAATGTTTGCTGGCCAGTTTTTCTCTGTCCTGTAATACAGATTAACACTGGGGGGGCACTGCATGTCTGTTCTGAAGAGCACATGCTTTTATGCTGGTAGAATGCCCCCACCAAAAAAAAGCCCTTGTGTCCATGAACAGGCATTGTTTTTGTTCTTAATCCAGGGTTAGAGTGGGGTATTGTCAGCCTGTGAGCACCACCTTCTATTAACATTGTGGATTTAGCTTTTAGTTAACTTTGTTTGATTTTACAACTCTTCTCTTTGTCCATCAAATGTCCCCAGACTTACCCCAAAAAATGTCCACCAGAGGCCTACCGTGGTTCTGCTTTGTGGGCCTCATCTCCAGGGAGCCCAGGGCATCAGCTGCGGTAGACACTTGGCCAACCACGAAGTGGAAGTTATTCTGTTCCTGCCCAATTTTGTCAAGATGCATGAATCTGTCACTAGTGAGGTCAGCCTCTACAGCAGGACCAGTGGCAAGCAAGTGTCCAGTGTCAAAGGTAAAAACACAACTTTTTAGATGGTTTAATCTCTGCCTGTTCATGATTCAGTGACACAAATGGAAAAGTCTGACTGGGCAGTAGTTCATTTAGTCATATTAGAACAGGCTAGCACAGACAAACGCTGCCCTCTAGTGGAGTAATCTCATATAATCCTGGGCTCAAAGTGACTGAAACTTATCTTGGAGACCTGCTTGTAACTCAGATGACTTTGTATAAAATGTGCAGTTAGATAGGAAAGCTGTTGGAGACCTATGTTTCTGCTGTATTGATTTGGTAGATGTCAGGATTGTAGTCTGACAATACAGGGACAATTTACACAGCCATGTGGAGGTGCAGGTTTCAGCCTGATATGCTACACTACTTTTGAAACTTCTTTATAGATTCCTGTAGATGTATAATAAAGAGTGTAAAATAAAGATAGCCACAAACTCACGCACACAAAACATATATTCTGCCATGGCTTTGTGATGCAACTTTGAGACACTTTCTTCTCCTCATGCTACATCTCAGACCTTCCTGCAAGCCCCGTCGATCTGCTTATCAACTGCCTGGACTGTCACGAGAACCCACTGCTCAGAGAACAATCCTGGTACCAAACAGCTGCCGCCTGGGCCAACCAGAACCGGGCTCCAGTTCTCAGCATCGATCCTCCAGTCAGTGAGCAGCAGCAGACTGTCGAGGCAAAGTGGACTCTCTCTTTAGGACTTCCACTCCCTCTGGCTGAGACAGAGAGCAGGGTCTACCTCTGTGACATTGGCATCCCTAAGCTGGTGTTCCAGGATGTTGGAATCAGATACCTCTCCCCCTTTGGATGTAAATTTGTCATTCCTCTGCACAGAACATAACAGAACAGCCATTTATATCTCTTTACACTTTGGTGTCTGCATGTATGTGGCAACTGTGACCAAAACAGTATTCAGTCATTCAGTTTGAGGGCACCGTCTGAAAAACAGAATGTAGGTTTGTCTTTTTACTCACTGGAGACTCGCGGGGGTTGCCGCACGTTGCGTGCGACACCCCTTGTTTTTGAGAGGGAAAGGTTTCCTGTTCTTTGGTGTGTTTTGATAAGGGCTCTGCAACTATGTGAATATGTTTACAAAATGCTGACCACTCTGAGTCTATGTGACCTCTGACCCTGTGACCAGTCAGAACAGCAGCAGCTCAGTTCCTGTTTCCTTCTTTAGATTACGTGTGGATTCTGGTGTTGACCCTGTGAACTGGGGCACAGCTCAACCTAAATCTGACACTTATCTCCTCCACAGTTGATCTCCATTGTCTTTAATCATCTAATGGATTTTTATTTCACAAATAGAAATGGGTGTATTTTTTCCAGTAATAGCTGTAGCATGTTACATTGAACCAGTAGTATTATACAGAATTTATATCTGTATTTATTTTTAAGTACACCTCAGGAATAAATGTAAATTTGGAATACTTTATATTTACATATACACTGCATTTCATGGCATTCTTTCTGCACTGTTGGCTGTTCTGAATTTATAACTACTGACGCTGAAAATGAGAAGTGGGAGCAAACACCCCAGAGGATTAATTTTCTGTATTTCTGAAGTCCAGCAGATTAGACAGGAATTTGAAGCACACATTCCAAGGACTGAAAAAAAAAAACATCTTCATCTCCAGGGATTATAGCGATGCAGGTGCAGTGAAACATATTTGACACATCAGATTCAGCCACGTTCGGTGGAATAACGACTCCAGCCTTCCTCTCCTTGAGTCAGCGTTGTGATCTTGTGTTAAAACGTTGGATCAGCAAGATGTCAAGTTCATAAGAACAAGTTAAACAGCCTTATTTTTAGACTGGCAGCTATGCACTTATGCAGGTAGAGGTTTTTAAATGCTGTTAAGTCTGCACGTCAGAACTTCTTTTCCAAGAACCTGAAACCTTAAAATAATAATAATAATAAAAAAAAAACTCTGGCCAGAAATTGAAAATGATGGCTTTCATAGGGTTTGTGAGGTTGACACTGAACTAATGTCTACATTTGATGTGGATATTAGTTAAGTGTGACCAGGGCGGCTGTGAGTATCATTCCTGTTTATCTCTTGAGAGTTTGCTCAAAACCAGAAACTGCCCAAAACCAGATGTGTAAATCTAGTGAAGGAAGCAGAACAGCTTAATAACTTCATCTTTTGGTGCTTCTGTAAAGTCCTAAATAAGAGATCTGACTATTTCCAGAACATGCCCTTCAACATGGTAGCAGCAATGTCTGGTAGCTCTGAGTTTTTCCTCAGTCTTTACTTTATTTCTGTTGTGTTTTTGTATATTTTTGTCTTATTTTGTCAACAATTGATGGATACTTATCTGGGGAGAGGAGTTGAGCTTCTTTCATTGAAGACAGAGCAAGTCTGGAGGATGTCACCCTGTTCCAGCTGAGATGAAGAGGTGTTTCGTGGTTGCCATGCTGGTGCAAAGGTGAAGGCTTGGAAGTGGAGATATAGGTCCTTTCTGCTGTCATCATGGGGAATGTCAACACTCTCAGTGATGAGCCGGAGATATTGGTGAACAATACTTGTATACATCCCACCCAATGGCTACTGACGTTCCATGTGAAGTTCTCCATGAAGTCGTTGCTAGGATACAGACAAAACATCCTGGGGCACTTTTAATAATATCAGGAGACTTCAATCGTGGACTCAGATGGACTCACTGGTTGGACCAAAAAACCAGGCTGTGGTGGATGGCTCCTCTCTCTGTGCTGCAGGATGGAGAGATTTAGAAGATCCCTCCCTTGTACCTTCAGCCATCAGGCTTTTTAATTCTTCTGCAAATGGTGGATGAGCTGTCAGACCAATGAATTTTCCTTTGGGGATTTATAAAGTAATTCTTATCTTATTTGTGTAAACAAGATAATTAAAAGGCTCCAGACTATTTCCCTTTACTTTCTCAGAATCACTATTCTTTCTTCCTTTTTTCCACTAAAAGAACTTCATATTTTATTATGACTGTGTATTAAAAAATAATGCTTTAGAAAAAATCCTGGAGGTTTGATTGTAATTCAGGTCTTGACTGCCTTGCCCCCAGCCATTACTTTACTTTACAATACAATGTGTAAGTCTGTTACAGAAAACCAAGACATAATCTTGAAACATGTTCTTTTTAAATGTGTCTTTGGGTATACATGTGAAATAACAAGCAAAACATTTGAAGGTGCAAACAACATATTTTATTGATAAACATCCAGGCTGAATGTTTATCAATAAAATATGACAAAATGCAGATGCTAGGGTGATGGTGGGTGCTACTTTATTTGCAAAGGAAATACAAACATTGTGTGTAAAACTGTCCTGGATCTGGTCACTGACAAAATACCACGCCTCAGTGTTGACACTAAAACTCATGCATTGACAAGGGAAATACTTTTATATTTTTACTTTTTTACTGCTGAGATTTAAAATACATGGTATAATCAGTTAGACTTAGCACCATATTGATCAACGATGTAGAAAGCCATTGACAGCACAGCTGTTACTTACCTACAGCATTAATGAAAGCTAGTTATGTTTGCGTGTTTACTGTTTAGTTTATTATAATGGAAATGTCACCATTATTTTCCATAAAGATGCAAGGTGATACACAAGTTTAATGTCTTCATAGGCCAATACAATTGATCTGGCGTTTGGGCCTGATATCTGCTGTGGTATATTACCATGTGCTTCTATTGACAAAGCAAACTGTGAAGGGCTGCATGAGCTTTGTCAGTGGCTCTAACTGGCAACAAACATAATATTTAAGATTTTGTCCTTATAGTGTGTCACTGTTTGTTTAATCAGCAAGTTGAATCTATGATGCAGCTATCTGTTATTTTGATATAACATTATAAAACAAGTATATTTAACAACATAACTTGGATGGTCAGAGGTGCATGTTCTACTTGCAGTTCCACGGTTACACACATTTTTACTTCCTAAACTATCTATGAGTTAATGAAGTAGAGTGAAGACATCATTAATGTTATTAATTTCCAGCTGTCTCCTGTGCAAACCAAAACCATTTATGTAAACATAAAAACCATGGAGGGGGTCAATGAAAATATTGTGGCAGCCAGTTTAGGATACTCTCTGAATAAATATTGACAGAAGGTTATTAATTCATTTAGCCATCATTAAAAAATGTGTAGTTATGGACCCAAGCTATGAAATGAAATAAGATTATCGATCAGTGTCTCTGTAATACAAAAAATAGGTTAACAATAATGGAAAAAGAAAACAAATCTCACATAATCAATACTCATTATTCATATCGTACAAAAAATAAATTAAAAATAAAATAAAATAAAAATAAATAAATAAATAGATAGGCCTTTCTAAGTGGGTGTGATGTTAACATACATAGTGGAAGTCACTAACCTCTGCTGCGCAGATCAGTCCTAAAATCATCAGAAAACACAAATGGATTAATCATAATGTATATTAAAAGAAGCTGTAGAACCCATAATGGGTTAATGTAGAATTAGATATGAAATCAAATGTTCTGGTGTAAACTTTACTCAAGTGTGCAATGTTTATGACGTCACAGATCAGGGTACCAGGAGTGGAGGTGTGTGTGTCGCTAAATAAGGCTAGGCTGCCTCTCACTTGTGTGACGTGTGTGTGGACCAAATGACAGTCAGCTGGTTTTATTAGTGGAGCTAGCTATGTGGCTAACTTTATTTACTATTGTTACGTTTTCACATTTGCTCATAAATGTTATTTGTATAGTTTGACACAGGGACACCTTACGAATTTCAAGTTAATATATAGCTACCTAGTAATATCCAATCAATAACAGGCCCCCAAGAGCCTCTGGAAGAATTTGGATCATATTGTTTGTACATGATGCGTCCATACTGGTATATCACAGCTATTATGCACCCTGCGGTCAATAGCACTCAGGCAGCTCCGGCACCTCCCGGCCGCTAACAAGTCTTCCATCAGTTGCCAGTCTCACCTGTTGGCCACACGGTTGTGCTCACACACCGCTCGCCCCGTGGCGGTACTGCTCCTCTGCGCATGCGCTTTCCGTTGACGGAGCGGAGACCATTTCCTCCAGCAGCAGGCCTCAGAGCTCCATACACACACACATACACACACACACTCATTCAGATACACATACACACGCTAACGTACACACATATGCAGACAGAGTACGGACAACCGTCAAAGCAAAGCCACGTTTGGGATTGTCTTATCTCGCTGGTAAACCTGAATGCCCCCCAACCACAAGAGTCCGCCTAATGGGCCTTCGCCGCTAATTTGGAGCAACATCTGGTCGACAGCACAGTGGTTATCTTTTGGGTGAGTTGCCCACAGCGCAGTCACTGTTTTGTCTTCGTTGTGTTGCTGCTGCTGCTGCAACGTTTTTAGCATGGGGAGCTCCGAGATAGCGAACAGGGAGGGGAATGTCACCGTTGGCCTGGATATGCTGCTTGTATCGCGGGTGTACTTTACGTCCGTTAAGTTCTAATGCTAATGTGAGCGTTTTAGTGCACGGAGCTAACGTTAGACCCGTGTGAGAGCGGTTAGCCATAGCTGCTAGTTAACGTACGATGTAACGTCACGAGTTCCATTATCGGACACTATTTATGCTAAGTCTGGACAGATTTTTATCCCACCCCGCTCCCGGTTCACTCCCTGACACATTGACTGGGTTTTGATATAAGACCCACACACACACACATACTCGCACTCAAACAAAGCAAGGCCATTGTTAAACGACTGCTGTGCTGTTCGTTTGTCCTGGCTGTTGTGTTCTTGTTATGGGCGATTTTGCGGCTGTGGCACCTCCTAGTCACCCCCCTTCCTCTCCTCTGTTTCCATAGTCGGACAACTTGGTCGCAGCTAACGCCTTGTGGTCTTGACCTTTTACTTTGCTTCTCCTCTTTGTCTTCCGTGTGTATTTGTTGGCACAGTGTAGTCCAGTGCTGTAGGGAGGCCCAGAGATGAAGCTGGAAGTCAGTAAAACAGGGACCCATACAGCATTGTGTGACAGGCGGATGCGCTCGTTTGGGATTTTTCTGAAATGTGCTTGGCTACCTGAGTGTAGAGGCTCGGTTAGTGTGCCGTTTAAGTAGTAAACACTTTAATATTGCACGTGGGTCATGCAGCGATGCGACCTCTTTGTAATGATTTTGTGTTGGGAATTGGGAACAAAAAAAAAAATCTGATCCTGTCCGATAATGGACCCCTCCACCTTAGCCACCTCCGCGCTGCACTGAATCAGAGCTGGAGCTGAGGTTCAGCCCATTGGCTTCAGGAAACACTGATCAGTATCTTTCCACTGATATTGTTTTAATGTGTCCATTATTGCATTCTTTAGTGGTGGTTCTTGGTTTTATATGAGTACGTGCCATTGTGTAACAGAAGAAAAAAGTGATGCTCTATAGTTGTCTTGTTGATGACAGTAACAGGAGATAAATGTAAAAACACAGTTGTGATGATACTGTGAAGATGTGTTTATCCCACAGGGAAAGTGCTTTTCTCTGACATTGCTGTACAGAAAGGTCAGAGGTCAAGTTAAGCCACGGAACACCATCCTGGAGCTGGTAGACCTCCAGTGTCTTGCTCAAGGACAGTTAAGCAGAAGTCGATGCTTGTAAACACAGATGTTGTCAGGTGGAGGCAAGTGAACAATAGCTGTAGTATTACACAATGTGGGTATCTAATGAATCAGAGCAGCACGAAGCCTCCTTACAGCTCTGGCCTTGCTCCTCAGTCAGAGCTCGGAGGTAAAAGTCTGACAAAAATGTTGAAATGTACATACCTTTGCAAGCTCTGGCATGACTGACAAGAGTCTTGTAGTGTCTGTTGTGTATTGTTACTTTACACAGCATATAATCACTTTCAGTCTTAGTCTTGGGTTGCTTTGAAGGGAACAAATGTGAAGATTACTGCATTATGTTGCGTGTTTTAATAACTGGTTGCTAAAGTGAGTGTGAGGCTGATCAGAAACTGGATTTTTGGATTCTAATCTGAATAGAGAGATATCAACATTTGGACAGCCTGCTTTAATCTGTATTTATTCTATAAAACATACTGTTTTTTCAATAGTTTAAAAGGTAATCTTCAAAATTGCAACTAATTTACATGAAAGTTTTAAAAATGTCTCCTTAACTGTGAATTAAAAAAAAAAAAAGGCAACATCCAGCCAAGAGTTAGTGTCTTATTTGGTGTCTATTTCTTTGCTACCAGATAGTTGCATCATTATTTTGCAGCCCACATGTCTTGACTGGTGTGCTGAGGGCTGATCAAGCACTGTGGTAGCTTTGGGTTTTCAAAGAAATTTGTTACCAGGACTGGTTGAAGCTAGGTGGGGGGTGTGAGGGCTTGGCATCTATTATCCCCAGAAGAATCTAGTGAGCCAGACTGCAACATGTTAAGAATCCATATGCTGCGTCTGTCAGGGCTAACCTGCTGCGGGTGCATGACAGTGTCCAACATAGTGGCTTGTTAGTCTAGGCCGAGCAGTTGCGATTAATGTACTTTTCTCTCAGTGTAAGAGTTCATGTCACTTATGTGTGAGGGAAAAAAAATTGCACACAATGTTTTATTTTAGCACACTGTACCAGTCCTCTAAACACAGCATGACTCATCCCTGGTCTGAGTAGTGAGACTGTACAGCTCCTGCTCCATCTGTGAAGTCAGACCCATCCAGTATGGTGGCAGAAGACTTGCAGATTAAATCCTCAACCACGCTAAGTTCCTTCCCCTGCCTGTCTTCTGTTTGTCAATAGCTCTTTGCTCGTTTCACTGACTGACTGACTGATAGGAGTCATCTAATGGAGGTGCAGCTTGACGAGGACTGGAGGTGACAGGACAAGTCTGGAGGCTTAGTTACATGTCAGCTCTCTTCTTTTTGGTGATGAGTTATGAGGAGGAAAGAGAAAAATCACTCAGGTCAATCCTGGAAGCTGCTAAGAGCTGAGCTCTGTTACTGTCTTGTGTTAAGCTCTGAGCTTGGCTTATGTGCTCAGCTGGGAAGTAATGGCTCCTCTGTCTGTACACTGACCATCTCATTGCACATTTGAAGCCTGTCCAAGGGCCTGCTGACCTCAACACAATGACCGCGTTTTAGTTAGTTTTTCTCTTCCAGCCTCTTCTTTCCAACATCCACTGTCTCTTTAATCAGCAAGTGCAATACCAGAGGAGGGATTTATCATGGTGTCTTTGGTGCAGAGCTTAACAGTATACTGACACTCATGAGCAACAGGACATCACAGATGGTGCGAGACTTACTCTACACAGTAGGCTGCATCACTCTGCATAGACATATTCAACACCATTTATTCATGGTCGTCTGCATTTCAGCAGCCTGGGATAGTGTGTGTGTGTGTGTGTGTGTGTATATACCCGTTAGGGGAAGTGCACTGAGTTGTTAGTGCATGGCACTTTACCCAGAACACACAAGGAGTACAGTGTAATGCATTTTACTGTGTCCATTAAGGTATGTGCATATCCTGAGTTATGCAGGTTTATTGTGGACATTGCAAGATGCAAAGTGGCAGTGCCATGGTCCACTTATTTAGGAATGATGACGGAAAGTGAAACTGACAGCAAATCCGCACTGCACCTGCACTGCTTCCTCTTTTTTTGAACATGTGCACAGACAGAACAGGTGCATCATTCAATAGGACTCTACACACTTGTTTGTGAGGTGTACAATAGTCTAATTGCCTCTTGGCTGATAAGTGATCAAAGTGTTTTGTGTACACCAGACACATCCCTGGCTGATTCCTGTTGAATAAACTGCGCTGCCTGCTCATCACCCCTCTAATCAGATTATTGCTAGTAATGTGAAGGAAGTGTACCTATGCTTTGCCTGCTTTCCATACTCACACTTGGTATTTTGAGTGATAAGTGCGTTAACATTGATGAGTATGGGAACATGAAGTGCACTCAAAATGATCAAGTAATTGAGTGGGCACTCTCACCTTCAGTGGTTGCCATCTTGGCTACGCAGAAGAAGGGGAGGCACCATCTATTTCATGTTGCATCGCGCAGTGGACAGACAGAGGAAAGGAAAATGCTCATTTTCATGACACATCAGCAAATCAGCCAGCAGGTATTTTGATGGGCCATGGTAACATCGTCATTTCCTATGAGCGCAAAACAACAGTGTTTGATTTCAGAAAACAACACTCCATCAGACGCCCTGCTCAACACCACTGACGTATAGCTGCACTGTGCTACATGTGAAGTATACCATTTGAGGCACAGCAACATTTTTGATTAAAAGTGCAACAGCGGGTAAAGATTTAATGAATAAACTATCAATTAATCTTGTGTGCATTCCAGTTACACTGTACATAAAATGATGAATATTGTATGTCACAGTTTCCCAAAGCCTAATCTTCAAATTACCTGTTCTGTTGAACTACCCAATCGAAAGTCAAAGATATTCCATTTACTGTCATAAAGGACGAAGAAAGACCAGCAAATATGCAAATTAAGAGACTGGAACCACTGAAATTGTGAGTCTGTTTTACTTGATGAATGATTGATCCATCATCAAAATTGCTGCCAATTAATTTTTATCATTTGACTAATCTTTTAATTATTTGATTGTTTTGCTTTTAACTGCTCACAGCCATTTCCACAGTGTATGTTTTTTATTCAGTCTTTCTCTCTATAATCCTTCAGTCTCCCACAGTGTGATATTAGTTCATTATATCATTACTATATCACAGTTTTGTGCTTATGAGAAACTTCACCCATTTGGTCCTAATTTATTCCTCTTACAGCGCTGCTTGTGTATCTCCTTATCTGTTCAGCACCTGCTGAGCTGTGATCATGGCAAATTCCCCCTCCCATACCCTTCCTCCTGGTGAGCATGCTTCCCAGTAGAATAGTGGCTTTGTGGCTGCCATCTTGCGTGCAAACTCAGCGAGGCCCCTCCATCTGGGCAGCGGCTGGTCAGTCAGGCAGCTCCTTGAAGGCCGGGAGGCTTCTACAGCCAAGCCTGCTGGCTAGCTGCACAATGTAGGCAATGAGCAGAGCCGGAGGCCTGGCACATGCCCGGTCTTTTGCTACACCCACAGCCTCCAGAGATTACCCACTGGGAAGCGCTTCACACAAGAATATTGATAATGCAAAATTTTAATATTTCTAGGACACACCATTTCAGATGAATTTGATCCTCATTGTTCATTTTTCCTTTGTGTGATGCTGTTGTGGTAGTGCTTAATCATAAGGCTCTAGTAAAGTATTTATATGATGAACACATGTCAAATGTATTATTATTATGGAAGAGTCTACAAAGATAATAATAATAATTTCTGCTAAAATTCGTAAAAGAATAATGTGGCAGCTTGCATGCCACATTATAGTGATAATGATATAATGTATAATGTAATGATATAAATGGAGCCTGCCCTGTTGGATGACAGCCAGGCCACCCCCATCAGTTTCTGTAACCTGCAGCTTAAATGTTTGATTATCCGCATAACGATCTTTTACCTGAGGTCATCATTTAGAAATGCGGTAGTGAAGAATTCCTCTGGTCCAGGAAGATAAATCAACCAAAACTGCCAAGTCACCAACTTTGATATGGCTCATAGGTCCCAGCTTGTCCTTCACTAACCACCCTGCTTCTGTACCCAGCAGAGCTACCCCGCTGTGCAAACCAGCACGACACAGTGGTTTATTATTTAACTGACAGATGAGCTGGATGACATCAGCCTGCGTTTTTTGGGGGGTGGTTGTGCGAGCGCAGACTTGAAATAATGAACAGAAGGAAAAATTTTCAGTTGAGGGAAACAGCCGGACACTTATTCTTTGAGTGGATCCATGTAGAAGGCCTGATGTCAGGAGCATCTGTCTCGGTGCTGGTGTAGTATTGGCTTTGAAAACAGCAGACACATCCTGCATAAAGGCACATACTGTATTATAGACAGACCTGTTAAAATATTACAGGACACGTTTCGGTGCACAGTCAGATTCTCACTGCCACACACAGTGGGATAAATTTATTGGGCTTAGTGAGGAAAAATAAACAAATTAGTCTGTCTACAGAACTACAGTGTAGTAGTAACTCAATTAACAATGTAGCCAGGAATAAAGAAATGACTTCACTGGTAGGGACTGTTTCATGTTATAGCACTCGCTGTCATGTTGGATGTCCTTATGCTCCCTTAAAATAAACTCCCAGATGAAATAAGCAACCCTAGGTGTTCAGCTTATAATTAACTTCAACCTTATATATATGTATATATATATATATGTACATACACACACTTTTGCGTGAATGCCAGTTCAAGTGAAACATGGGCTTTGATCACCAGTGCTGCTTGCACCGTCTTACGTGTGAAATGAATTCCGCCTTTCATATATCCAGCTGATTTTGACTGAATGAGCCACTTGTCTCTAATGTTTCTTACTGGAAAAGGCTAAGAAGTTTTCCACTCTTTGCACAAACACAGTGATTTGCTGCTCTGATTAATTACAGTGTAAGAGGTCTTTACTCATGACCAGTTATTCACAGTGATGTGCTGAAGTAAGATACAATTGGCATCTCATTGTGACTGTTTAAACAGGTGCCTTAGTCATTTGGTTGTTTGGTTGCCTGTCCATCCGTCCCATTCTTGTGGAAACAATATGTCAGTAATGTCTTGATGTAACTTCCTCAAATTCGACACAAACATTCAACAGGACTGAAGGATGAGCTGTTTTGATTTTGAGGGTCATAGGTCAGATGTCAAGGTCACAGTGACCGCTCAAACATTACTTTGGCCTTGTGAGTGCAATATCCAAAGAGCTCCTCGGGGAAATCCCTTCAACTTTGGCACCACCATCCACTTGGACTCCAGGACAAACAATTTATCAGGGAGTAAAAGTCTAGAGCATTGTGGTCTCAGAAAACACTTTTAGCCACCACTTAATACTTTCCACAGCAATTATGACCAAATTTCACACAAATGGTTAGCAGCTTTGTCACATTGAGCTGATTTCCTGTTTTATGTCATCAGGGTTGAAAAGCTACCTGTGATATAGCTGGTTTAAACTGCTATTATAATAGACAGTATGAATCTGTAGACCCAACCTGCTGGCTGCTGGTGGTGTCATATTGTGGAGAATGTCTTCTTGACACACTTTTGGACTCTTAATACCAGTTTATTATCCTGTAATGGCTACTGCCAGGATGGTAATGCGCAAGGTCACAAAGTAAGTCATGTCAAAGGAACGTGACAGTGAATTTAGTGTCCTTCGTTGCCCTCCCCAGTTGTGAGGTATAAATCCTCTAGAACATCTTTGGGATGTGTAGCAGTGGAGAACGGTCTGAATGTGACACAGTGACACGATACAGTCTTGTAAACATGGACCAGAATCTCAAAGGAAGGTTTGAATGCCACGAAGAACAAAAAAGAAAAAGAGAGACTCTCCTCAGCATCAGTGCAGGATTCTCAAGAAAGTGCTTAGTGAGCATATGTAAATGTATGTGTAGACTCTATCGTATGTATAGTGTGCTGCACAGCAGTGTCCCGTTCCTTCGTGGGAGCTGTGCTGTCACATACACACTGTGACAGGCACAGGCAGACAGTGTCAAACTGATCCTTGAACTTTAGACACAAGCTCCCCAGCCAAAAAGGAAGTACCTGTGGAAAACACAGGAGGACCTGTGCCAACATGTTATTTATAGTCATTGCTTTCCCTGCTTACCTCCGCTGTCTGATCACCTGGTGTCCTGGTTCACTGCAGTCTTAGGACAGAGAGAGAAAGGGGTAGTAGTGCCGGCTGCATGAAGTTGATGGCTTTCTTTTCCATTTTTAAAGACATGAAACTCTATTACCATTATTGAGCTCTCCTAAGAAGAACACAGCATGAATCACTGATGATGATGCTGCTGCTGATGTTGGCGGTGGTGGTCGTGGTGACAATGAATTGTGTCTCAGTGGGGAGGCTCCAGTGCTTCCTCCTTTTTATCTGCCAGAGTCATTTTTGTGCAATTGAGTCATCAGATTGACTTCAGAGATACAGTACAGCCAATGTGTCTGCTTTAATGATGTCACCGAGAGTGTCGAGAAGTAAAGTGACCTGAATTAGGTCGACTTTAATACAGGGTTTCCTTTTTAAAGAAGAATTGATTTGATCATTTCTGTGCGTAGACCCCTCCCCCCGGCTCTCATTTTAATAAAAGCAACACTTTTCCTGATGTGTTCAAAAGAGAGATTAAGAAGATCTCCACAGCATAGTCTGTTTATTGTAAATTGTGGCCTACATCTGGACATTATATTTCTGATACACCGGCGGATGAACCCCGTGGTTTACTCAGAGGTATGTGGCCAGAAAGATGAATGCTTAAATACTGTAGATACTGGATGACGGATTTAGACGGAGACAGATGCGTAACTCTTTAGGTATTATATTATCAGGCATTATATCCTACACAGAAATCCTATCAGCACAAGAATGTTATCAGCACACTGTCGTGGCCCACACCCTTGCAGTCACTTCTTTAGATGGTGAAAAAGCAGACCTGCTTAAAAGCTCAGCGAGAGACAGCACATTCATTTACTCACTTGGATCACCACTGGGTGTTTTCAGCGCACCAGCTAGTCCTCCTCAGGTCCATTTTAGCCTTCAGCAATGTGTACCTGGTAGTCCTGCTCCACATGTGGGCAGGTGGCTCCTGAATGTTAAGTATACATCTGCAGAGACTGCATAATAACTGCTGTAGTGGTTTATCATGATTAGAAATACAAACAGCTGGGTGTGAAATGAACACAGTAGGCACTGTTCACCTGGGGGAGGCTGTTGAGGGATAATATGTTTGAGACCGTGTTAACAGCTCTTGAAGGTAGTGGTAGTGGTGTTTGATGAGAAAGTGTGCAAGTGTGTCCAGGTTTTCCTGGACAGTCATGATTTGATGCAGGTAACCCGGTATGAATGTTCAAATACAGAAGGTCCACATGCCGTGCTTTCCATCAGCCAGCCATCATTCAGCCTGGAGCAGCCGGGTCATATAAAACTTTGCATAAATAACATGATGCACATATAAATGGTCTGATGACAATCTAATACGAAGGATAACATGTTACCTGGTGCATATCTTTCCTGGGAATATTTTTAAAAATGTTCGCTGAAAAGGCACCAGTCCTCATTTGATACAGGTGAAACTTTGACCCACAGCACAGTAAAACACAACTTGTGGAGTTCACACTGATCAGTCAACAGTCTGTCACTTCCCTTTTTTAACTTTGGACACCCTAGTTTCAACAGGGTGTTCTGTTCTGTATCAAATGTTGGATCGCTCTGTTGTTTTCACTGGGCAAAGACATATGGAAATGAACCAGCATGTTTATGGGCTATAATTAAAATATACTGTTTACCTTTTGGATTGTTGATTAATTGTAAGTGCTGTTTCTTTGGAGCTGCAAGATTCAGAGTAACACACCACTAATGAACTCAGCAGGTATTAAGAGAGTCTCCATCCATCCAGGTCTGTGGAATAAACTGTTTACTGGTTGTTTCAGGCAAACACAGTAAAGACCTGAGCCAGGGTAAACATTAACGTGCACATAAACACACATTTTCTTTCTATTTCTGCTTAGCTAATATTGTTTTGCTACCTGAAACAGGGTTTCTACTAATTGTTTAGTTGAATGACAATAAATGTCCTTTCATGATGAGTTGACTGAGCTGGTGACAGTCTAAACAACATCCATGTAATCATGTGGTGTGTCAGGCTTTTCTCTTTTCCCTTAAGGGTTAATGTTTTACTGAAAGTGTAGAACTGGTGTCAGTCAGTTGAGGAAATGGGATTACTGAGTGTTGCTTGTGGTTCAAGTTGATAGCACTGTCCTAACTTGTTGACTTTAGCATATTTTCTCCCACTCACTCTTTCATAATTACATTTACACTTCACTTTCACACAAGATCTCTCATTCTGCTCTCTTACCCACTCTGACTTCTGCACACACATGTCCAGTCAGCACCCACTCAGGCGCATATAGTTCTTTTCTCTCTTTGCCGCTCTTTCTCTCTCATTGACTCACACATATAGATTATCTGCTATTTATGCCCACGTCTCGGCCTGTGAGTAGACCACGGTAGGGTCAGCGTCAGAGGAACATACAGCCACCCGTCTCATGTTTCTGCAAAGCTCCATCTTGAGTCTCTGGGGAATGTAAGAATGTACCGACCATTTAGGATATGAGGACCCCTCCCTGCATATTCGTTGACTTGTTTTAAAGCATTAACCTCACTATGTCAAGTAATGGGCAGAATGTGGTAAATGTTAGGTTGTAGATTATTTTCATGGTTGTTGCCAAATATACTTCCTCCATTTAGCTCAGTCAGGTAACCAGAGATGTGTGTATTGTTTTGGCATAGGATGTTCTGAATGATGTTACTACAGTGTTATTGCAGCAATATCACTTTTGTCTCTGTGTCCTTGCGCAAAGCAATTGTCAAAATGCTTCATATGGTCAGGTTTGCTCCAGTTCCCATAGTGTCCCTCCCTGAAATAATTGGACATTAGGTTGATTACAGGAAATGACCTGGATGATTATTTGATAGAGCCATTTAGTGCAGCAAAATACCAAATGGTGGAATTCATTGTCTTGTTTTACAATTTCTCAGATGTTTTGTGGTTTGGTTTTGCTGTTTTATCTTTACAAATTGAATAGCCTTGTTTAAACTGTTTTGTTTGTATGTGAGCAAGACAAACCATCTGAAGATGTCACTTAGTGCTCCTGTAAACTATGACGGCTGTTTCTTGGTATCACAGGACATTTTGTTGGCTAATCACAATAAAAAATGATCAGGATTATTAGAAAATAAAGTCGCTTCAGTCTTTCTGAACATGAATCTGGCATTTGACAGAACTTACCAGAGACTGAAATAGGGATGCACTGAATATTCGGTAACCGAATATATTTGTCAGAATATTGCAAAAAAAAAAAAAAAAAACACATTCGGCCTTTGGTGAAATGAGTGAAAAGCAATAGGAGCGCCTTGTGACGCAATGACGCAATCAAACAATACACACTTAAATGAGGTTACAAGCACACACCCGAGCCTTCTGTTTACATTATTAGCCTATCTACTCTGGCTAAGTACACTTGTGCCAAAAGCACAATAATTCATTTGTTGTGGGTTTATCCACTTTTATGCACTATGCGTTTTTGTTGTGCTTTTTTGAAAAACAAAGGCTCCTGGATTATTAAAAAATGACAGAATATTCAATAAACATTTATTTTCTTTGAAAATCATATCTAAAAATGTATTTTATTTATGCAATATTTAAAAAAATAAATAATGAAAAACTTAACAAACGCATTCGGCGGCCAAGCGTTTAATTTTATTCGGCTTCGGCCACAAATTTTCTTTCGGTGCATCCCTAGACCAAAACGAAGGTACAGATCTACAGGTGTGAGGACAGCATCAGTGCAGCTACTCTGGGACCCAAGGATGGCCCTTAATATTCCAGACGAACATGCAAATGTAGGTAAAGCAAGGGGGGGAAAGAACATGTAGATGTGTGTTTGTTTCTGTATTAACTCACATTCTGTACACATGGCAGCTGGCACAGTCATAAATCATAGTATACACCATATGGTTTCCAGCCAAGACTGAAAATGCCCCGTAATATGAATTTAAGATCTTACTGTTTAACTCCATCTGCGCACGGACTTCTCTTTAACGTAGCATGCTCTTTCCCCCGGCTGTGAGAGTGAACAGGGTTATCGCTGCACGCAGTATGTGTGAGGCTTTTGTGAATTTACTGAAGAAGTCCCTGAGCCCTGCTCTCCGCAGGCAAGCTTTGCAGTTGCTGCCTCAACAAACATTGGCTCTGCATTAGCAAAAAAAATTCTCCTCTGTGTAATGCTTCCTGTGTACCTCAGTGTCTACCTGGGCTTTCTCACCCACACCATTTCCATCACCTTATCACCCAGCATCCTCATCCACAGTTGAACATAGGCTCTGGATGTACCGCCCGAATGCAGTGTTTCAACCTACACAACACTCTCTGTGGAACGTACACACATATTTAAATACTTAAATGTAGCAGTATCTTATTTTAGTTGTAGATTTCATTGGAGGCCTTTGCCTGTGATGTTGTGTTCTGCTTTCCAGCCTGACACTTACAGACTGCTTGACGGGCTGTGTTGACTGGCTTTGTGTGTGCATGTGTTCGGGGCAGAGGGGTTTTGGCTGCATTCTTGTCTTCTACTTTTGACCCCGATACATGTGAAGTGCAGGAGGATCTGTCTTCTGTGTGAGGTGCTCATCGCAGCTGATGCAATCGTCGGTGAGAGGAGTCACAGATGTCTGTGTCCGCATGATTTTACTTGCATGTGAAACTTGGTTGTGTGTGTGCGTGGTGTGATGTAATGAGAGCTTATGATTCCAGCACACTGTTGTATACAGGGAGAGGTGACAGTACATGCCTCAATGTTTTGTCTCTGAGTCACACACATCTAGACAGACACACGCCCAGGATTCAGACCTCCATTTACACACAGTGTGTATCATAATTTCAAAGCAGTGTCGAGAAGATCTCATTTTAGCTAATTAGGCTACATTTTTTAACCTATCCTATGAAAAGAAACTAATGACCTAGTTAACGTAGTCTCTAGGGTTGTGCTATTGTGGCTGAAACAGTAATGATTATTAACTAGTTATTTTTTGTGATATTGAGACATCTCACATAACATTTAAGAACCACATACTTTTGTTCTTGTGTTTTATATTAATATATTTTCTGCAACTCCCACTGTAAATATAAAGATCTGTGATTATTAATCAGGGACTTTGAAATAGGATTATGACATGGTAGTGACAGACGTGGGTGTGTGTGTGTGTGTGTGTGTGTGTGTGTGTGTGTGTGTGTGTGTTATTTAATAAACCACATGTTGTTGACCAAAGTGCATCAGCACCTCTACCAGAGTCGTTTCAAGGAGGAAAATCAAAACTTGCTAGGCGTTTCAGACTGCACAATAATTTCACTTCCCTTCAGTGGCTGAATATGCAGGGAAGCATTTGCATGTGTTAAAAGCCTGGTTATATGTTCTATGTGTGCACACATTTTTACTTCCTGCCTGTGAGCACACGCGCGGTTCAGTCCAAGCAGGCATATGCGTCTGCACCCTACAGTGCAGAGTGCCCCACACTGTGCGCTAATGCAAGTCTGTGGTTGCAAATTAATAATTCAGGGAGCTGGCATAGCTGGGTGGAGCTTCTATTATTCATGGTTGGCATTGGAACTGACAGATGACTGCTGCTAATATTAAGGACTAGCAGATACAGTCCTCTGCAAAGAGACCAGCAGTTCTCGACACTTTCATGTCTGTCTCTATCCTCCACCCACTGCCCACTCCTCTACACACCCCTAACTCCTCCTCCTTCGCTCCTGTCCTTGCTCATGTCAGCTCTGTCCTCTCCATTTGTGAGCATCTCTCTGTATCATCATCTCTGTCTCTCTTTCTACATTCCCTCATGTCTCTGGCTCATTGTGTGAGCTGTATCCATCTCTCTGTCTCCCTTACGCTCCATCTCCACCCAACATGAGCAAAACACTGAAATGGTAGTATTCATTTGCAGTTGGAAAATGTTATGTAACAGAAAATAGAAAGGATATGCAGCTGGGTCTAAGATGAAGCAAAAATACACAGTATAGTTGTTTCTGAAGAGTAAAAATGGCAGCTTCGGTTATTTTATTTCATTCTATGGCTTTTAATCCAGTGTTCTGGTTAACAAGACCAAACCTGATGAAGTCCACTGCATCCATTTTTCCCATAAGAAGTGACACCTGTTTTTGTGTGTCCCTCTGTGCTCCTCTGGGCAACCTGGTCTGACCGTATCTAGTCTACCCTCTCTGTGGAGGCTGCGTCAACTGAATCTGCACACTGTCAATTCCCTTCTCAATTTGGGATTATTCACTGTTCAGGTAATCTCTATAATCTCCATTTTGAGCAAAACTAGTTTACCAGTGTCCCTAGAAAGTTGGATTTTGCCTTCTGCCTCATCCTCTCTGCCTCCCTTTTCTCCCTGTCTGCATGCCTCCTCCCTCTCTCCCCTTTTTTAGTCCCAGAGTTTTTTCATGCAGAATTTTCTCCATGGTGTCAGTGATTCTGCTGCTGAATGCTTCTTTTATATTAAAGAGATTTGGAGCTCCAGTCACCACTAATGCCGCTGCCATATTGTACCGGCACCCTCCCATGGCTGCTGCTAATGACATTCTTTGTGTCTCCATCCCCGAGCTTCGCCTCCTTCTCTGGTCTGAATGGAGGAGTTGTCAGTGTGTTGCCATCAAAGGAGGAGGAGAGGCCATGAAAGAGGCCAGGCGTTTTCCCCCTTTTCCTCCTCACTCATTCTCTCTGACCCCCTGGGATGTTTGCAGCCACTTAAGTAGGTGTGGGACAGAATACATCACGCTACGGTTGCAGACTGTGTATGCATATGTATGCAAGTGACAGCATATATTAGGGAGGTGAGGGTTTTTTGTGTGTATTTCTGTGGTTTTGTGTATGGTGGGATTTCACTAATGTTGACTGGGTCAGCAAGGGCTGAAGTGTGTGTGTGTGTGTGTTGCACATGCATGTGCAACAGTAAGTCAGATGTCCTGTCTGAGGAGCACTGAGCGTCCCAGAATACCCAGCTCTCTGGCTCCAAGCCTGCATCCCCTCCACTTCCCAACCCTCCTGTCACCACCTCAAACTTTTGTCTGCTTCCACATTCTCATTTGTTCTAAGGTCACAGTAGTCCTCGGTCATTCTATCCTTCTACTCCGCATTTAATACGGACACATACACATCTCCATCAGCAGCAAGATATTCTCCTTATCTAATATCATTAAAGATAAATGGAGAATGGAGCCAAGTCTGTACAGCTGCCCCCCCCCACCCACCCACACACACATAACGCTGCTTTTACTGTACTTTAGAACATGAATCACCTTCTCAGTTAATTTGTCATCCCTCGCTGGTACATGTTCAGCAGGTCTGGTTTCTTGTGAACTACAAGCTAATGAGGCCTGCATAGACTGTTCTGCTGTTCTTCAATGATATCTGTGAAGAGAGAAGACTTGTGCTGTTTATATCTTATCAGCAATTCCTATAAAGACTTCAGCCAACAATTAATTTATCCTACTATCAAATTTTGTCTGATGAAAGACCCATATTGTCTGTCTATTGGAGACGCATCCATTTACGTTCTACACAGCAAATACTAGTTTCTCCTGCAACAGCTCTGCTGCTGCATCTTCAGTCTTGGAGAGGAGCCCCATGTTGGCCACATTATTCTGTATTTTTAGTTTCACGCACCAGAAGGAATTTACATAAAGTAACTCGAATGAATTTGACTGAAAAGGGAGTAATCCACAGATTTTTTTATTCTGGATATCACTGTCTTACCTCAGAGAAAAAAACTCTGAATGTAGGATTTAGTGTGGTGGTAGTCTGGAGTTTAACCACTACCAGAGACTAAAAGACAGGATATCTCAGTCTGTGATTTGTAAATTTTAACCATACTTTATTTAACCTGTCCCTAATAAGGTCCCCAACTTGCTGAAAGCACTGCATAATATGCTGAACATCATTTTCCAGTATACATATTTAGTAGCATTAAAATTGTGATTTGCTTGCATTGTTATTTTAAATAACGAAAACCACAGTGCAGAGTCCTGGAAACGGCACCCATCTTTGTCCAAATATAAACGGGGAAATCCTGTAAGAAGAAAAAAAAAGTACGAGCAGGCACACCCCCAGCAGGCAGACCCTTTCATGCAGCGTCTCCATAATGTATGCAATGATGAAAACGACTGCAGCCTGCCTCCGCCTGCATGGATATTGAGAGGATATAAATAGCCAGGGCTGGATGAGTGTGCGCTGAGACTGGAACCGCAGCACACAGAGCTTAAACAATAAGCCTCCACCACTACCCTTCCTCCCCTCTGCTTTCTCCAGTCCAGCAGCCTCCCACAGCTCGAGAGGAGGGTGGGATGGGATGGGGGGGGGGGGGGGATTCTCTCTCCCTCTTCCTTTCTTTCTTCCACTTCCTGCCTCGCTGCTTTTGTAATCTCCGTCAGTGGCGAGCCCCGGCCTGTCACTTGTTACGTCAGAGAGGCAGGAGGGCTGACTGTCTACCCACCTGTCCGCCTGTGTGACTGACTGTGGTGGGAGAGGTGTATCTGTCGTGCTGCACTATTTTTCATTCACATAGATCAAAACAGGGCACGACGGCTGTAGATTAGACACGCACATGACTCTTTTGCTCTGCTGCACAGAGTGGGTGTTATTTTTTCTCTCCTGAACATAATGTTGCTGCTTCCTCACTGGTAAATTGTGGTATTTTACTTAAAACCACTATAGTGAAGAAGTCTGACTATGTATTTATTTTTTTTTTAAATAATACCGCTTTAAACATTGTCTTCATCATAAGCAGCAGGCTAATCTGCTCTTCTTTGTTGGTGTTCTGGTCACATTCAGAAATTAGTGAATGATTTGTTGAAACAGATTCATTTCAGACCATCACGTCTTCATATGTGTCAGGGGTGGGGGACAAGTGAATGTCTAACTCTGGAAATGCAAGTGTTTAGGTTGAAGAAGTCTACTTTGAAGGCTGTTAGCTGAAATTCTTGAGCCGTCTGGAGAATCTGTGCAGGGGAAGCGCCATTAATCTTACATTCCTCTCCCCCTGCACCGATTAAGAGTGAGATACCCGTGAGCAAGGCACTTATATCCAATCCCTCTAGTGCGGCTGCTGGTTGATGCTAGAAAGCTGGGCGGCTTTTTAGAGGAATAAAAGTTTAAATAAATGTTTAAAAAAACACCAAACAAACCCATCTCAGAAGCCTGCAGTTGTCTGTCTTCCTAGGAAAGTGTTTCAGTGGGACAGTGAAAAGAGCAACGCTGCTAAAATAAATAAAAAACAGGTGAAGATCTCTAGAAATGTTTAATGTGGCAGAAGAGGCAGACACAGTTGTAATGATTGGGTAAGCCACAGTCTCTCTTAACGTCCTTCGTGCCATGATCATCTCCTTTATTATTTACCAGCCCTTGCAGTTACTGTCTCTGCTCCACTTGAGGTTTTAGTGTGCCCCCCCCCGCTTCATGCTCTGGTTCATAACAGAAAACACCACTTTAGTTTCCTCCTCTGACTTCTCCCTAATCTCATTTGGGATCAAGAACGGCTGAGCTTTTGTATATTTGACAAAGCACTCCTAGATTTTGGTTAAGAGTGAAATTTTAAATCCCTGGCTAATGTTTTGACACAGCATGTGCACAGTTGCTCTTACCTGCTAAGCAGCAAAAACATTATCATCTGAATCGTGACTTAAGAGTAGACAATGTGGATGAATTCATCTGTATGTTATTGACTATAAACATGTCAGTCTTTGTTCAGTCACCACACAGGAACAACCCCAAACAGTATTTTGAAACACAGCTTTGAAAACTTTGTTGCACGATTGTTTTGACTGGACACTGTCTGTCAGAATCATGTGATCGCTGAAGCATCGGAGGCCCGGCAGCGACTGCCTGCTGTGTGATGGGAAGCAGCACATCCAGATGAAAAGGACATGAGCTGCGCGTTTACATGCACAGCTAAGTGGAGCGATGCTTATAGCTCGAGTTGGGCATCCCAGTTTAAATGCAATGTAGGAAATCGAAGAGTTGACGAAAACATGTCTGCCTCCTCAACCTAGGTGGCAGTATGAGTCGTTTAGATGCATTCCTTCACCTATTAAACAACTGGATTAAAGTTCTCAACGGGCTGGGCCAGCCTGACCGGACACGCTGGTTCAGCCTGTGTTCGGGGCGAGAATATATACAAATGACTCAGGTCTCAGGCTTCCTGTTTTTTTTATATATATACATATATATTTCTTGTTGGTTGTACTGTGCATTGTTTATTGTGAAATTCACTGAATTGGTACTGACACATCAGCGAGCACATGGAGAATCTGACAGCTTTGTTCATGTCGTACATACGTACAGTGTACGAAGGTTACTCATGCAGTAGCACAGATGAGATGCACGCTATCCCTCGTGGTCATGGCAATTTCACAATGCAGACGAGAATGCTGCAGGCTCTCGGAGGGTTACAACAATGGTCTTACTTCTATGCTACTGTTGTGAAGCATGCGCACATGCATTGTCCAGTTTCAGTCAGATTAAGGTGTATCGTATACATGCAGAAGAAAATCGGTTTCCAGTCGCATTATCTTGGTCTTTCAGTAGGATCTCAAAAAGTCCAGTCTTAGTGGGACTAACGCGTTTACATGCATCCATTTATAGACAGATTATGGCCATGATTTGTTTTTTCCAAGTGTCATGTAAACATATTGACCGATGCAGACTAAATGTGTGAAGACACTGCTGCCATCGCTCAGCACTTTATCCCTGCATTGCACTAATTGAAGCCCACTTCCTGGTTCCTTGTTGGGGGTGGCATGGCACATAGATGTACACACATGTCCAGGAAGACAAGGTGTACACACCACAAAAGCTAATGTCCCATATTTTACACTTTTGGATTGTTTTCAAGTTTTGACAACTGTTAGAACAAATATTTGTGGTTTTAAGACCCAAAACCATCCCAGGATAGTTTTATATCTCTTCTCTGATGCTTCTCTGGTTGTTTTACTGACATGTTGCATCATAAATTGCACCAATAAATTAGGGCTGCATGAGAATGGCAAAAATATGACATGATCACAATTATTGTAACACATTGTTTTTATAATCAATATTGAGATCATAATTAGTTAAGACAATTACTCATTGACTTTGGAAGCTTGCACTTACTGAAGTTTTGCAAAAACATATATAGATACACACTTGCACACACAGGTATGCAAACGCAAGCTAGTACTAATTGCACAAAACATTTTTTTATTTCAGTAAAACCCACTGTGCAAGCAATAAAAACATATGATGGCTGCACTTTTGCTCATACTAAAGGTATATCAAGCACTACCAAAAATGATGAAAACAAGATAAACTTGTAAAAAGCATTGTGTATGTGCAGTGCTACAGTGATATATCAGAGCACAGACCTGCCATCTATCCAGCATGGTGCTGTTAAACCAGAAACACCACAGCTACGCTACACTGATGGAAGAGAGAGCTTTTCCTAACACGTGTAATTAAAAAGTAACTTCAGCTCAGTTTATTTTTGATGTCGGCAATCAGTGAAAGACATAATTAAAAAATAATTTAGAATGCAATCGCAATAATTACAATTGCTAACACATTCACATTCATATGCAAGTAGATGTAGACCTTCCATGTGCATATATCATAGTGGTTAAACAGGCTCCGGGGTCATGTGTGGCTCACAGACCCATTCAACACAAACTGTCTCACATTCAGACACAAATTCACATGAGCTAGAGCAGCAGAGGATTGTCTCCAGCAGCCACAACTGAAGCAGAACAAGATGCAGCCATGTGCTCAGTGACTGGTGAGCAGGCATACAGAGGACGGTGAAGCAGGAGTTTTGTCAGATTGTAAGAGCAGAGCGCATGTTTCAGAATTGACAGCTGGAAGAATGGTCAAAAATGGGTCCATTTGAAAATAATTAGCAGTGATCATCATCACCACCACTGGTCCTTAATAAGAACGAGAAGAAAAAATGATCCACGGATGCCTCGATCATTAATAGTCTCATCACCATTCAGTACAAGTCTTGTCTGTTCTGTGAAAAGACAGGCACCAGCATTGTTTGTGATGGGTGAGTGAAACAGTTTTTCAGCCTCAGCTGAACATCTGTAATGTAAATGTGAAACAGTGACAGAGGTAAAATGCAAATTGTGCTGAATGTCAAACATGAGGACAGACACTAAAATGCATTACCTCATTTTTGTGCTCAAATCTGTATTTGCATATTTCCCAACCAGGGTATCACATTTGTTCAGTGTGTGCCGTGGGCACCGCCTGACACACATCATACTGTATATGGTCATAATTTGCTGTTGCTCGCTGGCCTCCTGTCAACTACTTTACATATGAGAAAATGCGCCGCAGCCACAAGTCATTTGTTGTTGACAGTTCTTTCCTGTCCACTTTGCAAAGCCTCCTCTGAGTGTTTTTTTTTTTTTTTTTTTTTGTCAGCTTATACTGTACATTTGCATACCCAGTAGGTCACATTTCCATTTTTCCCCTCCCGTTTCTTTTCGCTGCCAGTTCGCTCTACAGTACAAACTTTGTACTGAGTCTCGGTCGGGGTCCGGTATCATGGCTTCAGTTAAAAACATTCTCGAACAACCAACACAACGCTGCAATATAAAACATTTAATGTCGTGTATAGAGCTCTCTTTGCTGCATAGAGAGCTGTTGTGTGGCACTAGTTGACCAACCAGACTTATATGATGGGAATGTTGTTTACTGGTTCATGCTGTGTGATGGCAGCTGTTGTTTAATGCTGGCTCAGTAAACTGAATTTCACAGAGGACTAATGATGACATCCTTAGCGCAGATGTACATCTGGGCCAACTAAATTGTCACCCCAAGTAGAAGGAGAGTTTTATAACCTCTTGATACTGTGCTAATAGCAATGTAAGCTGCGAACTGCCCTGGGCTCGCCTCAGAGCGGAGCAGAGCAGAGCCGTCTTTTTACATAACACACAGCTTTGTCACAGTAGTTTTGGAGACTGACAACAGCAGTCTCGGTTAAACTTGTTTATTTATCCACGGAAACGCTGACGGAGCAACAATCGGCTAAACATTCTCACAGCTGCTTCCACATGTTAGGTGTCCAGTACAAAGAGCACTGTGAGTCAGCTAATAAGACTTGGATTAGAGTGTAAGATAAATGCCCAGAATTATAAACTGTAATTTGCCACTAAAGCAGAGCTGTGGAGATCTGAGGCTTAACTCCATCAAGTGACAAATCTTTTAGCTGTTCCATCGACAAGGAGCCGAGGGGCTGGGAGTGCTAATGATAGTGAATCAGGGAATGTGCTTTTACTCATTATTGTCTGTATCATTGTATCACTGCATCACTTCACTCAACCAGCACCAAAGCAGTTTGTATAGGTTGAAAGATTACTACAAAGTAATGATGATGTTGTTGTTGTTGTTGTTGTTTTAATTTAAAGAAGCAAAGTTAATATTGAAGGTGTCATCAGACTTCAGGAGAATCTGATATGACAACAGGGCCCCCAGTTAATCTGACTGACTCAAGCATACCTTCAGTTATTGTTTAGACCTTCTTTTTACATTTTCTTGTAATCATTTTTATCTTTCAGCCAGGTGAAGCAGTAATGTGCTTGAGAGGACTTTGGATTGAGCAGAAGGCTTATACACATAGTTGCCATAGGATGCTTTTTTAACTCTGTAATATTGAGGCATTCTTCACGGCGGTGTAGCACAGAAACATTGCTTTATTCTCAAAATACAATAGATATCAAGAGTTTGACTGGGAGGCACAGCCAGCACAGGCCAGGGAAATATTAATGTGGTGAAGCGAGATCACACAGGCATGCAGCAGATAGTAAACAGGCAACAGGACCCTGCATTCACTTTATCACTTTAATCTAGATTCACCAAAGCAGCGCCTGTGCTCCAGGTTGATATGAAGCACAAAGACTCGTGCAGACAGTTCAAGTACAGCATGATTTAGCACACAATACCTGTGATAATGGCAACGGCACAGAAGACAGAAACAGTAGTAATATTACTGTCATCTGGCATAGCAAAGAGAAAGGCAGCGCTGCACTCTGGAAAGTGCTGCTTCAAAGACTGCTGGTTACATCACTCGATGTGTTGCCATGACACTGTCACCAGCATCTCCTGTCGCACAGAGAGAGGAAATTAGGAGGAGGGGAGTGGAGAAGGAAGTGATTTCCACTGGTGTGTGGCATATCTGCCAGCTGGGGTGAACTAGAATGCTAAATGTATGCTTTGATGTGCGACCTTAACATGCGATGATGAGCCATAAAATGAGACGTTACATTAAAAAGGCTCAGGTGCTGGTGTCAAGCGCTCAGCTGGTCCCCGATCTTGGTTCAAGTTTAAAATCATTAGGCTGGCATTCAGACTAAGAATAGCTCAGTATCAAAAATGCAAGGCTCCTGATTCATTTCATGGAAGCCATTGCACTCATGCAGTGGGACTACCGCAGCAGAGGGCTTAGGATAAGATGCAATAAAATGAAATAAAAAGAATACAGGCAAATCTGGAGACGTTGATTCTGGCTCAACTTTTCCCACAAGGGCGACATCCAGAGCTTTATATTAAATCCAAGCCAATGCAATCAATCCAAGCACACACCAAGTAGAATCCTTTGCACTGAGTAGCATGATGAAGTAAAGCAGTGTTGCTATGATAACTTTCAAGAGTGGTGAAATCCTGTCTCAAAGGCATCTAAACTGCTGAGCTTCAAACTAGACTTAGTTTGAAGCTCAGGATATTTCATCTCCTGACAGGTAACTAGAGCGCTATACCCAAAACACATGCCACCTCTTGTTTATATTTGACGCACTAATATTATAAGCCTAAACACAGCTTTGATTTCATGCATAGATATTCAGCAAGAGTAATATTTTATCATACAGTAGCACAACACCTAGTCGAGTGGTAGTATACATACATTCTTCCTCAGCATCAAACATGTATGGAGTCATAGCACATACACTGTTAATGGGTGTTAGGATCATAGTCATCTCTTGTGCCAGTCTTGTGCCAGCGTGTAGCCAATATCAATGTCAGTGTCTGCTCTGGGTAAATGAAATGAAGCACTCTTTTTACTCGCTGCCTTCATTGAGCACCACTTGACTAACTTGAGGAGAGTGATGTGAGCAGTGTGTCGCTGAAGCTCTCGAGTCGCTGGCAGGCATTCCTCAGCACTGAAGAGCGTTAAGAATAGCACTCACTTGTCTCTCCTATATTGTCCAGCCCGTGCGGCTGTGGGGTGGTGAGCCGCACCGCTCCGTTCCAGCAGCACCGCTTTTATACGTAAAGAGTGTCAAAGGGAAAAGAAGCGCGCGCGCCCTCCGGGTGCACCAGAGCAGCTCGGCCTTGGATATATTTGGCTCTGTCAGTTTGCATACAGATCTGCAATGGTCTGCAATTAGGCTGTTTCCTGTTTGAACACAGGATATGGCAGTGCACTGAAGCTTGGCCATAGATGCTTTCAGAGACGGTGCCAGCCAGTAGCCAGGCCCTCTGAAGGAGATGCATCATTTTCATGGATCTAAAATTACACGGTGCACTAAGTTACTTTTGAGATCGCTGGTGGGAAACGGCTGGCTCACGCTCGCTGGACAAAAAGTTCAGCTACTGTCTGTCAAACAGACTAAATCACTCTGAAAGCTCTTATTAAAATGCAGGGCAAATTAAAGGGAGAGGGGAGCTGGGCAAAATTGAGCTATGAATTATACTCGACTTGTTTTGGTGCTTGATTCACCAAGTTTATTGATCCATTCTGTCGTGACTCTGTTAACAGTGGCAGTAGTCAGTCCAAAGGGAGGCACTGACCAGAATGCCCACGCTCACACTGGACTACAGCCCCTCCCATCCTCATATGAAACGCTGGAAAATATGCGCACCTACTTCCTCCTTTTTACTCACCTCCCTGCCCATTTCAACTTCCTTTTCTCTGAGCCGGTCGGAAGTGAGATGCTTTCAATGGAGCCTAGTGCGGGAAGCCTTTATTCACTTAGACTTACACCATCAAGCTGTGATAATATTTAGCATGCTGGCACAGATTTATCAGGGTCTCAAAAGATGAAGGGCCACAGTAGAAATATAGGGTGTGTGGCATTGTAGACAATCGTAACACACACACACACACACACACACACACACACACACACACACATTCAGTCTCCAGCTACACAAAAAAAGACAATAGAGCACACACTGATAGAGGCTAATGTGAGCACACATGCAGAGACACACCCTCTCAAGGACACACGAGCACCCTGCACATTCTTACATACACCTTCAGCCATGCACTTTGACACACCCAACCACACATGGCAACTGAAACCCAGATGCGCACACTCTCATCACTTGTAGTTTTACGTCTTTGTGTTTTTTTTTTATCCTTCTTTCCCTTTCTCTTTCTTTGTACCCTCCCTACCCATCCACCACCACCAACATGTCTCCTTGTCACTGAATCAAGGTCACCTTTCAAAGTCTACTAATTGGCTGCAGAAGCAAGATCCTCAGCAGACTTAGCTTACATACACCAGAGAGTTGTCTCCTACTCGGTTACGTTTCCTGAATTTCAGATTTTGCACCCAGTGACTTTATTATTGCTAGGAAAACTAGATAATTAAAAAAAAAAAAAAAAAAAAGCTACCTTACAGCGAGCCATGCATCTTGTAGCCGTCTGTTCTCAGCAGCTCATTTTGTATGTTGAGGCTACTAAAAATCAAAAACAGGGAGGATGTCTGCGCCTAGCTCTGCAGTGTTAATGTACTTGAACCACTGACAAAGACAGTGACTGTTTCAGAGCCAGGACATATTTTTAACTAATCCACATACTCAGGCACACATTTCCTCTTCTCTAGACACCATCTCTTTAAATGTTTCTTTGTTTAAGCATCAGAGTAAAAGTTCCCTTACTGCTTAACCATGCTCATTGTTTACTTTCCATCTTGTGATAATTAAAATGCCTTCCATGCCACTGATTAGATCCAAATCTGTATCGTAGTATATAACTCAAGTTTTCTCTCTATACAACTTAAATACAGTGTATGTACCACCCTAACTGTAGAGTGGGCATATAGAAGTGAAAGACAGTAAGGTCATTTCAAAAGGTCATTCACTGCCTGTGTAGGAGGTAATATGTGGTTATTTAGTTTTGGGTCACTGTGGCTCGCTTTCTGGGGGTATGCACTCAGTGTTAGCAGTGTGTATTAATGTCAAGATAGACAAAGACAGATCAGTAATTAGGGCTGGGTACTGCCAATGAAGTTATTTAATTCTGATCCCCAAGGTCCCAATTTGATTCAGTTCTCACTTTCAGTAATGATCAAGTTAATGATGTTTCACTTCTAATATCAATTTTGCTCGACTGGTAGAAAAGTAATGCTGTAAATTGTACCTCTAATCTGGTGCATTAGGAAAGATATTTACTTTTTTACATTACAAATGGGCAGACATACTGTAAAGAGTCATGAAAGATTGATCTTTGGATTTTATGGATTATTTTTTCTTTTCTTTTTTTATCAATAATAATCTGTACTAACTGTATATCTCATTCTTTCAAACAAACAGGTGAATGGATATATTTCCAATGCCTAATCTCTTTTTTTTGTTTGTTTGTTTTTTCACAGCTCTGATGGTACTAGCTGAAAACTGACCGCTACCTGCCTGAGGACACCTGCTGCCAAATTCCCTTCATCATGTCTGGGATCCACGTAAGTGCAGCACAACTTGTTTTTCACCTTTACCTATACAATGTACAGGTGTGCCACAAGTAACACTTCCAACAACGCGTTTCATACAGGTTGACACATCTAAGTAAGAAGCTTCTGTGTTTCAAAGATAACTACAATCTACTATGTAGCTGTACCATGTGTCATTACTTTTTTCCCTTAAACTGGAGAAGGGTGATGTGAGGCTCTGTAGCTTCATATTGTATGTTTAATTTAAGTTGAATAGAATTGTACAATGCCATTTATATTTGTATATTATCTCCAATTTTTGAATAAAGTTTGGGTAAGGAAGAAAAAAAAAATCAGGTTCAGGCCTCATGCTCCACCCACCACAATTGCCGCTGTCCCCAGGTTAACAGGTGAACCAGGAGATCCAGTAAACACCATTAGCAGAGGAAACATTAAGAGACTTTGTGCATGTTTGAGCTTCACTCAAGAGTTTCAAGGAGTTTATTGTGTTTTTAAAATCAATGATTAGAAGATGTATCACAGCAGTAAGTGCACTTCATTAATTATGTTGTTTGCTAGCTGTGGCTGAAACAGTAGCAGTGGCCGGTGCTAATGCAAACTCTCACCCTCTGTGTAGACATGGTTGTGGTAACTACTGGCTGATTGGCCCTCAGTCAGGAAGATAATGTGAATTTTATGTCACTTGTTCTATTTGAGCAATGGAGATTTCTTTTTTTTAATATATAAAAAAAAAAAAAAAGACTTGCTGTGCATCTATAGTAGCATTGTACTTATTAAACTGATGCCATACTAAAAAACCTTATTTAACACAGTTATCTAACTTATTATACAATGTAAATGAAGGCAGTGAGGTAGAAAAACTTATTTAAGTAACTTATTATCGAACTAATTTATACAATGTAAAACCAAGGTAGCATTCGTCTGATTCGTCTGAAGAATCTTTGAATCCTCCACAATAATTTTGTGGGTTGATGAGAGGAGGATGAGGCTACGGCTGTGGAGTCTGTTGGTTTTTCTTCATCAGAAAACCGCACAGCTAGATCTTCATCTTGTGTGACAGAACATGCTTCTCTTTCAGAAAAGCAGGCAGCTCCCTCTCTTCATTACAGGAGAGATTATGTAGCTCTCCATCAGAATACAAGGTGACTGGGTATTTTGCCGAGTCTTCCGTTGGGAGAATATTGATTTGATTGATTTGATTGATTGATTTTTCCTTCTTAAATGTCAGTTGTTGTAATATTTACAGTGAAGGAGCTGATGCATACTCCGTCACACGTGTCATTGGAATGACAGTGTGCAGAGAAAATCCATGTATAGCTCTATGTAAGTCAATAAAGCATTTTGAGGTCACATGTTTGATATGGAAAGTTTGTTCACTCTCTAGATGAAAACATTATACTGTATCACACTCCTTCATGTTTTCTGAGGGCTTCTGACGGTGCTGATCACTGCATCTGTTTTCAACATCAAGGATCGACTTTAATGCTCAGTAATTTCTTCATTGTTCAGTCCACGCTGTTTTTCCTTTCCCACACTGAAGCTTCCTAATTAATGATTAACTGTGAAGCTTGAATCCATACCTCACTCACATGACCCCATACTCAAAGCTGTTATAGGGATAACAATCCATTTTAAGTTAGAAGAAGAACAGTAAAAACTCCCATCATTCATCACTTAAGCATCTTGTTTTGTCCAACCAGCAGTTTTTCAATCTCCTTGAGACTACTCGCTTGTATAAATGCTCTCCAACGTGCACCTCCACATGTGTTGGTGCGTGCAAACACACACTTGCAAACACAAGATAGCCCGTGCAAGACATGGAGGTGCTGAAATAAATCCCTATGTCTGGCTCTGTGTTAATGCACATTGCTGGTGTGCACACCACACATCCATCAAAGTGCTCAGCTCAGGTTTGGTGGTTTCACATTACCAGGCTGTCTCAGTGGTTTAACTGATGCCTTAGAGTGGGATTACTGTCTCTCCTACATCCTCTGCCTTCACATGTCCTTATCGATCCAGGCTGTTTCCATCTGTCACAGCACAGTCTTTCACTGCTGTCAGTCAGGTGAAATTCTTCAAAAGCATCACCTTTTTCAGGAATTTGTAAAGACCGTTGTGATCTCACTAAAAGCTTTGAATTACACAATAATACGCAAGACATTTCAGTGTTTTCCTGCTTGAGTCAGGCTGTCATACAAGTGCTGAATTTATTCTCCTTTTATGTGTTTTTTTTCTCTCTCTAGAGCTCTGAACTTTCCATTATGTATTTGTCAGTCAGTGGATCTAAGTTGCATGTAATTAATCATGTTGTCATGCCACAGTCACAGCCATGCCAGATTATTCAGAGTGTTTGAGTCTCAAGACTCTGACATGACAGCCTGTGGTTTTTTGCTGCATAAATGCAGGACTGAGTCAGTGTGGTCCTGACTTTCCATTGTTGCCTGTCGAGTCAAACGGTGTCTGTGAAGATGTCATAAGGCCGTTGACCTTCTTAACCCAGAATATTTTGTGGAGCAGAAGAGTGACCTGCTGGTTGTGTTACCAACCAACAAAAGGTGAAAGATTTAGTAACGACGGTGCCCCTATCAGCAACCCACCAATCTGACATGAATGTCACTTCAGGAGTGAACTACATTTGGATGGTGGTGTATATCCTATTGTCAGGCAATGATGGCACAGTTTATGTGCCTGACCCTGGAATACTCCACTGTGCCATTTAAAAGTATTCAGTCATCAGATTCCTACATTACTGAATGTTAAGTGGCAATTTTCCTCGAGGAACCAGACTTGTGAAAAAGCCTTTGTTGTCTCTTACAATGAATGTAACTTGAAGTTGAAAATTCACCTGATTTCCTTCCCCAGTTGATCTCTGTGTTGCAGTTTCTCTGGTAATACATTCTCTCCGGCAAAACCAATCTTCATAACTAAAGTGATGTGCTTTGGTGCCACACGTGGAATTAATAACGGTGTGTTTCTCTGAATCTACGTAACCCTCAGACACGGTTGTCAGGAGTGGTCCAAGCTCATTATGCCATATACTGACTGAGACTGCATCAGACACACACGCTGCTGTACTGTGTGTTGTCAGGAATAAAGCAGCTTGCACGAGGACCCTGCTCGCTCACTCACATCTGCTGCTTTGTACTCTGGCTTTTTTCATTTCATCTTATTGACTCTATTCAGGCACATTTTTGATCACACGTCTGGGCTGGTCTACCGGTACAAACCGAATACACTCAGCTTTCTTATCCCTGCTGTCATTTACATTTGTATTTTAGCTGTGTAGCTGCCGCTTCTACTGTATTCAGAGTGACTGACAGGCAAAGAGGGCAGCTGCTCTACAATATAGAGCTTTAAGAGCTATGCTGAGTTTCAAAGCAAGCCACTGGTAAGGAGTGAATTTCTGAGGTGGTCACTGTGGTGTAGTGTCTGTACTTAATGTTGGCAGAGACCCACACTTTGTATCCTATAGGCTGTCGAATCAAGAAGTCTATAGCTAGTTGGTGAGATTCATTTTGATGAAGTGACGTGGTGGAAATTTACTTTTATTCCACATAACTAAATGAGATAGTTGTAATGATGGACAATAGAAAGACCTACCGTCTCAAGTTCTGCCTCCATGTTGCCTTTGAATTGCATATTTAAATCTATTCATTTGTAAGGTTGTTGATCATATAGATCACAACATAAATATTAAGAGTGCACTCATCAGACAGAAATAGAAATTAAATTTACTAGTGTTTTATGTGAACAGACATTGAGACCCGCTTCTTTTTAAACATCTCCAGAATTTAATTTGTCAGCAGTCATGACAGCATGGCTGGTATTGTTTTCATATTGTGAGTCTGTCTCTGTGTCATCATGGCAAAATGTGGCTGTGGAGACAGCTACTGTAGCTGTACCACAGAGGTGGTTTTGTGAACTTTCACAGATGTTTATATGTCTGTCTGTGGACAGATTTTGTCACCACGACAGCGTCATAACTCTGCATGATACAGCCATGAAACTTTACATGTGTGTATTTGAAATCAAGAAGATGGGTGTGGTCCAGCCCACGAGCGTAGGCTACTGAATTTTCTGGTAATAATACAGAAATAACTGCTGAGTAATCAAGGTTAGAACATCGACATGCTGACGGGTGTGACAGCTGGTGTGATCCCACCGCAACATAGTCTCCATTTATTTTAGTTTTATTGGGTTTCATGTAATTGACTGTACAAGACAAACACACACAGTTCACTGTAGGTTATGACTGACCTCTTTGGAATATGAGTGGAAACATACAAGCATGGGAAGACTCCACAAACTCCACAAAGACACATTCAAACCTATGACTGTCCTGCTGTGAGACATGTGGCATGTCCCTCCTCACTGACTTGTCACCTCTGGTTTTGATTCTGGTGCTGAGTAGTAGTAGTAGTTTCTCAAATAACTCATTTAAGCTTTTCAGACTGCAGAGTTAAATCACTGTGATTAATGTTGGTTCCTCTCTGTCCTGTGTAATTCAGGCACCATGGTCGACTGGCACAGAGTGTGTAGCCAAGTACAACTTCCAGACTGCCAACGAACAGGACCTTCCCTTCTGTAAAGGAGATGTACTGACCATCATTGGAGTCACCAGGGTAAGGAAGCTGGTAGTAACATTTGATACTGTAGTTTTTCCAGGTACAGCTCATGTACCAAATATGAGAAATTGGTGCTTTATAAAGATGGTTAAATGGCTCTCTGTCGCTTTCAGTATAAGATGTATGAGACTGTAAACTGTTCCTGACCTACGTCTTTGTTGATGTCTCTGAGACTGATCGAAAGTCAAGTGTATTAATGAAAACAAGCTGAATGGAGAGCTGCTTCTTCTGGCTTGAAATAGCCAGTGCAGCCATTTCATTACTGTTTCAGAAAACAGTAAAAACAATTACTGAAAGTGCTGTGTGTCCTATCTCATAGTAGCTATAGTGTCACCATTAATATATCTACTGTTAGATGATTGATACTCACTTTTTGTATTTCATTTTATGTTCAGCTGAGATCTGGTAGCAGCAGCTCATAGTGAAAGTACGCCGCTCGAAGATTGTCAGATAGTACAGCAGCCCTCACTGTTTGCAGCATCTTATTCCCAAAAATATCTGATTGAATCAGCGGTGATGAAGTGGATTGCAGCAAACATTCTGTACCGTGTACAGAGCACTGTAGAGCTCCAATCCCAGTGCTTTACCTCTGCTACTGAATCAGTGTATTTAGGAAATGGTTTTGATTTATGTTAAGATGACAGCATATCTCAATTATTAAGGTTGTGTTGTCTCATGTTTGCCCCCCCCCCCCCTTTAGGATCCCAACTGGTACAGAGCGAGGAACACGGTGGGCAGAGAGGGCACCATCCCAGCTAACTATGTCCAGAAAAGGGAAGGAGTCAAGTCAGGAGGGAAACTCAGTCTTATGCCGTAAGTACCAGAGAGGCGTATGTGTGCGTGTGTGCATGCGAGCGTGCATGTGCATGTGTGGGCTATCTATGACTTTCTACTCACACTCAAACATTGTTTAAGATAATAGCTGTAGACTGTTGTCACGCAAATATTGCACTTTTGATTTAAAATTAAAGGGAAAGTTCCAAAGCGTATTAGACAGTATTATCAAAGGTGATAACTGGAGAGATGGTTTTGTCTCTGTTCACCTTTTTTTTACTTTTAAGTGTGAGAACAAGTTGTTGTGATCCCTGTAGCAAGTAAAACATAGTGTTGATTTCAAAACGTCAGACACAGCATCAAAAGAGGGAAACTCCATCTCTTACAGTCTTTTGGTCTTTACAGTTCCTTCTCTCAATGCTGTCTGGCAGCCGCAGCGGCCAGGCCCAGCTGCACAGTACTTTTGAATTGCGCTATTTGAAACTGCTGCTATTTCAAAAGGAGGAAAACTTAAAGAGAGGCATATGCAAATGAAAGGAAAGGAGGGGAGCTGAGAGCACACTGACTGCTGCAGCTTTTACACTCGACAGATTAGTAGAAGATTTTTATTTCCAGTGGTAAATGTCAAGAAGTGAAGAATCAGAAGAGAGCAGTGATGCACTGCGAGATATGGAGCAGAGTTCAATCTGTCAGTATTCCATGTTGTGTCAGAAGAAAATAAGTTGCAGCTGTTGCTGGGGGATATGTTAGATTTAGTATCAGATAATATTCATTAGCTCATAATTAACCACTCTCAAACATTGTGTGACAACACACTGAACTGTGCTCGTGCTCCACAGAGGAAATCTTTACACTGCGAGGGGAGTTTGGCCATGGTTCAATAATCATGAGCAGGTCGGTCTCTTCAGCATTGTTCATGGAGCTCACAACAGTTGGTGGTGTGACACTGTAACACTGAAGCAGACTTTGACCTTCTTTGTCTCGCTTCATCTGCTGCTGCTGAAAGTTTGACTCTCTCCCACTCTCCACTTGCACTATATTTAACATGGCGTGGACAGGGAGCAGTCTGATTAGCCCTGCTCACTGTATACATTACTGAAGTCAAAATCTAGCTGCAACTTTACTATAGCTGTGAAGAGATTTACTTCAGCTAGGGAAATATAGACTGTTGATTGCCAACACAATTAATATACAGTATATAAAGGACTGTTGTGCTCACATTCTGGTTACATTTGCTGACCCTGTGTTCTCACTGCATAGTAAAGTTCCTCTGGACCGGAGGCATCAGCTGTAACCCGCAGGGACTTGTTGATTTAGTTATGTATGACTAACAGATGTCTCAGATCAGACCTCTCCCTCTCCTCTGGGTCACATAAGGGTTCAGTCCTGGTCTTCTGTCCCATGCTCACCCTGATTTTTGTAAACTCAGCAGTGGATACAGTCCTTGCCTCCCTTGCTGGCATTGAACAGCCTGATCTCTTTGCTGCCCCCATGTGGCTGACATCAGAGGCAGATTCCAGCACCACCCTAAAGAAAGCTGGGGTGTTCTGCTTCCTGGTTTCCTGTTGTTTCTACCAAGTTGTTTACCACATGTTTTGGCTGTGATGTAATTTAAAAAAAAAACTGCAGCTAATTTCTATGGACAGAAGAACCAGTGTGTGTCCTGACCAAGGGGTATGTATCTCTCTGGGCCATCCATGCTTGGCGCTTACTCCCAGATTAGTGGGAGTTAAGGAGCTGCTGTCCATCGGAGAAGCTGCCTGCACTGATCTAATCAACTCAAACCCATATTAAGCTGCTTTTCCACAAGGGCCTCGCTGTCTGAGGAGGCCGAGTACGAAGAGGAGGAGTAGGAGGTGGAGGAGGGAGTGACGGAGGCTGCCACGGGAAAATGGGCTAAATCAATTATGGCTGTTGATTACCACCCATTCACCAGCCAAGACGGATAGAGAGACCCTGTGGGCTGATAGTGTTTGCGGCTAACGCAACATTTCACACAAGGAGCAACATACATTGATGGTATGATGCACATGTTTGTGGTTTAGGTTGCTGGGATGGCAGTGTATTTGACCTCAGCCGCAGGTCTATAGACAGAAAAGAGGTGATGTTGAAGTCCAGATTCCATACAATAAGTGTTTGTTGTAGTTTGCCTGTATTTTAAAAGGAAAATTAGCCGCTCTATTACATGTCAACATTTGCATATTACAAGTAACATTTCACAGTGAGGAATATCTGTATTAGCATAGAGGAGATTTGTGAAGAGCAGGGAAGCATGGAGCAGTACACGAGAGAGTAATCCATCCATTAGCCTATAGATGTATCCCATAGGCCATATGGTGAGGCTAAAGCAGGCTTATGCAGCTAGCTTCTAATTCAGGAAGCAAGAGCTTTATTTGTTGTTAGTTCAAGCCAGCAGGACTCTGAACAACTTTTTCATTGAGCCCAAGCCCAAGTTTCTTTTCCTCTTTTTACTCCAAAGTGTGTTTAATAGCCAGCCTATCTCCTGGTGACTTGGTTGTGTCCTATTCACCACATCTTCTGAGCAGTTTTTGCATTTTCCTGTTATTGCAATGCCTGTGTGTCAGTTTCCGACTCTGCCCTGAGGCTTTGTGTGTGTGTGTGTGTGTGAGCACCACATTTCCTGTTGTTTGGGTTCAGGTACTTTTTGTGTTCAGTGACTCCTCAAGACGAGACAGACCCCGCCCCTGCTCCAGTCGAGCTGAACAGACTGGAAGTGCTGCCGGCTTCCCATTACCGCCCCACTCTTGTTTTTCACTTCTTACCTATCACAGCCCACAGTCCTGTGGGCTAGGTAAGAAGAAGTGGAGCCTTCTGTTTAGTTGAACTTGCAAATCAGTTCAGTGAAAATGGAAACGTTTGTGATCAGATGTTGGTGGAGGATGTTGGTCTGTCTGAAGCTGTTAACACTGATATAAGTAACATACACAGATCAAACTTCTCTTTTCCATCATTGTGAAACGAAGAAGCATTTGTGTGGTCATGCAAACCATCAGCTTCAGTATCTCAATTAGTCTCCAGTGTCACTCTTTTTTCCCTCTTACTTTTTTACTTACTTTGTCTTGTCCGTCCCTCTCTGCCTGTCCTCTCTCCCTGTAGCTGGTTTCATGGGAAGATAACTCGAGAGCAGGCCGAGCGGCTCCTCTACCCTCCAGAGACGGGCTTGTTCCTGGTGAGGGAGAGCACCAACTATCCCGGCGATTACACCCTGTGCGTCAGCTGCGACGGCAAGGTGGAGCACTACCGCATCATCTACCACAACGGCAAGCTCACCATCGATGAGGAGGAGTACTTCGAGAACCTCATGCAGCTGGTGGAGGTGAGGGACATCAGGGAGCGTAGCTGCCATTCAATCTCCTATTATTTTCTTTACATAATACTCTTCATACCCATAATACCCTTGGCTTTCAGTGCGGTAGCTGAAAAGGATAATTGCTTGTCATTATCTGTGTCATTTGATTGGCGTTCTCTAAAGTTAATAACAGAAAAATCTCAAAGGCTCAAAATGTTGAGAAAGAGACTGTAAACAAAGTGCTTTGTAAGAAAGTCTCACCTTTGACCTCTCCTGCACATCCTGTCTACAGATGTCCTTAATGTTGATGAGAAGTAGGCCAACATTTCAGGCTGCGGCTGCTGCATGCAGTGCTCTCTGTCCTAAAGCAGCAGTTCCACAGGCTTTAGTCCACATCAGGAGTTTCTTCTTCTTAAGAAGTCCACATGTCAAAATGTCCTTCGGCTGAATCAAAAATCACCCCCAGTGTATGACTAGTGTGTCTAGGTTAGAAAAAATGGAACATGTAGGTTAAAGTGTACCAGTGTATGTGTGAATGGGTAAATGTGAGCAGTAGGTTGTGAAGACAAGATAACAATAATATAAGTGCGGCTCATTTACCACATTTTTTTTATTTTCAGCCTACAGTCCGTCATCTGACAGAAAGCTTGTCTTAAAAAAACTCCTCAAAAAGTTAGAATAAGAAACAGTCTCATGACAGTGTGTTTTCTTTTTTATTTGCAATTCTAAAAAATAATAATTGCTGTGATTTAACTGCGCTGCTGTACGAGTACATAACTTCGTAGACACAAATACATAAACACATTTGATGTCCTGAGGGAATTTCCCTAAAAAAAAAAACCTAAAAAAAAAAAAACTGATATGCATGTTCACATTCTTCAACAAGCTGTCTGATCCTCTCACTCCCTGCCTGTTATCTGAAAGCTAGTTCAGAGTGTGGAAAGGGGAAGACAGGAGACAGGATAGCAGAGAGAGAGAGAGAGAGAGAGAGAGAGAGAGAGAGAGAGAGAGACAGAGGGAGGGGGGGCTTTCATCCTCACAGATAAAGAGTGGAGCTCGACTGGCAGCTATCACACTGTTAATTGGACCTCATCTCTTTGCCTTGCGGGGTGTTGGAAGTGGACGACAGGAATGTGCCAGCTGGCTCTGAGACTATCTACATCCCTGGTGCATTCTTGTTATCATCAGCTCCCCACAATCTCTATCTTTCTATCCTGCTCTCTTTCTGTCTCTCTCTTCCCCTCTCTCTTGTTCACACACTCTGGGCTTGGTTCTGCCTCCACTTCCTCTCTCCACTCTCCGCCTCCCACCTCCCTCCTTCTCCTGTTCTTCTCACATGCCCTCGTGTATACCTGGCATATTGCTTTCTCTCCGCCTGTCTTTGTTATCCATCTCAACCTCTTACCTTGCTTCTCCTGCCTTATATTTCATTCAGTCTTTGTATATCTTCATCCTCTCCTGTCTGCACCCCCCCCTCCCTCTCCCTCTCTCTCTCTCAATAATAGCCTATGAGAGGATTCCTTGAATTCTTGCGTGTTTTTCCAGCTTGTTCTTCTGCTCTTATTAGCCTGTCACAGCAGGCTTCACATAGACCTAAATATAGACATGCACAGTATATATACAAAAATGTATACCTCCCTCCTTTTATGTATGTTAGTTACATGTGTCAGTTGTGGTGAAGTGATGGCTTCAGATGGTATTGTAGAGGATGTAAGAGCACAGTGAATGTATTGTCAGCTACAATGCCTGTTTGTATTTTTACTCAGTGGTTACATCCCTTTCTCTTATTATATAGGAGGAGCTTCCCCGGGACCATTGTGTACTAAATTTAAATATATGTAAACACACACACACTTATATGATAGAAGAACAATACAGATGTAATAACACATAATGTTGTAGCCACATCACAGTAGCATGCTAAATACAGTCAGTGTGTGTGTAAAACTGGAGCAACCCTTCCTTCACCATGCTGCTCCCTGGTGGTTGGAACAGTAACTCACACTGTGGTCAACTGTGCTGTGTTGCAGTTGTGTAACTAGGTTTTGTCTGTGGAAGAGCTTCTTCTTTTTCTGTTTTACTCATTCAGTGAATCAGTGTCTTTCTGGCAGATCACTGAGATTACACAGGAAAGCAAATCTCTTTGTGACAGCTATTTGCCTCATACATTCTCATTCATCTGTCGACCTTTCTTGGATCATCAATACAAAAATCAGCAAAATAAGATGTCTGCCTGATTTATTACTGACATTAATTGGATGGGACCAGATACTGACTGGGATTCTTTGATTTCTTGTTTTTTGTCGGGGGTAAAAGGTCAAATGCGTTGACCTCTCCCACACCCACACTCTTGCTGCTGGTTCCCAAAGGTTTACACGTCTCTCAACACCACCACATTTATATGAGTGTCTTGCAACAGCTTTGGATTTACATTTATGTTAACTTAAGTTTTGCCAAAGTTTTGTGTGAAATATTAGTTGATTATAACTTAGTCATCATGTTTGCTAATATAGTCATTTTGATTTTCAGCAGCAATAGCTGATAATAAAACAAACTCTGGCTCCTCCTCCTCTTTTATTCCGTCTTTTGTATGGAAATTAGGCAGTGGTTCCATCTCCCGCAGGACAGAACCCTTAAACTTTGATGCGTGTTGATAAAAGTTGAACCTTTCATGTTTAATTTCTTTGGTGCTTGAAAACACCACTGATGTGCAGGATGCACATATCAAATAGCGGGAGCTCCTCACATCAACTCCCAGCACAGTCTGAGGCCTCTTTTCATCACCACCTTCATGTTCAACTGTGGAGAGCAGCTGAAAACATCAGCACACATTTCTGTTTTATATTTCAAAAGCTTGTCTACAGCCTCACCAATCAGGATTAATTCATGAACAACAGTCCCTGATCACACAGCTGGGTCCACGATGGAGGGAGTCAGCAAACTTCTACACATCAGATTGTTTTAAACATGAAAACATGGATTTTCAAATTGTTTTCTGACATTTAAGCACACAATTTCCTCTTTCTGCTTTAAAGGGTTTACATGTAATCTTCTTTTCTTCTGTCTCCAGCACTACACCAAAGATGCTGATGGCCTTTGCACCAGGCTGATTAAACCCAAGCTGATGGAGGGAACAGTGGCAGCGCAAGACGAGTTCTCCAGGAGTAAGAACACACATGGCACATTACGCTGCACTATAGTGACACAGATGCACACAGGGGCTTTATTGTGCTTGTGTGCACATGCACACAATAAACAGACAAAGCCTGCATTCCCTTTAAAGCTTTCTATCATCCCTGTCCTAATTGCATTAATCAACAGTGAGTAATTAATCTTTTCGTGTCTGGGGACGCCTGCTGGGCTTCAGCAGCTCTCAAGGTCAATCTGAGTCTTCCTATACTTCTGTCTCCATTCCTCCTCATGTACACATCTGACTCGGCAAATTCTTACACCAGAAAACTGAAAAATATATAAATGTAGTAATAAATCAAGACTTTTTCTCCCAAATGAGAGATCCATCATTCATAAAGTGGGACTTCTGCTCCAACCAGAAGATAGATGCTATGGATGTGAAAACTCGCCACTGAATATTTTAATGCATTTGTTGAATAGTTTAGTAGGTCTGTGTCTTTCATGTCTTCAACTTTTTACTTTCAATGTTATAAAGTAGTTCAAATAACAATAAATGTGAATTATTCCTGCCTTCCAAATTACATAGATTTTCCCTGGAGGGTATGTGGTGATATATTAGTGGTTGATAGTCAGGCAGATGATTTTATTCTTTGGCTGTGAGGTCTGCTAAGTGTCCTCTGTCCTCTCTTGGCAGGCGGCTGGGCCTTGAACAGAAAGGAGCTTAAACTGATCCAGACCATTGGCAAAGGGGAGTTTGGCGGTGAGGAATTGAATTTTCAATGATCTCGACATCGTTTAATTTCATTCATCTGAGCCATAATAACAGAAACGAAGGTCAACTTGGAATATTGTACAGAGTGTTCACCTTGTCTGCGTCCTTTTGCAGATGTGATGGTCGGAGACTACAGAGGGACCAAGGTGGCGGTCAAGTGTATCAAAAACGATGCCACAGCGCAGGCGTTCATCGCTGAGGCCTCTGTCATGACGTAAGACCCTGCAGCTCTACCTTTACCTTCCACACCACCTGTGAAATATTGGTTTGTGTCTGTGGGCTAAAAGGCATTTTGTCCCCTTTAAAATCTAACCTCTGTCACTGCCATCAGGAGTATTTTTAATGTTCTCTTTAATTCTAACTCCACTTTTTTGCCACTGTTTCTGTGTTTGTCCAGGCAACTGAGGCACAACAACCTGGTGCAGTTGTTAGGGGTAATTGTTGAGGAGAGGGGCAGTCTCTACATTGTCACAGAGTACATGGCCAAGGTCAGAATCGCCAACACTACAACCTTAAGAAACATCTAATACTTCATTCACAAGGCCTAGAATGCATAGAAACATTTGAGAATGGTTTTGAATATTAAAGCTAATATCAATAATAACCAAATAGCTGCATTTGTGAATTGAGCTCAGTTGAGAACACACAAGACTTTTTATTTATCCCACATATGGGACATTTAGGAAAGGCACACTGGATGAAGTCATTGTCCTCCAGATGCTGTATTCATGGTGTGAACTGTGTCACAGGGCAGCCTAGTGGACTACCTGCGCTCTCGAGGGCGGACCGTGCTCGGTGGAGACTGCTTACTCAAGTTCTCGCTGTGAGTCTTTTCATCTTTGTTCAGTCACTTAATAAATTTGTTCAAAAAGACAAATGTTTAATCAGCCCGGGCCCGGAGCTAAACTCTTGCTCTGTAGATGACAGCATTTGAAATGAATTTCAAAACAACAGTGTCACGCACTTAACTGTCAACATAAAAGAAGCGTTTTGTTTACTCGAGCGACCATCATGCGGCTTGTTTGCCTCAATACAAGGCTACTTTATCTGCAAGTCAAGTGCCTTAAAGTCTTCATTTAACAGCCATTTAGCTCGTGCCATAACCCTCACACACAAGTTAAAATGAGCACAGCCATTACTCTCAGATCAGTAGGCATAAATACACAGGGAAGAATTTCGTGATTCATTCTCAGTGCCATGTAACCCCGGGATGAACTTGTTAGAGGATTGCACGGGAATAAGTGTTAACTGGATGAGCATAAAATGAGCAGAGGGGGAACTTAAGTCAAGAATTTTCTGACTTAGCTCCTTTTCAATGAAAACTCATCTGGAAAATTCTTGTTGGACTTTTGACATTTTAAATCAGAGTCTGGGTTTTTCCTCTCAACGCCACCATCTTTATGGCATTAATTCAACTTCCACTATAGTCGTCATTTATCCTGGTATAACAGTTGCAACCACAGCCACAGACCTGTCCACCTACAGCACATTTATCTCGCTCACCCAGCCCTCACTCATCATCACCATCATCTCTCCTATCAGTGACGTGTGTGAAGCCATGGAGTACCTGGAGGCCAACAACTTCGTCCACAGAGACCTGGCAGCTCGTAACGTGCTGGTGTCCGATGACAACATCGCCAAGGTTAGCGACTTTGGCCTCACCAAGGAGGCCTCCTCTATACAGGACACTGCCAAGCTGCCCGTCAAATGGACCTCCCCAGAAGCACTAAGAGAGAAGGTGAGGGCGGATGTGTCGATGCTTCCTTACTATTTGTTTTCACCTACTTCAGCCTGAGCACCAAGCTGGGAAGATTTAAACTGGGAGGACAATACTTGAGGAAGGTTGACAGCATTTTTTGGTATCAATATTAATCTTGTTGACACTGCTCTGACATAAGTTTCAAGAGGAATCTTATACCTTAACTATGCTACATTTTCACCTTAATCAAGCAGCTTTGGAGTAATTGTGATGGTTAGATTAATGACTTGTAACTCGTTACACGGAGAATGGAGGCTCTTGGCCGAAAACCAACCTTGCAAGATCAGTGCCTCCGACCCGGTGTCCCAGCTCTAGTCTCAGCAGCGCTGTGACACAAACATGCCCCGTAACCCATAATCTTTTGTTTATGACAGATAAGACTACACAAATATACACATTGTAACGCGTATGTAACATTATCCACTGCTCCATGGATTGCTTTCTCGTCAGCGTCATTGAAAACAAATGCACATGGCCAGGAGGGGGGGTTAGCAAAACAGCGGAAAAGCGACCGGACTTGCATAGTTCCCCTTTAATCGAGAAAAAACAAACATCAGACCTCATGTGAGAACATTTCATTCTCTCATTCTCTCATGTGTTTCCATTCACGTTCACCGGACCTTACCTGTAGCAAACCTGTTGTAAAAAAGTGTGTTTCAGCTTGATGAACATCACATGAGCATGAGTGAAGTGCATGTTCACAACCCAAGCGGGTAAATTATTGAAAGCTGCCTGTTCCTCTCTGTATGTGGAAAAGTTTTATTTGCAAAAAGGGTGTCAAAGATTAGAATGAAAATTTCCACACTGCAGAGTTTGAAATGAAAAATCAACAGATTAAAAAAAAAAAAAAGTGGCAGTGTCGACAGTTGCGTTAGTGGAGCTAAAACAATTTGAACAGATGATACAGCTGCCAGCGCCTTGTCATCAGAGCAGCACCGTACTGTGATAGAAGTAAAAAGGGAATGGTTTCATATTTAGAGACATTAAATGCTACAAGAAGTCTGTGGAAGACTGTAACAGAGTTGGATGAGATAATACACTGTTGGTACTGTCAGGCAGTTGAACTGTACAACTTGCTAATTGCATGACCATGGTATTAGAAAGTGCATTTGTGTCATTTATTTTTAAACTTTCAGGGATTCCCATTCTTAATTCAAGAGGAGAAGCTGACTATTAGAATATGACTCATACAACAGATCTTGTTTTTTCTAAGTGTGATAAACTTGGCAAATGCACTGAGTTCTTTAATCCAGTCACTTGTGCCAATTAAGAATGAATCTTGAATCTTGAATCTTGATTCTTGTGTCACTTGGGATGTGGTACACTTGCATTGTATTCATGAAACAAATATGATGGATGTTAGCTAATAGTTAGTTAATTGCTGCACTTCAGTGGACTGAAGTTTCTGTAGCAGCAGCAGTTGCTCTCTGTAGTGGCCGCTTTCTTCTTCTTTCACTCTGCAAATGTAAACTCTCTACAGCCTGTGCTTACGTGGAATCCTGTTTGAACATGCTCAGTTTTACTTATTACATTTTTTAATATAGACTCCAGCAAAAATATCACAGTACGATAGCTTTTATTATTGTCATATTCACATATCCTCGCTTGAACTCCTGAAATAGCACTAAACAAACAAAACAGAGACTTGCTTTTTATGGACAGAGGAAGACAATAAACCCAGCTGCCTTCTGATGAACATGGGAATTTATGAACCTCTTTTTTTTTTTTTTTTTTTTTTTTTGTGTCCAACAGAGGTTTTCCACCAAGTCGGACGTCTGGAGTTACGGAATCCTACTTTGGGAGATCTACTCCTTTGGGCGCGTGCCTTACCCTAGAATTGTAAGTACCTGAACACTGAGTCTCTGTGGATCACTGAGGTCTGAGGTGCACCAGCAGATGGCAGGCTTCATTGCAGGGACCAGTGTTTTTATTTATTTATTTTTCTTCTTGGAATAAAACGTCTTGTGCCATCGGAGTTGACCTCAAAATAATTAGATTTATGCCATTTAACTGCTGGAGCACATCATGAAAATGTGACACTTAATGTGCTGCAAAATTCAGAATTTAATTACTACACCACTTCACCTCTCGTCACATTTCCATTCCCACACTTAGTCATTGTAGAGAGTAACCTTTGAAGTCGAGTCGGTTACGTCAGCTCACTTGGCGCCTCTGCTCTGTTTGTGTGTCTCAGCCACTGAAAGAGGTGGTGCCCCGGGTAGAGAAGGGATACAAGATGGACGCCCCAGACGGCTGCCCGCCCGTGGTGTATGATCTGATGAAGCAGTGCTGGACCCTGGACCCCGTGGTGCGGCCCTCCTTCCGCATGCTGAGGGAGAAGCTGCAGCATATCAGAGCCAAGGAGCTCTACCTGTGAAGAGGAGGCGTGTGAGGGGGCGGGTAGGGGGGGAGAGGAGGGTGGGGGCGAGACGCAGCCGAGCGCAACTGTACAGTGGGAGGAGGAGGAGGAAGAGGAAGAGGAAAAGAGGGACCACAGCGCCTTCCTCTTGCCTGCCCAGCCTGTTGACCTGTGGGACTGCCTTACTGTGCCCCCCTCCCCTGACCTCAGACGTCCACCAGCCGTCCTCTGCTTCCATATAAGGACTGTTTTCCTGTTTGTGTTGTATAGCTTTTGCCAGACAGTTTCCTCTTCTCTTGATGGGCCACTGTTCTTCCCTCCTTCTATACCTGCTGCTGCTCACTCACTCTCTCTCTCTCTGTCTCTTCTCTCTTGGTCCAAGTTTTCTCATCTTCCTGTACCTGGAAGGTCCCTCCTCTTTTCTTAAGTTTTCCCTTCCCACCTCCTCCTCCTCTCCTGAACATGGCATTAACTGGAGGGGAGGCTGGCCTTTTCCTCCACGTTTGTCAGGTGCTCTTTCTTCTTCTTCTTCTTCTTTTTCTTCTTCTACTTCTTCTTCTTCTTCTTCTTCTCCCCCCCCCACCCCTCCATCATTCCTGGTTCTCTGTAACACCATGTGGCTCTGCATGCCTTTCAGCCCAGCTTTCTGTCATTCCATCCTTCCTTCCTTCAATCCCTTCCCTCCCTCCCTCCCTCCCCTTCGGCGTGGTGTCAGGTGTGGGGCCTTCGCTCTGTGCCAAAGTGCCTCCAGTCTACAGAGCTCCAGACTTCCCTCCAGCACTTCTTTCAATTGGACTGTTGTGGTTTATTTTGTTTTTAATTACTTTTTTTTAAAGAAACTTTTTTTTATTGCTTTCTTTTTTTCAGGGAGGTTATCAAACCATTTTTTAAGTGTTGTCTCCCCCACCTCCACCATGTCCCCATCGGACTGAATTATTATGTTTTTTTGGTTTGTTTTTTCTAAGTGTCCAAGAAGAGCGCGAATAGGAAGAGAGAGGACATGGGAGCCAGTATCATATTCGTCCTCCAACCAAGACGGAGTGGTGGGGGGGCAGGACAATAACAGGAGGAGAAGGGGGAGAGGCAGTTCACAAACATGGTTGATTCATCATACGTGGGCTTGTTTTTATATCAAAATATATTTAAAGGATTAAAAAAAAGAACAAGGAAAAAACTGACTGGGGCAGAGAATTTAAAAGAGGAGGACTTTCAGGAGCCAGGCGTCTCTTGGCGTTAGGAATGTTCGGTGTCTCTGTGAACTCTGGGGTCGGGGTGGTGCATGCTATGTGTGAGAGGCCTTGGGTTCAACTGTCAGTGCTTTCAATGTTCATTGTTTTATTATGCTATCATGATTATGAATAAATCATTCCATCTGAACAGTGTGGAAACACCTGCATCATTGTGTGTGAGAGAGAGAGAGAAGGTTTTGAAGGTGAGATGTGAATTCGTTTTTAGTGTATATTTTAAATGACACATCGAAGTTCATAGTTTAAATCAGCAGAGATTCAGCAGCTGAGTGGACAGGAGGAGGCTGAGTATTTGGCTTTAATGAAATTTACACATTTTCTCCTTTTTTTACTCAGGAAAGTTAAAGGCATCATTTCACGCACACAACAGGGCTGTTGCTTGTTTGAGCATCAGCTTACACTTGAGCTCCACTGAGCAGGATGGGTTTATGTGCATAGCTCAAAGCACCTTGATACAATAGATCAGAGATTCCCAACCAGGCGCACATGAGCATATTGCCAGGGCTACGTGGAAACATCTATTAATCTATTTCCAAGATGATAAGTAAATAATCCCAGTCACTTCGTAAGGCCATTACTAAAATGGTAAGTGTGTGCAAGGGTTAGGGTTAGGGGGTACCCGTTCGCCCCAGTGGACAATCCCCTATGGCACAACTCTGTGAAGGCACATGTCAAACACTGATGGCTCAAACGTCCAGTTACTGTTGGTCCAGACTCAGGGGAGCTGAACATTTTTTGATATGAATGTTATAAGAGTTTAATAGAACAGCAAGTTGATTTTCACTTATTTTTCTTTATTAATTATTTTATTTTGAAGGCAGACAGATCCTTATTTATTTTTAGGCTTAATTTGAGTTCAAAAGAACAAAAATGAAGGAGAATTATTATTTAGACTTTAAGTGCAAAATGTCCTAAACACAGAAATTAAAATGATTTTCATTTCATAATCAGTTGTGTTCAATTTTATAAGACCACTTTTGGAGAATCATAAACACATATAAGTGGGGGGGGGGGTGCTCATGGTATGACAAATAGGCTCAGGGGAAGGTTAGGAACCACTGCAATAGATGATGGAGGAGTACAGTTTTGTCAAATCTGTGATAGAACAGCGATTAAAGGTTAAGAAATATGACTTTTTACGTTCATATGTTTGAGTTAAGTAAATGTTTGTCTGGACCCTTCAGTGTGAGAGATAAAAATGAGAGGTGCTTGTTTTTAGCCCGTCTCCTCCTCCAGTCACACCCAGCATCCTGAAAATAGTTCCTTGCTCTTCGGCACCGCAGCAACCTGTGATGAGGATCATGAGACAGACCCACTTCTTCAGACCGATGCTGTAAAGAAGTGCATCTCATGTCTGTCTCAAAGCCCGATGTCTTCACAGATGTATGGCTATAAATAATCCTCCTGTGATCATCTTTTGTGAGCAGAGGTTTTGTGAACAGGTGGTGAAGTGTCAGCAGAGCTGTTATATGTGTGAAGAATTGTTAGTGCTCCTGTCAGCTTAGCACTTACCAGCAGTTAACAAGCAGCTGGGTTCATTGTGCCACCTCTGGTCTCTCCAGGGAAAGTACCCACTCCACCCAGTGCAGCAGTCGTCTTTGTCTCTGACCCCCTGTGATTCCACTTTTAACTCATTCCACTCTCATCTTTGTGACTTTTACCAAATCCTGGCGTCTCTGTGTCTACAGCCCCTGCAGCAAACAGTTTGTTTGAGGCGTAGTTTCATGTGATTCCTATGAATTTTAATGGCAGTGACAGGACGGTAGCAACGGGCCCTGGTTACGTAACCGAGGCAGTTTGTGCTCATGGCCAAGACTGTGCCGCTGTCAGGACCTATCACGCCAGAGCCAATTTACCATCCTGCCACGGCCGCACGAGACAGGGCCTGCTGCAGAAGCCCAACCGCCCACCCCAACCCCCAACTCGATTTGTCTCCTTGGCTCATTGGCAAAAAGCGCAGCTCATTAGGCGTTTTCAGTTTACAGTTTTGGATGTTGCCTAGCTGCCAAAAGTCACCACAGAGAACCAACGGTTGGTCTGAGGGGAGCTGGAAAGGAACAGCACGGTGGTTTGATCTTAGATTACGTTGCAGTTGGGAAGGAGACATGAAGACATTACATTCAGACATGATCCAATTGAAAGCCAGGGGTCAAAGGTCATGGTACTATTATTTGTTGGAAGATGCTTTGTGCCATCAATAGCCTACAGAAACGTACAATTCTGTCTTTCGTTTCTACATTCACAGCACAGCAAACCATTGTCATTTATGAAATATGACGAATTATAATATTACATTTAAAAATGTAAAGCCCCAACTTGAGGTATCACTGTGATGGGCGCTCGTGGTGACAGGAGTGAGAGTTAATGCACCGCTCTCACGTCTGGATGGCTTGCTCTTTCGTTCACACTTAAGTAATCCTGACAACCACGCAGCTCCACGTTCTTAGCAGGCACAAGCAGGAGGATTGATGCGTTAATCAGCTTTCGATAAGTTATGGATCTGTGCTGGTGACAGCAGCTGGGCAGAACTCAGCCAGCAACAAATTAGCCCCCTGAATTAATCTGATTACGCCAAGACAATTTCTTTGGGAGAGTCCAAGGAAGATGACGAGCAACACACTTTTTTAGTGGGTTTTTGTGAAGCTGACATGTGGCGTCATCCTCCTGCGCGTCAAGCTGGACCTGACAGATTTATGTGTGACAGAATGAGGGTGAGATAATGAAATGAGGGTGGAGGGTTCAGGTGTTTGGTTTTTATTTTTGTCATTTGTTTTCTCTTTTTTTAAATCCTGTTTCTGGGTTACATGATGGCAGATTTTCTTGGAGCCACATGACTCACTAGGAAAACACAAATCTGTGTGCTGTGTCTGGCCGAGATCATTCAGCATTTACGTTCTATTTTTTCAGGGATTTCTTTTTCCTTTTTTTTTTTGCCAGGCATCCTCATTTTTTGCCACACCAGCCTGCTTCATATTTGAGCAGATGGTCTACTTCCAATCTAGAAACTAACAAAAACCACTAATTTATCCTGGAGCAGCTGGAGGTTACAACCACCGATCAAAGGCACCTCAGTGCATAATAACAGCAGAGATTCATTTTTACTCTCATGTTTCTGAGGCTTTCAATGACGACATGCGAATCCATGAAACACTGCATGTTTCACACCCACTCTGATTTTATTGCTGATTAATTTTGATTCTTAATCCTGAAACAGGTATACTTTTTTTGTTTGTTTTCTTTTAGCTGATAAGATTGATACCAGATTCATGACTTTACATTAAGTTTAACTTTACATCAACATAGAGCCAGAGTCAGCAAGTCATTATTTTAGCTTAGCATAAAGTCTGGAAACAGGTTTCTGTAATCCACAGATGGATTAACTGAGACTCTATACCTACTGCATTACTTTGGAGCAGAGCTATGCTAGCTGTTTCCCCTCTTCCCTGTCTTTGTATTAAACTGCTGCAACATCATATGTATCCTACAGACACAATGCTAATGTGTCATTCAACTCCAATCAGGACAGCAAATAAAGCAAATGTTTCCTGAGGCCAGTGATGCAGCAGATTGCAGGGACAAACTCTTGATACCCCTGAATTACTGACACTGAGGGGTTTGTTTACACAGCTCCAGCACTGTCATTGAGTGCCAGAGATCTCCATTTTCAGCCCTTTGCCGTAACAAGGAGCACACGTTGAGCTGACAGGAGATGAAGGCAATGATATGCTGACTGGCTGTGTCAAATGTGCACATGGCCTCGGTGACAGATCTTTTCATATAGACATATCACTTGGTTGCGGCATCACATGCCTTTTTTCTCTCTGGTTGAACGCGTTGTCGACACCTTGCTGCACAGCCTGAAACGACGCTGCTTCCTGCTGCAATTAGCTTCTATTTGGGGACATTTGCACAGACAGGGATGTTAGCCTGTCAGACACTGATGCCACTGTTTCTTTCTTTCTTCCTTTTTTGCCCTTGTGTTGGGACACTGCATTCAGGCCCTTGTGCTGTGTCACAGCAGCACAGTGGTGTTGGTGTTTTTAGCAGCCTGAGTCACACACCCCCAATAGCCTCATGCAGCATATGGAGTTCATCCCACTTGCATGCTCTGTTTACTCTAATACAGCATCAGTGCCTGCTGCATGAATGTCGACATATTTGAACATTCCTCCCTGTCGCTGTTTTGTCCTTGGAAGCCTTTAGTTTCGGTCGATGATATTAGGTGCTGAGGTAAAGCTGCGTGTGACTCTAAACAACTCAGTGTATTTTTCAGACTCCAGGAGGCATGACCGACCTTGCAAACTGAGCCACTCATCAGCAGACTTAAAGACAGAAGGGAGCCTGAGTTCTTATGCCACAGAGTCAGAGACAACATGAAGGCACTTCTGTTTTATTCTGATATTTTACATAAAGATCATTTTACAGGCACGTACTCTACAAAGCATGTATGAATTAAATCCCTTACAGGAAAGGTTTACATTTTTCCAGTCAAAATAATATCCACATTACTACATGTATTGGCTTCTAACATGTTTGGTAATTGATTTGGGGACAAACATCCTGTGAAGTTGCCTGTTTGTATTTTCATGAGTTGAGTTAAAGAAAATGGAGAGGACACACACATACAGTATGTGATGATACCACATATGGTACAGTATATAGTAATGAGGCTAAGAAAAGGCAGCCATGTGAGGATATGTAAGCACAGCTGTGCATTGAGCTAAATCTTACTACCAGTGTGTTGTTTGTTTGCTGATAGAGCAAAGATAGCAACTGCTTGATCAACGGATCACTCGTGTCTGTAGCATGTAGTCTTTCCTATGGGGGCTGTGAATATATGGAGTGAAGCCTGCAAGCTAGTTCAGGAAGGAAACTCAAGCTGCACTGCTTTCCTCATGTGACATGCCTCACTCAGTTATACACAGCCTCTCCATTTGGGGTGCTATTTAAACTGCAAAATTTTCCCATCTTCCTCTTTGCTGCCACTGACACTGCTGCCCTGCATACTGTTGCCTATTGTTTCAGCCCCACCTCCACCCCAGCATCCACATACAGGCTCTTGGAGGGTGGGGTGGGGGTAAGATATGTCCAAATATGGCCAAACTCTGAATGTATACTGAAGCTGTAATAAATATTTGAATCGTGAGTTTTCTGACTCAACTGTACATCATTCACACTTTTTACACTATGCAAGACACATGAGCTGGAGATGACTGAGCTCAGATATTGTAACTAATATGATTATCAGTCACTGTTGCAAAAGAAGTTTTCTGAGGTTTGTGGTTCACAACAAGTAAAGTGATCCGTCACACGCGGTGGTCTCCATTTTAACGGTATATTGTTGGTTTCAAACAGTTTGGATTGTTAAAGTTTGACGTTGAATCTTGTTCTTAAGAGCAGATGGCATCCTGCTGCTAATCAAAGCTCAAGCTGTGGCCCACACAGTGTTTTTGGGGGCTCAGTGCTGGAAACAGATAACACACGCGTTGTGTCCAACAGCGTGCCTGGTGGATGACGGCGCAGCAGTGATGTAGTGACGAACTAATGTGAACCAGTGTGTGTTTCCTCTATCGGCCCACCCTCATTGTGTCTCACTCTGAGAGCCGGCGTTGGCTCACAGACAGAGGGAGACTGGAGAAGGAGGATAACGACCACAACAAAGGCGAGCCTTGTCCACTGAGCTTCACGTAAACACTCCCTGCTGCCTCTGATGTAACACCGGCCCGCTCGCCGAACCTCCTCTTTAAATAACCCAATAGTTGCCCTGCAGTGTTGGCTGACATGTTCATTTGACTTTGTGAAATATCAAGGTTCCCTGAGTCGCAGAGAACATGTTTTCTGCACCGCTTGTCAGCATGAATTTGCATTTTGCTCTTGACATTTCACCTCCCCCTGCCCTGGGCCCCCCAGCCTGCTGGTTGCCAGCAGGGTGGGGGGGCTGTGCCAACACACATCCCAATAAGGAGAGGGTGAAGGGCCCCGCGGCCCCTTGAGAGCCACCATTATGATACCACTGCCCTCCGTGTACTAACTTCCCTGCCTACATTATCCTCTTGTCTCATGGCAGCGAAAGAGGATTAAACATTTAAAAAAAAAATGACACTATAAATGAAGCTTCATCAGAGAGGACAGGAATATCAACCAGTTTAAAGATGGTCTAAATGATCTCATATTATCAGTGGGACTGAATATTATATGTCAAAACACGTTTCCCTGAAAATTATCTCTCAGTAGTTTCATGTGTCCCTATATGGAGCTTTTTAAATCAAGTTTAATGGACTACTTAGATTTTACAGGTTCGCTGCCCTGGTTTTTAAGGTGCAGCGGGAACTTGTTTGACTGCCCAATGTACCTGTCTTGGACAAAGAGCTAGAGTGAGCAGCCAGCTAATGAACATAGTGGCTCATTTAGCAGCTACAGATCCAGAAAATTCTCTCAAAATTTGGAGGAGACCAAAACAGAGCAAGCTGAAACTGCACACTTCACACACACAAGAATATTGTCAGGTTATGAGGCTGTTCAACGGAGTGATCTTCCACCAAACTGAAATGGAAACATTTTTTTCACTTTCAGGTCATGTCACAGGGAACAAGTTACAACCGAGAGGCAGACCGCTGGAAATCTGTCATCATGTTTAATAAGAAAAATGTCAAAAGAGGAGAAAACTGTTTTGTTTTTTTTTGTTTTTTTTTAGCATATAATAACTCAGTGGAAACAGACCATTCACTGCTGTCATTTGTTGACCTAAAAATAAAATCACCTCTAATTGACTCGGAGCTGGGTTGGAAATCCAGCGATTGTCTGGACTGGCTCACAACACTGTTCGAGGTGTTAAAAACGAACAAGCTGAGAGCAGTTAACTAACATCACCTCATCGTCATGTTTTGCCGGTTTTTGAAGCCCAGACTATTTTTCAGGGGTGATGTCTCCCTGCTGTTTGAAAGAATCTTCTCTCCCAACAGGTCGGGGCCCGACAGATGATGTGAGGTTTGATGAATCCTCTCTGTGTGAGTCACAGCGACAGACTGACACCGAAGACTTGTCATGCCTGCTGTCATTCAGAAGGAGTTTATTATCACTTTTTATAGACAAGCGGCAGAGATTGTGACGGGCTGCATGATCTGACTACACTCTTGTTTACCCTTTATGTTTAATGTGCCAAACTTAGAGCCAGCACAACTTCCAGAACCTACTTGCAACTGGTGATTACATGCAGGACTGAATTATCTTTAAAAAAAAAAAAAAGAAGAAGAAGAAGAAGCAAATGTTCAGTCACACCGTCCATGTACTGACAGGAATGGTGTGACAGTTGTAGAGATGTAATGATAAACAGAAGAGGAGAAGACGTCTGAACATTTCAAGTCTCACAAACAAAAATGAATGTCCTGTCTTTTGGGGTTTCCACCCTCACAAATGACCCGGGCTTGGTTTCGGCGTCTTAGTGAGCATCCGCAGAGGACAGACTCTAAACTGTTGTGACACATGAGGAACTGCAGCCAACCATGAGTAATGTTAAGGTTCACAAAATGCCTCTTGGACTCAAATAAAACCAGCTTGTCACAACTGTGCGTTCACAGCTATGTTCTTGGACGTAGCCTGAGGGCTGGCGGCTGAGAAGTGTAGTAGCTGACTCCTCCAGCAACATTTCCTGAGCTGGATTGTTTAGCTTTCTGTGTTGGTAAAATATATTAGCTTCCATTAGAAAATATAATCTGTTAACTATGGCACCATGATTGAGCTTGGCACAGAAGGCAGGGGGAGGTGGAGGCACACACAGACACACACAAAGTCTGTGCAGGCTTGTTAGACCCTCTGAAACACAGGAGCTAATGAATGCAGCCAGAAGTCAGTGTGTGGCTCAGCAGCTGCAGCTCCACAGCACAGGCAACCCCACTGAAGCTGCTCTGCAAAGGAAAATAAAAGAGAGAAAAAGATGGCAGGAGAGGTTCACCAAGTACAACTAATGAACACGGATTTGTCTTGGATGTCACAAAAAGAACATTATTGCAAATGTTTGAAAAAAAAAAAGAAGAAGCAAGAGTATGTATCCTTGTGTGTGTTCCTGTGTTTCCTGCTCTGTGTGAGTGATGTAACAGCCTCTGTACCGTGGGCAGGAATGACTCCGGGCTGCTCCGAGCACATTCACATTAATTAAGTTGATGCATCGTGGCAAGTCGCATGTGAACAGACATGTATAATCATATAGCCGCAGCAAAGCAAGCTGTTAGCGAGCACACGCGCTCTCTGTGATCAGCAAACAGAACAGAAGGCCATTTACAGTACACAGCAGCTTTTTTGTTGTGGAGCGTCTTTCACAAGTGACTGGGTCAGTGCTGCAGTGGCTTGTGATGGCTGCTGCTGCACTCCTGTGTTGTGATGATGTGATCATTAACAAGCTGCTATTTAAAATCATGCTGCTGATCATTATGCAGTGTTTGCCACTGCATTTTAGTGTGAACGCGTGTGTATGTGTGTGTGCGTGTGGTAAATGTTGCATAATTGCATGATTATCCTTATTATTCTGTTGAGTATAATAATTATGATTGTGTTAATGTTGTTGTATTTTGAGAATCCACAATTCACATCCTGACTATTTTCAAGCCAAGCAGACATGAAATACTATCAGACACAATATAATTGTTTAATTACTGATTATTCAGATACTCTCGGGAGCAAAAGATAGATCATATATATTATCTTGTAACATATAATGTCAAGCTGAAATATTCAGATTGCTTATTCTGTTTGGCTTCCAGATCAAGATCCAGAGACATTTGACTTTGATCACAGGTTTGATTCATCAAAGGAGCTGCTGACTTATTTTTTCCCCTATTAACCAAGTATCAAATCAGCTCTGCTGTATTCAATTACACATTACTGCCACATGTTGAACTGTGTTAAGTGACAGATGCTTGCTCCTCCTGTGGGATGCCAGATTGGCCTCTGTGTGACTGGGTGATCGGTTGAGTAGTTTGGACTGGCTGCAATCTGACCCCTGGCTCAGCTAATCACAGTGATCCAAGTCCACTGATACACTTTATGTAAGAATTATGTGCAACCTTTTTTGTTCATGCAGCCCAAGGCTACATCACTGCTTTTGTGTTCTTGCAGCAGCACTCTGCTCCGGATTATTCCTGCCACGACAACGACATTTTAGTTAAGTGATTCAAGACTCAGGACTTATTCCTGCTCAGCTGGCTGTAATAATGAACTATTGTTATTATTACATTAGCTCACAGAGACAGTGAGCTGCGAAGCCACAAATGAGATCAAATCTACATCACACTCAATTTTTTTGAATCAGACAAGTAACTCATTTGTCTGAGCTTTCACTGCCCTCAGATTAGCCGTGTCGTTAGCCTGTGCTTTACTATTTCCTCGGCTTCAAAGGCTCGCCTCCTGCCTCAGTCCAAGCTGGATTACTCATCAGCCCCCACACACAGACGTGGGCAGCAATGTCGTGCATGACTCACGTGGCTCTCGAGAACGTTCATTTTAACTCTGCACTGGTTAAAAGAGATGGAAGCATTAGACACAGTAGTGGCCAAGGTGGAAAGCTAGAGGAAGGTGTGAGATGGTTGTTCATAAGATGTAACCTGCTTTCATTCATCCAGTATGGGTGAGAAAGTAATCTAACATATATACAGCTTTGCTCAGTGGGAACATAGGTACCCAGTCTGACCAGTTCAAATGCTCTAGTTGTTGGTAATAATCACACCACTGGAACCCACAGTGGCTGTATACTTGCTCAGGAGCACTTCACCAAAGATAGTTGAAGGATCAGATCTGAGCAAGTCCAGACTTACTGCAACAGTGTGTAACATGGTTTCAAAATCACGTTGATGTTGCATTGATTAGTAACGGAGAGAACGGCTCCTGCCAGACACAGTGGTCTGGTTATGTGTAACTAACTATGTAACTTGCCTGCCCAGCACCTTTTTGTGAGAACATGTATCACTGTACAGCAGGCATGGGCAAACTATTCCTCAAAGGGCCGTGTGGCTGCAGGTTTTTGTTCCAGCCAACCAAGAGCACACAGTTTGACCAATCAGCTGTCTGAAGACTGAGATCAGTTGATTGAATGACTCAAGTCTGGTGTGCTGCTGCTTGGTTGGAACGAAAACCTGCAGCCACACCGGCCCTTTGTGGAATAGTTTGCCCATGCCTGCTGTACAGCAACATCACACACCAACATCAACACCTCTGACTTAGAAATAAGATGCCATATAGCTCACTGTTATTCCCTCTATGTTTATCACAGTAGAGGCACTGAATAGAGAACATTGTTGGAGGAAGAAAAGAAGAGAGAGTAGCTGAACAAAGGACAGGCCAAGGTTGAATCTTAGACTGGCTTTTACTTCAGAGAAAATACAAATCCATGACCGACATTGACTTGCCATCTTGTTGCCGGAATAGTAATGTTTTTTTCTGCATGTATATGGTGGAGAAACTCTATATGTGTGAATGGACGAGTGTGGCTGTCATTGTAAAATGCTTCAAGTGGTCACTAAAATTCAGAAAGTCCATTTACCACAGGATTATTCCACAAGTGACAACTGCCAGATGTTTAATGCTGGAAAAGCTTAATTCACTGGCTACAGGTTGAATCACTTCTGTGCTGCATCAGGATATAAAACATTCATATGCAGCAGTTGCACATTATTACTTCAGCCTCCATACCCTCGCTGTCATTTTTACTTTTTGAAATAAGACCGATTTGTTCCTGAAGAAGGATGACGGAGGATGGATCAGATGTTCAGCTCTCAACCTGAGGAAAGTTGAGAAAAATGGCAAAAAAAAGAAGAGTGTGTGTCCATCATCTCAGATAACATGTGACAAGAAAGGCTGTGAAAGCACCGCTGTCAATCACATTCCACACAGCAGCTCTGAGGCACATGGGCTAGTACGTCTGTGATTTTCGTCTTCAGTGTGAAATAATGTGCATGATAAAAACATAAAACAATAAACACAAAACAGTGCATTCGCCATTAATTTTATATAAATCCACTTACACAAAGGAATGACAGAATCAGTTTCACTTCTCCTGTACTTAACCTCTGCAGTCCTGCCTTTTTCACTGCTCACTTACATTTGTCTCAGAGGGCAATGATTTCACCTGGGTCTGTTTCTTGCTTTGTTTGCACCACAACAGTTTCTTCCATCCCTGTTACACAGGTGCAGCACAGGTCTGACAACGACTATTTAAATTCTGGCCAGAATCGAGAATTTTTTTAAACACTTTCCTCAACATTGCAAAATGCAGGAAGGTATTTTTATTTTTTTCATCGGTCTCTTTGTTACAGTCTGGTGCATATCCAGATAAAAATCTGACAGATGTGACAAACATTGTTCGGCCTCATCATGTATTTCATGTGCATTATATTGCATTAATACAGCACACCCTTAATGATTACCTATGCTGTTGTGTGTTGCAGCCTCTGACTGTGTGTACACACTAGGTTGAAAATGGTGAGCTGCTCCCTGAGCTGTTGTAAAATAACCCCAATATAATTAATCTATGGAGCAGAGTAAAGAAACACAACACATGTTCACTCTTAACTGTTGTGTAGCTGTCTGTGTGCATTCATTGGATTCAAAGTGACCAGATGACAGGCAACAGATGAAGATCAGGTTTCTGCTTGATGCTTTGTGGCCAAGTTCCCCTGCATCCAGTTCAAAGTATTTCTGCTCCTGTTTTTACAGAGGTTCAATACACAACGTTCTCATTTTTTGTGATCTTGCATCACACGAAACCTTCCTAGAGGGTCTTTTTTTAAATGAAACTGTTTTACACAACTTATATTAACATTAACAAAAACATTTTGTCTTGTTCTGATGTTTACACAACTGCTGTGTTTACTGTGGTGTCAGCCAGGTGTGCAGTGTTGGAGTGTGACAGGTTGCATAGTTAGCGGGGACAAGCAGTGATGGATGCTCTCCCCTGGCTGTGAAGGAAACGCCATCTCTGCAGCCTACACGCAGCCCCCTTTGTCACGTGGAAAGGAGGTCATCGCCTTGGTGACGTCCATGACACCCAGGAATGCTAACGTCTTCAGGCAGCCTGTCACATAAATCCAACATCCTGTCCAGCCGCCGGAAGTTTGATGGCTCCACCGTTTCGGCCTCTGACTCTTCAGAAGTCAACAGCCTACTTGGGAAGCTCACCTTACCTTCACCTTCAGCTGTGATGCGTGCAGAGACGCTCTGATTGAACCAGAGTTAATTGAATTTGGTGAGCAACGGTCTGACGGAGGTGAAGAGGGAGGAGAAGAAGGGACATTAATGCTCCAACAGGGATGAAGATGATGAGTTTGCCTTTGGGGCGGTGGCTTGTTTCAGTAGAGCATATGAGCCATTTTCAGTGCGTTTCATTAGAACTGGCCTTGTGTCATATGGGTTGCGTGGGGGGCACAGAAGGTTAGAGACATTAACCAATAAGCATGGCCTTATGTAACTACTCCTGGTGTTTTACTGGGTCAGTGGCTGTGGAGAAACCTGCCTCAAATGTCAGAGGAGAAGGGTGTTCAGTGTCATCACATGTACTACATTTTAAAGGGTCAGACCAAATAAAAAAGCACATTACTGACTACAGTCTGTCCAGGACATGAAGGTACTACATAATTTTGGTTTTATTTGTCCAGGTTTTGCGATTTCTCCTATAACCCCATAATTTATACAATATTTTATTCAAGCTATATCGAGTTCCAACCTATTTTGTTAAAACACCAACCAGTATTTCTGTGCTGACAGGTGCTGGCTGATATCAGCATATAGATATAAATATTAAAAGTATCACATTGGATCCTGATACAGTGGCTAGACAGGGCCTTGAGACAATTTTAAATTGCAGAAGTCACCTTAAGGCCCTCGTAAGTGTTCATCTCAGCTAATCCCATTATCACTGCATTATTGTACACAAACACTCTGGGTCCTTCAGGGCTCTGCTAGGTCCCAGGAGGAACTGCCAGCTTTGCATTGAGCTCTTTTCTTCTGAGAGATCATAAATAGTCCCTACAATAACACTTGACATTGAGGTTGACTCAGTATTCAAAGTAACTTTGACAGAGATCTAAGTAAAGAAAGAAAAAAAGGAAAACTGCTGGATCTAAATACCAAGCAGCAACCTCAGAGGCCGAAAATTGAAGCCAGCAGGGCAGTACCAAAAACTGCACTTTTATAACCCTAACCTTACAGCAGAGATGATCACGTTTACAGCCTTTTATGAAAAAGCTGTTTTGGTCTCGATGTAAATTTTTATCTGACTCACAACTATATTTTATTTCTGCATCATATGGGGGACTTTTGGCTTTGAGTGACAGGTGGGTGAGTGTATGCCTGCCACAAGCTGACATGCAACAAAGTCTCAGCTCCACACACTTAGGGTTAGCATTAGGGGTTAAACGCCTATTTTTGTGTTAAGAAAACTACGTCAAATCTATCTTTATTTCCACGCTTGTCCACACTAAAAACCAATGGAGGCAAGTGTGCAAAGTAAAACTGGCCACTTGAATTGATATAACATTTGTCGTACTTTCATCATTCAAAAATCTCTAGTAATCAAATCATTGATAATGTTTATAACAATATGTACTGCTCATTTTGTCATGTCAGTTCCTTCCAATGTTACCTTGTTGCTTGCTCTTCAGTGATGTAACTCTGGTGATCTTATGCATCCAACAAACCTACTTTGTTGAGCGACACCTTTGTGGAGCAGCTGATAGATTTGTCAGCAGGGCGATAAACCTGTTCTGTGGCCGTAGTCTGTTGTTTGTGTGTACAGTCGTCCGAGAACCTGAGCAGACAGAGGAACATAGGAAGTGACAGGATGAGGACGATTAGCTCCACCTCCACCCACCCTCCAGTGCACGTGCACACAGACACACACTGACTCATACTCCATCCTCACATGGGGAACAACACAGCCTCTCACTAAATCATTGTGTGTATGTGTGTATTTGGTGTTTACAGCTATGAGGCCTCTAAGGATAACAGGGATTCAGAGGCAGTGATGTGTGAGGGCCGAGATCAGACGAGGTCACTGGCGACGGCGAGCTTAGAGGAGTTAGTCCTGTGCAGAAGCAACTGTGAGGAAGTCAGCTATGTGTGTTTTTGAGAAAGGTCAAACAACAAAGAGGTCGAGCAGGGGAGAAGATGTTCTTAATTATAACATATGTCAGAGTGTCTCTGCTAACAGTCTGAACAATAAGACATGTCAAAACTTAAACCTGGTTGTTTTAATGTGTTATTCCATAAAGCCCTGCCTGTAATTGATAGAGTCTAAGAATGACCATGCATCCAAACGTAAAAAGATTGAGTTAAAATGCTACTGTTAACAAGCTCATTATTTGCATGTATAGAAAAACAAATGTCAGACACCTATTTATAGCACATATGAAAAAATAAGAGTTGCACACATTCACACAGAGACATCCCCCATCCCTTTTTTCTAATCTGTCCTGACCCCACAAGGCCTCATGTTTACGGTGGTTCAGCTGCTCTCAGAACGGCTGCATCCACTGGGACTGTGTAAACATCAGCGCATACAGTCTTCCAGTGAATGGACAGACATAAAAGCTACACGCAAGGCCAAATAAACATACACACATGGTGAGTGACGATATTTTGGTGGGAGCTGGGTCAGTGTGGCAGACAGCGAGCACTGCAGAGGCTGCAGGCAGCACATCGTAGACATAATGGTCCAAAACAAAATCTGGAAAATTGCTCTTATTCCCGGGGCAGACGTTTTCTTTTCTGCCCTCTTTTCTTGTGTTTGCTTTGAGTTTTAAGTGTTCGCCCATTTTAGGGAAGCAAGCCGGGGTAAAGAAGGGTCGGACTGCAGGTTTTCTGAGGTCAGGCTGTGGGAGTTGGTGCTCATAATGTAAACATGGGAAGGCTGTGTTTATTTGAATGTAAGAACAAGCAGAGCTTTGCTGTGACTCAAACACATGTGACTCTATGCTGGGCAACGTCATCGTTTCAGTGACAGCAGAGCCTGCATATACGTGTATGACTATATATAGTATGTGTGCATGTGTGTTTGCAGGGGAAACAGGAGCGTGGAGCGAGTCACAGACGTGGGGTCATAACTTCTGTTATAACTTCTTATTGTGCTGGTGGGGGGAGGGGGCTTATGTAACAAGGAAAAAAGGATGCATGTTACTGGAATGGCTGCGCATGTGGGGAGATGGGGAAAGCTGTGCATGTGGGTGTGTGTGTCTGTGTTGTGTGTGTGTATGTGTTATGGCAGCAGATGAAGATGTGAGTATCCTCTGAACATCAACGCCCCCGTCCTAGCTGCTGCTGCTAACGTAGCTAGTTGCCAGAAGATGTTTTTGAGCCTTATTTATGTGCGTCTGTGACTTCATCTCAGTCTGCGTGTGTGTGTATGCGCGTCTATGTGTATGTGTCTGAGAGAGAGAGAGTATATTAAGAGAGAAACAGAGACACTGCATTGAAGAATTAGCACACAGGAAACAGATGGAGCATGAGGCTTCAGGCAGACCTCAGGGTCATCACAAGATAACAAGGAGTATAGAGAAGATGTCTTATGGTGCATCATGGGAAATATGAAGTATACAGTGTTTATGGTTTGTAATGAGTCCATAGAGAACTGCACTGCATAATAACAATGTGTCAAATGATAAAACGAAAACAGCTTGACATTATGAAAGGCGCTTGCCAAACGACTGGTTCTTAAAATACCACAATACGGGTACAAGTGAGATTAGTAATGAACCTGCAGAGAGTTACCACCTGGATCGGCAGCTCCTTTCAGCCTCACTTGTCAGTTCATCGTATAGCTGTTTGGTCCACATTTTTGTGTTTTGGCTCACTCTCATTACTCTCATTGTCGTTTTCAGTCACAGCTGTTTTCAGTCAAAAGCTCTTGAAACCCACTGTACCGAAGCTGTTCGGTACTGACTGGCAGACAGATGCAGTTAGCAGCCAGCTGGTGAACACAGTGGGGCATTTGGTAACTAAAAATCACAAATATTTCCCTCAGGAGTTGGTACAGACCAAAGAGAAGACTAAAAAATATCATATTATCACTTTCATCGAATGGCCCAAAACACAACTTCAAATGATTTTTTTTTCTGATTTATTCCTGTTGGCAATTTCTAGGTAATGGTAGGCCAACTAAAGTAATGTGACAGTGGCACTGACAACAGTCATATTAGCCACAATAAACTATTATTGTAGCAAGAAGTGTACTCAGTTGAAAATAGGTGTAATTGAAAATGAATTTGTTAGAGGTTATAATAAACCCTCTGAACAGCACTACATCACCAGAGCAGACTGGAGGCTACAGTGAGTGACATTAATGTAACTAGATGATATGTGTTCTGAGTCAATTCTGATTGGCTACAGGGTGTCGTTAAAATGCCCCAGTCAGCTTGCCTGATGACGGTATTGCGCTGGCTGAACCGCAAGTTGGTAACAATGGCAACAGATTCAGAGCATAGCAAGTTTTATTCAGTGCATCATGGCCATCCGAGTCTGTAACATGCAAGTGGTAAGAAGTGCACTGGCCTTCTGTGATGATCTTTGTATCATGTAACGTTCAGCCATCATCTTGCTTCCCTTCACTGATCAACCATTGGCTGCAGCAGAGCAAAAAGACTTTCCTTTATCTCACTTACGGACGAGAAATATTAAATAGTCCACTCAGCTGTGACCGGTGAAAACTCTTGATTTTAACTGTAAAACACATTACAGTATAAATAACTGATTTAATATTTATTTCTTCTAAGCGACCATGGTATAAGCAGGACAATGCCCGACAAGGTGACCTGTCAAAACTGTCATCAGGCAATTTGACATGAATGCCTATATAGGTGTCCTATAACCCTTTCTAACGGACACCCTGCAGCCAATCAGAATTGAGTATTCACTCAGACCATGGTATAATAAATGGTTTGATGGACCTTTGCCACCTGGTTAAACACTGGCTTTGTATATATATTTGAACGTTTCTTCTAGACTGGTAAGTAAACAATTTGATAGCACTTACAGAAAAACTTGCTATTTAAAGTCCTATTTAGCCAAGTGGTTAAATTGTTTCATAAAATGCAGCCATATACAATATTAAAATTAAAACATGTGGAGAAATGAAAAAGAGACTGTGCTTCTGAAACTTGTGTCAAAGCTTAATATGATCCTCAAGCAGAACGTTATTGAAAGTATTATTAAATTGAGGGTTTGCTCCTAAAATAAACACACACACACACACACACACACACACACACACACACACACACACACAGGATTATCGTCAGTATACCATAAAGCCACAAATGTCAGGAAACAATTTGTTGTTAAAATGGATTTGGAATTAAAACCCCCCTCATCATTCTCCCTCACTCCCCACTGACCCCTCTCCACTGACCTTCACCCCATCTCCAATCATCACAGCAGCCACTTCTCTTTATGTCCCACTCCTCTTACACTTTGGCCTGCTTTATCTCATCCTCCTCTCCTCCGTTCACCCTCACTCCTCATTGTTTGCATCTATTCATGAAGGAGAATTTTCCGGTTTTCTCATTCCATTTAAGCTCAGCCAGCACTAACCCATTGTGCTCTGATGTTCCTCTCAGGCAAGAGGTCTAAATCAGGCAGGAAAGACAGGGGAGGGATCGAGGGAAGGATGGGTGGAGGGAGGAAGGGAGGGAGCGTGGATGGTAAGGATTTGAAGGAGGGAAGGATGGAGCGGTGGGGGTGGCAGAGTGAGAAGGAAGGGTTAGACGAGGGAATAGGCAGAGAGTAAAGGAAATGTGAGAGTAGTGAGGTGAAGTGTAAAAGAAGCATGAAGGCAACGTAAAGATAAATAAGCAAAGACATTACATCGCCTGAGTGGGCTCAGCAGTCAGCCATATGTTCATAACATAGACTCAGATCTGACCCATGACCTTTCCTGCTTCCCATCTTTCCTCTCTCTATCCTGCTTTTTTCCTCTCTCCTGAAAATGAAACATCTCTTGTAAAATGACAAGCTTCCTTACATAACATGAAATAACCTGACATCTCTCTCATTTTGCTAATACACCTCATTTTTTCTCCCAACTACCAGTTGATTCCGATATTGTACTGGAGAAGAGCTGCAGCAAAGGGTCATTTTAACCACTTAATTTAATGTGGATAAAAATCCACTCCTTTATAATCATTTGACGTCCAGCGCACAGATGATATCACCGACTGTTTCACTGTGCAGCGACTTAGCCCACTCTGTAGCCCTTCGGGTACAGCGTGGCATAAAGCTCAAATGCTTATAAGGTTTAAACCCACCAGAGCTACTTACACTAATGCAAGTTTGTGAATTTCAATGTACAGAAGTAGAGCATTGCTAATATTAATATTAGTCTGTGCATACATGAAGATAGGCTGGCTTTCTTCAAAGTGGTTTTTACAGGTTGGCAGCAGTTTTATAGAAAATGTTTACTCAATATACACAGTATATGGATTAACAACACTGGTCTGTGAACAGAATTATTAGAGGATCCAAGAGTCAGATCATGTGTTTGTGTGTGTAAAAATACAATTATTGTAACAGCCCTGCAGTTTGCAGGAAGTGTAAGTATAGGACTGTGGTTAAGTTAAATAATAAGAACATTTAAATGAACGGCTGACATGGTGGAACGCTATATTACCAAAAACAAGTTGAAGACTGTGTCAGTCTGTGCTTAAGGGTGTAAAATTAAGACTTGTAAAATGCATTACGTAGTCGTCTCTCTTTAGAAAGTGGCTGCAGAGATTTGCACCCATTCAGACACAGGAGCATTGTTGTTGGATGGACTGAGGGTGTTGGATGTAATGTGACGGGTAGTAATGGGCTCTGCAGGTCAGTTGAGTTCTTCCATACCAAACTGGAAAATCCATTTCTTTCAAGCGTTCCCTGCAACAAAAAAAAAAAAAAGTTTTTCAAAGTTTATCTAAGTGATGTAATGTGAGAGTCACATTTGTAGTACAACATCTCTCCTCTGTGTGACTGTTCCTCCACCGCAGCTCAACAAGCAAACAATGTTCAGAGAAGCGAAAAGGGGGAATTTCATCATCAAAAGACAAACTTAAGCGGTTGAAAATGGATGGATGGTTGGTTGGATGGATGGATGGATGGATGGATGGATGGATGGATGAATGGATGGAAGGATGGACAGATGGATGGCAGGAACTAACACTCCCAGATCAAATCCACTCACCATCAGTGTCTCAGGTTAAGATTTTTAATGTTTTGCTATTTGGTTTGCAGTCATGTTTGTGAAATGTTGTCAGTTCTCTGTCTTCCCCGAATCAGCATCTGGTGCTGTCTTCTTGCTGTCTCCGTGCTACAGCTATCAGGAACAATCTTGTCTTGTGTATGCGATCAGTATCATGAAAAAGATGATCATTTAGTTTCGTGTTTTCGTGTGTTGTCTTTCAACACATCAGACATTCCATTTACTTCAGTGATGATCTGTTTTTCCGATTTCTGCGTGGCAGGCTCAGACCTATCTGATTGCAATTTTGAAGCCAGCTGGTCTCCAGTTTTTCAGACCGTTTGAGCCTTTTTTTTTTCCTGTTCACACTCAATTTCACAACCTATTTCAGCCAATTCTCTGAACATTTGAGTTTCATCTTTCTCACTTTTGATCTACCCATTTTTCTGCTGTGAATTCTGTCGCCGAGGATGTCTCTTAGCAGCTTCTTTTCACACTTCTATCCATGCCAAAGTGTAATTTGAATCCCAGTCTGGGTCCCTGTTTTGTGTTAGCACGTTGAAGGAAATGCTTTTTTATATATAGAGAGAGAAAGGGAGAGAGAGAGAGAGATGGTGACAGAACAGCCCTTCTGTGAAACTGTACCAGTTGTATCTACCATCAAAACATAACTAGAGAACAGATCTCAGTCGGGTAAAATTGATTTCATTCACATCCACACACAGTACATCCTGTGCCTTTTCGCTCTCAGTCCACATTTGAACCCCGTGTGATATGAAACTGAAATGTCACCAGTGTGATGTCAGTGACACAGTTAAAACTCCTTTTAGGCACCACTTTTCAGTCTTTGAGTCATTAACAAAAAAGGAAAAAGAAATCTTCTTCCAAAAAACAATCACAGTCAGAAGCATTCTTAAAGGTTTACTCATCCCAGACTTCTTTTCATAGTGGCACATCACTCATCGACACCTGGTTGCTGAGGCATAATATGTATACACTGGAGTGGATGATTGGTTTTCACCAGAGTTTAGAGACATGAGCTGAAAGTAAGACGGTTAGGCTAAGTTAGGTCGTCCATTAATTGCAGCAAAGAAACACTGAAAGAGACATTTCCCAGAAACAGCTCTTTCCAGAGAAACAGTGTCCCAATTACTGTGGATAAGCCACAGACGTTGCTGTCAACAGTTTTCATCTGAACTACTTTCTAGTGAAAAATAGTCCCTCTGACAATGCTCTGCAGTCTGTTCTGTGAGCTAATAGGGACATTGATTACAGTAAGACAGGTTGCTCATTTGAAATATTCAGAGTTCAAACCCTTTTCTCTGCATTGTGGCCATAATATTCACCTCATGGCGAAGTCGTTGACATTAGCTGGGGGGACAGTTGCTGCTGTGACATGCGGCATAGTTCAACACCTTCTGGACAGCCTGCAGGGCATCAAACCACCTCTGCTGGGGTGACTTGCTTTCCACCATATGGTGCCATTGTGTTGTGACCCCACCTGTCTGTTCGATTTCTGGACAGGGTCCTGGTAGACACATCACAGATAGAAATAAATCTCTGAAAATCAGCAGTAGTCTCAGATGCTTTCTGGATACAACAACCCGTTTTCTCCTCGAGTACGTGCAGCACTTCTCACTTCTAATGGGATTAGCGTGATATTTTGTCATCTCACTGGGAGGAGGGGAGGCAGCAGGCATGCATTGCCTTCCTTAAGACAGGCATCCCAGTGACTTGCTAATGGCGTCATCGCTGCCTGTGTGAATTTAAAAACTCCCTGAATGTGGATATTGTTTGCTATAGGGCACATTCATTTGATGAGTCTAATCCCTTGTCTGAAGAAACAAAGGTGTAACATTCAGCTGCTGAGGATAAGCGAGTGTGAGTGATGGTGTACATAAGCCCATCTCTCCCAATCCCACACAGGCTCCTAATCCGAGAAGATCAAGTGTAACCAGGCTGGAAGTGTGACTGGGCGAGAGCCAGCATGATGCTCTCGGTTATGTTGACTCACACCGTGATCACTGACTCACAACACAGTATGTTTTGCCTGTCTAACCTTTTCTTCTTATTCTTATTCAAAAGATCAACTTTACTATCTCACTGTACATTTCTGTCTCTCTCTTTCTTATTTATGTCATTCCCATCTGAATTCCTCTTCTATCGACATGATTCAATGAGCTGTTTGACTTTGCATCAGAAAAATATATTTTTGAAGTACAAACAGATGTTTGTGCACGAGGGGAGAGTAATGTGTCAGGTTCATGTGCAACCATTCGTGACCTTTACAGTTCACATCTGTGTGGAGGCTTTGCATGCACATATGCTTCATACTCTATATTGATGCAAGACCTAACTGTTCATTTCCTCTGTACAGTGAGACATCAATCAAAGCTGAGTAGGCAGCAAAATTAACTGAGCACAAGCAGGAGCCTGGCAGCATTAACATGTGTCTATTTTTAAACCATGTACAGTGTATGATATTTTTTCTGGAGTTGATCGTGAAGGTATCATGTCAATGCTGCAAGTGCTTTTTTTGACAAACATATCTGATTGCACTGTTTAAAATGCCAATTTTACAACTAAATTATTCAAAAAATATGTTTTAAATGTTTGGTTAGAGAAGTGCAATTTGATGGAACCATATCTTTTTCTTTACCTTTCTTTTTTTTTTTTTTTTTTTACCTTAATTCCTGTGGATGCATCATGTGCCTGGTTACTCCTCTGATCCTTGGACATAACACCCACCACAAGATGGGGGAGCGTTGTTGCATGTTGTCTCCTTCCCTCTTCTTCATGTTTCTACACATGGACTGTCAAAGCAAGGCAAAGGGGAAAAAAAGGAATAACAAACAAAATCATTATTGACAGCACGTGCCCTCCTCAGCTCCATCGCCCAAGCAAGCAAAATTCATACACCTTGTTAATAACATCATCAGTTAACAAAAACCACTCCAGGGGTGGCTTATTTAATAAATGGGATCTACATGAACAGATGTTCTAATTTGTAATCATCCCTACCACACAAATATAAGGCAACTCTAAAGCGACCTCTTTAATGAAACACAGAATTGAAATGACTCACTTGGTAGGACCTAAGTCTCTTTTCTATGAGATGAGATCTCAAAATACATAACCAGTATGAAGACTGGAGTTCCCTTTTCTGAAATGGATTGATTAAATCATTAAATCTACATGTAGGTCATCGTAGATGTTTTTCTTCATTCAGTCACAGCCTGGCTTCAATGTCATCTCTCAGGTCCCGGTTGAGGTGAGCTTTAGGTTGCCCACGGCGAATCAGTGAAATTGTCAATACAAGGACAGCTGCGCAAATGCGAGTGCATTTGCATGCATGATATACATCATCTTGGATTAAAATCTCCTGCGGTGTACCTGCTGCAGTACCTATAGTCAGAGCTCAGTGAGCGATAATCCATGAAAAAGTGAGCGAGATCTGGGCTGGGAGCAAGGGTGTGAATATCCAAAGCAAAAGGATATAAATTGATGTTGAAACATGCTGGTTGAGCAAATTCTTTCTTTTTATTCAATTTCACAGAGATTACAGTTTTGATCTTATTCACTGAGTTATGTTTCAATCTATTTACCGGTGGCAGCTTTGAAGTTGGAAGGAGATTTTAAAGCAAGGCAGGTATAGGCTAACAAGGCCTTGCTAAGCCTGTGACAAAAGACATGCTCCATCTCTCCTGATCCACAGGGACTGGGAAAGTAGGCCAGACTTGGTGTCAGACTGCTGTGAGGATCAGGATGCTCAAGTTGTTGACTTGTGATCAAAGTTCCACACTTTAGATGTCAAGAATCTCGCAGAGTGAGAGAGATTTAAAATATTCCTCACACACACATGGGTCATATTTTTAAGCAGTGAGGCTTTCCACATGAACACTGTGTCACACAGTGGCATTCAGAAACCCTCGGCCTTTTGATAAATCATCTTTTCTGGTGATGAAAGTTGAACTAATCACCCCGCTCACTCCATCAAGGACACACAAACACAGAAACATGAGAGGACATAAGAGAGAAAATCCTATAGGAGACCTAATAGGCATAAGACATGATCTTATAAACTAACATGTGGGTACAACAGACATGGGTCCCTACAGGAGTATTATGGCAATGCAACTGGAGACAGCATTTATAATTTTAGGATCAGCTCCATCCCTGAATGTTAGAGGTATGAGACATTTCCCTGGGCAATGAATGAACATCTGTTTGGATTCAAACGTGATTTTTTTCCATTGAACATCACGAGCAAACTGTAGTCGCTACAGAGAGGAGACCAACTCATAATTTCTAAGTGATTAGGCCAATAAACCGCACACATGGCCTGCATTCACAGACAGCCATTTGACTAATTTGCAATTAGGAAGCTCTTTGTGTGTTGACAAACTGTGTATTAGGCTCCAGCGCGCGCAGATGACCCTGAGAGAGACAGAGGCACCAAAACACCCAGGAGACACTGAAGGCTCATCACGTGTTGTTTGTCCCCCCCGAAGTCGTGTCTGACTCCATCCCGAGTTATAATCAGACGGCGAATCACTGGATCCCGTGCAGCCCAGGATACCGACGCGCGGCGTGCAAGCGCACACCCAGTCCGGCTGTGCCTAGGATTGGGTGGAGGGAGTGGTGGCTACGGACGGAGTCTCGGGATTGGTAGAGTTCACCGCCAAACTTGTTGACTCATAACTGAGCAGCTCCTCTCCATCCTTCACGGCGCGGAGCTGTCCAGGGCCAGTGGTGCTGAAACTGCCACATCCCCGAAGCGCAGTTGGAATAATTTCGTTTTCTCTTACGGTTTCACTGCTCCCACCGAGCTCCTGAAAGTTACACGCTCCCCCGTGACACTTCCAGACGTCAGCTGTGAGGGTCACTTGAGGGATTTCAATCCGGCGTCGCCGCTCTATCCAGGAGCGCATCAAGCCTTCAACTTCTCAGCCGATCAAACGAGAGGACTCTCCAACGCACAGCCATGGCTTTCATGGTAAAACACATGGTGGGAGGACAACTGAAGAACCTGACAGGCGGACTGACGGAGGAGAAATCCGAAGGGGAGAAATCAGAAGCCGCCGCGCAGGGGATGACTCAAGAGGAATTTGAACAATACCAACAACAGTTAGAGGAGGAAAAGTAAGACAATGATTGACGCTTGTGATTGTGAAGTAGTGGTGAAAACCACAGTGTGTTGCCGGGGAAGCGCTGGCATATTTAAACGATGTGTTTTTGTGCGTAAATAGCTGAGCGCTCCCAGTGCGCCGCGCGCTTTTTTACGCATCAATGCAATAACACGAGCGCTCCACACACAGCTGCTCCTCTCGCCCTGGGAGCTCTCTGTCTCTTAGCTTCAGCAAATTATGCAGAGCTGCTTTTAATTTGGGATTCCTGGAATCATTGTTCCACAGAAATGTCCACGGGGAATCGTGCCTGGGGTGAAAAACGTTCCTTGCTGCTGAGCGCGCGGCTGAATAGTGAATCAGACCGTGTGTAAAATAAAGTAGAAAAGTCGAGCCTCTGCTTGGATATTATCGGAGGGGCAAACAACCAACAGCACGAACTGATGTTAAATCACTTGGCTTTACTTCCGTAGCCGACTTTTATCATCCAATAATATGTAACTACTCACAGATGGTTGCAATTTGTTTATATTATATCAATATCCAGCATCCTAACAAGTGGATACATTAAAATTTAGATGGGTATGACTTCTATTACGGCTCTAATGCTGAGGGAAAGTTGTAATTTCTCTGCATATATTTACAGCTGTGATTCCAGTGTTATTTGAATCTTCCCACTGTGTCTCACAAAGGATCCTTTAAAAGTCCTTTCCATATTCATTAGAGTGTTAATCTCCTGATCGTATGGCAGGACAATCTAAAGCAACCATCCAGCAGACAGTAACTAACTTTGATTAGTGTGCTGCTTCCATTTTAACAGAGCTTCACCTCCCATATCTTAGCATATGTTTACTATCCTGGTCATGAGAGAAGTTAGAAGAGATAAATGATACAGTATAAAGAATTGAGGTCACAGAGAAATGGTAGATTCAGATTATATAGTGTCTCACGGTACATATGTGCAGACATTTAAAGAATGAGTAGGAAGTTAAATCCTAACTCAAGCGTTATTAGCACTGAGCTCAGCCCACTGAGCTCCACAGGAGGCCTGGCGAGATGCTTGACGCTCTGCCGTCACAACGTGACCTTCGGTGGAAGTGAGTTATTAGTCAGAGGTGGTCAACATGAGCATAGATCACAGATAAGCATGTATGGCTCAGATTAAAGGAGAATAAGGTTGGGGTGGAGGGGCAGCTGCTCACACTGGCATGTCACATGTAGATGTTTTATCACCCTTAGCACCCAGGCCACAGTGACAACCCTGGTCATCTGATGTCCTTGAGAGGGGAAGACAAAAGCTCTGCTCATTGGCTGCAAATCAGCGCTGCATGTGCCGTTTGGTGTTTGGCACACTCATGTTAATACAAAGTGAACTCTGCATCTTCAGATAAAACGACCTTCCCCTGACACATTGGGTGCAAACACTTCACAAACCATGCCCCACCCCCCACCCCACCCCAACCCCCAGCCCCGCCTTTAGATCATGCTGCTGATTTGATGCTTGTAGGCGTATAGTGCAACCTCTGCCAATGTAGCTTCGCTGTGAAGAACATCATCTGGGGGTTTATTCCTTTTCACACCGCTTATGTGTTTTCAGGGACTCCAACAGAATGTGGTCTTTTCTCCATGCCATCATGCCTATATATGTCCATAGGCCAGAGTGGCGAGTTTGTTCAGCGTTATGTCACATTGTTGACTCACAACGTTGGAGGCATTTCAGTAAATTTAGCAATTTACAAGGGCCAATTATGAACTACACTGAAGCCATAAATATTCCACTGATGTTGAATGAAGGGAGCATAATTGCCGGCAGCCTGTTGCCTGCCCTCTGCTGGAGGCATAACACACTTAAGGCTGGCTTGTTTACATGAGTGACTTCAAGAGACAAATGACACAACACTTATTTTAAAGATATCTCAAATGATGATGCCTATGCTCTTTTGAGAGTCTTCAAGCTTAAAAGATGAAAACACAGTGAAACTCTGACCTTTAATACTGGCTCTGCATAGAGGGAATTGAGGCCAGGATATGTACGGGAAAGCTTGACAGCTCTATAAGTGGGGTAGTGGCAGTCTACAGCTAGTAGGTTACCTCTGGCGGTCCACATCCCAAAAGGCCTGACATCCCTCAGAGGAGTGCTGGACTGACAGGATGCCACATCTGGGGCTCCCAAACATAAGCAGAACATCTCTTCCTGCTTTTTGTCCCCACAGCATCCACTGCTGCTGCTCCGCCTTCTGCTTGCTCTGTGCTCAGTAGTTTGAATGTGAGAGAACACATGGTGATGCTTCAAGGCCTGAAGGGTCCAAAACCAGAAAAAGACCTTATGATGCTCTTTTATTCATGTGCTGTGTTTTAAGTTTGTATTGTCACTTTACACAGATGAAAGCTTGTTGATTAAAAAGCTGCTTGAATGCTATATATTTTTTTGCTTTCTCACAGACAAGAACGAGAAGCTAGTTTCGCCCAGAAGAAAGCTGAGAGAGCTACAGTTAGAAGTCATTTCCGGGAAAAGTACCGATTACCAAAGGTAAACTAATCCGGCTCTGTTTAAAGACAAAACATCCTCATTTCATTTCATAATCTGCTACTATAAACTGTGGTGGGTTTTGAATATTTTCTTTTAGAGAGCCTTGGTTTCTCCTGCGCTGTTGGCTTTGTCAATAATGGACTATAATGTATCTGTATGTCTTTGTTGTGTGTCCACCAACTTGTGTGTCCAACTCAGAACGAGGTAGATGAAACCCAGATCCAGCAGGCGGGGGAAGACGTGGTGTTGCCCACAGAGCTGGCCAAGATGATTGCTGAAGACAACCAGGAGGAGGCACACAAGCAGTCGGTGCTGGGCCAGCTGTCCAACATCCAGAACGTGGACATGGACCAGCTGAAAGACAAAGCCCAGGCCACACTGGAAGACCTCAAAAAGCAGACGGAGAATTGCAGTGTCATGTGATTTGGCCAAGTCAGAGTCCCAGAAGATTAGAGTTTTTCTTGTACAAATATTTTTCAGAGGCAGAGCTGCTCTAGAGATAGAAATATTCTTGTTGCTTCAGTGGAATGTCAGTTGGCATAGCCACATAATAACAGTTTTTCTAGCTGTGCAAAGTTAGACAGACGCCCTGCGGAAAAGAAAGTAAAAGATGAGGAAGCTTTTGAAACCTTGGGTTCATGTTTCTATCTGAAAAGAAAAGAGCTCTTTGTCTCGTAGGTGAGCTAGTTCATTGAGTTTTCCCGTTGACCTTCAAACATCGTATAAGTCATGAATGTCTTTCATATTTTTACTGAGATTAGCTAACTTGCACTCTGAAAGACTGTGGTTCTTTGGCCCCTCCCACTGATTTAACCAATGAGATTATTTCTGCATTTAGAACAACTCCTCCTCTGAGAAAACTTTGTCCAGAGCATCAAACCCTTTCATTCCATCGCCTCCCTCACCTCCCTCACCTCTTTCTCTCTCTCTGTGCACCTAACATGACCAGCGATAACACAATATGATCCTGCAGCACAGGCCTCAGGTGTGTGTGTGCGTGCTTGCGTGCCTGCAGGGTTTTATTGCTTCCAAACATACAGCAGCCAATTTCACTAATGAACACACACACACACACATTCCCAACAGGAGAGGACACTCATCAGTGAAATCAGCTGCTTGGTTGGAATGAAAACACACGCACACATGGCTAACACTGGCTCATGTGAGGACGCCACAGTGCATGTGTGCTGTGTTGAATTTAGGAAATTTATTTTAGCTTAAATACGATGACGAAGCCATTTGTGAGGTTGTTTATATTTCACACACAAAAGCACAAGCTTTAGAAATGGGCAATATTCATTTAGAGCAACAAATGAGGCTGATCTTTGTTCTGAGTAGCTCACTGATGCGGGAGCTGCATTAATCTCAGTTAATCTTTTCTTAAACATATCATTGTAAAGGTTTTTCTTTCTGTACTTCAGTGTGCCTTGGACGTCCGTACAAGGTTGTCATCTTTAAAGCTCCAAGATCTGCAAGCTACTTTTTACAAAGAAAATCTTTTCTTGTTTGCTCTTCTTATGGATTTCTATTTTTCTTTTAGTTACATTTAGAGCAACAAAACAAATTTGCAGGCAGGCGCATATGATGTCTTAAGGGCAGCCATAAATGCAGTAACTGTTCCCAAATTTGACCTTCCATCACTTTTAGCTGCGTACGGAGTGAGTCTGTACTGTGTTTGTGCTGTATCCAGCTGTTAGAAACCGAAAGCTGAGAGAGAAATGTGAACGCTTTAGAAGTTATATGCCAAACCAACATAAAGTCGTAAATGTGTCAAACTGTATAACTGAAGTGTGCGTATAGATCCAACTACGGAGTCCAGATACAAACGTTTATGTTGTAAAAGATGTAATTGTATCTCCTGTTTGCCTATAATGTCAACAGCGGGTCACCATTCACTCCATTCTCATCGACCCGCTGGCTCTCATAGTGTCGTTATATGACAGTCACATGACCTTTGACCTGTCCTCCATCTCACTGACCCTTGCGTCCCAGTGGTGCCGTTTTGTGCTTGGTGGATTTTGTGTCGTTTAGACAATGTAATATGTCAAGTGGTGTCTTTGTAAAAACCTGGTCCTGTGGCTGTGAGCGCTGCGAGCGCACAGTTACAGCGGGCTCAGCGCAGTGTCCGTCTGTGCTGTTCTGTAGCCAAACCTAAGTGAAGGTGTGAAGGAGAATTAGGAGAAGATGTTGTTGATGTTGTGTCACACTTATATACGCTACATTTTTGCCGGTGTTTGATTTTTGTGTAGCAGTGGTGCTGAGGGTGATGTCAGCTTTCATCTCACGTCAGTCCCCCACTCTGATTCCTGCTGTGGTTCAACTGCCAAAAAATGATTAGCCATGTCTTAATTTTACAAGTTCATGATCTACATGTTTATTTTAGAGAAAATGTGGGCAAGGCATGAGAGGAAATGTTTTTGTCTGTTTTCTCTAAAACTCCTTGCTGTGAGTGCCACACTACTGCTGAATGAAATCTGGGGCAACATTTAGACATTTTCAGTGCAGTGCTTGTTGTCAGGTGAATAGTGTATTTGTAACATTACAGTAATATGAAGCAGAGGAAAAGTTGCAATAAGTCCTTTTATAATAAAGTTATCTGTCATGTTTAATGATAAGATAATATTAATGGGTGGAGCAGAAGCCATAAACAACCTGTTTGCTTTGTATGAGTGTGTATGACCTGAAATAATGATTCAATAACTATAAGAATATCAACAATAATAATAATATCTATAATTATTATGATGATAATGTAATTTTTGTGCTGTCATCCTGTGCAATTCACTGTTTTCAGGAAACAGCTGCCATGACTTCTTCTTGTTCTTCGGCTGGTTCTTTGTTTCGCAATATCTCTCTCATTCTGTCTCTGAAAGTATTTCAGTGATTTTTGAGTTTTAACTGCAATAAACTGATTTTTAGGATAATGAACACTCTCCCTGTTTTTGTTTGGGTTTTACACAATGCAGCCTCATGTTGTGTTTAGTCATTTATCAATGTTCTTAAATCTGCAGAAGCTTGAACACCAGGTGGAGACAAAAATACAGTCAGGACTAGAGTATCATACCAGAGAGGCTACAGATAGAAGCTGATTAATTATCATTATTGACAGGTCAGAGATTCTCAATAAGAGTCAGAACAAGATGTCCACAATATAACATCTCACATGGGGCGAAATATTCTCATTCTGTGGCAACAGTATGAGTCAAATAGTCTACATGTGTGAAAAGCCTATTTAAGAGGAAACATCCATGCATGTTTGTATGTTTATAGTTGTTAGAATAATAGTTATTTTGTCCACCTGCTCTACAGACAGTACCAAGAGCCTACGTATAATCATACGCATGCTCAGATATGAACGCTGCGTTTTGAAAACACAGAAATTAGTAGCTTTTAAAAGCAGCTCTTTCATATTGTAGTTTTGAATAGATACCAGGGTGGGCATCCATCTGGTTTTGTTGTGCAAAACTGGCACTGCTTGTGGGGGGTGGTGAGAGGGGGGGACATATGCTTTGCAAAAAAAAAATCAAGTTAGTTACCATTTCAATGGCAGGAAAACCCGAGCTATTGGTAGTTTTCAAGTGCAGAGTGAAAGGGGATAGCTGTAAAATATATTGATGCTGAAACCCCTCTCTATTCATAGGCTGCAGTGCGTGAACAATCTTCAGCCTGGAGAGACACTGGGCCACTGCATGGACAATCTGACACAATTGGGGTGAAACGGGCCAGAAAATACTATTCTCTCCCATTCTCTTCTATCAATCGGGGCTTAAAAACTCTGCAGAGAGAGAGAGAGAGAGAGAGAGAGAGAGAGAGAGAGAGAGAGAGAGAGAGAGGCAGCAGAGGGAGAGAGCGACAATTAGCGAGAACCTTTAAGAGAAACCCTTCAGCGACGCGGCAGTTATCACAGAGGCTCGGTTTATGACTAAAAAGAAACAGATTTGTTTTTCCGCGCCCGAAAAAAAAATTGGAGCGCTGAAGTTGCAGATGTGAGCTTCTTGCAAAGGAATGCGTTTGCCCCCCTTCCTCCCCAACTCACCATCACCCCTCCCCTCTCTCTCTCCCTGTTTCCCTCTCTCTCTCTCTCTCCCTTTTTCACTACTGTGTTTTTCACTACTGTGCTACAAGAGAAGAAGAGTGGACCACACAGACCCTTGGTTTAATGCAAGGAAAATTATACACATTTTCATCCAGCCTCTCCGCTCATATGCTGAGGGGATTTGCGCGCAGAGCTTGTGCCGCTGTGGGCCCGAAGATGGGTCCCACGGCTGACTCCTCAATGCCGACCAATCGGTGGCCAGGATTGTAAAGAGAGAGAGAGAGGGAGAGGGAGAGGGAGAGGGGGGAAGGAAAACTTTTCTTTTCTTTTTTTTCGACAGAAGGAGGGGTGTTGTGGGGAAATGCTCGGCGGACCGTGAAGCGTAACAGCAAGAAGGGGGACAAAGACGCACGTAGCGGGACAAAATGCGACAGATAGAAAAGTGGCGCTGAGTGGGGGGAAACACAGGAATGCGTGGATGGATGTTAAGAAAAAAAAAGTGGCAGAGTTTTGGGGAAGAGGAGCTGAAACTAACAATGGAAAGAGAGATGGGTTCAAGTGTGCAAACTGAGTTGTGGACAAACAACTGTGGTTGGACTGCGCGTTAACTTTGGATGAGCCTCCGCGGCGCGGCACGGCACGGCGCGGCGCAGCGTACCGTCCACTACCTCTTACGTGCACCGGTGGCATGGAGCGGACACGGACTGCACTTTGGAGTACGATTCACCACTTTTAGACGGGGCGTGCTTCACGGAATGACTGTTGCTGTGCTGTTTCTGCTTTTTTTTGTTCTTGCAGCCACGCGTGGTGATTTCCCTGAGTCAGATCCTGACTTCCACTGCTGCAGAGCTGACCAGTAGGAGGCTCAGCTCAACAGGACGTGCAAGTTTTGTGGATGGTTTCTAAATGATCAAGTGTGGGCTATTTTCCTGCTGACACAATGTTTGGTTGTAAAATCCCACGTATGGAATATTTATGTGAACTTCAGTCAGTGAGATTCAGTGTGTGACTTGCCTGTGTCCTAATGTGCTGGTGGAGAAAGTGCACGTCACAGGACTAGAACTCCATCCAAGCATGAAATGTTGGTGCAGCGCCCTGGCACTTCTCCCATGGGTGCTGGTGGCCATAGATGCCCAGTTAATCTGCTGGCAGGCGCTGCTGCGGTGCCACGACGAACCCGAATGTGATCTCGCCTACAGTCAGTACTTAGCGGCCTGTGAGGGGAACATCAGGGGGACGAGGAGGCAGTGTCCGAGCCACTGCATCAACGCGCTGATCAGGCTCAATCACACCCGCAGCGGGCCAGACCTGGAGACCTGCGACTGCGCCCAGGACCTGGATTGCCTCAGTGCCAAACGATCCATAGAGCCGTGCCTCCCCCGCAGATACCCGAGCGATGCCGGGGGGATAGGCTGCATGGAGGCCCGGCAGCGCTGCGAGGAGGACAGCAACTGCCACACCTCCCTCACGGCCTACTTGTCGTACTGCGGGCAGCTGTTCAATGGCAGGAAATGCTCCTCAAAGTGTAAAGCCACAATCCAGCAGATGCTGTTCATCCCAAATGGCATGCTGCTCAATCGCTGTGTTTGCGATGGGGTGGAGAGGCCTTTCTGTGAAGTGGTCAAGGAGAACATGAGCAAACTTTGCTCCATAGGAGACCACAATGTTATTTCAGACCAGCCTGATGTGGATGACATGTATGAGGATGAGGACTATGACCCTAAAAACGACAGAGAGGAGGTGTACACTGACCATTCCTCCGCTTCCCAGAGGTTGCCCAGCTGCCTGTTGCTCCTGTTTCTGGCTCTAGCACGGATATTATACTGAGGGGATGGGTGCTTGTAACATTTGTTGGCTTTATGTGGGGAGAAATAACAAAGGATGTGAAGGTCCCCCCTGAGCTGCTCTAGGACACATCAGCACGGCCCTCTCTTGCTGGCACAGAACTTGAACCCAGGTCTGCTGGATGAGTGAAGTTATTTTTCACCCACTGAACTCCCTCCCTCACCATTAGTCACATGGAGACAGAGAGCACAGTAGTGATTTGTGTAGTTTTTCCACAACTGTACAATTTGCATAGTAATTCTCACTCAGGAAATCTGCTGTTTTGATTTGTGATTCAGATTCTTCCATAGATGACCTTGCAGTACTCATGTCTTTTTTTTTTGCCAAGTAGAGGAAAGCCTGTTGAAAACAATAACAAAAAGACTTTCAAGGTGCTGGTGAGAGGAACTGAACCAAAACCAGACTTTTTTTTGGCATTGCCATTTTGTGTGCCTTTAAAGAAAAAAAAAAGCCTGTTTGTTTGGTTTGGTTTTGAATGGTACTTGGAGTGTGGCTTTATTAAGACCTTAGACAAACATTGGACCCATACAGTCTCTGTTTGCTCTGCTCTCCATTTCAGGGGCCACAGCATTGTTGCAGCAACCACACTTCAAATATTTGTGGGAACAGTCAGAGGACAGGCAAGGGTGTGGGATCAAGTACTTAAATTAACTGAAGCGCCTCTCCAGCACTCTGTCTGGGGCCCCTCCCCCCAGGTTGAGATTGTTTTATTGAACTTTTCCTGGACCACGCCACCCGAACCCTCCTCCCTCCCCCTTCCTCTCTACTGCCTGCCCCCTTTCACGCCTTTAAAAGACCCCCCGTCTATATTACAGCTTTCACACCGAAGCAACAACCCAGGAAAGCCTGTCTGCTGCTGCTGCTGCTGCTGGTGTGAACGGGTCACAGGATCATACCTGCAGTTTGTCCACAGCTCTGCTCGTGACAGGGGAGGTCTACCTGCTCTGGCACGGTTTGGGTTTGTTCAGCATGGGTGAATGCAACTCTAAACAAACTGTGTAATTCACACATGAGTGAGTTTTCATAAACTCAGAACAAAGAAAGTTCATGTTGTGGGTAGGACGGCTTCTTACTCAAGTCAGCGTAGCAGTGTCACAACAGTGTAGTAGTAGTGGTCTGACATGAATGATCAAAGCACAGGTGGAATGTATGTTAATTACTTTGTCACACAGAGTTCAAGTGTTGCTAACTAAACCAGAGGTGTGTAAGGCCACATTTTAATTGTCACTAAGTGCTTTTCATATAAACTTGCACAAATACAGTTAAAGGTCAGACTAATGATGATGAGATTTGGTTCAGTTCACAAATTGCCCATAAGGTGTCCCTTTGAAGGCTTTTATTTTGTGTGTTTCGAGACTGATGATTTCTGTTGTTGGAAACATTTACATAATAAGATGCTGTATGTGGTGAGATGATGTTACCTGTTTGTAGATCCAGGGAGTGGAACCAGTGTTTCTTCTCACACTCTCACTTCTTTCTTCCACTGATCCACGTTGAACTGTTTAGCAAAAAGGGGACATAAAAAATGTTTTTAAAAAGTATTGATCACTTGTAATGAAGCTGCCTATTTTTGTCTCCACTTGTGTAAGAACTAATCTTTTTATTTTGGTATGAAGTCTTCAACAGTGTTGATAAATGTTAAATTATAAAGCTAGAATATGAAGAATTTGTATATATTTTACAGTTATATGCAGTAAATCAAGCCAGTGTGTGACCACAGCATACAAAAATACAAAACAAACACGCAAATGTAGCTTGGACTTCATCCACAAAGCCTGATATGATTCAATTTTTCATCTCATCTTGTGGGAACATGGCAGTGAACACCTCAGAGTAGTGCCTTCCATGTGGGAGGCTGAGTTTTATAATAAAATGTTTATGAGCTGAAGTTGTGTGATGGTGTGATTTGAGCACAAAGACATCAAGAAAGAAAGAAATGATATCAACACTGTGCCTCTGTGTTTGACTTTTGTTAAATATGCATGAACAGCTAAAACAAGTACAGTATAAGCTTCAGTGTTGCTTGAGAAGTAGGTCTTGCGCTTTTCGAATCATAGTTAATTTAAAGTATGATTATTTCTCTCTAAACTCTGTTGACTGCACTGATATTTTGCATTAGGTTTACATCATAAAACGTTTAGGTGACTGCTTGATTGATGCTGGCGAAATTAAAAAAAAGGAAAAAAAAAAAAAAAAGAAGGGGGGACAGCGTCTGAAAATGTTATTCTCCAGTGAGCCAAGCGACTCGACAATGAGCAGTGCATGTTGCCAGGTTTCACTCTCCAATATTTAAGGGATTAGGTCAGTGTAACTGAAACCTGGAGAGGAATTTAAAGTGTCTAGTTGCAGTACAATACATCCTAATTGGCACAAAAACCACACATCAAGACTGTTCTTTCATTTTAGGTTCAACCTGTAATTAACACGTTTTTGAGAATAGGAGGTCAGCTAGACAGTCATGGAAACACACAAATCCATCCAAACTCTTGCTAATGACCATAATTTGGGGCTTGTTGCACACTTACTTTGGCATTCACGAGTCATTAACAAACTGTAAAAGAGTCATTTTATATTGCTGCGAGGTGTCAGGTACTGGCCTGTCTTACAAATGTAATAAGTCACATCCAAACAGACAAAAGTGAAAATGGAAAGAGGAAAATGTTGACACTCGCACGTTTCTGCAGTGCATTTTTGTCGGTGTGCCCCCAGCCTTGCATGACGAATCAGAGTGGAGAAGGGATGAGTAACTACAAGCCTGTTACTTGAGTTAACAGGTGGCAACATCTCTGAGTCTGGAGGGAACTGCTGCGCAGCTTCTCCTGATTTTTCGTTAACCACAGGAATCCTTAGCCACTTCCAACAGTCTATTGTGTCATGAAACTTGGGAGATAGAAAAACAAAGAGGCCCACGGCCACAGTTTAGCTCGACTCCATCTAGTTTAGTTAAGCTTGTCTTTGGTATAATCTGTCTTAACCATTGCCATGCATCTTAAAGTCCTCCAATACAGCCACTTTACCCCCTTCTACCCCCCTCTGCATCCTCCCCTCCACCACCTCCTCATCCCGATTCTGGGAGCAAAATCAAAACAAACATGAGCAGAGCTGCCTTGGAGAGTTGAGTGTGTGGAGGGAACAGGGGGACACAGAGGCAGCACTGTGCTGGAGCCCATTTTCTAAATTATCTTTATTCAACATTTCTCTGAACCCCCACCCCTCCACAACCCCCACTCTCTCTTCACCGCTCCAAAGTGGGAGGGACCCGAGGATTTAGGAGGCTCTTGTCTCTCGTAGGTACAATGTTCCATTCATGATAGCCACAGTGAATGGCTGACCTGCTCTCTGTTTTCAGGGCAGGGGTTGCTGGAGTCAAGGGCACCCAGATCCTTCAGGTCTAGAGCACAGAGACCCCTCTTCATGGGTGACATTGATGGCAATTTAACTCGACCACTGTCCGATTAACAACATCAGCAGAGGACGACGGAGAGAGCCTGGGAAGGGGAAGGGTAATAGAAAGTGTTGCTGGATCTGAAGCAAGATGGAGACTGATTAAAGCCACAATGCTGTAGGTTGCGGTTCGGAAGAGGAGACCGGGGGCTGTCTTGGGGGATGAGGTGGTGGTGGGTTATGTTTTCCATCTCGGGACCTCCCTTCCTGGGTCGCATTACTATAATGATATTCTACGCACTTTTTTTGGGGGGGGGGGTTAATATAAATTGGCAGTACTCCCAGAAACGAGCAACAAAGCAAGCACCAGGGTCAAAATTGCATCCAAATTTTCCTGGCAGCAACGTGCTCATGCACAGCCACACATGCAGCACCCAGTGGTTCTCCATCCTGTTGTTCCAGCACTTGGGGCCATGCTGCTCTCTGTTCTGACCATAAAGTCTGGGAGTGATTTACACCTGGCATGCCAGGTGAATGTGATTAACCAGATGGTAGGGCAGAAAACAAACATCACTCTGACTCCTGGTAAGATTTATAAAACCACTTGTTAAACCGAAGGCAACTGCACTTCACTCTGCATTTCACTGCTCAACTTGATGTTTGTGTCCAAAGTCACAGGTTTTAATACCTTTTGATTCAGTATTTCAAAAGGCAGTGTGCAGAGATAGTATTGCACTTCCATAAGAGAAACTAAGAAATACCACATTTTTAAAAAAGCACACCTGCCAACATGGAGACAGACTTGGAGCCTCTGGTAAGATCTACAAACACAGCATCATATATTAGTCAAAATACAGCTGGACAGTCTTGAAGCAGACAGCCACATACTTTAAACTCCATATTCCTAGTTTGTAACACAGGCTAAATTATACATTTGTTGTCTGCAAGCCAAGGTAATGTTGATGACATTGCTGTGGTATTGGGGTTATTTTCTCAAACTAATCATCACTATTTAACTCTTTCATTCCCATTAGTTGATCATATTGAATTCATTCTCTCCCCCGTGTTCATTCATCCTTTTCTCTAAAATGGTCCTTTTTATGGATCTGAATTTTGGAGAAGGAAAAATACCACAAGGGTATGTTCTTTTGACAATGCGAGTGCAATAGCATTGCAATTAGTAGAAAGAAATGCAGCTACCATTGTAATGTAAAAGAAGCGAGATCTATCATGGATGGCAAGAGAGCCATGGGCAAAAAGATAATATGCTTGAAATAAATTCTTTGTGTAAATTCCCATAGTTTCGTAGATCTGGAAATTCTCAAATTCAGTTTCCATAGTTTCCCAGACCATGTGAATCATATAATTATAAAATGTCCTTACTTTCCCCTGCCTGCTTTCCTCTATCCTCCCCTCGTGGACCCGAGCCAGCTGTTTCTGCAGAGCGGCATTCCAGATGATGACGATGGCGGAGGAACTGCAGCGCTGCTCCCACGACGGCGCATAAATCTTTCCTCGGGTTCTGAAAGTTGAGCGTCCGCCTTGTGCTGTTGACAAAACATCTTAAGAAGTGTCGAGCACAGAGGTTTCAGAGATCACTGTTTTATTTTACACTTAATTTCTCATTTAATAAATATATTATAAAATGTACAGCTGTATAAACATTCAAATAAAAAATAAAACAACACAAGAAAATCTTGCCAGGAGACATGTTCATCTTTTCCTCGTTTGACTCCGTTTCAGGTATTTTGCTCAGTTGCTTGAAAAATCATATTTGCACAGTAAACCTGGAGCGCTTAGGCTCTCTACCTGTCTGAAATGAAAACAGTTGGTGACGACCTACAACAGCGTGGATCATCAGCCTGCTGTGACTGCTCAGCTTTTTACCGTTTCACAGAGGCCTAGTTGTAAGACTTGGCTGGAGCGCCACAACTCTCTGTATCCCTCAAATATCCGTCCATTGCCAAACCTACGAAAATGCAAGTCTAGTGTAAATAAGGCAGAGGCCGCACCTCTCCAGTTTTCCCCTCATAGTGGTGGAGAGGGCTCCATCAGCGGAGAGAGCATGGTGAGCCTGTGGTTGAGCCACAGCAAAGGCAGTGCGGAAGAGGGGGGAGAGGGAGTATGTGCATGTTTGCAGAGGCCTTGATATAATGTACTTAATACTCCAGTTCAAATTTGCTGTGATGCTTCACATCACAGCTCACATTTGACTGTATTCACAGTTTTTAGGTGTACTGCAAACATTTGTTGATGTCCTGCCCCAAAATAAAACGCAACAGTCTCAGTTAAACTCGTTTACCATGACAGTGTGGCATTGTCATACAAGCTGTCCAGCATTTACATATCAATTATGTGTCAGGGGGAGGGATTTGAGGCTAAGCAGTGCACCAGCACAGTGTAAAGAGCAGGGAACTAACTTTCACATTCATCAGTGTGCAAATCCAGAATTCAGCAGAGGTTTTCAGTATTTCACCAGCCAAATATTTTTTTCCTCTCTAATAGAATAAATACAAGGTTTCTATCTGCCAAATCATCTGGTAGAAAACCTTTTGAACAACAACCAAAACATTGACCACATTTGGCTGGAAAGTGTAATATCCCACCCAGACAGTGCACCGAGTTGGTCGGGGTGAGGTGTGATGCAGGTTTGATTTGGCCCCAATAGAACCGTGGTCGGGTGAGAGCTCTGTGTCCAACCTGACCGCTGACAGGCCGTCTGCTGCTCTGTGAAGCGTCCCAGCTGTTTCTCCTGGTCTACGACAAGCTTACTGCAAACAGCAGGCTGAGGAGACACAATTTATAGATTTGTGTTAGGTTCTAGGTTTCTGCACTATACTCTGAATACAAAAACAAATGTGACTCTATCTATCTATCTATCTTTCTTTCTTTCTTTCTATCTATCTATCTATCAATAATTTGTCTTTGCCAAAATACTGTGCATAATTTTATCTTTAAAAGTAGAGTGTGGGGAATTCTCCTAAAAAACAAAATATAGACTTATACAAAGAAATCCAGTTTAATCATCACCTACAGCCTTCTATTCATGTGGTGGTGACTGCATTCTTCTTTGTTTTTTAGGAAAGACACTATCTTTAAAATCTTTCACATAATAATGAAAAATCTATATCGTATAAACAAATTCTCAGTGAAACCCATGTTTTTATGGTTATTATAATACAGTCACATGCAGCTACACCCAAATTATGTACACTACATTTTGCTAATGTGGACATAATATGTAGTGCAGCTGCACATACTTGTGTCCATTAATGCAACACTCATTTTAATGAGTTATATGAAGTAGTAAAAATTCTGGGTAAAGTGGGTCTTCATTTTCTCTACATTTACAACATGCACAGCACAAACCTCTTGTTTCTGTAAAGTATATGAATCACATTTTTTGAACCAAGGCACCAGGTGATGTCATGTGATCATATAGTAATTTAACTTTACTAATCGGAGCCCATGAAGCCGCTGCCACACAGCATACAGTATACATGTACCATATGATGATTTAAGTCAGGGAGGGTTTAGTGCTTCTGGGACATTTTAACTGGGCCATTGTCTGATGTCTGACATGTTTCTCTGGGGGTTACAGTGAGATGGCTCTGAGTGTAACTTTGCTGCTTGTTTTAGTATAGTCTAAGGTCAGCAGACAGACTTGGGCGTTGCTGTGACCCTCTGTAGTACAGCTGCTGTTGGATCAGTGCCAGCTAGTACGGCTGACTGTGCCGCGGTTTTATTAAAATAACAGCAGCGGACTAAGAAGTCATGTTCTTCATGAAACTTGAGCGGCCTCTGGAGCAATTGGTGCCCTTCCCCCATCCCCATTTTTTTATTCATAATTCCTCAGGAATGTCTTACTAAGAACAGGATATTGTCTAGGCTTTAGGTATCCACTGTCCATCTAGAAGCTGAGCCTAGAAAACACTGGGAATATATAGGTTACAGCTAGGGACGTTTAAGTATATTAAAATACAACCCAAACAATATAACTCATTTTCTCATATAGTTTTGTAGTCTGTTTATAGTGAACAAACAATGTTGTATTCTTAAGGTTTGATGGGCAGATCACATGTTAACTCTCAAAGTATGTAACAGATTCATTTAAATGTCATTATGTGAAAGGATTGTGTATGTGTGTGCCATTATTATTTCTGGTGTTTGTGTGTTCGAAGGTTACTTTTTGCTAGTCTCACTTTCACAAGGTAGGCTTTACAAGAGGGCAGAGGACAGAGCGGCCCAGGGCTGCACTGAAATGAAATCAAAGAGCCAGACAGTGCTACGGGGTGGCCAGCGCAGCAAGAGAATGGCTCATGTTTTACTAGTGGAAAAATCTCCACTGAAAGGACATTTCATTACAACTTTAGATGGCTATTCCTCGTTTAAACCCCCCCCCCCCCCCCCCCCCTCCCCCCATCTTCCTGAACTAAACCTCCGTATAGTCACTTATCAGTGCAGGGTTCTCAAAAACCTGCTCTCATGGCCGGAGGAATAGTTTACACAACACAGCAGGGGAAACTCACTGCTTCTGACAGAGTCTGCAAGAGGTTCTCTATCCAGAGACACATCTCTCTGTGTCTCCTGCATCTGAAAAATAAAAAAGATGCAAGTGATGAAACTCTTCAAACTGACAACCAAATGAAAGAGAGCAGGAGCATACTTCTTTTTAAATCAAACATATTCAGGGTTCTCGTGTACAAAGTTCACACAGTCTAAAGATGCCTTTGGTTTAGTACTGGGAAGGAACATATTCTTACCATGATATGCTTTTTGAGGTATTCAGCTCTGGTCATGAGGCTTTTAATCTGGCGAGAGACATAAAATTTCAGTAAATTAAATGACACTCATTCAATAACTCTCAATAACATTTTCAATGCTAGAGTTGGGAAATTTTGCCACATTGGTCTGAGCCCTGAATCATAACAGCTTTGGTGATCTGCTGATATTCTTCATGTGTCTCCACAAGGCTGATATTTTAAGGAATTTACACTGGTTTTGGTTTGTGAAATTTCTTTGTTAGGTAGATTCCAACTGACTTAATGACGTTAAGATCGGGGCTCTGTAAGAACCAGACTGTGTAGTTTGGATTATCTTTCAGTGTCAATGGACTCCATGATCTGCTTCTTGCTCTTTCTTTTTTTTAAAAAAAAAAACATTATGTGGTACACATGTACAAGTACTACTACTGTTATCATATGCTTCATGGCGCTTTTTATTGTGGTAACCATTCCTCTGGTGATGATGGAGGTTCTTGGCTGTGTCTCCTACCTAGTTGTATCAGCACTGTGTCAAAGTGGGGAGCTAGCCCTCTCTGGGATTATTGCAGTAAAATCTGAGGGTCATAATGACTGAAGACCTAAACTGATGGCTTCCATAATGTTCCCTTTCAGCACCAATATGTTGTGGTAAATAATCATTGAGAACACAGGTTTCAGTACCCAGCTCTGACCTTATGCAGCCACAGTGCTTTCATCACAACTCCTTTAATCACCAAGTACAATAAATGTAGAAGAAATGTAGATGGGTGAGCAAAGGAGATATCGACAACTTGCAGAGCACCATTTCACATATACTGAAGTATACAGTATAACAAGACTTCACATGTGTTCAGCCGTAATGACACTATGTCAACATACACTGGTTAGATCAAAGCTGTGGATTACATATGAGAGGCCAGGATATTGAATTACAGATTGCACTACAGTAGATATGGACGCACATGGAGGCCAGTCATGGCAGCATGTGTTGGCTCTTTTGGGTTCTCACATACACACATGCTTTCGATCTAATGTCCCACCCCTGCCTCCCTAATGCTGTGTTAGATTATTACAGCCGCATCTGAATTTACTTAAGACAAGCACCCATAAAACTTCAAATAGGGAGGTCTATGAGGCCCACTCAAACCCCATCCCCTTCTGGGTTTGTTGGTGAAATACTGATGTCTGTTGTAGACTTAGCTGCTGGCAAAATAAACTGCACAAAAACAAAAGGGCTTGCAGACTTTAATAGCAGGCATGCACGCGTCTTTCATATTTGTTTGTCAAAGTGGAATATCAATGCATGTAACCAGGATTTTCCTCCTGAAAGTTACAGAAAGCAAATTCACTGGGCCATCAAAAAATTGTTCAAGTATGATTAGATTACTACCCAAAAGCAAGGACAGCCCACAACACAATGAAAGAGAGTAAAAGGAGGGACATTCTATGTATCTCTTTTGTAACAATTATTGCTTTATCAACTTCAATATCAACTTAAACTCAACCAAGACATTTGTTAAATAACCATGGTGAAATGAGTTCAGTCTCTAGTTGAGGGAGTCTGAACCTATAATGACATATTTTCACCCTCACATGTTATGGCCTTTATCCCAATATGAAAAACCTGCAAACAGTTAGAAAGCAGTGTCTTATTTACATATCTAGCATAGAAAATGGATCTGACCACCTGATGGATATCTGTCCAACCTTCACTCTCTTTGAGGACTTAACAGCTTTTCACTGAAAAAAAGTATATTTGAGTAGCAGTTTAAGTAATGTAATGTTTTGTCTCAGTCTCACTCATCTTAGCTTAATCTACTATTGTGCTTTCAGTAAAAGCAAATCATTTTGGTTTCTATTAGTATTGTGCGCCTGATGTCATGACGTCGGATCTGTTATTTTCCAGATTTTTTCCATTCCTGCAAGCTGCTCTTTGATCCTGTCACAGACTTGTTACTGAATGAAGTTTAACATCAGATATGAATTTAGCCACCTGCCTTGGTTAAATATTGATGTTTATGTATGCAATCTCACTTTACCAAACTGGCTATCATTTAGTCATGCTAACTTCAGCAAAATTTGAATTAGATGAACATTTTCAATGGATTTTTATGGTTTTGTTAAAATGTGTTTTAATGGTTTTGCTAACATGTCTAGTAACATTAACACGCCTGTGGTATTTTAAGTGGTCAGTAAAATCATCATAGTGCCTTGCTGTCGACTCTTGGCCAACATACCCATACCCAATACGATCAGACCAGTTTGTAACTGTGCAGGTGGGACTCTCGAGTGTTACCAACTGAAATACTTTTTAAAAGTTGGACTAAGAATTCTTTTTCCATGTTTTCCAGTTTGTTGCCAAACTTTGTGTCACTGCCATTTCAAGCAGTAAAAATAGCAAAGATGTAGAAAAATCAAACCTGATTGGTCGGATGACACTATAAAGCTGTGCAGAGCTGAAGGGGCCAACAGAGTCTGGTGATGACAATCCTCTATTTGCAACTCTTTCCACATATATGTGGTCATGTGATCCATCGCTTAGAGCCACTTCAAGAATCCAATTATAAAGTGGACAGTGATCTATTTCTATGAAACAGTAGTATAGATGATAAATTACATTATTTGACCTTTACCATATAAAACTAGCACATGTGACCATAGGAAGAAGACTCATGGGGCTTGTGTTAGAGCAGCTAGTGTGCTCTCAGACCTGGCTGATCAGCCGAGGGCTTGCAGGAGGTGACAGATAAGTCGTTCCTACCGTGAGCACTCAACCAGAAGCCCTTCCTGGCCCACTCACCTCGCTGTGAAGCAGCTCTCTCCTGCGGCCCTGCGGCTCAGCTGGTTCACATAGAAAGAGAGAAAAAATAAGACAAAGAAGAATGAGCAGAGGAAGGGAGGAGCGAGGCCAGTACCTAATCACCTTGTTTGTTCAAGAAGAGGTCAACTCCTAGATTGGATTTTGCTAGCGTGCAGACTGAGGGCTCAAGGGTGGAAATGGTTCTAATGTAAGCCAGTGTTTTCACAGCAAGTTGTCCTAGAGGGGAAACTGACAGAAGGCGAAAAGAGGGAGAGGAGGGTGGGGTGGGAGGGCTCTCTGATGGCAAAGGCATTTTGGGAAGCTTCACAACAAAGAGCTCTGAGCCAAACAAAGAACCAATGTTTTTTCTCTACAATCCCCCTGCTGGTATCTAACGTGCCACACAGTGAGGCTCCCTGATCCCAGAGAGAGAGGCTGGTTAGGATGGCATGAGTTTGTTGTATATTATATATTACTGATCCGACAGTGACAGTTGGAGGTTCCTCTTAACACATATACACATTGAATAAATTAGTACACATAAACACATCTATCATCTTGAAGGCGGGACTGCAATGATCTTTAATATGGATCTATTTGTCTTAATTTTGGATCCTGCAGACCGAAGATTAAGTTATTTCTCTCTGCAATTTGGGGTGACAAACTTCCAAAGCCTCTTGGTGTAGCTTTGGGAAACATGTAATATGGTTTTCTCAGTTTTCCCTATCATTGAATGAGCCTTTCACCATAAAAAGCTGCTAAACCACAAGAAGGAGGTCTTTAGATTAAGCCAAGATGACTAACAAGTCAATCAAGAATAAAGAGCAAAATACTGAGTATGCAATATGTTTGGATTTCTCTGTTATAAACAAAAATAAATAAATGAATGAATGAATAAAACCTACCAGCAGAGAAGTAATACGACCCAAGCCTAAGTATCAGCACCTACTGGATGAACCTCAGATTGGACTGGACTGGGCTGGATGATTAGAGCACTTGTCCATTAGTAAGATAATAGTTTTTATTTGTTTCCAGTGTGTAATAACACAAAGCCTGCCTGAATGGGAAGCAGATGGCAGGACTCTTATACCACACACAGGGCACTGGCACCAGGTCTCATCCCAGCTCAAAGCCACATGTGGATCATTCTATCCCACGTCTTCCATTAGGCCGATCTTCCAGATGAGCTCATGAGCCGGGGCTAATAGACGCCAGGCCGCAGAGAGTCGCTGGAGACTCTTCTGTAGTTCCACTGTCTGTTTGTCTGTCTCATTACATGTCCCCATCTCTTCAAGCCTTTTGTCAGTTTGTCTTTCACTCTTTCTAAATCACTTTCAACAAATTATTTTCCATCTATGAGAGTTTGAGTCTTTTTCATCCATTTCCACCCATCACTCTCTTTCCAGTCCCTTTCTCTCTGGTTCAGAGTTTCTCTCAATTTTCCTCTCTCTCTGTTTCCAGTTAGTTCGCTCTTAATCTATCTCTATATCTTCAGTGCCCCTCAGAGTGGTTCTTGTTTCTCATTTTCAGCCTTTCCCCATGAGTAGGACTTTTTGTGAAGCCATTTCTTGACCTGTCTCAGTTTCTGGCTTCACCTACAATGATTATTGTGTTGCTCTTCAAGTCACTCTATGTGCTCTCACGTCTGTTTGTTTTTTGAAAAGATTTTCCCTCTGAGTGTTTCTTTCTCTGTTTCTCTAACGACAAATGTGCAGAAGTATAAGATGGTGAAGTGCATTATAGTGGCACCCAGTCTTCCTCAGTCATCAGCTACTGCCAAGGTTTTCTTGAGAAAGGCACTTAAATCTTTGGCTACAGTGGGGTGGCTCAGTGGCCAACAGTAGCAGGGGACATAAATGCATGACAAAAAGAGCTTATATACCTGCCAACACCAACAGCAGTTCTCCTAAGCACTGCTGGTACACATCCAGGGCCACATGATCATCCACTCCACTGTCTTCCTGTAAGGGGATAAAGCCAAGGATACACAATGCTGTAAGTCATAATTCAACTCAATACCGATACTGTCAGACAGACCTAAGATCTTTTGTCTGTAAACAACAGAGGCACAACATTAAAGCAGATTTCTAGTTTTGACGTTCCTGACCTAAGAATTCATTCTGAATCCTTTTTATTTACAGTTTCAATAACTGTCACTGTCACAACATCAAAACCAGTCACTCATTTTAATATCATGGCTGATCAGTGTATATAAACAGTTTCCATGATTAACAATGTCAGGTGAGTAAAACTGCAAAGAAGATGCTTTGATTCACCAGGGATTGTAGATGATGTGGTTTACATAGCAATGTGTCGGGGGGGGGGGGGGGGGGGGTAGCTGGTACCCATTTACTTGTGTTTTCTTTTAGATTCTCTGTTTAATTTTATAAAAGTTGCATCATCCAGCAGTAAGCAAACCTTGGCAATGGCAGTAGAAGCCATCTCCAAAGCAGCCTGAAGTCGTGGTTGGTCTCGAGACATTTCTGAATTAGCAGAAAAACAGAAGAAGTATAATGCAACAAACAACAGCAAACAAGTTTAATATAACTTTCACCTACTATACTAGGTTTGTATGCACAAGAATAGTAATTATACAAGGGGAAAAGTTACCCCATTGTCACATTTAATTTCTCAAGCTATCCTCTCATGTAGCAACTGACCACACATTATTAATGCCAGCATGTAGCAGTGCTGACTCTACAGTGAGATGTGTGCGTTACCTCGGAGGACATCCCTGGAGGTCCGGGCTGCCTCAAAGCTCAGTTTGTTGTCAGAGGCCACCAGGGCTTTCAGTTCCTCAGCTCTGGACACATACTGGCTGACCTGCGGGAAGTCCTCTTACATTGACTCAGCCTAATCAAGTCTACCATGCCATATGCTCTCCCATGCGCACCATATGGCAGTCATAGAGAAGAATTCATTCAATGTGAAACTGGACAGTCAAAAAAGATTAACTGAAAATAGTAATACAAATGTGAATGAGGTGAGTGTTTTTAGGCCATACCTTCTGCCTGAGGGCATCTTTACGTTGTCGGTCTGTCTCATCTGCAGAGGGTGGAAAGACGGGATGTTTTGGTTTTACATTTGGTCAGTTTACTTTGACAGTTTGTTGTGGTGGAACAAAGGCAGGGCATTGTTGAAGGGCTTAAGCCGCAGACAGGATATGAGAGTGGCTGTTGCTCTTACAGTGAATAGCGGGGACAAAGTGCTCCAGGGCACTGCAGTACAGAGAGAGAGCAGCAGACCTCTCCCCCTCCTGGTCCTTCTGAATGGCCTGCAGGACAAGCTCTTTCTGGAAGAGAAAATAGAACTGGCATCACTGAATGCAAACGGCTACAAGTCTCCAATGCTTATGCATGCATGCAGAGTCATACGTGACAGCACGTGGGGCAAACCTTCTACTAAATGTGTACATGTGCCCAGTCAATCATGCACTCATTATTCATGGTCATCTACAGTATACACGCACATACCAGCACATACTTCACTCTTATTTTCTTACCGCTTTCCCTAGGCTCTCTGCACTTGGCATGTGCTCCAAATCCACAAAAGGATGGGTGAAGAACTCTGCAAAGGTGATCCGGGCATCTGGATTTCTCTCCAGCAGCCGCAACAGAAGGTCCCTGCAGTTTTTGGACACCCTGGCCCCGGGTGGGAGCTCATGCACAAAATACGACCTTATTATGTTGCACTCAGTCCACAGGACAAGCCAAAGGAAAAGGACAGCAAATTGCTGCCAAAGACCTTCTAGTCTCACATCACTACCTTCTGTCAAAAGATGACCTTAAACCTCTCCATGTGAATCCCTGGGTAATGGACCACATGCTAATGCAATCCAAAGTCCGAGCCTAATGTTTGGCACAAGATTTCAAGTTTTGCAAGGCCTTAATCATTAAAAGAACAGTTATACTTTGTTGTCACAGTGGAAATCAAAGCATGGTTTGTATGTGCAGCAGCCAAATCAGAATAGTGGCACAAACACAACTAATACATCAGCAGCTATTAGTTAGTGGTCTCTTTTAATATCCTGAAATCAAGAGGTAAGAAACTTTTATGATGCATTTTATTAATGCATTCAAATGTCAAATTCAAAAGCAAATATTTCACATAATAATATGTGAAAAAAATTCTGTACATTTATCATTCCAGCAGCTGTTCAACACTTGTGTCTTCCAATAGGTTAAGACATTGTTTAATTTGTATCCCACACTGTTTGGATCTGCTACTGGAGAGGAGCAGTTAGTCCTCATTTCAGCCGATTGCCTATATGCTCCCTCTTCTGTCACTGAGACAAGGGTAGACTGTTTAAGTATGACACCTAGTGGTTTTATAGTGAACATCTACAGATTAAGTGAGGGAATTTTTTTTTTTTTTGGCTTATGTTGACTCAAGTAACATAAGCCATGTTAACAGTTTAACATGCTGTGGTGGAATAATGTCAATGGAATTTATTGAAATATTCACTTGAGATCTTGTCATTCTCCCAGAATATAAATCATCATGGTCTTCCAAAGGTTTACACGACTTTTTATTATTAGGCAATACATTTGTCATTTGTCACGCCCAGTGCAAGCAGTGAAATAGCACATTCACTAATGAGTAACTCATTTATCGCTAAACACTTACCTCTATTGGATGGTTACTCCGGATCTTTTCCTCTAATTCTGCAAAAGACCTTGATGCAAATGGCGGTCGCCCAAACAATGTCTCTACATGGAAACAAACAATGTTTACAATTTATAATCAGCAGGGATTACAAACTGTTCAATGAATTCACCCAGTGTTAAAAAGGTTGTAATATGGTAAAGGGCATGCATACTTCAAATATTATATTTAAATATTATATTTATCCAACAGTAACTCCTCCTATTTTTTATTATACATTATCGCTCTACACAGAACAATGACTGTGTTGTGCTATTGGACAATGATTGCACAATTGCTCTTACAACTAAGGAGGAGTCAATCATGCTTTTTCTTTATGATTTATGGTACAATTATGTGCAGGACCTATTGTATGTGTTCTCTCAAGCTTGAAAGGCCAGTCTACTGATTAGTTTTCAATTGCTGAACAACAGAGGTGTATTAGAAATCATTATTAATGTAGATTAATACTATGTGACACCAGAAACTGTCCATGGAAAACATTTTAATGTGTATTGTGTGTGTTTACAAACATGAGAATAAAATAAAACCTCAGCTAACTATGAGCATGCAGATAAACCTCTTCAAGTACTTAGTAATTCATTCCAGAGATGAAAAGGTAAAGTCAAGTTACTCACCATAAAGAATGACTCCAACTGACCAAAGATCCACCCTGGAGTCATACTGGCGCCGGCACACCATCTCTGGAGCCATGTAAAGAGGAGAGCCTCTCAGGGCACTCTGCTCATCCCATGGAGACATGTACTGGGCAAAACCAAAATCTGAGACCAAACCAGAAAGTTCACAACATGTTTACTATAATAGGTCCTAGTGGATATATGTTCCCTAAACCTGCTTTAGTTAGGGCCCTCTATAGCTCAACAAACGTGTTTTAATGCAATGTGCACAAAGAAGTTGTCTTCTGTTTCTGCAAACACAACGGTACAAACATAATGACAATGACAGGTCTGGCAGGATCGTCACATAATTACAATCACATCTGTGTGCTAATCTTCTGGTGTAGGAGTGTATGTGAGATCACCTGCTAATTTGAGAGCAGAGCCACTGAGAAGAATGTTCTGAGGTTTCAAGTCCAGGTGTGAGATGTTTCGTTCATGGAGAAATTGTAGGGCACAGGCTGTTTATACAGACACATACACAAATACACAGTCAGAGAAACACAGCATTTCTAACCACTCCTAACTCTTCAGCACATACCTGCAATAAATGATCAAAGGTACCAACCAATTCTGACAAACACCCTAAAAGAAGAAAAAAGTCACAAGCTACACAAATAAGTTGGTATTTAAGTTGTAAAGTAACCAGTTTTTGTGATTTTGACAAAAACTGATCAAAAGAAAAGAGTAGATTTTTTTTGTAGATTTCTGACTTTTCCTAAATTTTCCTAAGTTGTAAATCCCTTTCTTAACTTAAATCAACTACAAATGTCAATTAGAAAACAATAATATTTGCAAGAAAAGCCAGGTAATTACCCACCAATTTGCTGCAGGAAACGCCGGGCCACCCTCTCAGGTAAAATTCTGCGACTGCGGATGAAGCGAGAGAGATCTCCACCAGAGCACCACTCCAAGATCAGATAAATGTTCTCAGCATCCCACTAATAACAGAGGCAAATTCAGATACTCAGAGAGAAAGACTGGAGAAAAAGAAGGTATTTTTCTCCTTTTTCAACACCAAGCACATGAACATTTCTACAAATTGATTATTATTTTCTTCTAGTGACATAGTCATGGAATGACTGTATGAACAGATGCTCACTGCTGTCACAATGGGGAAATTATACCAGGTCTTGTAGTCAATAAAAAATGACTACAGCACATTCCTTGCATAAGCTGGTACTAATTTAAAAGATGAAAATGACTACACCTGAAAGTCTTTTAGCTGGACTATATGAGGGTGGCGCACAGTCTTGAGGATTTCAATCTCTGTGAGCAGGTTTTCTGTAGATGCCTTGTTTAGACTCTTCTTTGCAACCACCTTCACTGCCACCACCTCTCGACTGTCCCCCTGCAATATCACAAATGGGAAGATAAAATATGAGTGCTTGCAAGTGGTAGTTGAAAAATGTACTTGTCAAAAGCCTTTGACAAAACTGAGGGTGTAAAGAGTGGATTTAGTTGTGCCGTAGTCATTAAATGTTTTATGCTCTGCATGTATATTAATTTCAAATGTATTGTTTGCATTGTACTGCTTTAATTGTTGTAATCAGGGTGTCATTTGAAAAGAGAGCTTGCTCTCAATTGGCCCTGCTTGAATAAATCAAAGGTGAATGGAAAAAAATGAATGAAAAACTGAAATATCGGGGCCAGCTAAGTTAAGAAGGAACAGGGACGTCACTATTTAGAATCTGAGTCTAAGTCTAAGGCTTGAATGTGAAAATATGTGTGTGTTTGGAGGTTTCTGTGACTCTACAAACTCACCTTTCTGTAGGCTTTATAAACTGTAGCATAGGTACCACTGCCCAGCCGCTCTGTGAGGATGAAGTCTGCCAATTTAGGAGGTGCAAAGCTTGAACCCGAGGCCATTCTGACAAGAGCAGCATCAAATCTCTCAAGCAGGTCGGGCTGCAATAAAAGATCGATATGCTATTGAGACCAAATAAACGGGTTATGATGCCAACCTTGCATCTGGCGGTGACATAAGAGAAGATGCTTTATTTTATATATCTTAATGTAACTGTTTAAATTACAATGTGTTTAAAAAAAAAAAAAAAAAAAAAAGACACAGACGCAATTTACAAGACGTTAACAGGTGGGTTATCCAAACTACAATGGTTCATTAGAGGCGCTGACAGTGTCTTCATTAGCCTCGATGAAAACTCGTCAAAGATCTCAGACAAACTCAAAGTTTACTGAAGAGGCTGAGTGCTTACTGTCTGTTGGTTTATCCCCTAATGCATGCCTCACATCAGACATGCTCGTCAAAGCTCAGTTTGACGCGTAATTCTTCCTATCGATAAGAGAGTGAACAATAAACTTCACTTTATTGAACTGTATTTAGTGTAGCAGTCTTTAGCTACATAGCAACATACATTCTGGCTAGCTAGCGTAGCACTTGCTGTGCTACTAATGTACAGCTACCATGAACGCTACTGCAGGGCTAAATAAAGGCTGTCAACCGCTGGACAAAAATGAGCGAAATTAGACACGTCCGTTTCCTTTAAATCTTCATTTAAATATACATTTAACTGACACTTACCAGGAAGCAAACAGGTCCGCGGCATATGAACGAAAAGTGAATGTTTACATGGGCACACTCAGGTCCCACCGCACGCACGCAAAGACGTGCAGCGATCAGCTGACATCAAAACGTATTAGAAAACACATTACTGCCCCCTACCGCCTGTACTCCGTTACTGCAGATCATTGTGCCCTACTCAAAAATGAATAAAATGTGAAATCAGTGGGTGGGAGCCCTGTCAAATGTTACCTGCCATTCTGCAGAATACATGATGATTTGTTTAACACTAACAAACAAAGAAATAAATCATTAACCCCCGAAATATGATCTCATAACCCCACAGTTGAAGTATAACCGAATAATTAATCATAATTTTGAGTATTTTTTACAATAAGTAAACCTTTTTTCATCCCAACAGGGATGTGTCATTTGCGTTGATCTGATTTTGATGAAAATGAAGCCTGCACATAAATGTTAATGATTGTCCGCAATATTATAAATAGGTCTAACATTCTGGTGACTTATTTATATTCATATGTATTTATCGTTAAATGATCGCATATCTATTGAAATTCTGGAATTTTATTTTCAACAGCTCGTCACCGGAAATGAGATCTCATTGTGTCAGTAATGGTCATTTAAAGATGGCGGAGTCCCTGGCTGCACGCTTGGCCGCCCAGGAGGAGCAAATTCGGCTCCTAAGCAGGGAAATCTCCACTCTTCGGGACGGGTTAACGCGGGGTTTGGACACCACCAGTGTTGCGGTCGTCTCCCCGGAGCTGGAGAATCTGCGGACCGAGAACGAGAAGCTCAGGTACCGGCTTCTGCACCTCCGGCGGGGTCTGCAGGCGGAGCTCGTGCTGGAGGGTGCGCAGGGGAAGACACAGCAAGGAGCGAAGTGTGGCAAAGCCCCGGAGAAAAACTTCAACAAAGAGAAGCAGGCGAACAACCGAGTAGATAATAAGGTAGTAACAGACTGAGGCAGGATATGTTTACCAATGCTAATGGCTTCCATTTGTGATATTGCTGTGGTAATAGTGGTGCTGTAGCATTATGAGTAGCGGGCCTCTGTTCAGAGAAGCCAAATGGCAAACTCTACTACCACATCTCCAGAAATAGCTGTCGCACTCACTGTGTCACTGTATGTCCACACTTTAAATACTGAGCATGCCCACTGTCATAAATAACAGGCTCATATCTTCTCTGTTTGTTTACAGGTGGCAACCTCTGATACAAAACCAGGTGATAGGAACAAAAAGGACAAGAAGCAGGATAAGACACAGGGAGATGGAAGTGCAAAAGAGGTGATTGTTACAGAATTTAAAACTCATTTTCCAAACAGGGATGTAACTTATCATAATTGAATTCATTTCTACAGTCCCAGCCTTTTCCATTGACTATTTGAAATCTTATCACACTTGCAGAAGCCCTGGCCTGGCTACATTGGTGAGCGCCTCAGCCTCTATGAGGAGCTGAAGAAGGAGAGTGATGCCCTGCTGGCAAAGAAAGCTGCAAACAGCAAGCCCATCACTGTGGAGCTGCCAGATGGGCAAAAGGTGGCAGGGAAGGCTTGGGCCACCACGCCGTACCAGCTCGCTTCTGACATCAGGTTGGCCACAGTTTTCTAATGTTCAGTCTATAACGACATCATCAACAAGTGGCTGCTAGTATGATGACTACCATCAATTGCTTGTCAATAATATTTTAAATAGCACATCCCAAATCATCACAAATACACACCTCACAGGGAGGCTTGACTCTCTAGTGCTCCTACTCCTCTCCTGTAAATGATGTTACATTGTTTTCAATCTCCCTTTTCATAATGATGATAGAAATCACTCTGCTCAGTTTGGAAACAGAATTTCTGACACAACTATCTCACACTTGATCTTTCAGCCAAGGCCTGGCTGACAATGCTGTGATTTCTCGGGTGAATGGAGAGCTATGGGACCTGGACAGACCTCTTGAGCAGGACTGCTCTCTTGAGATCTTGCGTTTTGACAATGAAGATGCTCAGGCTGTGAGTATATAGAAGATCTTCAGTAACATGTATTGATGTACTGCAGTACAACAAAATACTGTATTCTGTATTCTGTACTGTATTCTGTTGTACTGCAGAAAAGATACATGTGACTTGTCAATCATTTTTCAAACTCAGTCTGAGGATTAGTGTCAAAACAATAAAAACTTGACAGAACCTCTCTTGTTCTAGGTGTACTGGCACTCCAGTGCTCACATCCTGGGGGAGGCAATGGAGCGTTTTTATGGAGGCTGTTTATGTTATGGACCCCCGATAGAGAATGGCTTCTATTATGACATGTACCTGGATGGACAAAAGTGAGCAAGTGTTTTTACTGTCAGCATCTTCTCAGCTCTGGACAGATTACTTTATCTATCTTGTTATGTATTTCTCAGCTTTTTTGAATGAGTTATTAATGGGTTTTACATACAAAGACTGAAAAGAGACAGAGTCATCATGTCAGACTTGATTAGATTATTGCAGAATTGTCATAATATCTGTCAGAGTGGAACATGTTTGCTTTTTCCAGGGGCGTGTCTAGCACTGAGTTTGGGGACTTGGAGGCTTTGTGTAAGGGTGTGGTGAAGGAAAAACAGCCCTTTGAGAGGCTGGAGATCAGCAAAGAGACACTGCTAAAGATGTTTAAGGTGAGAGAGAGCACTCATATCTGCTTTCAGACCTCTGCCTGTCTGGAAGAATTGAAATTGGCATTCAGTTATCGTTCCAGTTTTGGAAATGATGAAAACTGGAAATCAGGCGCTATAGTCCTTTGCTGCTACTGTACCTTGAATAGTTTTCAGTGATTTGAAAACGATACTGTACAATGTATGTATAGACTGTGACTGAGTCTTACTGCCTGTGAATACCATTGGTAGCTTGTATGGAATCTGGCAAAAAGTAAAATGAAAGCTTTAATTCAAGTCGAACAACATTGTGGTTGTGTGTGTGAATATTCCCTCTGCCCAGTATAACTATATAGTTATATAGTATACCTACTATATCTAACTTACCCAAGGTCTCTTTCAGTACAACAAATTCAAGTGCCGCATTCTGAATGAGAAAGTCACCACCCCCACTACTACTGTCTACAGGTCAGTTTTTTTTTATATGTACACAGATATTGGTTTTTATTTTGGATTTTTTTGTGGTGCTCTGTGAGATTAATTCTGGTGTAATCTATGAATCCTGGGTAGGTGTGGGCCCTTGATTGACCTCTGCAGAGGTCCTCATGTCAGACATACAGGCAAGATCAAGGCCATGAAGATCTACAAGGTACATGGAGAAATACACACAGTGTGTCATTAACAAAAAAAAAAGATTATAATAATAATAATGTTGATATTTAGCTCTTTCTTACCTCTGTCATCAGAACTCTTCAACCTACTGGGAGGGTCGCTCAGACATGGAGACACTACAGAGGATCTATGGGATTTCCTTCCCAGACTCAAAGATGCTGAAGGAGTGGGAACGTTTTCAGGAGGAGGCAAAGAATAGGGACCATCGCAAGATTGGCAAAGTGAGTCACCGTAGGCGGTGATGTTCGAGCATACCCGCTGTCTCAGTCTTAAAACCAGAAACCAAAAATCAGTAGAAAGTGAATTTTGACTTGTAATTGCATAATGGCATGGCATGTCTTTGAGGTTTTTGGAGGAGTTTTTCCTTGTATGAGTCAAAGCTTTCCTTTCCTGGCCCTGGTTCATTTCAGAGTTTCACCACATCTGTAAAACCACAGTCTGGAGACATGAACTCCAAACATATATGCAATAACATAGAAACAAAATATTTGTTTTTCCAAGATGTTGAAGTAAAGTAAAATGATCTCTTTTGTGTAATGCACAAGCCCAGCTTGTTTAAACTCCTTAACTCAGATGGACCAGATTCATCACAACTCCAGATATTCATCCATTTTATGCACATTTGAACACGAAAGCCCATGTTGTTTTCTCTAAATCTAAATCGCCTGTTGCTGCTTTGCACCAGTTGAGGGCACTGTGTTTCTGTGAATTTGAACTCTCAAGACCGCTGTGAGTCATCTGAGGGACCCAGCTTGTTTCCCAGCTTGGGAGGCACAGGAGGCAGCACCTCAGTCAGCACTGATTACAACACAGCTCGATATTAAACACGCAAGTCGAGACATTGCAGTCGAAGCCAGTTGACGTGAGGTGACAAAAGGGGCATGTGGTTTTAAAGATGCTGCTCTGTGATGTAAACCCAATGGGGCCCTTTTCATCTTGAGCAAAAACACAAATCAAAACACTTTGAAAGCCTCCTACATATTACCCAGTACCACTGAAGTAAATGAAAAAAAAACATCCCATTTGAAGCTCCAGCAGGGATCCGGTTATGTCAGTTTGGTAGAATTGATTGGCCATGTTATCATAAGTTCTTCTGGAATGTACAGAAGAAATAAAAGGCAAGGCAAGGCACATGTATTTACACAGCACATAATCATACACAGAGGCCATTCACTGTGCTGACACAAATGAACGTCTTGGTCTATGAATTGAGGGTGACCGTTTCATCAAGCAAAATTACCAGTTTATATCAGTAAAGCTTATTATCAAGAAACTCTGTTTCATAAAGCAGGTGTAGGAAAGTTTGACCTCTCATGGAAATGGGTTCCTTAAGACCAGCCTGCTCCTGGTCAAGTTAGACCGGAGCTGAGACCAGTATGTAACACTTGCCTTCATGTCAGGCTTAACCAGTATTACATTCAGTCTGTCAGACAGAAACGTTGTGTTCCTCCCTGAGGGTTCCTCTTTAGTTTTCTTGTCTGCTGTACAGTCTCTTTTCATTCATGTCCAATCCAAGGTTGTCATAGATCGCTGAACCTGCTCACCCTGTCGAATATTGTATTTTAGTTTCGTCTAAGGGGAAAATTTATAAAATCTATTTCCAGAGGACACCAGGGCACATCAAACCTGCCATTTTCCCCCTCACACTCTGACTTCGTTGATCTTTTTTCAAGAAACACTTTCCAATGGCTGGCCCACTCTGCGATGATTAGATGGCTCCCTGTTGTGCATGAAGGAGCTTATTACTGGTTCTTTTACCTGCAGACCAAATAAAATGTGAAGTCATTAAAATGTCTTCTGTATCTGGTTAACAGGATCAGGAGCTGTTCTTCTTCCATGATCTCAGCCCTGGCAGTTGTTTCTTCATGCCGCGTGGAGCCTTCATCTACAACACGCTCACTGAGTTCATCAGGGTAGGAGTGGTGGCTGAATGCCTCTTAGTGTATATTTTATTTATAGTGTTAAGTCTTTACTGTATATTAAATCCATATAAGAATTCAAAGTCAAGACATTGATCACCAGTCACTATTTTATATATCTGCCTTGCACCCCACAGCTTACAGGCATTTTGTACATTATTCAGTAATAGATAAATAAATGACAAGTGTTCAATAATATGTGATTTATTAGAATATGATTTGGTTGGTTGGTTGGTATCTACAAATGTTGTCTTTATAAATTTATTGACTAATTTATTGTCATTTCACAGTCACTTACTCTATTTTGAATCTGCATTGAGGAAGTTTTGTCAAGCACAATGAACACCACTTTATTTTATTCTATTTAATTCCCAATGGTCTATGAAGCGAGGCATCCATGACCTTTAAACAAAACCCACAAAAAGAACTTTTCAAAGCTTCTCTTTAAAAAGAGTTACTTTCAATCAGGCTCAGGCCATGCTTGACATTTCCAGTGTGCTTCTAGTGATGGCCGTCTCATTGACAAGCATACAGCTAACCATTCAGTGAAGGATGCAATCACCAAGAAGTGCACCAGTGACCTCAGCTGCTTAGTTCAGCTCAATCAGTTTCAATTCTTCTCATAACCTCTTGGCCTAGCCCTAACTGCTGCACATTTTCGTATTCATGGCTTGAAGTTTTCAGAGTTTCTTTTTTTCTGTCAAATACCGAACACATTACATGTAAAGGGCCAAATCCCAAACTGTCAAGATTTTTTGATTTTCTAGTCCCTTGTGTTAAATAAACTGATTATTGGTCTTTTGGCTAAAGGTGGTCACCAAATTTGGTAAAACTTAGTAAAGCAGAAGTTGTTAGTCATCAGCAGAGCATAATTCTTGCCCAGAGTTGAGTAAACATTAGATTTCAAAGTAATTTTAAAGTCAGTGAAGTTCAGTGACTGTACCGGAACTTGTCTATGTGACGTATATTCAGTGACATGTTGACATGCTGAAAACCTTCACAGGATACACCAACACACCGGACAAGGCAAAGAAGGCCTCACATAGATTGCACAGAAGTGGTGCAAGATCATTATCACATCACTTCTGTCTGTTATCACTGTGTGGAGGGAAAAGATGCATGCTATTTTTCCCTTTGACATGTCATTAAAACATTTAGGGGTGAGTACTCACTGTGCAGGCTAACGTTCTCGCGTCAGTGGCTGTTGGATGCTGGCTCCTAATGACTGATACAGTCAGTGCTGGAGTAAATGCAGGAAGTTGTCATTCAGCTCAAGATGTGCAAGGGTTATATCTCATCTTTACTACTGCTGAATCATATTTACTCAGGAAAAGCTGACAGAGCATGCACAATGTTTTTCAGCACCTGCTGATTCATATTCGCAGTTTCACATCTTTCACATCTTTCACACAGTTGAACTTTTCCCATTTGCACACTCCTGTCTTCTGCTGTTTGCTGCAAAACAACTCTGCTTGACATGTTTTGAATAAGAGCAGCAAATGGATAAATAAAACCCATAGGTTTGGCTTTTTGTTTAAGTGGCTCTGGATTTCGTTCTTGAAGCGATGACTCAGCTCAGTTCAAAGTACCTGTGTTGTCCAACTGCTGTGCTAAGCGTGTTTATGTGGTTTTGTTGTTTTTTTAGGATGAGTACTGGAGAAGAGGCTTTCAGGAAGTAGCTTCACCCAACATCTATAACAGCAAACTTTGGGAGACATCTGGACACTGGCAGCACTACAGCGAAAACATGTTTTCCTTCCCAGTGGAAGATGACATATTTGCTCTCAAGCCAATGAACTGCCCTGGGCACTGGTAAATGGATTGCTCACAGAGGAAATATTCAAAATGTTTCTCAAATGCTGTAAATCTAACAGTATATTTAGTATTTTATGTATTATATTAATGTGACTTCCTGCGCTCTGGTTGTCTCTTCAGTCTGATGTTCAGCCACCGGCCTCGATCGTGGAGAGAGCTTCCTCTGAGGCTGGCAGACTTCGGGGTCCTCCACAGAAATGAGCTGTCAGGAACACTGACTGGGCTGACCAGAGTCCGGCGCTTCCAGCAGGATGATGCTCATATTTTCTGCACAATGGACCAGGTGACTATATTCCTCTGGGACGATACAAGGGAGTGCATGTGAACATGTGAAACACATTTATTGTGACAGTACCTGCTTATTTTGAGTCATTTCCTAAATTTTTCTTTTTCTTTTTTAAACAATAGATTGAATCAGAGATGAAGGGCTGCCTGGATTTCCTCCGCTGTGTGTACGACGTGTTTGGCTTCTCCTTCCAGCTTCACCTTTCCACCCGTCCAGAAAAGTATCTGGGTGACATCTCTGTGTGGAATCAAGCTGAGAAGGTAAACAGGCATTGTTGTTATGATTCATGGTTTTTAGAGTGAAGTCAATTTACCAGCGGAATTCTGTCTGTCATACGACCATGAATGAGACTGTGCTGCACCTTTTAGTTTTTAGAACACAAATGACTTGGTGGTGTGGATGACAGAGACAGTTTCCTGCTGTGTAATCACAGAGTAGTATCAGATCTGTGAGTCATGGGGAAGTTCTTTTGAATTTCATAGGTTGGGTGTTGTCACTTAAGGGAATGCTCATTTGGTTGTTTTCTGTAAGAACTATGTCCAGCTCCAGACTGCGCTTAAATGGGGGCATTTTGCTGCTAAAATTTGAGGCTGTGCAAGTAAAATTTTCATGTACTTGTGCATGTACAACCAGTAAATTTACAATTTTTCCACTGGTGAAACGTGGAAGCGGTGACTCAAAGAATCTGAAATCTGTCTTTACAGGTGGCAGGCCAATGTGTGTGAGGATCATGAATGAAAAGGAATGCATTTGCTTTGCACGTCGATTGACAGTGTGCGCCCCTAAATTTTGTGCTTGTGCTCCTAAAATTTTAAGTTAGGGGCCACTGTGATTAAAAAAAAAAAAAAGTTAGTCTGGAGCCCTGAGATGAAATGTTTAAAATGTAAAGTGAGCAAAGTGCAGTCTGAACTTTGTCCTGTATTTACTTGTATGTACCTCAGTATGACATTGTCGGCTTCAGTAACTTTTTTTTCATTGTTTAGATTTAAATTATGTCTTAAACTATGCCTCATGTCTGACAGCAACTGGAGAACAGCCTGAATGAGTTTGGGGAGCCATGGAAACTCAACCCTGGAGACGGTGCTTTTTATGGCCCCAAGGTCAGAACATTTCTAGATATTTCTTGCCAAACGCAAAATCAATTTACTTCCCCATGGCCTAGAAAGGGCTATATAAATCTTTCTGTACCGTTCCAGATTGACATTAAGATCAAAGATGCAATTGGACGTTACCACCAGTGTGCAACCATTCAGCTGGACTTCCAACTGCCTATCCGCTTCAACCTGACCTTTGTTGGGTGAGTCACCTAATGAAAACATTGACACACTGCTGGGTCTGTGTGCTTTATTGAGCCAAAGATTATATGATAATCCCAACCTGAATAGAATGTCTCAGCATGTGCACTGTGCTCCATGCGGTTGTGCGCTTAAGGTGATGAGTTTTATGCAGATTTGACATCACTGAGCATGTGATGGATTCACAGACTCATCTCACCAGGAACTTCAGTTTGTGAACCTGGCAGGGGAAAACAATTTGCATCATATACAGAAACAGGCAGCAGGCACTACTCAGATTTACACATTAGTCCAATCAGCCCCGGCACAGTCAGATTTAGAGTCAGTAGGTAGACAGAGGTAAAGATATTATATTTTTTTCCATTCATAAAAAAATCTGAAATTAGATTAAAGACCAATAACTCGATGCTGAATATGAAAGGCCAAGAATGAGTATAGTTGACATACAAACAAACATTTTGTGGGAATCCTTAAAAATCCTTCTGATGTCATGTCTCACAGGAAAGATGGAGATGATAAAGCTCGACCAGTCATCATCCATCGTGCCATCTTGGGTTCAGTGGAGAGGATGATTGCCATTCTCACAGAGAACTATGCTGGGAAATGGTGAGGTGTTTTCTGGCTGCTCAAACATATGATATTTTTAGGTTATAAAAATCATTAAATGAATCATAATCCACAGTTACACATAGCCAGCTGCTTTGATGTGTCTGTTTTGTTTAACAGATAAATCAGATGGTGTTTGTCGGTTTTTTGTGTGTTATATGTTGATATTGTTATTATTGTACAAGTGTGAAGGCTGTTCGGTGATAGCCCATCTGTCCTTCCACCAGGCCTCTGTGGCTCTCTCCACGTCAGGTGATGGTGGTGCCTGTCAACCCGTCCTGTGAGGATTACGCCAAGAGGGTATGTCAGCTTCGCCCACACTGACCACATTTCAGTATGAGGAAAATGCAGATGCTGTTCAGAACTGTACAATTTTTAATGAAATGTACATTAATGGATGCTTTTTTCCCTACCCATCAGGTGTGTAAGCAGTTCACAGAAGCTGGTTTCATGGCAGATGCTGACCTGGACTCCAGCTGTCTGCTAAACAAGAAAATCCGAAATGCACAGTTGGCTCAATATAACTTCATTCTTGGTGAGAAAATGTACCCAGTGTGGCCCATGTAAGCTCTGACCAACCACTGATTGGAGAGTGTCTCTTTGCTGCTCTTATTGCTCCCAGCAATCACTTCAAAAGTACATCTAACTGATTGCACCCACAAGATTGACATTTTATTTTAAAACTATATTGTTGTAAGGTTAATATAAATTGTATTCCCTTGTAATTTAATGCTGATAGGGCAAGTCATGTGGTCTACTTTAAATGACTATGTGGAAAGTATATACGTTTTCTATATACAGCTTCAGTAGCTGGAAATATAAAAGAGCAAATCATACAAAAATTCAAAGTTTAGTAAGAAGATGATTTCAGATGTTTTCACCCTCCAGTGTGTTTACAAATGATGTGGAACATCATGTGATCATATCATCTTTTAGTTTATTGAAGTTACATTATTATTGATTTGGAAGTCCTACATTTTAAATGCTGTCTGTTGGCCTCAACAGTTAAGGTTCACAATAAAACATTGGTTTATGTAAAGCATATAAAGTCAAAAACTGGATGTATTCTTTTTACTTGTGGGCTCTCAGTAGATTCACCATTAGTCTTGCTGGGTCAAAATAAACATTAATTGTAATTAATGAAGCAAATGGGCTAACCACCAACAGTTGTTGGATTCATCTGCTTGAAGTGGGGGATGTGTCAGGGTAGCTGTGTGTGTGTGGTGTGTGACTTGGCCCATGTCAAGCTGTTGTGTTCTTCTCGTGTCTTGGCAGTGGTCGGAGAGAAGGAGAAGATGACTAACAGCATCAATGTGCGCACGAGGGACAACAAAGTTCATGGAGAACTAACGGTGGCCGAGGTGTTAGCTCGCCTGACCCTGCTCAAACAGTCTCGCTGTCGAAACGCAGAAGAAGAGTTCTGATGGAGACCAAGAAGAAAGCAGGCTCGCATGTTTGCATAGCTCACTGTTAGAGCTACAGTAGAGGGAGAAAAGATGGAACAAATAAAGGTGGTACTGAGAAAGTGTGGTAGAGAAGGTGATGTGAGTTTGGCACAGATCTGTTAAGTTATGTCTTGATGGGGAACCCTAGAAATAAAGTACGTCTTCTGAATGTGAGTGTTGTGTTTTTTTTATTCTCACAAAGTGGTTAATGCTGAATTAACTGTCATGTGAAAGAGTGGCATCATTTTTTTCAGTGAGATGTGTACATTTATAATTTGCAACAATGGAAATACAACCTTAAACAGTGGTAATAACCCCTTGAGCAACACAGGGCTTCGTCCTTATACCAACATGTAACAACAGATCAGGAGCATACCACAGTGTCAGACAGTGAAATGTATTACTCAGAAGCTTCTTCCTTTCACATGAATGCCCTGGAGCTTATGAGAGGACAGTGCTGTCACAGCCAACAGCATTCTCAGCTCACAAACATCTTATTAAGTATTACACTTTGACCCACTTTTTAAAAAAATAAATAAATAAAAAAAAATTAAACTGTATACATTGTACAGCTGGAGGTTTGTGAAATTACAGTAAGTCTGTTGAAAGACCAAAGATACCACCATGCCAGCTACTTACTCGAGGGTGAAGCTGAGTGCCGGCTGAGTAGCTACTTATTCCCTGGCATCTTCGTGACCAATCAAGGAGCCAGGAATTTTTTGCCTCGGACTTTACGTATTGACAAAACATCGCTGAGAGTCAAATTTTCCTACATGACCTGAATGCAACTCCAGCGTGATCGTAGCAACAATGGCCACGATCTGTCAGATATGGAGACCGGACCGGGGACGGTGCTTTAAAATCTACGGAATAATTACTTTATTGTTTATGGACGTGGTCTTACAATGTGTTAACGGTATGTTTATTGGGGGAAATCACACATCTACACCAGCTTAGCTCCGTATTTGGTTAGCTTACTTTGCTGTACCATAACGTTAGCTTCCTCCCACTGAGCTAGCACCAACTGGTTGGCTAGCGAGCTAACACAAACGTTAGTGCGTCTGCTAGCTACTCCTTACTGCTAGCAGTTAGCAATGAAAACACGGGATTCAGTGTCTAGCTCTGGTTATGTTTGTCAGTTACAACAGACTGTGCGGTTATTTAATGATTCATAGTATTTAGACCACAGTATATAAATATACGGTTAACTGTTAATGTCAGTTTTCCTGTCAGTTTCTGGAAAGTGACACCAGACAGTCAATGCCTCTGTTAGGTCATTGTAAAGCAGTAAATACTTATGTATTTTACACACAAGTCGATTACGAACATGTTTACCAGTTTGTTAAATTACATTTATCAGACCGACAGCCTAACCCTAATCCTGTCAGGTAAGGTAGGAATGCAGCTAACGTTAGGTAGGTAGTCATAGATCTAGTAACCATTACCTATTGACACAACACCCAGAAGTCTATGTTGGTCTTCGATCTGTTGACTTCTTTATTGTCTGGTTTCTTATCAGGATACCTGAGCTCTCCTCATGTTGGCCAGGAGCCCCCGTACACCAGAGATGCCCAGCATGGACCTGCTATCACCAGCCCAGTTGTCCCTGCTGCATCCTCAGGTAAACATACAGTAAACTGGGCATATGCAGGGCTTATGTCACTACCGCAACATAAGCATCATAGGGACCTGCACTTAGTATATGCAAAATTACAAAGTGATTGGTAAACCGAATCTCTGGTTGACAACATACATTCATTAATTGGACTACTTGAAATCAGACATACAGGGGCATGACTTTCTGAGCATTTTCTGTCTCAGGAGGGGTGTCATCACAAATTAATTTATCTGACCAGAACGAAAAACTGCAAATGGGTTTGTTATTTTTACACAGTGCAGATAAATTCTTAACTGGTAGCTTTCCTGTGTTATCAACAGAGGAAATGTTAAGCCTCCCACGCCTTCCCTACTTTTGCAAGAGGTTCAGGGTGATACAGTTGCATTTTTGTCAACTCATCCATTAATGATCCCAGATGCAAAGTCCAAAAATTAATTGTGCCCCTGTTTGTACTTTTGCAGCATCCCCTGCCGATGAGGAGAACTACACTTCCAAGTGTCCTAGTGGGGGTTCGTGTAGTCGCCTTCCAGCTGATTGCATTCACTGCAATTACCAATACAACTGCACCTACGGGAAACAGGCGTCTTTCACTTGTAAAACCAAAAAAGGAGTTCACTGTATAGTGAGTTGCACTTCAGTTTGTCATAGATCCATGCATCATAGATCAGTGGTGACAGATTATAAATAAAAGTTAAAGGCCCTACAAGGGACTTTCATTTTGCGTTGATTTTGGCCACCCCTGTGGACAAAAGCGGAAGGTTTCTCTTCGTGGATCCCACCCCAATATCGGCCATGACGAAAACAGCGCTGAAATTGAGCTCAGTTTTTATTCGCTAGCATAGCAACAATTCAATGCTAATTTGTAGCCTTGTCACATGTGCCATCTCCTCCAGTTTGACCCGTCCACTGCCTCCTTAAGGTAAAGAGTTAGACTATTTAGAAATAGCTTATAGCTTACCCACCGATGGCCTCATTTGCTGTTGTAGGTCACACAGAGGCATCAGCAGAAACGAGAGACTTATCCAGTTAATCATATCCAGTTAAAAGTTCCTTGTAGGGGCTTTAATACTTGGCTTATCTCAGGGATTTTAAAAAAGGGAAATGAAATCTTGTGTCAGCTATGAAACTGGAAGTTGTCTCAGTGTTTCTCAACAGAGGTTCCCCAGACAAAGTGTAGCATGTAGTGTTAACCTGATGTTTTTGTTTTTACAGGGAGAGTCAGGGCAACAGCAAACCAACTTCTCCCTCACCATCACCTGTCAGTTCTGCTGGCAGCTGGATCCATCTCAGTACCGCTGTTCAAACTCCACCAGCTGTATGACAGTCTCCTGCCCACGCAAGCGCTACAACGCCACCTGTGATGTCTTAGATCATGTACATTGTTTAGGTATGACAAAGACTCTGTAGAACCAGTTAGGCTCGTTCACATTACATTACACATTGTCTTCAGTCATGCTGATTTGTCTGTTTTGAAATACTGTTGTGTTATGGTTATGTTTTTTTTTTTGGTACATCAGGACTGTCTCATGTTGCCAACTAAATATTTTTTTTCTTCTCTTTGTAGGAAAGAGACACTTTCTGAAACGTTTGTTTTGTGACTGGACCGGAGGGTACAAGTGGTCAACAGCGTTAGCACTGAGGTACGTCTGTCACAATTAGAGATCAGATGATGAAAATATTCTTGAAATATCCTTCTGAGGCAGCATGTGTAGTATAATAACAATTCTGACTTGGTTTCTGTGTTTTTCTTCTTTTGTATAGCATTACACTTGGCGGTTTTGGAGCAGATCGCTTTTATCTGGGCCAGTGGCGAGAGGGTCTTGGCAAGCTGTTCAGTTTTGGAGGCTTGGGTATTTGGACTTTGATCGATGTTCTTCTGATAGGAGTTGGTTATGTGGGACCTGCTGATGGTTCGCTCTACATCTGAAGCAACACTCTGGAGACATGGCTGGATGGTTTGTGCCCTCTTTCGCTTCACTCTCGCAGATCTGAGATGCTGTGTTCTTAGCACGTTTGCCTGCACCGAGCTCGCTGTGCAACACATCCTCATCCCATCTGCTAACAGGCAGGAAGTGTTTTCCTCATCACACCAACGACTCTACCCACACAACCATCAGATCAATCCCAATCATTCTGCGTCTGTCTCCTGTTGAGACTTTGCAGATGGAGCTGTACAGGGGAATGAGGAGCCAGTAATTATGTCTATTTGGAAGGTTTGACTTAACTGGTTTGGCTGTGTCTTGATGCTATATAGATAGATCTGGTGTCCTGTGGAGCTGCGCTTTCACAGAGATCCTGTCACCTGGAGCTGTGCGTTGCTCCTCCTTTATTGCAAGGTAACTGCATTAAGGGAGGGTTCAAATGGTAACCATGGCTACAGAGCTTTTCATGGTGACGCCAGACACAGTAAGCCATCTAAAATGTAATATGAATGTCCTGAAAGAAAGCATGAATATGCAGAAGGGAATATTTTCAGGTGCTGTCACAGACAAAGACAGATTCCCCTGTGGATGACTCGGACGGTTACTTTTGCATGTTCCACTATACTTCTGCACTGAGTCAGCAGTGCACACAACAACTTTGAGAATGCCTCCTCCCCCTGGCCTAGATAAATGATACCCTGATCTTTCAGAAGTACTATAACTACTGTCATCATCTATTGCAACATGTAGTCTCTTTTGGAAAATGTGCAGATGATAATCTTTAAGACCGTTATATTTGTATGTAATTCACACAAATAAGTACTGATACACTTAAAACATGTTGCACTAGCAAACTGCAGCTACTTGTGGTTTTCAAATGTTGGAGATTTTGAAGATAGCCTGTGCATTCAACTGGTATTTTTCCACAAACTCATGATTATTCAGAAAGAAGTGTTCTCTATGTGCTAACACTGTAAGATCTTTGCTTGTGTCCATGCGGCACAAATTGTTTCACCTCTCACTTTATGTAAATATATTTTCCTTATTCGATGTCAGGTTGTTTTAATTTGTTGAAACACTGTAAATGACATTTTTTTTAAGTTATGTTATTAAAATTGTGAAATATATGTTTATTTAATTGTCTTGGTTTATGGGTAAGGTATTAGAGTTAGGCCAGTGGCTGTTTAAGGTGAAAGAAACGCTGAACAAGCAGTGAAAAAAGCAAAATGCTGCTTTACTACTTTGAATAGTTGCACAATCACCCTGACGCAAACAATGTTCATTTTTTTTCTTCTGAAATATTCTGTCAATAGCTTGACTAGAGGTCAGAGGTGAACATAATGTCAGTATGGGTGCTTTGTTTCAAACGACCATGAGCTTGGAGCTTCTGCTTGAGTGCTGTTCTCCCTGCAGCCTCTTGACAGGAATGCTGTGGTCATCTTCACAGATGTCTGTGTTTTTTCTCACATTAAACACAGTGAGTGCTGCAAGAAGCCTCGTACTCTCAGGCGTGTGACAGAAGTAGGAGGTCAGGAGGGTAAAGTTGTGAATGAGAAGCCCTCCTTTCCTAAACTAGGGCTGTTTTAGTGCCTTTGGGCAAGGTATCAATCTGTTGAAAATAGCAGTTAAAGATGTTTATCAGTTAGACAATTGGAGTTATTTCAGTAAATTAGTCATGCCAAGTTTTTACAAAATCATTGATTCTGAAGCTTGTGTTACATAATGTGGAGGTGGGAAAAAAAAAAAGAAATCACAAGGAGAAAAAAATCATTTCCTTTCTAAGTTCTTCGCTTTTGTGTCGACTTTTCCGATTGGCTGCTTTTCTGATGCTGTTGTAAATTCACTCCACCCTACAGTAATTCTAGTTCCTCAAATTTGACACCACCCTCTCACAGCCACTACAGCTCCCTCCCACAGACTGATGCAAGTGTTTGTCATTCTGGGAGCTGGGGAGAAGACTTGAAATGCTTACCTATCACATATTTTTCAGGAAGATGTAAATAATTCTTTCTAAACTGTCATTTAAACAACTTAGAAAGGCCTCATCCACAATTCACTCCTAGTGACTGATCCCACTGACTGTCTCAGTATGATCTCACTTTAGCTGAATGATACTGTGTGGTTATGAGTGGGCATGAAGAGGTTTACTGACATTGCTATCTTGCTCTACATTACTTGTCAGCTGGTATGACATTAAACATATGCTGCAGATTGTGTATTTATATGCATAAATGCACTTAGCTACATGTGTAAATGGTTTTATGACAAAGCATCTGTGCTCTGTGACGTCTGTGATAAAAGATATGATGGTAGACTTAGTGGCAGAAGAATAAAAAGCTGACTTTACCTACAATATTGAGCACACAAACAAAGCTAGAAAGCCTTAGTTTTTAACACAGTGTCATTATGTAATCCAACATCTTTCTAATGATGTCTGAGAAAAATTAGGTCTGGAGAAAATGGCTGAAGTACATCTCTAAATAACCTTTTACTCATACATAAGCGGGTACTGACCAATTACAAATAATAGCCAGAGTGGTATATGGTTTTCTCTCTTAATGACATTCTCATTTGATGTGATTATTAGTAATTACACACAATATTACTTAGAATATAATAACCAATAGAGAATACTAGTCAAATTTTGTCATACTTATTCAAAATAGTCACTATTCACACTATTTTGGACTGGGCGACAAAATATTATCTGACAGACAGAATCACGACTTCCTTGTTTTGAATTGCTAATCATGTGAAGAGGAGAACAAAAGTTTATTCATCCCACTCTTATGCAATCCCACTTAGTCCCATTGCAGCTCTGAATTTTGGAGCATCGGCTCTGACCCTCTGTGTCCATCACTGCCCGACAGATTGTCCTCTTGTTTTGCTCACTCCTACAGGAGACAGCAATAACAAAACAGAATGCTGCAACCACATGAATTTAAAAGTCTAACGACTCTCAGCATCCAACTGTGTGCTCCTTTCTCTCACACTTGGGCGGTTGCTAAGGAGCATTTGATACCACCTGAGGACATGGCACAAATTACAGTGCCTGTAAAAGGTTTTCATGGCCGTTGGACCTTTCATTTTGCTTGGGGTTTTCATTTTCCTCTCACAATAGTGTATTTCTCTTGGCCTGACACCAATCAGCACAGGGCCATTAATTTGATTGTCTGGCTCTAATTTAAGAACAAAAGACAAAACACAAAATATTTGATTACTAAAGTGTTCACCCCATTCGCTACAGCACATCATCATCTCTACTGTAGCCAGTTGTTTTTAAAATGTTTTTACTTAAACGAAGCTCCCCTGTGTGTGATCAAGGAGTTGCAAGTGATGGCAAAATACACACACCTTTATGTGAGCTGTTTTACCGCTGATGGTTATTTTTGTGCCAATAATGGAACAATTTTGAGGATAAGCTATTGAAAAGCACCAATCTGTGGAATGTACTAGAATATACCCATGTGTGAAAGTCCTGAAAATGCTGCCCTAAAAAACTAAATGTGTGAGTAGCTTCCAAGAATTCTGTGGGTTGTACAGCATATATGCACACACTGTGTACAACAACTGTGCAAGCGCTGTAACTGGGTAACTGAGTGTTTTCCAGAAGGCATGTGGGAGACTTCTGTCAAAAACTAGGCTGGTTTTCCAAAAGTGAGCTTCTTGTCCATCCTACTAAGCTCAGTATGAGACATGCGCACAGACAGAAATAGTCTCTCAGCATGAAGTCCGGTAGAAGCAGCGTAATGCTGTGTGGATGATTTTCTGCAGCAGGCCTTGTGAAAGAACTGGTTAACCTACATTTCAGCAAATATATAGACCAACCTTACAGGGGACCTTTCTGCAGTCTGCAGAGACCCCAGGGAGGTGCTTTATTTTCAAAGAAAGATAAAAAACCCAAACATAAAGTACCGGCCTGTGGGTAATTCAAAATCCAAACCTCAGTCCAATAAACAGCCTATGGTGAGAATGGTTGCTGACTCACAGCCTCTACGCAACTTGGGCGGGAGATGTGGATGTCAAATCATTCTTACAAAGCTATTGACGAGCACCAGTCTGAGTCTTCGTTGAGGCAAGGTTTGCTTCACCAGATGCTTGTTGAGAACAACAAACTTAAAATGTGTCAAAGTGTCTCTAGTCCAAACCTCTGATCTTGTTTCGACTGAACTCCAGACAGCCTTTGTTAATGCCATTAGCTGAAACGTTCACAGTTTTTTTCCAGCGTATACTGTGAATATTTGGAAAAAGAATTTCAATATGGACAAGGGAAAAACACTAATTTGTTTGTATTACACTAATGATAACTGTAGCATGGATGGAAATCTGATCATGTACATAATGGAGGTAATTCAGTTGGGTTCACTTACTTTTCTGGTGACTCTGCATTACGTTTTCTGTTTCTCATACAAGGTTGATATTGCTTTTAATTCATCAGCTCTCTTATCATCCTCCCATCTGTGCAGCCATTTAAATCACACCAGTGTGCCAATAATGCTTTCCAAGTCTGAAATCACTTCCTTGGTCTTGGCAAGGCAACAGTATCTCACTTAATCTTGCTTCCATATTGGAATAAAAATAAGAATTAGACCATGATTTTTTCAGGCCATCATGACCAAATCAAAATGTGTCACAAACAAAAAGAGACGTCAAGCCAATTGCAGTTTTAGTGATTTATTTGTACAATAGGAATTGCACTGTACAAATTCCCAAGTTCAGAAGTAAAGGCAAGAACATAAGAGCATTTATTCTGCCTGACCTGAACCTCCCTCAAACCTCAATGTGAGCTTAGACTGACACATTTATGCCCAAAAAGAAAATAAAAAAATAAAGCTAAAAAAATAAATAAAGCATCTACCTGCAGAACAAAAAAACATTTTCAGGGCTAGAAGACACCCTTCCCAACTAAGTGCCAAAGCATACTGAAAATACTGAAATTAAAAAAGGCTAACTTTAAAACAAACAAAAATATGTCCACATTTAACTGTCCTTTATGGCAGTGGAGTGATTATGGCCTCAGTTTAAATAACATGTAAAATTGAAACTCACAGTAGACAAATACAGAAAAGGCATTTGGTGATATCGCTACCAGGTCCATGTGCCTATGTCACTTACACCACTTACACATGTAAACACCATCCACAGACAAATGTGAGCTGTTACACACAAGACAGGACACTTCAATAAAAAAAAAAAAAAAAAGAAAGAAAGAAAGAAAGAAAGAAAGAAAAATAAACTAAAAATAAAAACAAAACAAAAGACAGGTGGAATTCCTTCTCCAACCCATGTAGAACAAGTTTTGACAGCAATGGAGGTGACATGGTGTATGTTAAGTTTTCTCTCAATATCAGTTTACATTCACTCAAACTCCATTAGTAAATCACTAATGTTACCATGGTAACTCAAAACGTCGTATAAAAATATAACAAAGACTGAAAACTGATGCACTCAACAAAAAAAGTTATCTACACAGTCTCAAATATGGGGTGGGGGCTGAGCTACACGGCCAAGGACTGTTCAAAATTCCATTATCATTTTGTTTCTCTCAATCAATCAATCAATCAATCAATCAATCAATCAATCAATAAATCGTGGAATGCATAAAGATGCACTGCATATCAAGTCTGAGTAGCAGCAGTCTTTCCCCTCTCACCAACAGTGACACAGTGAAAGCCTCGGGTCCCGTCAGGACCCCTGGGCAGCCTCATTACCCCTGGTGGTAGGCCGTCAGCATTCTGGATCTTTCTACCCAGCATCGGGCTGCCCACTGGACTGCTCTCCTGAGATGCCACCTGCTTGCGCCGCTGGACCCATGGACTGCCTGATGGGGTGAGGCTACTGTCTGAGGAGTAGTCTGCCCAGCGCCGGCCAGGCTCGGGGCTCAGTCTACCCTCACTGGCTAGGGGAGACTTGTGGGAATGTGGAGATTTGCGCTGAGGACAGGGGCTGCCACGGGGGCTTGACCAGGGACTGTTTCGCGGGGACATACCAGGACTCAGGTGATTGTTCTGGAAGCTGATGCCTGCAGTCGTGGGGCTAAGCTTGTTGCAGGATTGGGACTTTCTGGCCAGCCTAGGGGATGTAGGGGTGCTTTCAGTCTCTGAAGAGCTGCAGGCCGAGTCATCCCCATGGTACTGAAGCTCTCGTACTCTGCTGTTTAGTGAGCGACTTTTGCGCATCCCTCCCTCCTCACGTGGTCGTTCTTTGGGTACTTTCTTCTTGGGTGGCTTGGTACCAATCAGGACCACTTTCAGCCCTAGCAAACTGGCCCCTCCATCCTCACCACCCACGGCTTCATTGGCTTTAACAGCAGCCTCCACCTCCTCAAACTCTACAATGGCGCATTCCTCGGTGCCGAGCTGAGTGTAGCGGCCGCTCAATCTCTTCAGGTCAGCCGGCAGGTCCTTCCCAGGTTTCAGGACTCTGACAGAGGCGATGGCGCCGTATGTCCCGAAGGCTTTCAGCAACAGCTTCATCAGCTGCTCCTGTTGAGTAGCTCCTCCCACACTCCCTCCATTATCCTTGGTGAGAGCAGCCAGCTCTGGCCACCTCTGCAAATCACTTAACAGCAGCATGCGGCTCGGCAATGACTCGCTGGCAAAGACTGGCACAGGTGATTTGCGCCGCACCTTACGCCCCTCATCGTTGAGCTCAAGTATCTTTGAGTGTCTCAGAGCATAAGCAGTTGTTCTCCAGTCACGGGTCAAGTGTTTCACCTGTGAAGAGAGAATTACTTTGTGTTACATTGGTGAGATACTAGGCAGTGTAGAAGTGGCATCTCATAACCACCAGGTCCCACATTCGACTTTTTAAGGTTTAGTTTGAACATTTGAAAAGAAAAGGCCAGACAAAAGCTGATCAATCAGTTAAAAGCTTGATCAATCAGCAGAGCCTTCTCAAGTTATGCTTCAGTACCTAAAATGATGGTATCACATCCATTCAACAGACCCAGACATCCTGCCTTTACTGTGTTACTCAAGTCATCACTGTGTAATTTGCTCATGTTTAAAAGCACTTAAGTGTTGAGATCTCACATTTGAGTCTTTGATACTATTAAAATTGTGTGTGTGTGCACGTACAATCAGATCACATGTAGCATACACGAAAATCACACACAACCTGACAAATTTAAGTGTATGAGACTTAAGGAGCACTACCTGTTGTGAACAAAATCACTGCATCTCCAGCAAATAGTCCTGTTGATGCTAGAGACAGTAATCAGTGCTATTCAGTTTTGAAAGAGCCTCTAGACCAGTGGGTTTCACAAAAGACAAGCTTGAAGCTTTACCCAGGCTCACATTTTAAAACTAAACTTCAATTCATTGTTGCATTTGTACATTTTAGTCGGAGTTCAAAATATTATACTGATTGTGGTTGAACACTACACACAGTGGACTACTGGCTCATAAAAAGCACACAAGTGCCATGAGGTGATAATAATACAGCACTTAGTGTGTGTGCTATATTTTAGGCCATATTAGATAAGCCTTTGTGTGCAATTTTAAGCCTTATTATCATCAAGACAGGAGATTAACACATTTTCCCATTTTGATTCCAGACGATGACTTTGAAGCCATGGTTACCTTTTTGAATGAGGTGAGCAACTTGACGCTGACAAAGCCGAGTTTGTTGCGCCTAACATGTTTGAGCAAGAAGGCATCGTGCTCCAGGTTCTCATCGGACAAGTAGTGCTCGATCTGAGCGACCAGCTTCTGGATGAGATCTGGATCTGGGGGCTGCCAACTCTCCTCCTCCAGCTCTCCTCCACTGGTCCCGGCCCCGCTGTGTGTGGGAGGACAACATGCAAAATGGTCAGCATAGACTCTGCTGTGGTGCATCACTGAAATCAGCACAATGTTTCACATGCCAAACTGCCAACATTACAACTGTTACACGTTCCACTTTCATTAATACAATAAGCCAGTGGCTTACAACAAGTTGTTGGCAGGAGTACATCATCATCCTGCCATTTGTCCCTGCAACATGTTGGAGTGAAATGGATGGACTGTTTGCTTCCATCCTTCCAGATTTGCCCTGCAGCAGTTCACAAACTGTGTCTCCGGCCATAGTCACCGTGCCTTGTTGCCAAACCTCGACCCACAGTGTCCCACCAGTCCTGAGACTGCCAAGACCTCTCCATCTGAAGGCTGCAGAGTCACAGGCTCTCCCTCCCACACAGAATATGGTGGCTCACCACATCAACTTCACACCATTTACAAAATATATATTTTTTTTTACAGACATTGCAGAGTGGTTTTTAAAGTACAAACTGATCTCTGTCAGACACCTAGCAGAAGCCATGTAGCAGTGCAGTCAGGTATCCCTGCAGATTAGAGTGAGGGTCTGAATGAAATTTTGTGGATGACTCATCACCTCTCTCAGCCTCCTCCCTATAGCACACCCTCAGTCAACAGCTTTCCAGCCGGCTGACCGCACAGCTGGCACCGGCCCATAGCTTTCCCTGGACTTCAGATACAGACAATTCCCAGCATTCAGATGAGAATGCAGTCACTGTCATCACCACATTTTCAAGACGACAACACAAGAGAGTTAAGACACTGGAAAATTGCTAATTAAAGTGTGATGACGTTCACTTTCACCATTAATCAGTGCACTGTAACGTCTCAGTAGGAATGCTGCAGGAAAAGTCACTTAGGTGAAACAGCCACATGCACAGACAGCTGACAATCTGCCCTTTCCTCTACGTACCAATAATCCCATCAGATGGTTGGAGATCTTAAAATAAATCGTGTGTGAAAAACATGCACAGGTGTCACAGAAGCCCTTTGTGCCAGAGAACCGTAGAAGTTGTGACCTGCAAAGCAAACTGTAATGCTTTGGTATGGAGAGAGAGTCATTTATTTTCTCCTCTGTCCCTTCTATCACTGACTCACTCTTTGCACACGTAGTCTGAGGAGGGAACTTATAGGCCAGAGGATAAAAATAGCAGGCCATGACGCAGGGGAATTAGATTAAAGTGAAGGTGCCATCCTTTATCTCTCAGGTCTCAGGTGAATGGTTCCACAGCACCGATGCTGTCTACAGGTGGTACAGACACATCCCCCTGCCATCCCTCACAGGAGATTATAATAACATCCCTCAAGTCTGTGTGTAGGTGAGGGTTTACACTCCCAGTTCTGCGTGTCTTTGTCCTCCTCACACAATATGCTATTTACTGGCTTTTGTTGTCACTGTGAGAGGTTACACCTGACCAGATTAGCAGTGTATGTGAGTGTGTGCACAGAGCCAGTCTACACAACTGCCATTCTATTAATTACAACAATACAATGCCACTGTACCCACGCTGCTCGTGTGTGCTGGCAGCTGCTCAACAGCTGAAGTTACGAGCCAATACAGTATAAAAATCCCATGCAGAATCGGACTGACAGGGCTTTGTAACCTTGACGTGGAGAGGAAACGCAGATAAAAGTGTGTCAGTGACAGGAGAGCTGTCTGTACGAGCAGTGGAAATGACTTCAACCCAAACTGGAGTTTACTAACCGTCTTATCAAAAACATCACAGGCGATTACAGACAGACAATCAACTTAAAGTCGCAACTAAGTCAAACCTTGATTTGTCATATCTTCCGATTTCGTCCTCGCTGCAGCTGCCGCCGAGGAAGTCAATGATGCTGGGTGACACTTCCTCTGGTTCCTCGTCCTCCGCCGCTTGAATGGCCACTGTTATCGTTACCGTCCCCATCTCCTGCGAGTGCTGGTCCACGGTGATTACCTCATCGATGCCCTGCTCCGCTGACGCATCTGAGGTGCACTCCGCCGAGGTCGGACTGGGGATCCCCACAGACCCGCTCATCTTCCTCGAATAAGTCAAGGTGCTTCCACCCGCTCCCTCCCTCTCCTCGGTTGTAGCAGCAGCAGTAGCGCCTCCCTGGAAGGTCTTAATCTTGCTCGACTCGAAGGCACAGACAGGATACGGGGTGCGTAAAGCTGCACGACGCTGCTTCGGGCACCAGTGATGGCGGAGAAGGACCCAGGGGGCTCCGAAGACGCGCTCCACGGCTCGCCAGAGACCCCTGATCCAGATCCGACCCGGTGGAGGGCCCTGAGGAGCAGCGGGGCTTGTAGCAGCCAGCGAGACGCAGCCTGGACCTGGTGAGACCGACGGAGTGGAGCCTCCTTGTGCTTCTACTGGCGCTGCTGCTGCTGCTACTTCCTCATATGTAAGAGGCTTTCTGCTTTTGAAACGAGCTCTGGGATTGGGCCGCGGCGGCGTCTCTTCGCACTCTTTCCCAACCCACAAGCAAAAGCTGACACAAAGCCAAGAGGGAGGCAGGAGGAAGGAGAGCCAGCGCATGAAGGCGTTCACCAAAGCGTGCATAGTTCTGTTTTTCCCTCTTTTTGCACACACACTGTTGTGTTTTTACTGTGAAGACACGAACGGCCCGGTTACATGCCTCTAAGTAGCGGAGGTAATTCACGTGTTCCTCTGTAACAAGGAAATTGACGTGGCGAGGACGACCCCCTTCTCTAACGCAGCTAATTGGATAATTGGCTTTAAGTTGTGGAGGCACTCAGAAGGGAAGTTCATGCACCCCAAGTAAAGAGGAAACACTAGGCCCAATTAATAGTAGGCTGGTTGTCTGGAAGGCAGATCATCAGTAGGATATCCTACTTTGTCAAAGTTTGATAGAGATTATACATTGTGTACATCACCTGTCCAAGACACACTGAGGTCACATGTCTACGAGTTTTTGGAACTTGTTTCTGTTTTTTTTTTTTTTAATCTTTTGACATATGGTGTTATCAGTAAATTTAGTATTTAGTGATCTAAGAAAGGTTGTAACACTGCCAGGAATTAGAGGTAGCCATTGTAGGCGCCAACAGGACATTAAACTATTGCTATTTTCAGAAGTATCAGCCAACAGTGGCTGATACTGTCTGTGCACCATTATGTAATCACACCAGATCTCCACGCATAAGATAAGGATACACATCGTCCATCGCAGATGCTCAGTTTTCAACAGCATAGCTATATGTTTGGTCATGGTTTTTTCAACTGGAGACAGCCAGGGACAAAAGGGGCAATTGTGATTTAAATGTTTGTGTCACTCACGTGCCACTTGGCTGTGCTGACTATGACTGAGCTGTCTGGCCTGTCAACTTTTTTTTGTTTTTGTTTTTTTGTATCAGCTGATTAATCGGAAATCGGCTTTTTCCTGCTCTAAACCATCCTATTATATCGGCCTTTAAAAATCCACTATCGGTTGACCTCTACCAAGAATGTAACCTTAACGGAGATCTCCACAGTCACCCTTTTCACTGATGTTGACTTGCAGCACTAAACCATATGTAGGTGTTCATCTGGTGGCATTATAATTACAGTTACCCGAATGTGTCTCTGCAGTTTATATGCCAGGTTCATTTTTGTATAGCTAACTGCTGGCCTCCATCCTAATAGCCCTGTAAATCACCCACACCAATGCTGTCGGGCTGTTGCCAGCACCGCATGAAATATCTTTACTCCTCCCCACTGGCAAGCCAGGCTTCACAGCTGGTGGGCAGTCTGACTCATTCTCTGCACCACATGCCGTACAGTGCTCCGGTTTTTGTACAATAGGAGAAAATGTGTGAGAGAAAAAAAAAGGGGGAGAGGGTTAAGGGGGAGATTGCCAACAAATGATCTGAAGGCATTTAGTTTCTTCCTGGGGACTAACTTGTTTCAGATGAAGTGACAGATGAGTCAGCAAGGGTCACTCATACTGTTTCCAGTGTAAATACACGTCTTTCAGGCATTTTCCTGGAAAAAGATCTCACTCATTATACAGTTGAATCAAAGTTCACCAGCATCAGTGAAAAACAAATCCAACAAATGTAGGATTGAAACTAGAGTGACACTGTCCAGGAAGTGAAGGCAGGACCGCACTGTAAGCACCTGTAAGTGGTGCTCCGAGTCACTTCCTCTTTCCAAGCAAACTGATGTCCTAGTTTGACATAAATAGCCCCCTGTAGTGTTTTCTCTGTTCACACAATGTGCACAACACAGACAAAAGAACAGCAACACAATAACTTTCAACATAATACAGTACCATTCAAAGGCATCACAAATTACCCCTATAAACACCAAGAGAAGCTCTCATGAAGAGTCTCATGCAGACAGGTTTTATGCCATGGCTGTTGTGTTGAACTGGGTTAAATCTAACTATACTTCAAGGTGGAAGCTATCTACCAGCTGCCATACCCCTAACATAATATCTGCACCTTAATGATGCTTGTTTTTCCACCTCCCCACCCCCATCACTATTAGGTGTGACGGTGCAGCCAGTGTGTTTTGAACTTTTATTTGCAGAAGACAAATGCGGCACAATAAATTCGAATACACATGCCTAGTAGTATAGAAATTAAGTATAGGCCAATCATGGTGGTCAAAAACAACTTAAACAACTTGCCATGAAACTTCATACATGGTCTTCGGAGGATGAATTGTAATGGCTTAAATGGATAGATGACCCACTGACTTATCCTCCTCCATCACCATGAGGTTGACATTTTTGATTTAGGGTGAAATACATCAATTATTGGATGGTTTGCCATCAGCATGTCAGTGTTGGTAGCTGTCATGTTTACACAAAGATACAAGTGCATAGAGAGCAGTGATAGCATACTAATGTCAGTTTTTAACTGAAAGCATTACCTTATCTAAATGCAGCCTCACAGAGCTGTAAGCATGGCTTTCAACTGGAATCACTGTGCAGAGCACTACTTTAACATGATAGCAGTATTTAAGTGGTCAGCAGGGGTTGAAGAGCAAGGAACTGACCTTCCACCACTCAGAAGAACCAAGCTAGCCTCAGTAACCCAGTGCTCTTCAAAGTGATATGATAGATGTAAGATAGAAAGATAGTTTTCCGTTGTTAAAACCAGTGTAAATACACCCACAGTTATAGTAATTTGTATTGCAAAAGGAGATACAGTGGTTGCATCTGTAACAACTGAAACGTTTGCATTTTATCACTCACATACAGTAAACTCGCTTCTCTTTGTCTTTGCAAAGGCTGATACTGGTGGCAGATGATGGTAGCCTCGGCAGCCCATCTGCCTCCCCACTCCTGTCTTTTTCTGTTTGAGGAATATTGCAGAAATGGGGGATGGTTGTTGTGCTGTGAGAAAATGTTTTCAACCCCCATCTCTCACAGCCAATACTGCAAATAGTGTTGACTGGGGTATGTAGTCACTAAAGAGAGACCTTGCATCGATGTTATTAAATATGTTCATCAAAAAACAAAAACATTTTCTTTATTTTATTTTATGCTGTTGATGACATGTTCTAAATAGCTTATTATACTTTTTGACTCCTCAATTGGTCATCAAACAAATTATGCATATTTAGGTTACGGGAGATGCACTACTGTTGATCATGCTGTCTGTCTGTCTATTACTTGAGCCTGTTGTTCTGCATATACTGAATGTTACACTGAAGCTAGTGCTGCAACCCTCCTGATTTCTCCCAATCACTCTTACTCATCTCTATGAGATAATAAGTTGAAGCTTGAACTCATTAATTCATTTCTGCTCCTGTGGATAAACAAAAAAAAAAAAAAAATGCTCGCACAAATGGACTGACTGACAGGAAAATCCAGAGTGTGGTCTCGCTCTCACACATGTACACACACCCGACCAGATGGCGGAAAACAGCAGATCTACAGTTGGCTACATCACCTATCACCGTAATTAAACTTCCATATTTTCTAATGTGGTGATTTTTTTTTTTTTTTTTTTTTTTTATTAAAAATGATGTCCCTATTTCCACATGTACAAGTCCTCTGTCAGTCAAAGCCAGGGTCAGGCTCTAGAGATGCCAGAAAGTCAGCACTGCTGCTACAATTACACCATGTTTATTTATTTATTTTTTTATCTATTACATTACATTTTAACACTAAAAACCCAGTGTCATTTTAACAACATATAGTGTATATCATTTTTGTTTGGTGTATGTCAGACTGAATGTGTATTTTACTGGTTGCCATTACCACTTAGATAAAGAATAAATTGGATTGATGCTGTTTTCTCTCCTGCAAGTATGTTTCTCCCTTTTGGCAGATCCCTGTGTCCAGTCTAGACAAAAAAAAAAAAAAAAAAAAGAAGAAAAAAAACATTGCATTGTGGTGAATGAGATGAGTAGCAAACATTGCGATAGCTTAAAACAAATAGTCTCTCTACATTTTGAGAATATTTTAAGTAGGGTTGGACAACAAAGAAACACACCACAGACTGGCAGTTTCACATGAAATACAGATTAAGAGTTTCAAGTTGAGAAATAACACAATTTACTGCCTTTGTGTCTCTGTTAGTTCTGTAAGCTACTTGAATTTACAGAGATATATGCTGGATATTACATTGTACTTTTTCAATGTGGCCTGTCACACAAATGGTTGATGATCACCTCCCATTACATGTGCCAGCCTATGCTTTGCTTCATGAATAGATTATGAAAGGCAGTGTGTGGGATGCCTTTGCCTTTGATGAATCTGGACTTGTGTTCTCTGAGCAACTGCTTATTACTGCCAGAATAAAAAGGCTGAAAATACACCACGCAATCTGTTTGGTCACATTTGGTGTTCTCTGGTGTTACAGACTGGAATGTCACCTGGGGTTTGTTACAAGTAGAGTAAATACTGTGATGAAGGAGCACTAAGCCAGTAGATAAACATGGGGTCTAGCATGTGATCTATTCATGACATGACAAAGCAACTGAATAAAGTCAAATTCCAGTAATTAAAAGTCATTATTATTTTTTTTATATTTAGTGTTTAATTCATTTATAACAATATGAGAATGAATGAGATATTTGGATTAACCTACATTTAAATGCACCAAGAACCTGAGTGTGGGTACATTTAAGAAGAGCCTATGACAGGCATAAATCAGCATAAAATAATTACAAGATATCTGAGAAATGTAGGTGACTCACTGCCTTGGCTTGCTGACATATCTATCTGGAGCAGGGCCATCATGAGTGCTACAGTAGACTATTTGTTGTACCTGTGCCTTTTCCTGTAATGACAATGCCCACTTTGAAAAGAAAGTCTGCAATCATGACCCTGTTCTTGTGGTCATTATTGCTGCACTCTCTTTTCTCAGTTTTACGTCAGTTTTATCTAATACAGAGAACGAATCCTCACAGGCGCTGGGTAAAGTGATTACTTTGTTTGTGAAATGTTTTGTTTTAATTATGTTTAGAACGATGCTGGGAAAGACCATGCAATACTCTGCTATTATGTGTAATTTGCACTTGACCTGTTTAAGCCAGAGTAATCTTCAGTGAGATGTAAAATGACAGTATGATTTAGGGCTTTATAAACATGGTCAGCTTAACCCAGCAAGGGGTCCTGGTGTGCATATGACCTGTGGGCCCCTGCTGACCCCTTTTCTAACCACTTATGTCTAGCCAAGAACAATTTATACAGCAGAATACTTACAAAAATCGACCAGCTCTGCTATATTTCATCTTGTCAATAATAATTTCGTGGTAATCCCCCTTAAGACTTAGGCCAACCAATGTTGCAGACCAAAATAAACGCCCCATTTAGCCACGGTGACAATTTTAGGACTTGTTTCCTGACGGATAGCTTTTTAGTGACACAGGAACAGCTCGTAACCCGGCAACACCGTCGTTACTATGGCAACAATGCTTGACTCCGAGGAAGTTTGTAGCGTTTGAAGTAGGTTAACTGCGGATTTGGAGCAACAAATCTAAGCATACAGCTACAGACGACTTCGTATATTAAGTTTGGATTTTAACGAAGTTCATACTGACTCTGAAGTGGAGTTTTCTTTCTACAGTACGTCAAATGTTGCTCTCTCTACTTTTAACCGCAGCAATCGTTAGCTAAATGGAGTCGGAGCGGTCTGTGGGCAAAACAATAAGTACTCATAAACATACCACCGCTGCCAACGATAAATGGATGTTACTCACCCCCATGGTAAATATCACCTTTACCGTTTCTTTCACTGCTATGTTGGCCTAACTATTAAAAGTTAATCCCTGTGTTCAGCAGTAAAAGTGATTACTGAAGGTCGTAGCCTAGCTACATCCTAATGTTTGCAGAGAGTGTGTCTCTTAGCTAATGCAACACAATGGATCCGTCTGTGAAATGTTTCTGCAGGTCAACAGCTGCAAGTTGCACCTTACCAATGCCAAACCACTTGTACCAGACAGAGGACAGAGAATGGTGAGTCATGATGTAGAATACAGTGAACTCTAAAACGTTGTGGGTAATTTGTTTACGATTTCAAGTGTATGCTTTATTATTATGTTTACCATTTTTCAGTCTGAGTCTCAATATATTGTTAAAGAAACAATGAATCAACCTAACCCAGGTAAGCCAGATGCCATCCACATTCACCTGTCCAACAACTGCTCAATAGGTTTTTTTGTGATTCAGTATTATACTGTATATTCATTGGTGGCTAACATTGTGAAGTGTTTCTCTGTTTCTGCTACTTCACTACTGCTTTAATATGACTGTAGAAAACAGATTGCATGCATGCAGCCAGAGAAGATTTGTCCAGAAACCTCCAGTGGCATCATTTACCAGTGAGATTTTAGATCGTCCCTCTCGCAGTCTAGTACCTCTAGCAGGTGGTGCTCAGGGTGGTTTGGCTATGGAGTCACCTGCTGCACAAGAAGTGATGAAAAGAGACAAATCTAAGAGACGGATGCAGAGTGGAGAGGCTGCTTACTACTATCATGTGTTAAACCTCCCCAACACAGCAGGTAAATATGGTATTATCACAGCAAACATAATGTGGAAACCACTTTATTTTCCTATGAAGTTTTACAATTTGTACTTTTCAAATACATGGCAATTCTTTCTTGCAATGCATTTTGGCACGATGTGTACTTTGAATTCACTGTGTGATGTCTACATCAGGTGTTTCTGGAGAATACAGTTACAACACTGTTCCAGGTTCTCCTCTCACTCGGGTGCCTTGTGACACTTTTGCATCCAGTTTTCAACGATATGACTTGGACAGGTACCACTGATTCTTACAGATGCCAGCAGAGAATTTTAACAGTTTAACAGTGTAAAACATAGTGGTTTAGCTGGTCCACTGTACTGTATACTGTACATATGATTGGCATGCCATGTTTCACACCAGTTTAATCTATTTTACTTTGCCTCTCAAGGTCTTGTGTCATTTTTAAAAGTAAGTTAAGACATTCTGTTAGCTTTTATACGGTATAACTATAGTATAAACAAGATTTTTACTGCAAATCACAGGACTTTTGAATGAAGTGGCTAGTGTCTCACTTTGCCACCAGGGAGCAGCAAAGTCCCTTAAAACACCCACCCCTTGTTTGCATCAACTTTCATTTTTTGCTTTAATAGGTTTTGTACTGATGACAGAACAGAAATGAGTTACTCAATATGTACAGTGACATATTGTCAGTGAACACAAAATCAGTAACATGCATTAATAAATATCACTGCTTGAAGGCAGAATATTTCTCTTTAGTCATGAAAACAAAGATGTCTTCCTTATGAAGCCTAAATCATGCCAAATATTTTTTTTATGTTTTTTTCCCCCAGGTGCTGTTTGGAGGAATGTCCCCAACTGGGCTTTAGGGAAGATCTGCAACTTCTCAACCTCCAGCACAATCAAATCACAAGGATCCAACATATGTCACATTTGCGACAGCTTGTCTTCCTAAATTTATATGACAATCAAATCTCTGAAATGACTGGCATTGAAACTCTAAGCTCACTTAGGATCCTTATGCTGGGGATGAACAGGTAAGATGTTATCACAGGACATGCAAATACAAGAATATGTCAGACATGTTTGAATTGCCTCTTGTACATGTAGATTTTACTGCACATTTTGTATTTGTGGTTGTACTGCACCTGCTCCTATACAGGTTGCTGCGAAATAAGGCATTTCCTAATATTTACAAGATAGCCCAGTTATACCCTGATGTGAAATGAGTATAGCTTGAGTGTCTCAATCTATTCTGTTGCTTGCATGCAGTGTTTTGGACATTCTTTATCCTTAAAGCTGGCACATTGTAAGCCTCAGAGACAAGTGTTTTCAAGCACATGCCCAGTTTAATTAAAAAACAAATATTTATTTCATTGCTGGCCTTTTTTAAAAGGTTGACAGAAGGAATAGGTAAATCACAAATCACAGTGAAGGACATCAAGATCTCACAGTTGTGTTTGTTCAGCTCTTCCCAAAACCCGACACTTGTCTTTTCAGACCCTTTTCGAGGGACATGTGTAGTTCCTGAACAGTAAAGAATACTCTTCATACTCTATCGGCATTTCATAAAGAGACTGGAGCCTTTCATCCTGGACTGTAATTTGATCTATATCCATATGAACAGTCCTGAACAATAAGTCACTGTACACTACCGTATGTCGGTTTCCTCAGGGAATGTAACCTTTCAATGTGGCTGCCTGTCTTTTCACTGATATACCTTCAAAAACATCCTCACCCCACCCATCAGGTGACTGCACCTGGTACAATCAAGAAGGATGAAGTCTGCCATGTTGACATGCTTTGTGACTAATTGTATTTCATGCATATTTTATGTAATATTTTTTCCGTTTTATGTCACTCCCTCTTGATACACCTCAGAATCCAGAAGATATCCTGTCTGGGAAACCTGTTCAAACTGAAAATCCTGGATTTGCATGAAAATCAGGTACTGTTCCTTTACCACACTCCCACCTACAGTGTTTATATTGCCTTCTTTATTTATTTTGTATCACTGTAACCAGCATTAATGATATTCACATGCAAAGTGGATCGTCTCTTGCACCTCCTTGATACCTGGTGGTTTGTTGCAGCTCTCTAGATACAAGAGTTATTGACATGAAAGCAGGACATGAAGCAGGCATGCAAATTTATGTAGTCAAGCTCATTCTAGACCTTTTGTCTCAGTTCACTGACCTGTATAACAAAGTCTAGTTGCTGTCAACTAACACTTGAGATAGTGCAGCACTGTTTTGTAAATTGGGCATCATGAACCCTGTCAGGAAGAAACGTGTCATGTCTAGGAGTCCTGGGAAAGATTATTCAAGCACCAAACTCTTATGGTCATAGTGATCCTCCTTTAATTTACCTCAGATATTTCGTTTAGTTCCCAGAATTTTGGAGAAAAGAAGACTGAGCACCATTACAACCCACAAGCTCTTATCCTGGGTTTACTCAGCATAATTAATTCAAACAGACACAACTCTTTCTACAATCAACTGTTTGTATTGGTACCCAGAGCTAAACAAATGCTGCCTAACACAGCAGTCCTGTAATAAATCCTACATTCATTACAGTTATAATGTTCAATTTGGACTTATCCTGTTTCAGAGAGGCGTTGATTCAACTTAATGTTCGTTTCGGAGGCTGCAGTGTATGGTGTTGCTGATTTATATTACATTATATTTACAGGTGTTTCAGCATTGGCAATGGTTTTGAGCTGTGGCAGACTACACGTTTTTTCTGCAATTAATTCAGGTCTTAATGTATTATTGGGGGCTGTTTGTTCAACCTCCGCAGTAGAGCTTGTCTCACTGATATTAAAAGCCAGAATAATCAAATGATGTAAGTAATGCTGATGTAAGTAATACTGATGTCAGATGAGGATTTTAGCAGCTCTTGGAAAAGGAAGATAGAACAGAAAGGCTTCCCTTGGTCAAATTAGTGTTTTGCCAGCATGCCGCCTACGCCTCTCCTCAGAGAGCTACTCCAGAGCCTTGGTTAGACTCCCTCCCTCTCTAATGTTGGCTGCTCTTTACATAATCAGGCATCCCTGCTCCCATCACTATTCAATGACTGCTACAATGATAGGTTATTTTTCTTGACAGAAGATACTTGTTGCCTTCAGCTCAGTCAAATTGGCTATATTTCCTACATCCCTATCGTTACATATCTATGGTTAATTAAAACAACACTGATAATGTGACAGTTAAAGGAGTAACTCTATAATGAAGTAGTTAACATAATCTTTTGTACTGTCCATGGTGGTAATGAGAGCACACTGTATTCATGGGTAGCCATTTGTTGCCAGGTGCCTATTGAAGAGCAGATGATAAAGCTATTATTCCAACCAGGACAGATTGTTTTTCAATCACTGACCTCAAACCCTCCTGTTTTATGCACTTAAATAACTGTTCAATTGCCTTTATTCAAAGTTTTCCAAACTCACCAGAGACCAGACCACACAAATGTAATGGGAAACACTGCACAATGATAAAACAAGATGACGAATAGAGTGAATTCAGTTAGGGAAATAATAAATGAATGAATTAGAATAGTGTTGAAGTCATGGTTATTCTACCCAGTCACGCTGCAGTTTAGTCACTATTGGCCCTTGAACACGAGCTGCTTGTCCTCTTTCCTTTTGTGTGCATGCTTTAACCACAAGTTGTAGATCACTGTCATCCTTTCTTTTCCCCATCCTGTAGCAGGGAGGCTCACATCACTCACAACCTTTTTTTTTCTCAATCTTTCCACCCATTTTACGTCTGTAACAGGATGCTATTCAAAAGGAGATATTCTCTTTGGGAGCATGCATCCATCTCACACTCAGTCTCAGTCACCAATTGGTTGAGCCACAAAGTGACCTGACATTGGAAAACCAATTTCTTATTTTTTTTATTATTTATTTATTTTTTTATCAACAGATAAAGGCTTTTCTACTTATGTTTAACATTAATACTATACATACAACGCAAATCCTCTGTACATATACACACACACTTTCTTACATAATTGCTGCTTACATATTTCACATGTCAAATATTTGAACCACCTTACTTTATTCTGGATGACTTACACCATTGGAAAGCACCTGATTTATGATGTGTAACACAAGATCTACAAATATTTTCAAACAAGGTTGTCCAAAAATCTGCTACAGTTTGTGTAAGAATCTCTGTACTGACAGAAGTCTGAGATACAGACGCCAGCCCTGTGTAGCTCAGGGATGACCAGGTCTGGGCCTTAGGCAATTTTAACTTTGTGAGAGTGCTTTAACTTATTGACACATACTGTTTTTACTGTCATGTTTCTTTTTTTCTGCCAATCCATTGTCGATACACTTTGGAGAGAAACTTCTTTAATTGGTACAGTTGTGTTTTGTGTAAACACATTGATAACAATCATTGTGTTCACTGGAGTTGGAGACAGCATTATGAGCATTATAAGGTAATACTGATTCCTCAAAACCCATATACAACAGGAAGTCCTCTGTGACATGGCTCAATCACAGACAAAGATGCATTAATGTAATGTAACAATAGCAGGTAGGAACTGTAAAACAGGAAATACTGTGAAAAATCCATATTAAAAAGTTATAAATGCTGACATTACTACTGTTAAAAATTAAAAGTACTGTTAAAAAAAATAAAAGGTGCTCCTCTTAGCAAGTACCTTGTAGTGATGGCCAGGTGGCAGTAGTTGGAAAGGATGATGGTGGGGTGTATGTGGTGGTGGTGGTGTATGTTTGTTTTTCATTTAGCTTGCACTATTGCTGTAGTCTTCTTACCACAGTGACAATACAGAGTGAAAGTCAGTTTACCAGAGTAACATTAGATGTGCAAGAGGAGAAGGAGAAGCCTTGAAAAATCTGAGAAATCCAATGAGAAATCTTGCCATAGCTAATATTAACGAAAGGTCTGTATTACAACCTAAGACTACTACAAGATTCAAAGACATGTGCAATTAACCAACAGGGGGTGCAGGTGAAAATCTTCACTGATGATGCACAAATGTGTCCGTGTGCACTTAAAGTCATGTTGCTTCTCATCTTTATCTTTCTCTCTAATTTGAAGAGTTCATTATTTTATTCTCATCAAAATTTCTATTTGACCTATTTAACATTTGAGCTGCAGCAATCCACCGGAGTATTCTTTTTCAAAAGAATCCTTGAAACCATGATGCCCTTTTGACCTTACCTTCACATGTACAGCGTGCAGTGTAGGGGGCAAACACATTATTCTCATGGTAAGAGCCACTGGGGTTTTTCCTGAGGTATGTCAAGTGTTAATATGACAGAGGCCCCTGAGAGAGAAATGAGGGGAAACAGGGTATGGTTTCACCACTGACTGACCCTTAGCTACTTGTTTGTTATCATGATTTAAGAAGTCAAACAGGAGTCAGGCCTCGATGTAATCTAATAAATAGTCAGCCATTCCAACATGTTTAGTGATACAGAAGTTTTCTGTGAAATTGTTCACTTGAGATACGTGAGAGGAATGGAAGCATCATTTCTGTTCTGGAGTCAGTAAGTTTAAAGATTAGCCTCAGGCATTGCTAAGGAAGTAGAGAACACTGCCTTTTTTGGTTTCTTTCACCCCACAATATTAAGCACGCAACTTCAATGTGAGATTGAGCACTGACTATATGATTCAACAAGTGTAATGGTCATCTAATCCTACCTCCCTCTGTGCCACTCTATACTGTATGTAGAGACTGATTACCTAGATTGCTGTTTGACATGACTCTGTTAAGATCTGCATGTGTCGCTGTGTTTTCCTGTAGATCTCCAGGATAGAAAACGTGTCCCACCTGAGTGAGTTGCAAGTGTTGAACCTGGCAGGAAACAACATCTCCAGAGTAGAAAATCTGCAGAGGCTGGACTCTTTGACTGAACTCAACCTGAGGGACAACTGCATCTCTTTTGTGGTGAGAGGCCTCTTTCCCAATTACCAGCAGCTACTAGAGTCACACAAAGAAAAAGACACCATCTGTTCAGTGAACACGATCTCAGGCAAGGCTGAGGTTTCTGCCCTTTCCCGCTGTGGGTCCTCTATATTCTCCTGCTTGGAAGTGAAAGCTGGAGTTAGAAATATTATTAAAATAATCCAGAGTGTAGTTGTAGTGAGAAAAGACAGTATTTGCAGGATGCAGTAGATGCACACTTAAAAAACTTTTCATCAGCAGCTTACATATCTGGGTCTAAATTGATTTTTCCCAAAAAGTGATAGAAACCGCTGCTCATGGCTGGAAATGTATGCAAAATTTATTGAGCAAAGAATTTTGCATACATTTTCAGACGTGAGTGCCAGTTTCTATCATTTTTTCAGGATATCATTTCTAACCGTGCACCCTCACCTGTTGATATTAATCTTTTGGAGTTGTGCGGAACTTTTTCACATTTTTTTTAAATTGATTTTTGCATAGGTCCAATGTTTGAGGTATAATGCAGTGAGGCACTGAGCTATGTGTGATCTGTACGCCTGTACATCTACGTGCATGCATCCTAGATGTGTGTTGGCTCAGTAATAATTCAAACCTGGCCCCAGATTGTCAACACTATGATGCCCTGTGGTTTTTAAGCTGACACAGTGCTCATCTCAGGTGTGTAATTTCTCCTGTGCCTGTGAACATCTTGCTGCTGCCTGGTGATGCATTTTATGTATTTCGTTTTGCACGTTAATGAACGAACGACCACACACGCACCCTGACAACTATTCTCAAGAAAAATATTCCTGACAGGGTAAAAGTGCTCATCTTTCAAGGTATCATCTTCATCCCATTCCTTTGGACCACTCAGCCCTTTGGATGGTTACTGTTTCCTCTGATGGGGGATCACATGTGGCAGTTTTGGTTTTTATTGTCACAAAATAATAAATACAGAAATTAGATCAATAGAATCTTTGTAAGAAAGTCTACGGTGAAATGTATCTCATTTGCGTTACCTAGGGAGACTAGCTCATTACCCACAACCACCTACCGACTTTCTGGCGCAGATAAAAGGAAACTGGATATTCTAAGCACGGAAATGCACTCCCCTTGGTTTCTATAGTTTTAATCTGATAAACACAACAGTGCATGCCAAAACAGGCCCCTTCATTTGTATGCAAATCCCCTAAGCCCTTTCCTGCTATTTGGGGTAGAAAATACGAACTGAATCCAACATTGTGTTGTTTGAAACCTCTTCCCATCACTCACCCTGTCCTCCGCCTGCTAGTTCTGATCAAGAACTCACTTCCAGGCCTAATTATTGGATGTAATGTTTTATTTGTTACATGAGAGGAAAATGCTTCCCCTCAGCAGATTCTCCAGTCTCTGTCATTAGTGGTGTTTGCTGCCAAGTGCTTATATCAAGCACAAAGTACATAGCCATCCTCCAGGTGTCCAGGCTTTTCACTTTTATTGGAGGGGAGGAAGAAGAAAGTGGAACGAGACAGAAATGCCATCACTGACTTTGAAAACAAGTTTTAGACAAGTTATATTTTGGGCCCAGTTATCTTATACATAAAAGTATTTTATTTTTAAAGGAGCAATATAGTCAGGTGTAGTGGTACAGTTTTTGGCACATCTGAGCTTTTATTGCATTCACATAGATTATTGCAGCATTAGGCCATTGTGCAATGCATCTAAATACTTTTTGTTATCCTATTACATTGAACCTGTTTCATCACACGTTTTTGTTCTGTTTTCAGAGATGTAATTCATTTCTACATAAATCTGTCGCATTTTCATATAAATGACGGTTTTGTTAGACTCTAATGCTTGCAACGCAATAAGTGATACCACAGTAGTGATTCAGTCTTTTTCTATTTCTGAAGTTGTTTGGTGTTTACCCTTGCTCTCAGGTGGCTGTTCCTGTTGAGAAATCCTATGCCAGGCAGTAATTTTTGGCAGCAGGAACAGCTAAAAGAGTAAGCTGTGATACAACAGATGAAGTAAACAGAAACCACCCAGACACCCAGATGGAGACTGGCTCTGTGGATTAGCACATTAGAAGAGTTTTCCGTCTTCCAGTAGGCTTGTGGGTCAGTACTGAGTCAAGCAACATCAGGGGTGTGTGTGTGCGTGTTAGGTCTGTTCTGTTTTTGCATGCTTTTGCTTCCAAAAGAATCTATGAGAATGAGCAAACATGCTGTCTCAGAATTCTTTGTTATGTCTGGTAATAATTATGTCTGGTAACACCAAGACTGAGTAATGCCCAAGTTGCCTAAATATGACCCTTAAGGCCACAAGACATGAAAATGTTGTTGTTACAAAGAGAACCTCAAACTTCTATCTGACCAAAATTTAAAGACTGATCTCTGAGGTTTTGTACAAGACCAGCACCGCAGTGTGCATACTACAGCATCGGCAATTCCAGCACATAATATGTGAGGCCAGATGTGTAGCGGCTTCGCTTACATTTCCAGTCTGCGCTATTCAAAGAGCAGCTACAAACCCAGCAAATCCCCCTCAACATCCATATGAACCTGTGTGTTTATTTTAGCAGCTTTCATTCCATTTTGTGGTGTGTGTGTTGTTGCATGCAGCACAGGCAATAGTGTTGAGAGGTAGTCTTGTGTTTGTGGAGTAATGCCCCTGTCAGAGCTAAGGAGGAGTGTGAAAAATGAAGACACGCAAGCTGTCAGTGAGAAAAAGGTGGAGCTTGGATAAAGAGGTGAAGGCACGGGCACTTAGGCGCATATATTCACAGATTCAGGCAAACAAGTACACACTCATAAACACACACAGCAACACAGCTATACCCAATCACACAAAAGATCCTGTCTGCTGATTGGATCTGATCAATCAGGTTCTTTAAAAAAGACACCACATTGGTGGGCATTGTTATGCAGCGCATCAGCTCAGTGATGACATCATCTGTCTGAGATGGGCTGCTATATTTAGCCTCAGACAGTGTGCAGTGGCACCAGCATACAGAGGCTGGCAGAGACAGAAAATCTGGGAGTGTGGTGGAGGGTCAGTATTAGCTAGCACTGGATGCCGTGACTTGCAGTTTTTATTTTTAAAGAAAGAAAAAACACAAACCTGTATTGCAGATGTACCCAAAACAGCATTACCAGCAGTAAAAGGAAAACTAAAGTCTAGCTAAATGGATATAATTTGTTATATAGTTTTATAATAAAGCATTGTTATTTGACAATTATGCAGTTTTGTTTTTCAGTAAAGAGAAAAGACACTCAAACCGCATCAACAGAGCCAGTCTTATTATGTAGTAAGCATGATTACACAGTACACATGGGTCTGTATCTTTTTGGTCCAAATGGACAAAATTTACACATTAACTCATTTTCAGCAGTTTTCTGATTAGTGAAGTTGGTAATATCCTTCCTGTTAATCACTTAATGCTACATCATTAGAAAGTTTAATTAGTTTTATCTTAATTAATTTGTCATATTTGCATTAAAGGTTGGCTTGGCGTGTGAGTGAGCACTCTTTGAACTCTAGAAAATCACTGCTCTCATCAAAGCTTGTCACTAATCTAAAAAAAGGATACACCTTTCCTTTGTTAGCAGTTGCTTGACTGACCTGTTCTTGGCTATAATGTGTTAATTAATTAGCTTTAAATGTGCTATGCAGCTTTAGTTACCTTTGGATAAAGCTGTCCCCACTCTTTGTGCCGAGCTACACCAAGTGACTACTGGCAGCAGCTTCAGCTCTCTCATCTCGTAGCTTAGACTGAAACAGTGTCACATTAGTCCTGTTACATTGGGCTGAAAGATTCACTGAAATGTGACACATAAATCAGTGCTTCTAGCTTGTTTTTGGACATTAGATGAAACTGATCTATACATTTTTCACCGGTAGAACTATTTCATTACTTTCACCGATCAAGCATCAAACTGTGTCTGTTGGACAATATGTTGGCTTTTGGAGTAGATGAATCAAGGATGGAGTGCAACTGTGCATTGTATTTGGAAGATTGTGTGGACAGGGGTTGTTGATTTTGAAAATCTTTATACTATGCAGCACAGTGTAGCATTGCAGGTGAGTTAGCGTAGCCTAAAAGCTAGGCTAACATGTGATTTGAATGGGGACTGATAACAGTGCTGAGTGATGCTGTGAGGCGGTGGCTGCAATATGAGCGGCTGCTGACGCAGCTCATTCAGACTGCTGCTGGGCGTGTCCACTTTGCCTCCAGCATGTGCAACACTGACCATACTCACAGACACACAGACCTTGACACTACTGACTGTAATTTCCCCCACACTGCCATCTGATTAGCTGAAATCGCTCTGGTTGTGACATTGCCTTTATCCATGTGTGCCCTCATCAGCTTGTCAGCTGGCCAGCCGGCCAGCTGCTGCATTTCACCCCACCCCCTCACTAAATTCTGCATTGATTTTGATTCTGTGCCTGGTCGACAAAGAAACAGCCCCCATCCCCATTGGTTTTCATTTCATCCAAGCTATTGTTCTTGTGTTAGCTGGTACAGTAGCTAGCTGCTCAGTGTGACTGTGTGGATGTATGTGTTCCAGTGAACATTTTGAGTCAGCCTCCTGCAGCAGGGGATCTCTGCATTAGCGCAGCACGCACTCTGCTCTCCCTCCCCTCCCCCTTTCCTCCTCATGGCTTCTCTCTCACCCTCTCTCTCTCCCGCCCCTCCTCTCCATGTGCAGACAGCGTGCTGTATGTGTGTGTGCATGCGCAGGGTGGATGGGGATGCTGTATGTAGGAGCTGAGAGCTGCAAGGTGACTGAGGGAATGGAAAGGGATACAGAGCTCTGACGACAGTGACGATGCAGTGCCCTCTTCCCGACCACCTTCTCCTCTTCACGTCCCTCCATCTCTCTCTCTTCCCTCTCCATCTGTCTCTTTATCTCTCTAGACTGAGGTGGACCGCCTGCCCTGCTTGCAGCGCCTCTTTCTCAGCTGCAACAACATCACCAGGTAGGAGCTTGCACCGCTTAACTCCCTCCTGCCCACAGGGAGGCAGGGACAGGGATAGTGGCTGGACAGTGCCACATTCCCCTCCCTTGGCTCTTGGCAGGGCCTGGCCCAAGCTTCAGGCAGAACACATATAAACATGCACACAGGCAGACACAGGATTGCTGTACTGAGCAATTTCTGTAACCTATAAAACACAAACCTGTATGTGTTTGTCATTGTTATAGTAACTAGCATGCTGTTACCTCAGAAATGGGTGTGACAATTATTTATAGTTATAAAGAATGAAAGGAGGAGGTTCACCTCCACAGAAAGCTTATGACAGGGCGATGAGGGGCTGGTGAATTTAGGAGAAGCCGTTCTAGGTAAGCATATGTAGGATAGATGAGAGTTTTCTTGTTTTCTTGCTTAGTGCAAACAACCTGCTTTACACACTTTTTTCCAGTATCTGTGGTCCATTTTTCGATTTGCTTCTCACTCTGAGACCAGCTGTCATGTAGAGTTGGCTAGTTAAAGAAACATCGACTTCTTACTGAATAAAGCTTGCCTGGAGGAGAGGCCTAGATGCAAGATTCAGGGTGAGACAGTGTTCATTAGCTTCCCTGATGGTAGTCACCTTGTGCTGTAATTGATCTAACCTGGCGTTTCAGGCCAGCCCTGCCTTTGTTGTGTCTGTATTATTTGGTATTTGATGAGCCATTACAGAGAGATTCATGACAAACAAAGAGACAACAGATAATAATTAGTTTGTATTCATAGATTTTTAAGGGCTTCACTGAGTCACAGTGTTTTACAAGTAGTTTTCTAAAATTTAATTGAAGAGCCTCTCTTGGTCATATTGGCTGTATAGAAAACTGAGTCGTGTACCTTTTGAAACTGTCCAATGCTGATCGGAGAGCAGTTGTGCTCTGTTGCTAGGTAGGGGGACAGACCACACTTGTCCACTTGGTGCAGTGAGTTTGCTCAGTAGAGGACTGTGGAGTAAAAAAAATCATGAATGTTTGCAATTATACTTTGACTTACTATAATTAAGATAAGTTATGTTGAACATCTTGTGAAATACAAGCCAAGCAGAACTAATAATAAGAAGTCATGAAATAAAATGTGCAGGGAGTGTAGTGCTACTACAGATGAAGTTGGAAGCTGCCCAGTTTACAGCCACACCCTACTCTGCATACACAGCACACATACTTTTTATTTTTGATATGCACTTCTTATTGAACCTCTCATAGCATCCAGGGACAGGTACAATGAGACGTTTAATTACTGGGACTATTATTGATCGGTTTTATGGAAGTACAGTAACAATACCCAAGAGGGAATTGGTGACCATCATGAAAGCAACATTATGCAAAATATATGAGATGTAGTTAAGCACCACTGGGATCTTAAGTAATCACTGTGAAAACAGCCCTGTCATTTTTGATGAAGATAATGTAATATGACACATGATACTATATGTATTGGCACCATATTCTACATGCATAGCAATTAAAAGCAAACTGATCTAGGTTACTAGTTACTGCATATATTAGACTATTAATAGCCTCAGACCCTACAGTATTTTCACACTGTGTTCCAAGGTAGATGAGCATCTGTGATTATTATCATTCGAAGATAAGAAAAAAATCTTTTGACTTGATCAAAGCAGAGACATTTCCAGAATACAGCAGTTAATGTAGTTAGAGCTTCAACAGGGCTCCCTAATGGTTGCACTGGCTTTAATAGTTCATCAAAGGTTATTATCCAGCCTTCTTGTGCATCTAAAACAACCTCTGGGCAGGATCAGGCATAGTGCAGTGCAGTAGGTCCATATTTAGTTCCAGGCAAATGATTCATCAGGGTTATTATCACAAATTAGCAAAGATAGAATCTCCACTGCCCAACATAGCATGACTGTGCTTTTTCATGTCTTCTTTTGCCAAAGGGTGATATCAACAGTGTAGCGGATTTTCTCCCTTTATTGCCCCCTGACTAATGTTAGGCTGCCAGTGTGGGTTTTCATGTCTTGTTTTAGCTTGGCTTCATTCTGTCAGTACACAGTAAGCCTAGATTAAAGGTTCAAGAAGATCAACATAAATGGATGAATTTGTCTTTTTTGACTTACCCTGTGGATGACTTAAGCTTCCCGGTGCTTATTTAGGTCATCATTCCTCTGAATCATTTCACAATAACTGTCATTCAAAATGTTCTCTCTTCATCTCCCTTCTAGTTTTGATCAGCTAGCCTGCCTTGGAGAATCACGTTCCCTTTCTGAGCTCACCCTGGATGGGAATCCCGTAGCCCTGGAGACATGGTACAAGCAGGCCGTCCTGCGCTGTGTGCTTCATCTGAGACAGCTGGACATGAAGCGCATCACAGTAAGCCTGAACTGATGAACTGTGTCTGTATATTTACAAGAGCAAAAAAGTTATGGCTGTCAGTTTTTTGTAATTTATTGTCATTTCATATACTCTTGCTTTCTCTCTGCACATTAAGTGCAGCAAATCACAGGACCACAGTGTGTGGCTATTATGGAGGGACTGCCTATATCATGCTTCGTTGTCAGTGTCAAACGTAAGACAGGCAGATGCAGAAATGTTGATAGGGGCATAGAGAGATAGAGAAAGTCAAAGGGAATTTTTATCATAGGTAAGAAAGCTGCTTGGTGGGTGGCCCTATATATTGTTTACCTAACAAGATATACAAAATCATGATTAGACATTCATATCCAACTACTGTATATGGTCCAAACCTATAAGTCACTGTCTGAGCACATGTTCCTCAAAGCCCTTTACACACTGACTCTGTATTAACATGAACTTTATTTTGATTTTACTGATTAAGACAAACTTTAGATGAACCCACAACCAAGTGAATGGACAGTTCTCCATTCACCAGCAGTGGGGCATCTCCAAGCTCCTGTGCATCTCAGTGATTCTATACTCTTAGAGGCTAAAATGCATCAGTGACTAAATTGTGATTATGAGCTGAACACGTCAACACCTAATGTATGTGAGATCTAACAAAACAATCATTATTCTCAAGCATAAACATGAAGTCATTGTACTCCCACACTGTGCCAGTGAAGTGCTACAGTGAAATATCAGCATGCTTTTAGAGGCTGTCAAGCAGGGAGCACCCAGGTCTGAGCTTGTACTTAAAAGGAATCTGAAAGTACCACACACCTTGCCCCCAGAACATACTGCTGATATGGTGAAAAAAAACCCTCATAACTCAGTTTTCAGCGATTTTCATGTTTTTACTTGAATTTAAGGTGCATGTGGTCCTCAACAGGTTTAACAAGTTTTATGATCCAATGAGCCATTAAATGTCCCTCTACAAACTACTGTGTGTAGCTGTCAATCCAGGGATACTTTTGGGATATGCAAAGTTTTGATTTGACAACACAACATTTCAGCCCAGCACTGGAGTTTCAAACTGTGTCATGATATTGCTGCAGGGAAACTTCATAGTAGCCACTGAAGATCTCGATTTTCCCCTCCAACTGATTTGGAAAAACGTGCTCCCAAATGCACTTTATTGTCAGTAGAAGTAATATCAGTTCATCCACGATGAAATGTCAGACTGCTGAGAGGCTCTTATTTGTGAATTGTGGTGAGTTGATACTGCAAGTTTGGAGATATAGTAGGACTGTTGTGCTTTGGGGTGAATTGTTGAGCAGATATACTCTGAGTGACAAAGGTGGATCATTTCAGAAACTAAATAAAGGTTAAAACACACATACAGGAGTAGACTGGAGCTGCCTCTGATTTAAGATTAAGATTATCAATTGTTGTTGTTGTTAAAGACAACTATGTATAATTTTGTTAATAGATTTTATAGGAAACATACTAGATATGTTTTAATTCTATTATTCAATGGTAAAAATCAGAGATGACTGAAACCTTAACAACCAGATTATCAAACTACATAATAGACTTTGTTGCTGCTACTGTATCAAAACAAAGACATTGTTACTGCTGAAAACCAGCACTCACACAGAGAATATCATAAACACTGGTCATTTTTCCCAGCAGAGACTGTCCTCCACACATTACAGTGACATACACCACTTAGCCTCTTAATGGTTCTCCAGCAGCTGACATCGGTGCCCTTACTTCAGCAAGGCTAGCATTGTGCCTCTATTGATCAGGCTAAAGCATCGTCTCTGCTAGCTTGCCACAGACAGCTGAATATCCCCCAGCTCTTAGCTGGCACACACAGATTCTGTTGGCAGCATTGCATTCTGGGAGTTTTGGCTTTCCCCAACAGCTGGGCTCAGTTGATCTCAGACTGAAAATCAGACAGATAATCCTGTGATGCATCCGGCTGGTGTGAGAATTTCTCCTAGCCTCCACAGTGGTCCACTTCTGCTGTAGAGGACAGTCTGTCTGATGGTGTCTTTTGTGGTTCCCCTCGCTTTTGAATAATTCAGAGCTCATGAATGGAGCGGCACTCTGATTGCACTAGCTATCTTTTTCAGGACGAGGATCGGCGCATGGCTGGTGTACAAGCTCGAAAAGAGGAGGAGAAGAAGAGGGAGAGTCACAAGCAGACCATTCATAAGGTACCACTCTGATCGGATCTGTTCTTGTTTTGTGGCTGGATTTAGAGTTCAAATGTACAGCAAATACGAAACAGTGGCCAGCATCTCAGAGAACGTGTTAACAGGTGTACTCTGTAGTTCCTTTTTTGTGTTGTGTGGTGTTTGATTAGTTGTTCTAGGTAAGATGAAGATAATTGGTTGTAAAGCTTCAAAGTACCAGACAGAGCTTTGATATTATCAAAGCTTTTAGCATTTTAAAAAATACCACATATTAAAAAAGAGATATGATTACCAGTGTTTTATTAAAGATATTAAAGAATTAGGCCAGTGTAATCCCAGTGTCCTGGTTTAAATAAAGATAAATGTATATTTGGACAATAACCAAGTTATTTGGCCTCTTAATGGTATTTTTAACAATAATCTTTATATCTTTATATTGATATATATCTTTATGTTATCTCTGTTAATATTTTTTCATTTTTTTCATCTGGCTCTGCAAAACATATTTGTTGTGAAATCTCTAAAACCTTTAGGATTTTTCCTTTCCAACTCTCCTATGTTTTCTAATTTATGTCTCTTGAGATTGTTGTAGGTGTGTTTTACTGGACATTTGAAGACACATTTCAAATGCTGACATGAACTTTCAACCTTTGGAATATATCTAAAACACAAAGCCCCTTGGCAACACTGGGGGGGTATTATGAGGATAATACTTTTCCACAGAGATGCTACCTCTGTGGAAAAGTATTATCCTCTGTAAATGGGCCTCTGAATTATTCTTTTTTTCAAATTAAATTGTCAAAGATATTCACAGGTATCAGTTTTGCAGTTATGTGTCTGCCTGTGGTAGTGAAAGTATATATTGATGTGCTTCTGCTGTGTCTGTGCTGCAGTGTGTCTTTTGCTGAGAGATGGTCTCTGTGAATTGTATCTCAGTAACCTAACCCCTACTAATCCCTGGTGTTGAGAAAATGTTATATTGAATGTCGCAGTCAGGGGTTCATGAGGGCAAAGGATTCACTATGAATTGATACTGACTCACCCCTGCATTGGGGAGTGGCACATTCCATAGCTGAAAGACAGCACAGGAGCACAAATCTTCTCTCTTGCAGGGTGGGCGCCAGTGTTCCCAGTGTAAGACAATCAAACAACTATTGAATTAAATTGTGGTAACAGAGGCAAATACATTTTCCCAGAAAGTTCATGGTTTGAAATCTATCTATTGATATAGTAAATTCTGACCATCGTAAAATGGTGTGAAATTACTGGTTTTCAAATCAAAAAATGACAAAATTATGTCCCTGACAAGCAATGCAGGAGGTAGTTTGCCTGTGACTAGGTCAAAATAAACAGGTTCCATTGGTATAGCATATGCACTATGTGGTCTGCTCAGGAGAACTGTCACTTGACACTGTCTCTGTCCTCTGATTCTCTGTCTTTGTTGTGTTCATCAAGGAGAAGCGGCGTCTGGCCATCCGTAATGCAGCACAGCAGTGGGAGGGCGTCAGGGCCTGTCTGGAGCTGCCATCAACTAATGGGGCAAAAGAAGAAGTCAGTCCAGAGAACAGCCCTGCTCATAGTCCTGCCCAGTCGAATGGCCTCACACAGGAGCCTTCTCCAGATGAGCCAAGGTACGCACCACATCAGCACAAACAAAGTGAGCTAAAAGGGTCAATGGCTGGTATGATGGTAGCATTACCGTGTGTTCAATTTACTGACGGTTGCTTCTACTGTACACAATAGCTGTATAAAGTGAGTCAGTTGCACTGTGTTGTGCACTCTGTCAACACTATGAAAGTCTAATTATTTGTGTAGCTGAGATGGGAATCTGAGAACATAAGAACTGGAGGTTTTATTTGATATCCTGACTGTCCCCTCTTGACTGTAGTAATCCGATCTGGGGTCTTGATTGGTGCTGACATTGGTCACAGAGTATCTGTCGGAGAGGAGCAATTCTCTCCTTAATCTGAAACATTTCATGCTGGCAAATTTATTTTGCCATATCATTTTTTTTCAGTCTCTTCAATTCTAGCAGCACCTTCAGAATGATGCACATTAGCCAAATGACAGATAAATAAACTAAGTGGAGGAAAGAAGTTAATTTAAATTGACAAACATGATGAGATATGGAACAGGCAAGGCATCAACCAGGCCAGTTTAGTCTGGTATAAAGTAGGGAACAGATGAGACATTAACTGGGACCTTAGACACTGGAAGAGGTGATGCATCGGGAGATGCTGGAAGTTGCTGGGCTGTGGTGGCTCATGGTCACTGGGCCAGACCAGATGAGATAAGATGGGATAGCTGTGGCTGGGGCTGGACGCTGGAAATCTGCAGCTGAAATTTAAATTGGTATCTGGAAACCTGGAGCTGACCCTCCTTGGGGATGGTTGTTTTCTGGGGCTTTGAGAACTAGATATCTCCCTAGGCTAGGAAAGACTAGGCAGGCACTACTAGCTGACTTAGAAAATGACTGGAGGCTAGCAGAGGCTGGGACCACTGGAGCTGGAATCAAGTGTCACTGCATGGGCTGAAGGCTAAAGGCTAGCATGGTTATCAGGGCTAATGGCTAGCAATCTGGAGCCCTGACAAACAAAGTAATCATTTCAAAATAAGATGTGAGTTAAGCAAGAGTCTGAAGTTACTGTAGGGGCAGGTCATGACAGGAGAGAGACAGGGAAGTGCGTGTGAGACAAGTGTGTAAGTTAATCATAAAATACTGTTAAGTATATAATGCAGTTATTTGCAATTCTCTGTTTGTAATTAGAAAGCAGAGTGGCTACAAAATGTATAATCATGTATTTGTAGTTAGAAAGCAGGGAAGCCATATATGTGTGATTCAGGTCATTGCTGGGTTTTTTTTTTGTTTGTTTGTTTTTTCCTTCATCTGACACTGCTCTGAAAAGAATGGTTTGCTCTGTTGTTGAAGGTTATTTTTCTACTTTTGAACAGACGGGTAAGCCCAGGTTCAGCTCCAGAACGACCATCAGGTGGAACAGAGAGCAGACTCCGCACAAACAGCCGTCCAAACAGCCCACGAGATCCCAAGTAAGACAAAAATGAATGTGTGTGTGCACCCACACGTCTATACACAAGGTGCCAAGTGTTCACCCAAACAGTGCTTATTGCCAAAAAATAGTCTTCTTTCAATATATTAGTACATTTGTCTGTATTTCCCATCCTGAGGATATGTTCTTTTTCTCTTGTGTTTTTATTTGCCAAGATTTTGATATATTTGCCCATGTGACAACTCTTGTATCAGTAGGATGAAATTTTGCACAGACCAATGAAAAGCGGTCGTTTGTCATGGGAAAAGGTGCTGAATTGTTTTGACTAGCCACCACCTGAAATACTGACATCCGGAAAAAAAATATTGTTATAGTGTTACACTTCTGTCATTGAGACATTAGTTATGCCACCCAGTCATCTGTCATTATGACACATTTCCAAAGAAACAATTGGTTTCAGTTAAGCCTATCTACTACTGTCTTGTGCACCATGTGAATTCCCTTTCATCTTCCCAAGAGTCATCCATATCTGTCTGTTAGATCAGAGCTTCTCACTTTCACACATGTTGAAATAGTGTCCTGCACTGCTATGCCAAATTACTGATGCTATGTTTACCAGTATCACTTTGTACTGTACTGCATTTCTCATTTAGTCAACTCATGATTCCACCCCTACCTGCTTGAAAGAACATTCATCTAGACTTTTGGTCTGTCGCGTCCCGCAACTGACCTTCTTGTTCTTCGTTGTCCTTTTTTTTTGATTGTGCAGTGTTACTAGTGGCTGTACCAATCCTTTTCTTTATGTATCAGCTGGCAGAATGGTTTAAACATGACATGCAAAGAGATTGTCCCAGTTATAGATTTGATCCCTGCAGTAGTCAAACACATCTTAAAATATTAGATGACCCCTTTACTTACACTAGGGAGTACCACTTGGCTGCTCCTGAGCTCATCAGTAAATATAAGTCTTACAGTAGATGTCTTCAGACATTTCGCTCTTTCTCCATCGTGTAGGAAGTACTCTTAATCAACTGCCTGTGCTGAGTCTAATGTTTTGCACAGGAATCTGATGTACTCTTCTACAGAGACTGTGATTCAGGTCTGGATGAGTTACGAGGAGGAGGGCCCAACTGAAAATGGGGGCTGTGTCAAGCACTATTATTACATGTTTCAAAGCTGCTTTTCCTTCCTGTACCAGGATATGAAATGACCCTGAAGCATAATCCTTCTATGGCAATGGCTTTCCTTTACAAGGTCTATTATAACTTCATTCATGTGGCTTAACAGGTTATGGTGATGAGGAAGACTCACGCGATTGAGAATACCACACTCTTATGAGTTAAGAGTTGGATGGCTTCAGCTTCTATTACTGTATACAGCAGTGTACAAAAAAGTCTCCAATATTATCTATCAAATTGAAATAGATGCTAAATCTGTGACTAGGGTAAAAGAAATTCCTGGGAATATGTACAGTGTAATGGATGGGAAATTTAAAGGTTATTTTATTCAGTCATGTGTGGGTTTATGAAAGGCCTCCAATGCCTACACACTGTGGTACAGATTCACTCAGATAGCTCTTGAGGTACTACATCCACCCTCCCCCATATAGAGCAGGAAGGGTCAGATAACGGATGAACTCTGTTCTGTTTTTGAGTCCTGTGTATCAACACTTCGTGACGTCACCTATGACGTTGTTGGGGTTTAAATTCTCAGCAAATACTAACAACAGGAGGTTTATTCTTTTTTACCATGGAGAGACAGAGTGTGGTTTGTTGTAGGCTATCCAAAATCCTGCTCCTTCAGGATCTCAGATCAGATTCTTGATTTCTCATACAGGTCAGGGGCTGAAGCCAGCCCATTCACACATCTGGTTCTGCTCAGTAGGAGCCAGGGGAACAGGGCAATTGAATGGTGCTTGTGTATATGCCTTTGAGTAACATGCTGGGGACTACCCTCTATTTCTTAAATTCTAAGAGACAACAATTTAAAAATTTAAAACAAAGTAAGAATCCTGTGTGTGCTCATTCACAGGTTATGGAAAATCTTAAAATGAAAGGTGATTCAAAGATCGGACAATGTATGGAGTAAAATTCACTAATCACATGACACAATTTATTTCCAGGTATTATTCAAGCCATTATTTGTAACAGATGAGTATAGTATTCCCAAATCATTTGTGCATCACAACCTGCACTGTCTCAGAATTTAGTTGAATATGATGAAAATTGTTATGAAGAGGAATCTGCTCCTGGATTCAAACAAAACAGTTAATCTTCAGAGTAACTGAAAGAACATGTATTGTACTTGAAGTTAATGTATTGTATGTGTGATTGAGCATTTATTCATCACATTGTAATGATAATATTGCTTTTTGATGTCACATTGCACTGTGCATGATGACGCAGCAAGATGCTATTTTGTTTACATAGGCAGGACAAAATGTAGCCTTGCTTTATTCAACAGTGACTGCCAGAACATGTGTATTGAGGAAAATGTATGATGTCATCTCTGTTCACCACTAGCAGCCAGTTTGGCAAATTAAAGTGAGGTTGAGGTGAGTTTTGACATTATATTTAGAAGGACAGTCTCACTGCCATCCAACAATAACTTAATGGACATTAGCTTGCGTCACAGCCAAAGTCTGAGTCTGACTGCAAAGGAAGTTTATTCCTAAGTTTTCATTTCCCTTGAGTGTAGCAGATGAATGGAGCGGAGATGGAAAGACCTTTGTACTTCATACATTCATTTAATGGGGAGAAATGCTGAGATCATGAAGAGTGGGGTTTGCAGGCTCATAAATCAATGTTATCTTCAGAGTGGTGAGAAAGAAGCTTAACAGACTCCTCAAATAAAACATCCAAAACCACCATACACTGTATAAACACACTCAGTACCACACAGTAACACTCCAATAAGCATACAGTACACTAAGCAAGTAAAAGGGACAGAGTGTTTGCTGTCAGGGCCCTATGGCTCTGGAAAGACCTGCCTGCAGCAATCTGGCTGCCTGAGTCACTGACATATTTTTTAATCTCTTCTTAAAACAGATTTTTTTTTTGGCTGCCTATCCTGACTGTATTTGAGATTTTACTTTATTTTGTTTGTCTTAGTATTCAGTTGAAATCCCTGTTGTATAATTTTTTTTTATCCTACATCAGTGAAATGGTTCTATCTTTTATATTATGATCTCAGTTTATTTTGGTGCCCTGTTGCAGCATGCTGTGGCTGGAGGTTTGAGGGTGCTCTAAAAAGATTAGTATTGTTATTATATGTTACATCTGCTCTGCACCAGTAAAGCCATTTATTTTCCACTTGGAATGATGAAATACCATTTTATAATGACAGCTCAGAGAATCATGTTTCATACTTGTCACTTACCATGCAGCATTTAGGCTACTGGAGACATGTATGCAACAAGCCACGTCTTTTGGGGTATTAAATTGTAAGGAGATGACAGATATCCCTTTTAAAACTACAGTAGGATTAAGTGAGATAGGCCTAATTGAATTAGATTCAGAGACTAATAGGCCAGAGCACAATCCATGTAATTGTGACAGATTCTTCACTGTGTCTTCCCCGCCTTCTTCACTCCTTCTCTCAGCACTTGTTGTTGGGTTCGTGTCAGAGGGGGATTCAGGGCCACCTGGAAGCCTTTCAGCTGTGATTATGTGGGAACAATATGCGACACACTGCAGAGTGTGTTGATGGCACACTTCCAGGGAACACAAGTTACTCCTATTCTTTAGGTGACTTATCTACATGTTACGCTCCATCCCCTGCACCACTGTCCAATTCTTTTTGATTTACTGCCTTTGGCAATCCCACATCTTGGAGGCGGGGCATATCCTGATGTTTAAATTGCCTTTTACTGCCTGGTGCCACCCCGTCTGCTGTTATCCAAGTCCCATGTTTCTGTCCATGTGTGCTTGGAACCGGAAACACTTAATCTTTCAGGTTGAGGGATAAAGTTTCTTGACTACCACATTTGGTTTTAATATATTTAATATTACTCTTTTTCCCGCAATGTCATTTCCATTTAATTGCACCTTTCATTATCTGTGGAGTACCCTCATCTTCTCATCCTTTAGCATTTATCTACTTCTACCCATTTTTGTAGCCACTACAATTCACTATTGTGAGGCCTTTTGATGTCTGCTAGTGCCTGTGTCAAATTTAGATGATGGTTGTGTGGCCTGGCCCCAGTTTAATAGCTGGTTTTGTTCATGGCGTCCTGTCAACAGTTTTACAGACGAGTGGTTCATAATCACCGTCTATAGAGAAAAAGGGCATTCTACACTTTCAGGGGATTTTTTGGTTTAGGTTCAGTGGTTGGCTATTGGGAAAATTGACAGCAAGGCTGCCTCTGTTTCAGTGTATCCAGTTCTTTCAATTTTCTCATGGGATCCCCCACAGTCTCTGGTGACCATCCCTTGATATTTGATTAAGAAAGTCTTTATTCCTGATGCACTGATGGATCACCTTAAGTAACGTGTAAGGTTAATGTGTCACAGTTTTTTTGTTGTTGTGTGTATTGGCACCCATAATTTGGGGCTAGTTTTTTTGAGCTGTAGTCTCTTGGTGATTATCTGAACTAATTACAGCTGACAGACCTGGACGCAATACACACACACATACACAGTATACACATTTAGACACTGAGCAGACCACACACACACACACACACAGAATGTTTCCCAAAGGCTCAGCAGTCATTGTCAAGCCTGGTGCATCACTTTGTCATATACTGTGGCTCCTGGCTATTCACCTGATCTTTACACAAGAATGAGCCATTTAAAGTAACAACAGGCCAAAGGGTCACCTACTGAGAACCTGATGTCGTGTCACCATTACACTCCAACTACTTACTAAACCCAGGGCTCCAGACTAACTTTTTTACTATGATCCCCTAACTTAAAATTTTAGGATCACAAGCAGAAATTTAGGGGCGCATGCTGTAAATTCACTTGCAAAGCAAATATTCACATTTCCTTTTTGTTCACCTTGGTCTGCCACCTGTAATGACAGATTCCAGATTCTTTGAGTATTAAAAAGAAAGTTCGTTTTTCCATTTGTGAGGATTTGTTGTTTTCTGAATCTTATGTGCTTTTAAATCGAATATTCTTGCAATCTTGGACTGTTGGTGGAACAAATGCAATTTGTAGACTTCACCTTGACGTCTTTTTAGACCAATGGATATTGGATTGATTTAGAAAATAATCAGCAGATTAATTGATAGTAAAAATAGTCTTCATTGGCATGCATCATTTCAATCTACTGTAGAGTATTTGTCATCCAGATGGCCTTTAGTAATCCAGTTAATAATACAATTATTTTTCCAGGTCTTCTAGTCTTTGATTCCTTCTTTGCTGCTCAGTTAGGAGAGGAAATCTGTTTCTTGAGAGGAGCCATTTCTGTGGGGTCAGTCTTTCTGTGCCTATAACAAAGGTGAATTTTTCAAAGAAGCTCTGGTTACAGTGCTGCTCAGTTTGTCTCCCCATTTACAACCTGCATCCCTCTTTCCACAGTTTGTCTGCTGTCCTTGTTCATGCTATTTTTGTTTTCGATCCCTATTCTCACTAGTTCTGTCTCACACCTCACTATGCAAACACACTTGTAGAAATAGCTCTTGACAAGACTCATGGATTAGTGTTCGGTAACCACAGGATAAGTCTTTCAACCATTATGGCTTTCTGTTGCTGCAAAATTGGGAGTGTGTGAAATATGAATCGGGGTGATTAGTTTGCTGGCAGGCTGAACCCGAAATGATCAGTGTTGAGTAGCCAGCAGCCAGTAACCATCTGATGCCCTGCTATGTTGAAAAGTCCCCTGAGTGTCAGCAGACCCAGAAGGCTGAGCACATGGGCAGGGAGAGGAGATTATGTCTCCTTGAGACTTGCCCAGATTCTCCACTCTCACGACTCTTTTATCAGGAAAGGGCACTTCAACTGTTGTATAGGAGAACAGAAAACAATTAGGCAACACAAATAGGGCAATGACTAGACCATTGAGTGTTCTGTAGTGATGTTTTTTTTTTACCTTCTCTTAACACAATGCCTGCTTTTTCAAGTAAGTCCTTCTTTTCCTCAAGGCAACACATTCTGTATTTCAGAGTATCAAGACTGTGTGTATATGTGTGTGTGCTTTGCAGGCTTGTGGAGGCAGGGAGCGGCAGTGTTCAGAGTTTGTCCCTGTCTGACAGTCACCTGGCGGAGCTGGATGGAGACACCCTGCGTTTATTTGGACTTGGAGCCTTGGAGGCCCTGGAGAGGGGTTGGGGAGTTCAGACTGCTGGTGCTGTCACTGTAATAACCTTCCGCTACATCAACTTTGATGCCATTGTACCAACACTGCCGCGAATAAGGGTCAAGTTCCCCAATCTATCGGTGAGGGCACCAACCACATACCGTAATAAGCCATGGCATCATGTTAACAAACACCTCTGGAAGAAAAAAAAGATCAGAATATAGATGTTATGTTCTAGCTACATGTATGGTTGGGGTAAATGCTGAATGCCATCTAATATCAAACTATGATGTCATGGCACACAGAATGAATATTATGGAGGTGTTTACTTAAGGATCACAGCAAAAGAGCAAACAAGCCATAACTATTTAATGATTTTCTATATTAAACAGAAATAGGACTAGGACTAGGATGGATGAAAATGTCATTGTCCATCTTATAATATACAAATATCTACATGGACAAATGTATTAAATGGACATTTTCATCCAAAGCACCTTCAGAAGCTGTTCTGAAGCATACATGAATGAACTGATTGATGCCTTTACCATCATCAGCTTAATAAGCAACAGACATAAGTACATAAAAAAAAAGTTGTTCTAGCTCTGAAATGGACTTTTTCCCTTTTAAAGCACCTGATCTTCTTGGAAACCAACATCAGCCGTCTGCCACAACTGGCTGCCCTGGCTCAGGTGAGACGTCTGGACCAGCTGACCATCCACCCAGAGGGCAACCCCGTGGTCAGTTTGGCTCTATGGCGCTCCTTTGTCATTTATCGCCTCCACCACTTCAACCTGCAGAGGATCAATGGACTGGAGGTAAGGATCAAGTGCAATCCTCTTGCAGGTACTATATGTCCTTTCGCTTTTGTAAGAAACAAATGTAATGACAAATATCAAATTTCACACTTAATTATAGGGTGTTGAATATATTACTTTTAACATATCACTTTAAAAGCAAAATATTGTTTGTGTCCAAAGGTGATCTTTCCTACCAGCACCTTGTGCAAATCAGTGCAAATAACCAACTCTCACTTTGTTTCTCGTTTGTTTAATCCATACATTATGGGAATATACATGCTTTCTGGGCTCTGTATAGTAGCTTCCTCAGATCTCTGCTATCTAGCAAGTGGCACTGCCAAGAAAGTGTATGGCACAATCCTCTTTTTAAAATGTCTGTGGTAAGCTAATGCTAACTAAGGCTATATCACAGTTGGCTGTAGCTTCACTGATTGACATGAATGGTAATGAGTGGCTTATCTATATAATTATATATCTATCAATTATAACTCCTTTGGACTTGATTTGATAAATGATGTAATAAGTTTATACTTGCATGTAATTCTTCTTACCTTTATTTTTATTTCACTTGCTATCGATTTTATCTTTTAGCCCTTTAGCCCTATCAGTATCTATGAAATGGCTCTATCTTTTACATAGTGTGTGTTTTGTTTGTCTCCATTAGGTGACCATGAACGATGTGATTGCTGCAGAGCGTGTATTTGGAACACTGGGGCATATAGCAGCCACCGAAACTCCACGCTGCCGACTCCTGCTGCTGCTGGAAGAGTCCAGGTGAGAACTTGAACTCAGACACTGAACCACAACATAACATTAACTACAATTTAATGAGAGGTGTGCTGAGTGTCCTCAAATGTGTTCGCTTTAAATATCTCAAGAATGTGGTGTTCATGAATGTGTATGTATGTGAGTTACAGCTTGTGAATGTGAAAGGTGACTCTACGTGTATGTGCATGCCTGTTTTGCGTGTATATGGCTATGTGTGTGTGTGTGTGTGTGTGCGCGCGACAGCGAGACGGAGCCTGGCACAGAGGAGCCAGGAGAATTAGACTATGTGTCTCAGGGTAAGGGTGGGTACTTGGCACTTCCACACAAACATTCCTCTCTCAGCCAAAAGCTCTTGAGGTCTGTCACTCTGGGTCAATGAAAAACATCCTTGCAGAGCAAAAATCTCCAGAATTTGTCACGCACAGGAATATAATTTAGACAAAGGTCAAAAAAAAGCTGCTTCTTATGAGTTTGACAAAAGACTGGAATATTGCTAGACTGAAGCATCTGAATTGCCTCCACTCCCACCTCACTTTTTACCAGTGCACCCTTCAAAGGCTGTGTCCTTCAAGTTTGACTGTTCTGACTTTTGTGTTACAGGTAACATTCAGTATTAATTCTATAAAATAACACTGGTAGACAGCTGAGCAACAATTAACTACTTGAATCATCAAACTGGTAAAGAGAACTATATACATGTAGCTCACTAAACGCTTTCCATTGAGATTCACATCATGTAATATGCAGGTGTAAGTGTGGCACTTAAAAAATAAATATAGAGATTATTTAGAAAACCTTCATATGGAATGAACTGTTGAACATTGCAGTGGTGTGTGAGCCTGGTAGTGTGTTTGAGCTGCCTTCAGAATCACGCTGAAAATGAACTAGTAAATTTAAGGATAACTGGCTCTTGACTGCATCTTGCACTGATTCATACACACCCTGTTATGGATAGATAATACACAACAGCCCAAGGCTGAAGATTAGTTTCATATGAGTGCTGAAATCTTAATCACAGTTATCTGCATGCACAGTCACTTGCCCTAAAGTCAGTTATATCCATTCATTACACTAAATGGCGTTAAGTTTGACATCCTTTTTTCAAAGTCTTCCTGCTGTAGACTATATTATCTGTACTCTAATGTGTGTTTTCTGGTTTCAGTTTATTTGCAGAAATTATAATGAAAGCTTGTATGTTCTTATGCTGCTCAGTGGATTGTAGTTATGGCACAAAATACTGTTGAGACATAGAGCAGGTGAGCATTTAGAGGAAGTTTCATGATCTACCACTGGGATCTGACTCTTGTGAAATGCTTTGCATGTTACAGTATGGTACAAATGTAACTATTGGCTTTTTGGAATTCATGATTTCACTCTACTTATTTCTTTGAAATCTCACTGTAGCTGCTTCCTTCTTGTAAAACCCAAACATATAGTCCTTCATATAGAATAAAATGCATCTAAAATATTCAGTCTGTTCCCAAATCTGATACTGATATTGCATATTACAATCTGTAGCATTAGGCTTTAATTACAGATTTCCATGGATTATTGCACAACAAATTGTTTGATTTGTTCTTATGGTCTGCTGCTGCAGTTTATCATTAGTCATATATTATACTTACAGTTATACGTAATATATATCTGATCTGATGCTATCTACCAAAACCTTTGCTTCTGGATAGTGACTTTCTTAGAATCGAATAGAGATGAAATGTTTCCACCAACCACACACAAATACAAATCTGGTTTTATATTTCATGAAGCGCAGTAATATGATCCCTCGTCCCCTTGTCCTCCCTGCCTCCCCTCTAGCAAGGGTATGCAATAGTTGCAGCATGCAGCGTGTCCTAGAATCCATCACAACATGATGTTGCACTAGATGGATGCTGCAGTTTGTGAATATTCTGCTGCTGTGTGATGCAGTTGTTATAAAAAGAAATAATTTTGTGTTAGAAAAATGTTTATTAGGGCAGTGTTCCTGTATATGGATTGTTGGTGTTTGGTTTACTCCTTAGTTTGTGTCTTGCCTTTCTGCCCTTGATAACAATTGATCACTCAGGGTCTCAGTGAGGGGAAGACAGCTGGAAGGGGTAAAATGCGGAAGTGAAAGCACCTGCTATAAAATGTGCTGTCTGAAAACCATATATCTTACAAAATGAAACTATATTGCACAAGACAGTAAAAGAGATTTTATTGGCTCCGTGTTTGTAAACCTCTGTCAGCAGCAAGTATCATGCTAATATTTGGCTTAAACCTAAAGCGGAAGATTGAATTCTACAAGTTCCATTATACAGTTTTCATCAGACAATGGTTATTGTTTTCATGAGAGCCCTTTCAATGCATATGACTTTGTTACAATCTGATTGTAAGTTCTGTTGTCGTAGGTTATTTTTATACTCAAAATACACACTCAAGAGTTTTTCTCAGGAACAAACATGCACAAACATAAATTGTGTTACGCACGCACAGACACACACAGATGCACATGCACATGGACACACATATGCCTTCCTTAAGCGTGTTTCACCTTGTTAGTCAGTGTAAGATCAGTCATGTGCACACACTCACACACACTTTTCAATCTTTTTGTCCTATATGGAATGTTTGCCTGCAGCCTCCTCTGGAGACACTCTTGAGCATCCTGGCACCAGCCTGTGGAACATGTTGGTGCAGTAGTGTATCATATGAGAAATTATACTAATAGGCAAAAACATCTGATGTAGTTCACATCAGTTTTCAAGTGATGTACTGCTTTTATAAGTGCACACATCCTGCAGCTGATGAGAGTGCAATTAAAACACATTTTTTTATGGACATGGATTCAAAGTTAAGATTATTAACATTTTATGTGGTGACAGTTTAATCAGTGTCATCTCATGAATAATGGTGTGAACTGGTCTCTGCTGGGTCTCTGCTTTCAATTCTGATGGATTTTGAGAGTCTTATTAGATACAAGAACATACCTTTATTATCTTGGTGTCACTACTTCCAGATCTCTGTGTGTCTCTTTGCTCTGTGTCTGACTAACTCTTCTGTCTTCACCTTAAAGGAAGCGTCAGCTGCAGTTCCTCTTGGAGGGGCGTGGTCGGCGGGCAGGGCTGAGTCCAGAGGAGCTAAGAGACAACGGGAAACTCCTGGGAGAGGGCCTGAGCAGAGCGCTGTTCAATTACCCAAGCAGAGACTGCAGTACAGACAGCCCTGAGGTCAGTCTGGCTTTATTCGCTGTAGATTTCTCACAACAATGGTCTGGGAACAACCACATTAACTCATTTGTCTACTGACAGAAATAGAATACTAGGTCCGTATGTCCTCCTTAAAAACCCCAGTAAAGAATATTTGATTTACATTTGTTATTAAATGGGCACCTTTCCATCACAGATATTTTGCACATCATCACTGCCTTTATTCATTGATCACTTTAAGAGCGACACAGTACTAATACTGTGTACAGCTTACCGTTGCTGTCAAACAGCCTTATTTCTTCGAGACATGAATTCCACAACATGTTGAAAAAGCTTCTTTGCTTGTTGACATGGCTGTTCAACATCTTCTCTGAAGATATGTCAACAGCACATTCAGGCTCCCATTTTACTGTTTAACATCTTTCTCTGTTCTGCTGGATTCAGATTTGGTGACTGCAGAGGCCAATGAAATACAATGAACTCATTGTCATATTCATGAAAAGAGTTTGATACAAAATTTACTTGGTGACACGATGCATTATTCTGCTGGAAACAGCCTTTAGATGATGCTAAACTGGATGTGATCAGCAACAATACTGAGACAGGCTGTGTCCCTTAATCTATGTTTGATTTGTATAAATTGTGCTTGTTTGGATTTGTTGTCTGAGATTCTTTTCTGCTCACCAGAGTTGCAAAACTGAATTATCTAAGTGACTGTAAACTTCCTTTTAGCAACTGTTTCCATCCATATGACTGCTACTGACTGTTTTTTTTTATTTTTGACAGTTAAAATGTTGGAGGCTGTTGTTTGTGAAAAACTTGATCAATCCTAACCTTTACCCAGAAAAACCAGCCTATCTGACATCAACACTCATGCCACAGTCAGAGATCTGATGTTTAATGTGTTAACACTGAGAAGAGCTCCTGATCTTCTTGTGTCTATGTATGTCACTGCATCATGATTGGATTACCTGTTTGGATAAAGGCATTCAATGCATTCAACTAAACATGTGTAAATTGCTCAGTGAATGTATGATTTCACTATGTCCTCCTACAATGTATGATTTTTCTATACAACTGTACTGTCCTCCATTCTGTTCTATCACAATTTTATGAATACAAGTCACCTGGGTCATGCATCAAGAGACAGAAATCTCTCCAAAAAGGAGGTGACAGAACTTCAAAATTAGCCAACAGTTTCCTGAAATCAAGATTTCATGGGTTCCACTAGACTTTTAACAAACACATCCATTATTGCCTGAAACTGTGAATTGGTAGACGTAGCACATAAACCTCACATCATATCCAGAGGGTTTTACATTGACACAAAAAATGTTTTCAATTGTGAGAATCTTCTTCTCTATGACATAAAAAGCTGAGCCTTTTTTCACTCTTGTACAATACTTGGAGGCAATTTCTAAACTCATTATATCACTTCACACTATCACAACTAAATTAACATGACCTGTCTTTTCCTCACAGGAGGGCACTGTGGAGTCGTCGGAGCGAGCTGCCACAATAGAGCAGTACCTCCAGGAGTTGGTCCAAAGGGCGTCAGACACCAATCTGAAGGGTGAGGCTCTTCACAAGCTCTGGCCCACCATGTTTGCAGAGATGGTGAGGGACTGTGTGTTGGAGATGAGGGACCGAGCAGCCTTCCGCCAAGCCAGCCTTGCAAAGCTCTCTGAGACCAAGTGAAGAGGACCAAAGGTTCACTCTTTGATCATGTACACACACACACACACACACACACACACACACACACGAGCACATGTGGACATTGTCTCCCGGCAGCCTCCAGTCTCAAATGCCACCAATAACACATCATCACTTAGTGACTTTATCAGTTATTTAAGTATTGGGAAGAGAGGGGTGTATTCCCTCAGTGTGTGGGAAACTCTTTCTTAAGATGGATGTAAACTGTTTAAAGATATCTAAATGAATTGTCATGACAAAGGCATCTTGATTGAATGTAGATTTTCACTGAAAACGCACTGATTCTTCTTCATCTGATTCTTCAGTGCTTGGAGCTGCAACGTACTTGAAGAAAGTTAAAGGGACTTAGAGACTCACGGTGCATTGTGGTCCCTACGGAGCACCCTCTGCACTTTAAAAGCCTTCTGAATGGCCCCTCTTCACCATTACCGCCATCAGCTGAAAATGATCAGTGTCTCTTTTGTCGAGACTAGAATGAATTTTCTGTGGCTTAAATCTTGTTTAATTGCATTAATCTCTCACTTTTTCCTGCCTGACATAAAAGGAAGGGCACAAATATGGACAATGACTTTTCTTTGTTTACCACTAATTTTCTGTATTGTACTTAGTATTAAAAGATTCTGTATTAACACGCAGGTTGTGTATATGGCTTAAATAATTGTTCTTCCCAGAGATCTCTTTACAGGAATGAAGAAATCAGGCATCCAATCAGTCCACATCAGCTGTTTTTCTCCAGGTCCAAGTCCACTTGTAAAGTACTGTATGTTGGAACTAAGTTCATATCTTTTGGTTGCTCTCTTAGGACATTTGATGGACAGCATTAACAACACCTCACAGACCACTGGTCTCCCGTGAGGCAGAGGCTATGTCTATGTGTATGTGTATGTGTGCTAGGTGGTCCTGATACCATGAAGGATCCTCTAGGTCGTGTGAGCTCAGGCTGGAATGTCCCTGAAGGCGTAGATGCAGCAGCAGCTTCTCACCACCTGTTCCTGCCCTCATCACTCAACCCAAACCTGCAGAACATTTTAACTCTTGTTTAATCAGGAATGTCAGGTGGAGAACACATCACCAACCTGGAGGAGTAACTGCAGGGGGATGAAGTGTTAAATGGTTCCAGACACACACACAAAGAAGTTGACAGGTACTGTTGTCCAGTGTCATCCACTTCACTGGAGATCAGTGTCTTGCTCAAGGGTATGTGATTTTAAGTCAAGAACACTGTTTAATGAGTTTGTCTCATCATACTCTGAGTAGTTGCCCTTTTGGTTTGCAATGGCATTAGGTCCCAACAGGTCTCAAGTTATGAGTGAATGTGGATAGTTTGGATAGTCATGTGAGAGGCTTCTATAACACCATACCTACAGAAAACATACATATTTAATTCATTTTTCAGAAATCTGCATGAATTTTTGAGATTTGCATTTTCTGTTCAATCTGCTGGAAATACATCTGTCCAAATTCCCCATGTAATTCTAGCAAATTAATTATTTGCCTGAATTAGAAGACAAAGACAAATACAGTACACAAGCATGCTGTGCTAGGAATATGATTGTTTAAAATGTAGCTTTTTTGGGGCAACTTTCCCTTGAAGGTCTCATACAAACATGAAAACTGACTGCTTTGAATTCTGCTTTGACAAGAAACCACTCAATGTGAAAGTCTGCTATCAAAGAGCTTCAGTAAGTTTATTTTGAGCTACTCTGACAAATAGCATTGCTTTGTGCTGACACATTTTGTTGTTTTATGGGACTACAGCTGCCAACATTGTAAGAGACGTCTAGTCCCAAAGGGCTGACTGAACTCCATGACGAGTGACAGCATGCAGACACAGAGACAGGGAGTAAGAGTAATGTCTCATCGCTGGAAAGCAGTTTAGGAGCCCAGACAGCGTGGTACTTCCCGAAGCCCACACAGTTAACCGGGCTGAACACTTTAACCTGAAGTCCATATGCCTTGGTGAGTAATAATCCCCAATCAATCTGTTGCTCAAATTAAAGATGTTTTTTTTGTGTCTCTTTACAGAGCCATGCACATTCACGATACACATCTTTTCACATTTTGGCATACAGTGAGGGCAGTGCTCTAGACCTTGATGACTGTCAGTACAGAACAAGTCAGGTACCCACAGCATATTTGTCTAGAACCATGCATTTTGACTTGCTTCTATAAAAAAAGGTTATTACATTCATACATTTTAGTGAGGCATTTTTTAGGCTTGTCTTTTCTATTATCCTCAGTAACATGGCTGTTATCTCAGTTTGTAACTGAGATGTTGGGTCACTGATGAAGGTGTCATGTGACAAATCAAAGCAGTTGTTTTGATCCAGTAACAACAGCACTGCATAAGGTCTCAGCTGCGAATGCACAGAGATCAGCCAAAAGGCCCTCTGATAATAAAAGGCAAAACAGTGCAGTACATGTGAGAACCGTAAAGGGAGCGTAAACTCAAGGAACTGCGTAATTATACTTACAGTCCACAGCAGATATTTTGATTGCAATATACAGTTTCAGCTGTAATGGTGATTTTTGCACTTCATCATCTCTTTAAAAACTAAAAATAACGATGATAATGTGATTTTTGTTGAATCTTGTACTAAACAAGCATATTCTTGTACACATTGAGGATGCAATTTGTAAGCTGAGGTGTCTCTGTGGCGCCACACAATGTGACTCATTTTGGCTTCATAGTATGCAGTAAGTTTATATGCAAGAAGAGGGTTAAAGCAATAGCAAGAGAGCAGCATTATTGCACTAATATGGATTTACTGAGAGACTATGGCCATGTAATATTATCTACACAATTTGTGTTTGGGTGAATGATGAGCAATAAACCTAAGCACTGGTTTGGAGACTGCAGTGTTGATGTGCTTGACCCTCTGATAATCTGAAGACCCGACTGCCAATTCGTTCCACCTCACAGGGCCAACTATTAGTTTCTCCTGGAATGAACCAAGAGCATTGTTTATTGTATTGAATGCACTGCAAAAAATCTCAAACTGGTATTTCACTGTTTAAAACCTGGTATATAATCAGAATTAGAGCAAAGAGCAATACAGTGTCTTTTGCAACAGCTCAAACAAATCTATAAATGATCGCAATTCATATTACGCTATCTTAGGGTTACAAGTATTATTATAGTATTATCATACTGTGAAATATTGTTGTTTACTTTGGTGTTTTTTAGATGGAGTTTTTTTCCAGGAGAGTTTTTGTCCAGTGGTAGGTTACTGAACATTTTTGTCCAGACAACTGTGACTCGCCTCTCCAAATCTGGTCAGGAGCTGCCTTCAGTGGGTCATCCGGAACAGTAGTTCATTAACAATGCAGTAATTGGAGGCTTGTTTGTTTGTGAAGAGTTTGAAAACATTGAGGTTAAATGCACATTCCTGAACAGCATCAACATCTCCACACACACTTGTGAGGACGGTCAGTAAGTGCCATAAGGACTTGCACCTGTACAGATGGATACATAATGCATACATATGGTAGATATTAAAATAGCTTTTACAGTGGATTAGTAGATTGATTCATGGTTACAGATACACTGATAGATTGCACAGTACTGACAGATTTTGTTGGCACCATAATGAAGCCACTGTCAAGCCAGCATATTTATAGACAATGGCTATAATGAGATAAATACAGTGTGTCACATAATATGGTGTAAACCATTGAACCACACATAGAGTAATTAAATAGAACAAAGGGTAAAGAGAACAATACACCACTTCTTCCAGTTTATGAAAACTGTAAACAATCAATCTCAGTGATTGCACCCTGAGGTGAAGTTTTAAGTCATGTGCCCAATGCTGAGACCAGCATCAGAAATTAAGTCACTTTTTTTAACAGGTTTAAAAACTATATAGTTTTGTTTATGTGTTTTGGACACTAATGCAACCTGTGAATGAACTGAGATTGTTTTAGACTAAGTGCAGAAGTGCTCAGTAGATGATATATAGACCACCATCAGTGTTCCTGGATTGTGTTGCAATTGAGAAGAATATAAGGTTGTACTGAAAGGAATGCAGAGATCAGCCGTTACAGGCAGAGACTTAACACTGAAAGGAGTGCATCCAGTGTGTCATCAACTTCGAAAATTACTTCTTCATCTGCATAGTACCTGCATGGCACGACTCCAAACAGGGTAGGAGAAAACATATATATAGCCTTCATGTACAGTATATGTAATTCTAATAATCTATAATTGATTCTATGCACCAATGATTTGTAAAATGACATCTGATAGTCATAGTCACAGCATAGACAGTGGGCTCCTACTAATAACACAAACAGCCTTTTGTGCCCTGGATGTCTGGTGTGAACATCTCTTTGAGGTCACTCCACGGCAACTGAAGAAGAGCTGTGTGGGAGATAAAGCTTGTGGTTCTAGTTCTGAAATTAGTTGGACATTTACATGAAGTCAAACTAAATCATCATGATGATAATAATTAATGTTTTGTGGAAAATTCTTTCCTTGATTGCCTGAAGTCTTAAATCCATAGACATCAGCAGGTGACCAAGTTAGTGAGTTGTGGATATTCCACCTCTTCATCTGGAAAAGTTCTTTGCTTGCCTCGACCGTATCAATTTAGGGTACCTGCCCTGCTGCCTTCACTACCATGTTGGACATGGACGATGGCTTTGAGCTGTGGTTTTTTCTCCACACCTTCCTGATTCCATAATATTGAGGGATTGATTTTGTCTGAGAGGTTTTTTGTTGTTTGTTTGATTGATTCTCAATTTTTAAGATTCACTATTGGGTTAATATGTGTGTGTGTGTGTGTGTGTGTGTGTGTATATATGGATCCTGAACAGCATCAACATCTCCACACACACTTGTGAGGACGGTCAGTAAGTGCCATAAGAACTTACTGACCGTATATATATATATATATATATATATACACACACACACACACACACACACACACATGTGCAGTGATTTACTGCTCATCCACAAGACTTGTGCTTGTCAGTCCACAAGGTCATTTGCCATTTCCTGGTTTCCCTTTACGCACCTGGCTTTTCAGAACATACCCATCTGTTGATCTTGGCAAACTGACTACTTTTGATATCTCTCTGATAAACATTTCCTTTTTTTTGCGCCTCATTATCTTCTTCACTTGCATGGTCACGTCTGTACTCCTCTTGTCTTTCTTTACTCCAGGACAGCTCTGCCTCAATCTAAACGCCAACTCTTAACTCTGAACCAAGAGACACTTTATTTTGATGTATGAACTAAACACATTGTAACTCACAGCTGCAGAAACATCAAGTATGGTGGTTTGACCTAAAGTGTTAATAGGGCTATAACTCACATGGTACTTTCATTATCATCATAATGCCACTCATATTAATACACCTGGAGACTTGGCACCTTAATGTATCCTTATATCTTTACTTCATTTCAGATCTAGTGTGCTGAAGTGCAGAGCCTGAAGAAACTGTTCAGATTTGTGATCTGGATCAGCTGTCTCTTTAATCCTGCTGCAGCAACACGAATACCTACAGTATCTACTGCTGTTATTTGAGTGATAGATGCTTAAAAGGTCCTTAAATGCACCATCGTGCATGAAGTCATTACCTGTCTGTGGCTCCACTTTGGACAGCTCTGACAGACTGTTGCGCTCTCGCTCTCCCTCTTTCTTCCACACACATGAACATGGGAGCGCAGCACTCGTGCAGTGGACGGAGAGGGGAGACACACACACCTACATATTTACATGGCACACAGTGTCACGCTCAAAAAAAAAGAGAGAGAAAGTGGTAGTGGCGGCAGGGGGCGCAGCAAACGGTGTTTTCTCTCAGCCGTGTCCGTTTTCAGCTTTCTGTCATTCCTTGACTTTACGCGTAAAAGCAGGAATGCTGGAGTCACCACGATGACCAGAACCCTAAGTCTGTACTGCGCCAGGACTTAACTCTGCCCAGCAGCCCAGAATACGGATTCACTCATTTACATGGCTTAGCATCAAGGCTGTTGGAGGGAAACCCTGCACTTACACTTGGATTACCGTTTCGACCATGAGGATATATCTGCGCGTGGAGATGGATCTGTGAAGGCGACAGTGTAAGATACACTGGTTAGAAAGTACAGTGAAGTAGTAATTACTTCACCAAACCTGCATCAAAAACGTACAGGTATGTCGGTGCATGACATGTGGGCTGTTATTACTTGGTTTCCATTCTGCCATAACTGCAACATCAACAAAACAACACTTGTACTTGTTATAGTCATAATAAATCAAAAAATCACATTAATTAAATCAAATTATCCACTGTGATATTTGCAGAGCTAGACAGTGTGTCTGCTGTGTCACACGTATTGTTTTTCTCCTGGATAAGCCACAGCAGAACTCGACCCTCCTGTCTGGTTGAGTGAACTTAATTTAGACAAGTTGCAAAGTAGGGCTGAGTTATATTGTCTGGGGTGAGGGGTGAAAGTCCTTCCCTAACTGGACCTCAGATCTGCTGTTCAGGGGGTGGCAGTTTTTCAGCAGGGATTCTTCCCTCATTAGGAGCTAGAGGTCAGAGAGGTCAACTTTCATGGTCAAGTGGGTAGAAGTCGTTTTTTTTTTTTTGTCTGTCAGTGTCTTGAGGGAGTGAATGAGTGATGTAGAGGCAAACAAAACACGTACCAGGACAATCCGGTACAGCTATTTGTAAAGTAGTGTGATTGGCATTTTCAGTGATATTCACTTGTCATCCTGACTGAAATGATGGATAAAATCTATGTTATGCTGTAGCTGAATAGTGATGAGACAGAGTTAAAGTGAAGTGTCTCCCTCCAGTGCCTCTGGGCTGGGGCCACACAGACAGTATTTGTGTTGAAAATGTCAGTGCCACTCAGATGTGTGCTAATGTAAACTTCTCTCTGTGCACACAAGTATCCATACATAAGAATCCAGGAGCTATGTGGGGAGCCTGTGTCTGGATTTTCAGGTAATGTTTGTGTGATTGTTCCAGTAATTGATAACATTAAATTAATTTATGTGCATTCATTTTTATGACTGCCTCATGTGCTGTCTGTGTATTAATGTAATCATTGTAACAACAGGGTTATTCTTATACTGTGGCATTAGAATATTCCCATTGAAAAAAATCTACCAGTATCACCAATAATCACTTCTGTATTTTGCCTATAGAGTTTCTGTGCTGCTGCTGGTCTGGTCAGACCCCCTGGACTGCCAACACCCAACAGACCACAGGAAGGTAAGCAGCAGATGTGCAGCAGGTGGTGCTACTGCAAACAAACAAATCTGTGTTCAGACATGTGCGATCTGTTTGATATGCTCACTCTCATGATAGTAGACCTCCCTCAAATAGGGAGTCTAATTGCATGATAAGCTCTGGTGAGTGGAATTCTTGATTCGAAAACGATGGCATGCATGATTGTGCCTTGTTAGCATAGCCAAATGCCAATCTCAGGTTCTACAATTTCATTCCACCTTCTTGTTTCCCAGTGTGTGTAAACAGCGAGAGTGTTGCCAGGAGGAACTTGACCAGGGTGCTAATCTGTTAGGTTGTAATGAGAGAGAGTGAAAAGTTGTGTTGATTGTAGGGAAACACAGAGGGCTGATGTCAGCAAAACACCTCTTGAACTCTGGAGCCGCAGGAACTTCAGGGACGCAGCTTTAGTGGGTGCACCATCGCATGAAGCTGACTGACAGATGAACCATCTAGTCAGTTTGTGGGGGATTGGTTAGAGTCAGCGCCATGTGTTTCCACCAGGAGTCCAGCTGTGTGACCTGTGGCTGACATGGGAGATGACAGTGGCGTTGAGTTACAAAGGCTGAAGCCGGGTAGAGGAGGAGGAGGGAGCTCTGGGGTCTCTCTGAATAGCTGCACAGTCTGATTGACAGTCGAAGAGCTTCCTGCCAACTGTCCCCACTGCTTCTGTATTCTCTTTTCATCCGCTAAAAGTCAAAGGCAGTTGAGCTTTTACTACGGCCATGTGTGCCCAGAGAGGTTGCTGTGAATAGAGACAAAGTGCTTCTTAAAGAGCAGGATTTCCACGCGGCTCCACAGATAAAGCCGGCTTGGCACAGGAGTCTTGCTGGCAGGTTCCTCAAACAGAGAGCACAGTGATCACTGCTAATACAGCCCTGGCAGAGCTGCACAGAGGGATAGAGTCAACAGTGAGAAATGCAGGTAGCCAATAGGGGATAGGCCACTAACAGACACCCACTAATCAGCCAAATCAGGGCTTTATGACCATGAACAGAGGTCTGTTTCATAAACTTTGGTGGGAGGCGGAGGAGCAGGATAGTAATGTTGATGAGATGAGGTCACCAACTTGAGCTTTTGTAGAGGGCTATGATCTGAGGAGATTAAAGTCGTGTTGATGGAAGCTTTCCATCAATCCCTGGCATGCACATCTTGTGGCACTATCCTGTTTCTTTACACTTGTGGTGTTAGCGATTGTTGTTTTATCTCCATACAGGTCCCACAGCGGGCAGACTCACAACAAGAGTTCAGGGCAGAGCATGGAGAAGTTCAAGGCTCCTGGGGCGCCTGGGGGTCCTGGTCAACCTGTTCCCGGACCTGTGGAAGAGGGGTACAAGAGCAGAGCAGGCCCTGCCTGCCTGTTTACACTCCATCCCTGTACCCCTCAAGAGGAGCTGGAGGTCATCCTCAACAACCAGGTCATGTCATTTCAGCCCTGCAGCCAACGTTTCCCCTGCACCGGGACACAGGCAGGCCTTCCAACAGCAGCAGTCGCAGGGAGCTGATGAGAGAGACCCGACCCGGTGGACAAAGGTACTGTTATCAGTTATGATGATGGCCTTGCTTCTGGCAAGAAATCAATCGAGTTTAAATCACTGTACTTACAACTTAAATTTTCTATCTTACCAAGGCTGTTCATTATTTGACTTTAGATGAAAGATTGAAATACAGATGGGTAATAAAAGTAAAATGCTAAATAACTGATTGGTGAAGTGAAGAATGCCAATGCTTCCATGCTGAAAACACAGTGTGTGGTTAAATGAAGATAATATAAATTGCAAGAATGGTGGTCCACAACCTTGTTGAAATCACGTGAGGTAAAATGTCAGGCCAGGTGTCACATGTCTGGCTGCAGTGTCACACTCTGCCTTATGAATGCTGTTCACCAACTCACTTGACCTCTGTCTACTAAGAGGATATGAAAAGACAGACAGGTGAGTGGTGTCGGCTGGGTCCAGATATACTACCATTCAGAACACCTTGATGACACACTCAGGCTCAGTTGTTGTTGGGGCTGTCAGGTGATGCAGTGAATCTGGTCCCGGGCACCCCACCAACTCGCCTATGCTCATTGCACCAGTCAGGAGAGATGGCAAACTATGATTGGTCAAAGTCCAAAGTGGACTGCCAGGTCTCTTGACCAAGAAATTATGACTAATTATTCTGACACATTGACCGTCCTTTTTAGCCTGATTCTGGCCTAAGATGACAGCTTGTGCTGTCCACGTTGGTTTCTCCTTTAATTTGGGGCCCATCTGTAGCTTCTTGAACAAGTTGCCTTGCACATGGATAAAGTAATTTGTAATTATCATCTAGGGAAATCACTTCTCTAAACTGACTCAAGAAATATTGTAAAAAAAAAAAAAATCTATTGCAATTCATTTCATTGTTGCAATGATCATTCAAAAGCACTTTGAATTTTTTCAGGATTGTAGCTCTTGTCTTTGCTTGAATCTGCGAGTCCTTTAACAGCCTGTGCTGCATGCTGAGCATCCTGATCTGAAGTGACTCTTTGGAGCCATCACCATGGGCCATCTGACTGCCCTCCAGTGGAAAGCTAGTCTTTTATGGATGGAGTCAAAGACTCGGCTTGTGCTTGGCAGCTTTGTGACCTCCTTCCTGTTGTGCTTGCCTTTAAACAAACAGCACTGACAGCTGAGTAATGGGGGGTTGTTTGAGTTGGAATCCAAGAAGCCAAATAACAACAAAAGTGCCCAGAATTGTGCTACTGCGATCCTAGTGTTTCTCCTACTGTAGTTCGAAGAGGAAGCTCCCTGATAGATTTCTTGGTCACTGAGGGAATTTAGCTAAAACAGCCCTCATAGAAGAGGAAACAGATCCAGATATACTAGGTTAGTCTTGTTGAGTAGTCTGTGGTTGGGTTTAAGAGGATAACTGGTTACTGTTTACATAGATATACACATGAATGGTAACTGTGTTGGTCTAGACATGAGGTGATAAGTACATTGTGACTTATTAGTTGTGGATCTCTTTATGTTTCTGTCCTTAGGAGGGTCAGTCAAATCACCCCAGGGAGGTATGGCTATGGGAGAGCTCCTTATGTTGCTCATTTGCAGAAAGACACAAGCCAGGACTCTGGGACTGCCCACACCCACAGGCAGAGACGCTCTGCTGCAGCTGATGCTCACCACCCTGCTGCCAGAGGCCATGGTGGCCACAGGTCAAACAACCCGAGCCCCAGAAACAACCTCCATCACCACAGAAGACCCTACATACAGCCCAGGCCACAGCAGCCTAAAAATAACCAAGTCTGGGCCCCCCTCTACCAGCCTGGTTCAGCCAACCCAGTGGAGGAGCAGGTGCTACAACCAGGCAGTCAGACATCTGGGCCCCAGCAGCACCATGAGAGACCATATAACCCTTTGCCTTCTTCTTTCTGTACTGGAGAAGCTGCTCACTACAGAATCTGCAACAGTAATGTATGCAACAGTTTCTTACAGTCACTAGGCTGGCAAATGAATTACAGATTTACTGTATGCAGTCACATGATTTGTTTGTAGAAAAAAGGACATGCATGTTTCATACAATTGTTCTTTAGGTTTACTGCATAAGCCCTGGTGAGAAAAATGGGAAGTACTGTTGAACAAATACATAGTTTTACACTCACACAAAACTGGAAGACATGTTAGAGGATGTCCTCTGTAGACAGACTGGACCTTGCTCACCCAGGCCACATTTGCTGTGATTTAAACCTACATTATTTTGGATTGAAATGTTTGTTAGAATTTAAAGTTATTCAATACCTTTGCAAAATATTTTTTGTTGGCAGCTTCAGTAAAAGAAATAACCTTACCAATTAAACCACAGCTCTAATGCACAAGTGCGCAGATGAGCTTTGCTTATCTGATTCACAGGTACGGAATCCACCCTCTGCATTAAATAAATTTAAACACTGTCTGGTTCTGTATATTGTCTCTGGTGTGTGATGACACAGATACTCAAGCAAAGTAAAGCAGACCAGGGGCTTGTTTAGACAAAGGAGATATGAAGAGGCACGAGGGAGATTGAGTTTCACTGGCGAGCCTTTATAAATACTGGAATCTGACGACTTTTGGCAAGAAAGAATGAGCCACAAGTGGAGGGTTAAAGCAGTTAAAACAGAGGAGGTTGACTCCAACAGTCAATCAGTGGCTACGGAGCATGACAATGAGAAATGTGTGCTTACTGCAGTGACAAAAGGATTTACCTGTTGCACTTATGTGTGTGTGTCTGGTCTATCCTCAGGCCTGTCCTCCATCCAGCAAACACATCAGGGCTGTTCAGTGTTCTTCTCACAACAACCAACCTTTCATGGGCAGACTGTATCAGTGGGAACCTTTCAATGAGGGTAGGTGGTACTTTTATGTATATATAGAAGCAGCACATGTATACATGTAAACCATAATACACACTAAGAGCTATGTGTGGCTGTTGCTCATGACAATCAGTGATAATGGAGATCTGAATAAAAGGCCAAAAGCAAAGCGCACAATTACGTCTTTTTACAGAATAAACTTTTATGTTTAAAACTCCACATTATGGCAAAGATATTGTACTGTAAAAAAATAACGAGGCTGAGAGAGGCTGATAATGTGTACTCACATTTGTTAATCACATTATCATCTTTCACCTATGACCTATATGAACTAAGGTGTGTTGTGATCTACAGTAAGGCCTGCAGTATGTCACCTGTCTGTAGCCTCATAAATAAATGTTACTTCATACAAAGTCTCTGACCTTACTCACCTGAAGTATCCAGGCAACAGTCAAAACACCACCTGAAATGTCATTTCTCTGAGAACACTAATGGAAATAACAGTCTCCAAATTAATATCCTGTCAAACAGATGTGTATTTTGAGATCGTGTCTTTGTCCCACAGCTTTGACTGACGGGTAATGCAGATGTAAAGATTAAATAACTTTAGATAGATATATGAGTCTTGATTATTTGACACCCATCTTGAACAGTGTTTAAACATACTCTTGCGTATTGTTCCAAGAAATACCTGTTTTTGGGCTTATAGTATCTAATTGATTAAGCACCTGAACAAAATGGAAAGAACAGGGAACAGGATGCTTTCATTGCTGTCTTTGTTTTTTCTTGCTCAGTTGAAATCAAAGAGCTGGTTTAAAGCAATTTTTTGTACTTTAGGGACGCCTTTTATTGCTTGTTCAACCTCTTTGACTGCATTTCTTGCTTTGCTGTAGTGATATCATGAAATTGTATTCACAATTTCAAAAGCACTTTGAATTTTACATTAAAGTTAAACTAATGTAATGTTGCCATTCACTGCAAGCACTGGAACACATAGTTAGTTTCAAGTGCAATTCACTGTTGTTTAAGTTCTTTGAATGACTGAAATTAAACCTATAATTTGAAATCTGACAGAGTGCGACCTTAGGGGAAGATGCTACAAGACCTGTGTGCTGGTTTTATTAGCACTGTAGTAATAAAATGTGACACTGTGGCCTGCATGATGCGCCTGTGCCTGATTATTTTTCTGCTGCAAACAGATCTTTCTACAATACGTTGAATGTGTTTTCACTGTTCTCTACAAATTCAACCATGTCTTATATTACATAGCCCATAAATATTGTGTTTTAATTTATGTCGTTGTGGAGTGACAAAGATGAATGAATGGAGACATTTTGGCACTACATGTAAAGATGATTCATTCTCCTTTGACTGTCTGTTTTGTGCTCTCCTGCCCTTCTGTGTTTTGTCATTACATGGTATGAAACACACATGTTGTCAAAATGTCTCTGGGTACATACAATAGTCTCATAAATCTCCTCTTAGTTCCTAGGGATCAACATTGCGAACTCAACTGCCGGGCCATAGGGTTCAGGTTCTACGTGCGGCAGTCAGACAGGGTGATTGATGGGACGCCATGTGGACAGAATGACTCCTCTCTCTGTGTGGCGGGAAAGTGTACGGTAGGCGTTTTTTTGTTTTGTTTTGTTTTTTTTGTTTTTTAAATCTCAAAAAGAAACTTTTCCAGAAAGAGTTTTGTTTTCTTTATCATCATGCTTTATTTTTATACAGTTTAATGTATTTACAGTCAGCAGTCAGCATTTTACTACTGTTTCACTCTTGGGCACTGCACAGCTTCATAGAGGTTGTTATGTGCCAAGGACTTAATGGATTTAATGTGCAGATTTGACTCATGAGGAGATTTAATGCAGCAACCACCCAGTCACAAAGCTGCTTCTCTGCTTCTTTTATCCAACAACCGGCCTCAGTTGTAAGAAAAATAATGCAGTCATGTCTTTTGCAGAAAATGCTGGCATGAACTTGCTCAAGTTTTGCTTTTGCCGGGCAGCATTGTTGTTCGAATCCCATGTCACTCACATTTTAATACCCACCAAAGAGGGTGCACATGAAGGATGCAAAGAGACTTCATGAGCAAAACCAATAATGGATAACCGCTCCCAGCCAAATTAGCATCATGAATGAATACAAATATTTTTGTTTAGTAATACTGTAATATGGTTCACATTTGACAATGAAGCACTCCTCTGTTTTGTTCATCTCTATATCAACTATAACCAAAGGCAGTAGCCTCATAAAATCCTGCTCAATTGAGACTCACTCCATGTCATAACTAAAGAGTTCAACAGAGGAAGAATTCAACAATTGATATGTAGTGTGTATGTATATATTATATAATATTTGTGTAAAACCCAGCTGATACTTAAGATAATATTTGTCAGAGCTGAAAGATATTCAATACTTCAAATATTTTCTATTGGCAGCCTTAGTGAAAAACAAACAAACTGTTAACCTGCAGCTGTACTGCACAGGTGTATGGATAAGCTTTGCTTATCTGATTCAGAGGTACAGAATCCATGCTGTGCATTAAAGTAAATGTTAACACTGTCTACGTCTGTATGTTATCTATGTTGTGCAATGACACAGATATTCAAACAAGGTAATGTGGCTCAGGTAAGTACGTAAGTTAAACCAGATGTAGTGTAGTGATATTTGTGAGCAGCAGAGGGCACCACAGCATAAGTGTGAGATTTTTGGATGTGATGTGGAGGAGTGAAGTGCAGGTCAGAGGAAGTTTGTGCACCCCTGGGCTGAAGCAGGAGATCTGGGATCTCAATGTAGGACATATTTGTACTTTTGACCCCATATTTAATACACACCATCAAAACACACCTGTGAGCACAGAGTTGGAACGACATGAGTCGCTGTGTGGGCCTGCTTATGGCTGGCTGTGTTTTCACTGTGGTGGATTCATTTTGACATTCTTTTGATCAGGATTTAACTCAGACAAATATGTTAAAGGTCATTTCCAGTTGCTCGTGCTGCCCTTGCTGTGTTAACCTCGTGTATTTCCCATGCGCTCTAACCCAGCAACAATCTTTGCAACATTAAGATTTAATCAAGATAGAAAACCCTCTGATCTCTCATTTTGGCCTTGATCACATTTTCACTATTAACGGACTTGACTGTGATCTTTCATGTGAGCAGGGCTGAAACTAAATTGTGAGTCATGAGTCTAATTCAAGAAATGACACGAAAATTAATCATTTATTTTCCTGCCTTATTTTAGGATTCAAACTTATCAGCAGTCCTTCAGACTGAGATATTTTTCCCCCTACTCGTTCCCTGCAGAGATTTTCTCAGCTGGTCTAGCCATTTGAACTGGAGATCACCCAATGCTAAAGCCAAGAGATAATGTAAAAACATCTGGATAATTGAATTTGAAGCAGGGCCAGTTGATTAAAATTAAACATGATTATGGAAACTGATCATATTTTGTAGGTGGTACCGTGGGCTCTGCTCTATTCTCCACCGATTCAAGGACAGCAGATACATACCCCTGCCAGATGGAATATACAGAGTACACATACCAAGAGATGTCAGTGCAAATATGTACAGTGGGTAGAAAAGAGCATAACAGAGGGAGGCTGAGCTGGTAGAGGGAGTTAGTAGTACAGCTATTCATCTTCATCATCATCATAAGCAGCAGCAGCAGCAGCAGCATGGAGCAGGAAGGAGCAACAGGAAAGAATGAGTGGGCAGCTCAAACAGATTATCTGAAGTGTCAGTCATCATTGTTGCCTGTCTGCTGATGGTCAGCTGGTTTCGCGCACTTCGCTTGACCGAACATGATACTTCACAACTTGTCAAAATGCAACAATAAGTGAAAGATCACAAGATTTGAAAATAATACAAAATAATTATAGATTGTGAACATTTGGTTTTTTACATTCTGGATAACATTTTTTTTCTATGCAAATGCCATGTCGCCACCACTTGGTTGTGACTGAGATTTTTTTAACAGCTGAAGGATTAGATTGCTATAAAATTTTGTGCAGACGATCCTGGTCCTTGGAGGATCTTGTGGTTCTCGTGGTGCCACCATACGGTTGTCCTTTGTGTTGCAGTTAGAGATGTCCTGACAGCTGTTGCATGCAAAACTGTAACACTTGGGGAAGATATTCAAAGTCCCTTTTAGATGAATTGTTATACTTAAGAGACCCATTGACTTTTTCCACCAGCAGGTCAAAATACCAACGTCTGTGTTGCTTTGGTCAATGAAAAATAACTGCAAGACTGATGACATAATGACTAATGTAACATTAATCAGCAACTGATGCATTTACCTGAAAAGATTTATGTAGAAATGTCACCAGGTCCCTTGGGTAGTCTATAATACAGTTTTCAGTATGGGTTTGACAGTCCATAATACAGGCTTGTTAAATGATGACATAATAATTACACAATAATATTGCTATAATATTATTTAATACCTCATAAGTAACTAAACATGTCTATATAAGCATTTATAATTGACAGCTAGAATAATGGCAATTAACTGCAATATAATATTCTCTATTAAATGGTTTGATTTAATTTTGGACCCATTTTTAGTGACATATCAATCCCTGTCATGTTATCATATCATTCAGCTGTTAGTTTGTCAACGGCTAACCATAAAGCTTTGGTTTTTGGGCTGCTGCTCTTGTCCATGTGGGAATAGTGGTTTAATTTGGCCCTAGTGGCTTCCAGCTCTGCCCAGGAGCCAACCAGCTGCTATGGTCAGTAGATGAGGCAGGGATATTGCAGTGTAGTCCACTGGTGTTTTCATGCATTGAGCAACTTTGCTGCATTCTTACTACAACCAGGTCACTTACAAGCATATCCCAGATTTGATTTTACAACATGTTTCACACATTTATCATATAAAAATGGTTATTTTTCCACTTATTGTTCCATAGTCAGCCGAACTTTGGTTGGAAACAGACTGTTTACTCAGACTGTTTACTTTTTTGACCTGACAAACAACAGTGAAACAAGAAACCAAGATGGATTTGATGTTTTGGTTTGTATGTAAGTTTGATGTTGTGGTGTAACAATAACACTGCACTGCACTGTTCTAGTTTTTAAAAGTTCACTTTACATTGGTCATCAATAATATTATGAAAATCAGAGTGAGTTTTTCCCTCAGATTATGTTGTTGGCTATTTAAGAACAATAAAATCAGCAAGGTAAACATAAACAAAATATTTGTCTATTAAAATCAATCAAATGCTTCTGCTCTACATGTAGTTTATTTGTGTCACATATACAAACAAGTACATTGTCCTGAGGGCACTCTGTGTTACGCTCCAACTTGGAGCTCTACCAGCTTCGTAAATGTCTATGATTCATACCAGATCAAACCACATGATGATGTCCAACTAATTATTCCAACTGAGGTAATCCAGCAGGTCACAGCCTGTCTTTACAGCACAGAGATACCGTGGTACTGCTTTAGCTTTCTATTGAACATTTTTTCTTTATGTTGTATGTTTTCATTATGTTGAAAGTCTGCTATTTTTAGAAGAAGGTATTTGGTGGTGGGGGCCCTGGTGGAGGGTTAGGGTTTAACAGGTTTGTCAGCGGCCTGGGTTTGAGTCAAACCTGTGGTGCTTTGCTCCAGATACAATAATAAAGGCTTAAAAAGAACTTTTAGAAAAAAAAATAGGTACTTATGCATTTTGCTTCCAAATAAAACATTCAAGGCATACATTATTTAAACAAGTGACACATTCGTGTGCTTTTGTTGCATGGTGATTTACTGTATAATGTGCACTGGATTTTACAGAATTAGACTCCTTATATACATTTTGAGTTCTAAATTTTGAATGCTGTTTGCTACAGAGTGTGACAAATATTTTAGGTCCTCTTGAAGCATGTATGAGCATGAGCCAATTTTGGAGAGTGACAGTTGAAAAGTTGGAAAGACAAAGCGATAAAGTCAAGAGCTGGAACTGACATAAGTCATTGTAGCTCTCAACTCTTCTTTACTTCCTGTCAGTGTTTTACAATGCTGTTCGGAGGTAGTTTTAGTTTTGGCTTTCATATTGGTCCTGTTACAGTTCTCTACTGCAGGTTCCTGCAGTGAACATATTTTCATATACTAAATCTTGATAATGGAAAAATGGCTTTGTGTTTGGGGCAAATGTGGTTCAATTAATCTGTTATTTTAACTTTTTATACAAATCAAACTATAGAGGTCATGTGATTGCTGTGGTGATGTATTAATCCTGGTGACACAGGCGTCTTATACCACACAGCCCACAGTTTGTGTGGTCCCCGATACCTCTTCCTGACACCTTTTATGTGGCATGAATAACAACCTAGCCCTGTCCATTTGACCTTTGGCCCCTGGTACCACTGTAGACCTCCATCTCATATTTCTGAATCTGAAGCAGTGACACCCTCAGATTGACCTGTCTAAAAAGTTTTACAACAGACACTAATGAGGCTAATTGTGGTCTTTAAGGTTCATAGCCTTTAGATTGCAGCACCTACGCTCTTTTTCTGACAGGACAAACCTGTGTGGTTTTACTTTGATAACTTTGTGGATTGTTTGGCTACCATAAGTTGTTTGCTATATCAGCACCTCAGTGCCTGCCCTTAACTCTTGAAGCTGGGATGCGGCAAAGGTACATTGATGTTGTTGCCAGTTGAGCAGAGTATAACATGTGTAGCAGCCTTTGGCCTCAAAAATATCTGACGTGTAATTTGCCACAAACAGTTGAATAGTACAGTCAAGCCCAAGGCAGATTTCAAGGTTACGCTGTTGTTTTTTTCTCCGTTCAGCATGCCCACACACATTTCAATGGGCTGCCAATGTTTTGTCATTCCATTTTAGTTCTTCTGCTCACTCACAGGCAGTCTACATCCTGAATGTAAGAGTCTGCGGGTGAGCCAAGCAGTCGCTCAATGTTCAGGACACTCCTTTCTCTTTGTTTGTGCTGCCAGGACTTTGCTTTCCATCATGATTCGTCCTGTGTCAGATGGCTCCAAGGAGATGTTCAAAACTGCTGAGTAGCACTGCTTCCTTTATTGGGTGGTTCAGCAGACAACTGATGAAATAAATGGGTTTGGACATACAAGAAAAAGAAAATATATTTCTCTCAGTAGTTCACAGGGATGATTCACAGAAGCTTCATGTCAGAAGCTTGTTTTCTGTCTCTGTATGTTATGTGCGCATAAGAAACATATGCTTAAACAGTCTCCCTTCATTACCAGTAGATATGAATATGAACAGATTGAAATGTTATACTCTGTGATTCCCGTTGGTTCAAACAACTGTAGCGCCAATGCCTTACTATGACATGGCACAGACCTTTCCCTGAACTATACTGTAAGTCAGTTTGTACAATATATACTTTGATTTGCAGTACAGCAAGAAGGAAAGCACTGCATCAGTTTTGTAAAATTGTTGGATGAATACATTTGGTATGCTTTGGTTGATTTTTTTAGGTGAACCTTTTTTTGTCTAGATAAGTAGAAACACTGAGCACTTCTTATAATTCACATGTGAGCATGAGCACATTCAAAAAGCCAGCTCTGAGGCACCAAGACTCCCCTGAATGTGGTTACTCATTTCAGATGAACAGGGAAAGAAAGATCCCTTTATGGTGGGGATTCCATTCAGCTGCGACTTCTCTCCCTTTATACCAAGGAAGTGCATTTGAGAAGGGTGTGTGTATTTTTAAAGGGCGATCACTGACCACACACTTCTCTGCTGCTGCTGGTGGGCCCAGCTGAGGGTAAAAATCTATCTTGCCTGGACTATTATAGCACTTGGTTTGCACAACTTCCTACTGCTCAGCATGGTCAGGTTGGAGATGATGATGAAATGCTGTTGACTTAAGTGAATGATAAAATCTGCCAAAATCTGCGCAAGCCTGTAAAATGTTTTGATTCTGGTTTTATTAGCATTAATGTAACGGCAGATTTCAGCATGGCTCTTAACATATTGTTGTCTCCCAATGATGATGATGACAGATAGAATGAGGTTATGTTTGACCCAATGTAGTGTCAAGGTCCCAGCCACAGCTCCAACCTTCCTTCCCGACTGGCATGTTTCCCAGCACCCTGAGCATGGGGCTCAGGACCAAACTCATCAAACAACAGCCAAGCCGTTCCTCTCTTCTCTCCTCTGACAGCTGCATCTGTTTTATGCATTCCCTGCTGTGGTGGACAGGCAGACTTGTTAAAAGGGGGATGAGTGCTCTGATATACAGCCTGCCTGGCACTCAGTGGTGAAGATACCTCAGTCTCATCTCTGTCACGACAAGCCCCAGCTGCAGACTCACAGGGTGTTCCCCATCATTACCCACTGCAGATGGTTATGGATTCATGTCAGCAGGGCCTGTCTTCAGTTATTGGACACACAGTACAAGACATGATATGTGTTCACAGAAGAAAAATGATGTCTTTACAATTAATGCTAATATCAGTCAAGGGATTTTTAGCTTTTCTGGATGTATGACTTTCTTGAGGGACCTGCAAAGTAAAGGTCACATAACTGAAGGAAAACGTGGAAGGTTATTGGAGGCCTTGCTAGCATCTGCTTGTTTATATAGTGGACAGCAAGAAAAAAAACACACAGTCCTTGGAAAACTTGTACAAGTCCACACATCAAGGTGAAAACATGGATCACCTCGTTAACATCAGATTTTGCAAACCACGTGAGTTTTGCATGTTCTCCCCATAACTCTAAATCACCTGTAGGTGTGATTGTGCACCATTGTAATAACAGCTTGCACAGTCAGTAATCATCCTGCACCCTATATGACATGCTTTCATATGCAGCTACTTTCCCTTAGTCAGTCTTAGTCCTGAGAGAAAGTTCTTAGAGTTCACGAATCATCCAATCACAACGGTGTAAGAGTTGAAGGGTTTTGGGGCATGTGCATAGCCTGAGGTCAGTTTTTGAAACTGTTCAGTGGAATTCCTCTTCTTGCAAGCATGGCTTCTTCTGTAATGTAAAGAAAACAAAGCATAAATGAACTCAAGTACAGGCTTTTAAGTAGTGCCCAGTTTACCCCCTGGAATAGAGCTACTGCCTTTTCAAACTTCCTTCCATAGGGAGTCAAAGGTCAGGTTCAGCTAAAGAGCAGAAGCCCTGGAGCTAATAGTGATACACTATCCTGCTTAATCACACTTGTTAGGGCATTTGTTGCTGTCAAGAGGGCTTGAATATGAGAATTCCAGTTGGAGGACAGTTAAGACAAATGGTGGCTGCAAAATTGAGATGCGAAGGAGATGACAGATTGATGTCTCAGTTTGGCTTAAACTTCCTGGATCTTGATGAGGGCTTGATGTCTGCTCTCACTGGCCCTTGCTGGCTCCTTCTGACCAGAGCTTCTCTGTTAGGCTTGATTGCTCTGGGTTCAGGGGTTAGACACTTGTTCTGCACTGTCACATTTCTGCGGGGTTCTGCTACAGCTCATAAAGTCTTTCTTCAGGAGTCAGGGGAGTTTTTAACCTTGTAAGTGGGGCCTCCTTCAAGCTGCGAGAAAGCATGGCGTCTGTGTTTAAAGTCCCATTTGTCCCATTTGATGTGTTTCCAGCGCACTGGTGATTTCTCTGTTCATTTCCTGCATTTTACATTTGGCCTTGTAATTTCCTTTAAATAATGGCTGAATTTGTTCCTCTGCTCTGCATTACTTTATCTTAGTATTGTTTCCTTGTAAATTAAAATATAGAGGGGGTATAAACAAAGTTGTATGAGAGGAGGAGCTTTTTGCGTTCTTTGCATGGATTATGCTTGTATGATATCGCACAGGAATATGGGTTCAAAGGAGAAGCAAAAGACAAGACAGCTCTGTGCTGCATATTCTGGCAGCTCAGCACAACATCTCTAAAATATTTGAGCTGGAGTAAAGAAAGTATTTTATTTATTTCAATCAGATCAATGTACTTTCCCCTTGATTCATCTTTACACCAAAAATATCTTCAGTAGAGTAGCATGCACAGATGAAGGGCCAACATATATGGGAAAATTGCAAAGTTGGCTGTGATGTGAAAATATTTGTAAATATATTATTGCTAATTATTGGTGTTTTTCTATACCTACTGCACTGGTATTGTATTGGATCATTGTGACACTGTGGCAGTCTTTATTCCTGCCTTAATCTGATCATATGAATTACAATCATATGGCTCATGATATCATTAAATATGGAGCGTAAGCAGGTGATAGATGATGACAGATGATAAACGGATACATGACTGAGAGCATCTTTATGATAGTGATAGGGGCACAGCTGATGTATATTGGTGGTCGGTGGCTGACACACAGCAGGTCCCAGTGTCTGGTCACTGGGACAAGTTTATGAGGGTATACTATGCAGATACAAGGTTGTATTTTTAGCACTCAGAAGCCACACAGGTCTTCCTCACACAGACGGCTGTTGACAGTGATTGGCTGCTGTCTGGGTGGCTGTCAATTGAAGACACAGTTGAGCATGTTTCATGCCTCATCGGTTTGTTTGGAATGTCACAGATCTGGATCACTCAATGTGTGGTCAGGGCTCGCTGGACGCCAGGAATTTAAGGTCATTTAAGAATAAGATTGGAAATGAAGATGTGTGATGTTGTGCTTACACATGCGTTTGTAATTGTTGGAGTTTGAGAATATATATGTGAGAAATTACTTTATTTTAATTTATAAATCCCTATTTATGAATGTGCAGGATGTGTTAGTGGGCGTGCAATCTCTTACCAAGAGAGTGTGTCTGTGCTGTAGGTTTCCTGCTGCTCAGGGTCAAACACCATTGTAAATTAGACTCTTATCTGATGGGGTCTAACAGCTTTATTAACAAAAGGCGTCCAGCAGATCTATAAAGACATAAAACGTAGAGATGAATGAGTTAACACAGCACTTATCTTGTCCATGTCTTGCCAGTCAGTCACAGTTTTGTTCTTCACAAAAGTTTCCTGTTGAGGTCAAGTCAGTTGAGTAACTAATGAGGCTTGGAGCCTTTACAGGCCACAGTCTGTGTCTGCTATCAGCTCTCACTCAGTGGAAACAAGACTAGGTCACAACCTTGTACATGGTGTGACCATGTCGTAGGCAGTTTGCATTTTGCTGAGCATCAGTCAGTTTTATCTCTTTATCCAGTATTTCAATGCAGCTGAATTCCCAGTCGTCATTTTCCTTTACTGTTGATGCTTTTCTGTTTCTGTGGCCAGACAATGGAAGAAATGTGAAATAGTGACAGAAACATGGCTCACTAAGCCTACAAGTTCTCTTCCAAGTTGCTTCTGCTAAAATCCTGATGTATAACCATCATGGTGTCTGAAAAGATCACCAAACACACAAGATAAAGATGATGATAGTACTGTAGTCTTGGCGAAATTTAACTGCAAAATGGCCCAGAGATAAAAGTTATAGGAGTATAAGCGTGTCCTCTTTAATTGGTTTCATTATAAGTTCATTTGAAAGAGTCACCCAGTCTCATCCAGACCTAGTCCTCTACCTATCCACACCTGTTCTTCTGGAAGTTTTGCTTTGGATTCAGTGCCGAAAATTCATTTAACATGGAATTCAGTTTGTTTATCATGGTGCATATGTCTCCTTTTTTTCTCTCATTTCAGAATCTACTTTGCATGTGCTATATCATGTGTTTCCTGCTCTTGCAATTGTCGATCCTAATTTCACCAGTTTCTTCTGTTGCCCAAAGTTAGAGTTAGAGTTAGAGCGTTGAACTGATAAATTGTAATTTCATTGCTGTCCTGATTCATTTGCTACAAACTTTTGTAGGCACAGATTTTGTTGTACAGCTTTGCAATGACAGTAAAGGTATTCTATTCTACTCTGTTCTATACAACGACAGCCTGAGGCAGGAGCTCTCCCCTCTCAACAGAGGTAACACGGAGGAGATGATTGCCAATCACCATTGTCTGTGTTCTCCACCCAGTGGTGGATACTACATTTAGATAAGGAAGAGAGACATACTCAAACTGAATTATGGGAAGTGTAGGACCAACTTTTTTTTTTAGCTTAATACTTTTGAGAAAAGTCAAGATTCCTGATCTTAAATGTCCCAAGAAATGGACTGTTGCACCCATCATTGCAGCTAAAGTAATCTTATTTGTTGAATTCTTTTTTGTCACTACTTTTTTTTCCTCTATTTTATTGTGGCCAATTAGGTTTTGCCATCCAGACATTGCACCTTGTTGTGACAGCAGAATTATAAGAAAATATCCCCAGTTAGTGACACAATCTGCCATTGTTTCGTTGACATGAAACTCAGCATATAGTACCTGTGCAGTTGTTCAGGATAGCACCTGGTGGGAAACCTCTGGTGCATAGTAACTATTTTATATCCTCTGAGCTGAGTGTTTTTTGTTTTTTTTGAATGAAACAGCAGTCTCCCTCAGCCACACCTTGCCCCTCCCAGCCCAAATCCCCTTTCGACCTGCTTTATTCATCAGCCCTCCTCCCTTCATTCCTCTCCTGCCTTCTTCGCTCAAATACATTGCTTGAAGGGAGCAATCATGGGACCTACATGCCTGGCCTTGCTGACTAATATATATCCCAGATGCACAAAAATAATGTGTTTCTCTTCCTCCTTTCTGCCTTCCCTCAACTTCTACTGATCAAGTGAACAGATTAGACTGTGTGGGGGAGGAGAGGAGGAGGAGAGAAATGATTGGAAATATTTACTTTGAGATTTGCTGGATTTGATTTCCTACGTCCTCTTTTCCCATCCATCAGTGTGAGCATGAATTGAGCATGATGTAAGTCAGATTATTGACAGAGGCATCTCAGTTGCCAGGTAGAGGGTTTCCCACTGAGGCCACACCTGCTAAAATGTTTGCAGGCATGTCTCTGCTAATGAGCTTTGGATTTATACATCCAGCGAACGGCAAGAAGGTGCTGGAAATGTGACAGAGCACAGGAGAAGAGACTCAATGCAGCCACTGTAGGACATGTGTCTGCTGGATCCTCTCAGTGTACAGTAATGTTGAGCCCACCTGCTGTAGAGCATGACTCTGATGTGTGTGAGTTGGAGACTGGAGGAATCAAGCGCCCGGAGCCAAGGCTGCTTCAGGGCTGACCCACTTGTTGAAGGAAACAAAGACCCCAGGGTGTACTGGAGAGTCAGTCTGGCCCCGCCCGACCTCTGGGTGCTATGCCTCTATAATGAGTTCTGCCCAGATCACAGGCAGAAGACCATGTCTGTAGGTCCATAGTGACGGATGAGCTGCCGGAAAAGACTATTCCCTTCCTACACGTCTGCAGCTGTGCTTTGTTTTACTGGAGAGATTGTTGCTACTTAGCCTGCATATTGTATGTCGTGCTTCATGGTGTCTATGTGTGTGTGTGTGTGTGTGTGTGTGTGTCTGTGTGTGCATGTGTGTGTGTCTTCTGAAACCATACTGATTGCAAGTGTGGAAGTATCTGTTTCTTGCTCCTCTCCCTTGTACACAATGTTCTCATTTGTTGTTGGAAAACATAGGAAGAGGTTACAGCTTCTGACCTGAGTATAGCGCCAGCATGAACATCATTACCCAGCAAATATTTGACAGTGTGTTCAGCTGACTTGTTATACAAATGAGAGCACTCATAAATCTGAAGTGCAAATGCTCAGGAGCTGTTAATTTTACTGCCAGCTGGTGTTTAAAACATTGCAAATTAGCAGTTAGACCTGTAGTCCCATAATTGAATATACAGTAGCTAACCAGTATATGTGTCTGTTTATTCACCCATCTGCTGCTCTCTTGGATGAGAGGGAGGATGCATCCATGCATCCTCCCAGAGGACTGTACTGGTATGTTGTATGTTTGTAATTATACTGTAGGCTATTCTTTGAAACTGAATCTACTTTTAAACTGCATTTAAATGTCATAAATGTATAGCTGCAATTATCATCCACTGCCACTGATTGTTGACATTATGTGCAACATTCAAATCAGAAAAAGCTGCAATTTCAATCATTACTTAAATTACGATAACTCAGCTGTAGGTTGTGTCTAATTAAGGCTTATTTTGTGATATGGCCGATCAAATCATGTTGTTTGTCATGTAAAGTGCAATAGAAACACGATATTTTACAAAATATGATTTTTTTTTTTTTATCATTTCGAAACAAGATATACAGTATGCTTTTCCCTGAGCCATGTAGACTGCACATACAGGCCTGAAGTTTAATGAATTAAAAGTAATTATCTAAATTCAGTCAGTGAGGTCCTTGCGTGGGGTGGGATGGGGTGTTGTTTCCAGGTGAGAAAACTGTAAGAATTGTAGTGAAGTGTATTTTATTTTTGTCCGTGGAAGAAATGCACATATGTTTCCTACCATCTTGAATGTAATCTATGTAAGCTGTGATGCTTGGCCCATCTGACACACATACCGCCCTTTGCTGTGCATGTGGTCGACTGTGCAGCAGCAGCTTGTTGTGGTCTCCGTGTGCCACTTCAAAACAGAAAAGTTTTCAATTATCTCATGTAGCCAAGGCTCAGGCTTGCAAAACTCTCTTTGTGCAGGAACTGGTCCAGCCACAACATCCCTGATGTGCTCAGTCTGTCTATATCATTTTATGGGAAAACCAACTGTCAGATGCGAGGATGAAGAGTGTATTCTGCTCTTCAGTATGTCTTGGTGAATTTGGGTTTAATGTTGTGGAAACAATGGTGGTGCAATAGGAAAACCATATGATGAGTTGCGTCTCAAGGAGGGCAGAAGGATTTTATTGTTTTTGAGTTGTTGTTGCTCTATCTTGGGAGTGACCTGAAAAAAATGTGTTTTTCGTATGGGACTATTTCCACTTCAGGATGTCCATGAGACCTTGGAGCCTTATTATTTGCCCATTTTTTTCTGGTCTGTGTGGTTGTAGTATAAGGAACATGCATGAGGGCAATCACATGCCTCTGTAATTCCTCTTTGTTGGCATCCCATGAAGATGGCATGCCCACCTGCCAATTATTTGCACACAGTTTTCATAGTGGTTTTGCTTACACATTCATTTCAGCCCCGCAAGAATTTCCTTCCTCTCTTACTTTTTCTGTCACAGTGAAAATATTCCCCAAAACTTCCTCTCTTGCTTCCAATTTACTGTCAGCAGTAGCTGCCACACACTCTCCTCCCTGCCTCCTTTCCCTCTCGTCTCTTTCTCCCCCCCTATTCATTTTCTACCTCTCACTCTCCCTCCTCTAAAAAAGCTCCAGTTCCCCCCCTACCTCCCCCAGCTGCACCTCCCCCAGCTCAGTTTACAAGGGGAGCTCGTGGAGATCAGCTCTGTAGTGAGAGGGTTTTTTTGGCATTCTCAGAGCTGCAGTGGTGAGGAAGAGGCTGACAGTAGCAGCCACTGGACTTGTGTAGAATCCTGAGTGACTGGTTGAACATTTCTGTAGCTACATGAGAGAATGCTGTCAGGACTTGCTCTCCTGCTGCTCATCTGCCTCCATATGCGTGTGCAGGGGAAGCCACGGTCACAGGTAGGAAGGGTCCTTCACTTCTGTTGGCTGCTGGAGGAACCTGGGTGGGGATTCCCATGGATGCTAAAACTCTGGCTGTAAGAGTTGCATTGCAAGACACATTGCTTGCTCAGTGTAAATGTGTTTAGGGCTCTCTCTCATGTTTTGGGACATGGTTGACATGCTGCTGCATGCTTGTCACCAAGAGAAAATCCTGTGCTTTACTGGACATGGAGATTAAGCTGTAGGTTCTCTGGTGTAGATGCAGGTTAGCCTGGTTCTCCTTTTCCAACCAGTTTCCAGTGCTTGTAAGCACCACTGGACAGTGTCACCCCATAACATGGACTGTCAGTGCAGCCCCATGATCCTGAGGTCCATCTACTGAGTGGAAGTATTTACAGTATGGCTGTTTTCACTGTGGCTCTGCTTGCTCTTAGAGCTGTTTATTTTTCCACAGCACATTCACGGGCTGCTTGTGGGATTAGATTTCCCCCCTAGTGGAGGACTTGGTGAGTCAGGCCTGTCCTGGGACTATAAAGATGTACTTGGAACTCTATTAGGGATAGACGGCAAGCCTGAATTAGCCTGTCGCTGCCTGTGGCTCAGCTCAGTTAGTTAGTTTTAGCTCACCTGTTTGCTGATGATTAATGAGGCTGCTGTGAGGTGCCTGACGTTGTTAATGCAAACGTGTGCAGAGTGCCAAGGTCTTGATGAGGATGTCTGCTGGTTTTATAAGGCTTTAAACTGGCTTGTCAATTTTACATCAATGATGTGACTGCACAAAATACTGGTTGAGTTAATCAGTCTTTTAAATTAAATTAGATTGACAGAATGGATATTTGATAGAATTAGTCCACACAGAAGTAGACGTTTACCCCAGATTTAGAACAACATAAAATAACAATATAATGTCATGCATCATACACTTTGGTCCAACCCCACCCTCAATCTCAGTGGGTACAGGCGATGGACACCTTAAATGTAACATCTTATTATATCTGTGTTTTCTCTGTTTAGATGTTTGTTTGCTGTTTCATTTTGACATTGGCCTTGCTGCCAATACTTGTAAAATCAACCAGTTCCTTAATTTGATATATTTATTATTATAGATGCATGTAGGGAGAAATGAAGTGGAAATCTTGCCCCTCGCCTCAGTGAGTTTGCGTATTTGATGGAGTTTTTATAGTATCATAGTATCGTATTTTATGGTGGTGGTTTGACAGTTTCATGTTTTATATGTTTTATGGGCTATGCATGAAGAAATATTATGTTCATTTTATTTGCCAAAAAGGTCATTTATGATGTTTTTCCTACAGAGTGACATATTATGTTTGGAGTCAGTTAGACCCTAGAGCTGTTGACCCACTAGACCTCTATTGTACAAACGACTGTAAAACTCAACAGAAGAAAATCAAATTCAGGAGGGAGGGAAAGTACTGCTTAAAAAGTACAGCTGGAGTGACACCAAACACAGGTGATGCATCATCTGCTGTATTCTTAGAAAATTAGGAGCATTCATGAAGTATCTGTCAGAACAGAGGGCCTGTGGTCCCCCATTGTCCTGATAAAGGTCTAAGACTAAAACATAGCAGTTCATTTTTTGCTGCATGTTAGACAGGGTTTCAGGTTTTTTAATTTCCCACAGGACCCCGAAAATTTGTATCGCTGATTATTTCTGTCATGTCCATACTTAGTGGTAGCATAACTGTTTGTTTTAATTTGTTGCTTATGTTAACAACCTAACAGAAAAGTATTTGCACAACCAAAAGGTTAGATGCAGGTGCGTAGGAAAGCGTCACTCATTTCCTGAGAAAATGAAAAATAAGATCCCGCAACACTGCTCGTACAAACCATCAGCGATTAATACAGTAATGAAACTGACATTTCGGTCCCACTGGACCTTCATCAGAATGTCTTAAAAGTCTTATGTTAGCAACCTAAAATGGTGAAACTTGTCCTTTTATGATGTCATCAGGCTGTTATCTGTTAGTACTTATTTCTAGCTGAGACAACTCTGCAATTCTGTTTCCCAAACAGTCCATCCAAATCAGAGTGGTGATGTCAGGTGAAACCCTATATCTTTTAATGGCTGTAGATTCAACATGCTCAGCGCTATTTCAGAGTGTTTTACAAGCTTGGCGGCTTTTAACGAAGACACTGTGCCCTTCACCCAGGGGCTCTGAGGGCAGTTTGCGGTATTGATGAAGTCTCTTTTTACTGTTGGGATCAAAGGTCTTGACGCTCATACCTATGTCTGTCTTCATCAATTGGCTACAAAGGCTCGTGCTTTCAATTTTGCGATGTCTAGTTCTGCGAAACTATCTGAACAAATACATCGAAACCACAGCTGCCACTTTTGTCCTCAGATCATCTCTGTCTAGTATACAGCTTGTCTGTGCTGCCATTTTGGTTTGACACATGTTGCTATTGATTTGGAAATATGTTATGTTGTGGAGAGCAGAAAGCTGAGTGATTACTATCCAAAACACCAGAACTTGTGTTTCTATTTGTGGTTGCAAACCACAGTTAGTCTTCTAGTTAGTGTTCCCGTTACACCAGAGCCAGAATTGAGGGAAAGGAACAAATTAAATAACTCTGCATCTGATGAAGTCACATCTTCCATGTAGTAAATACAAGAGTTTGATTCCCCCTGGAGCCACCTGCATTAAAAACTGTAGCTGCATCAGTCTGATAAAATGTCCACTAACACTGTCTCATGTTGGATGTGCAGTGGACCTGACCTGACCTGTCATAGACTGTGGATATGATGTGATGCAGTGACATATTCATTTATACCTTATTTGTATTACAAAAGAGTTATTGATTAACACATTTCAGTGTTGTCTTGAGGTATTAAAAAACAAAATGCAATAGGGTTTACCAGATATTTACTACTTATGAGTTTCTGTAATGCTTGAGAAAATAACAGCTCTCTCATTTTTAACCAGTGGCGACTGATTTCCCCAGCTGAAATGACAACAACAAGGCGATGGTAGAAAATGCTGTCTGTGAATTGACTTTTAATGTTTTTGGCTAACTTGGTTGAAAAGGAGAATCTTTTACAGGGGTGTCTTAAGTATGTCCCTGGTGGAGACATACCCAATATGGTGTAACCTGCATGCCTCAGGCAAAATGTTGGCAACCTCACAGCTGATGATCCATGCAGCAGGCATGAAAATAAATCAGTGTTGCTCTTGCATTTCAGCACATTTAATCCCACTATTTTAAGTGTGATGAGTATAAAAATGTAAGATCAGACTGTTATATTGTTCTAACACTCCTCGCTATCACCGTTCATTTCAGGCAATGTCGGCCAAGGTTAAACCCAGAAAAGAGCAGGACAGAGCTGCCAACAAAAACCAAACTCATCCAGCACCACTTTCCACACAGAGGAGAAACACTAAAGAACAAATGTGGTTTTCATGAGTGGGCCTTTTTTGACCTATAGCTGCATTATGACATACCCTATGTCCTTGGATTCACTGCTGTGTTCCTGTCGTAGTTAGTTAGCCAACAGTTACAGCTTACAGTAAAGCAATGAACTCTCTATAGTTACAAGTTGCTAAGATGTGTGCTAAACAGTCACCATTTGAGGGAGGAGTTTCATGGGCTGGCAGTTCCTTTCACATATCCCAAATCTCATTGCATTAAAACTAAGAAAACTATATATTTTTTTAGGTCATCCGATACATTTATTCCTTTAAGATTGGCATAGTCTTTATTGCAAGTAACAGATGTGCCCAGAATCCCGTCCAGTGTAATATTTTGTTCTTACTGTAGCCTACATACTTTGCACAGTAAAGATAGTAAATGAGATGTTGTAGGGGGTTCAGTTAGTTTATTAGTGAGAATATCAGATGTTGCCTCGCTGGCAGTTGCTTCCATACATGCAGATGTGTTTGAAGTGCTGACTGAAGTAAAAACAATTTCGCCTGCCCCTGCTCATTAAAACCAGTTAAAGACCCCAAACATCCCAGCATGTGGGAGGCAGATGCTGGTGGCAATGGCAACCACAAAGTGCATGACATAAGACATGGAGGGGGGGTGTTATTGTAACATATTTCAGCCTAATCTAGACCTAATTCTAACACTTAATTAATTGTTATTTTAGTAGATTTTTGTTTTTGCCCATGACATGTTTGAGGTCGCAGTAATGTCATCTCCAGATGCAGCACCATGTCTTGAGGTCACATCTAGTATACATTTTTGGTCCTTGAGTTCCATGTTGCCTCTGCATTCTCAATGTGGAAGCAAAGTCAGAGCTGTATTGCTTTTCCAGATGAGATTTTGTGTCACAGCTGACGAAGTCATGATAACTTCATTGGCCGTTTACCAAAGAACATTAAAAACTTTGTGAGAAGAGCTGTAGATCCCAGAAGTGTTCACCAAACAGCCTCTTTTAACTCACTGCTCACTAATACATCTTAAAATGCTGCATTACACTCACTGTGGGGTGACTTTTTGTTGATTTTTTTTTTCTGTCATGGAAATTTGTCTCATTTTGTTTACACTAGTATAATTGGTATGGTGCATTTGAAGTTAGTGAAAACATGTTTTGATGGAGACGCAGTTCATGTCTCACATTATTGTTTTTTGTTTAGTTTTTTGCGGTCAGTATGAGGCTGAACGGGAAACTGCCAGAACCTGGGTTAGAAGGTTCTGGCGGGATGTGAGCCTCAGCCAGTGTGGATTCATGTGGATTGCTCAGACCTGAGGGGGTTTAACCACTGCACCATCTCCAGACTAAGAAAACATCCTTTTATTCATAACCTTGTTTCATTGTTCTTTTGCAGCACTTGGACGAGCAGTGTGTCTCCATTCTGTCAGGCATGCAAGCCTTTTTGCTGAAACTGCTATCAAAAGCTGCTGTGAAACAGACCGCACCAGGGCAATACCCATGATAGTGCTTTACACTATGTCTTTAGATTATAGTGATGTTGACATTTTATTATGCCTATAGTGCAGCCTTGGCACCAAGAATAGTTCCCTAACCTACAGTATTGAGGGAATGGATAGGACTAAGTCTGGCACATTGCTGTGGATGTCACATCAAGAAGTGGTGGCGGTCACATAAAGAGCTCTGTCTGTACAAGCATCTATAAACAAGATAACTCTGTATGATGACCAACTGCACTGTCTCAGAGCAAATGGTTTACAGTTTGGTCTTTATATTAAAAAAAAAAAAAATCAACATTTTTGGCCAGTCTGAGTTCTGATGAACCACAAACATAAATAAAGTAGAGGTTTGCGTGCTTGGCCCAACATTGCTGCCGATATCTGGATGCTGCTGATGCAGTGTTGCTCAGTGGTCACGTTATAAGCATCTGCTAGTGTTAGTCAAGCTGTCAGCCTTGAGCTTGACTCCTCTGTCAGTTGTAGATTATTGTGTCTCAGCAGCACCTCAGCATCTGGCTGACAGTGTGCAAATGCTGAACACAGAAGGTGGTATCTTCACTTTCTTAACACTCACACATCTTTTTATATCCATAGTTTTGGTTTATGACACAGTTCCTTCAGCAGCCCAAAACGATGTAAAATATTGCAGTTAAATATACAGTGACTAAATAAAAATATTATATTATCACTTCACTGCCACACCACTTCACCCAGTAAAGACAAACCTCACAAAAGATTGAACCCCTAAAAAACAGGGCTCATTCAAGGTACAGAAATATATTCAAACAATCTCTCAGAAGGTCCATCCTCGACCAAGGCCTGTAGTAAATTAAGTAAAGCCTCCAACTTAATTTACTACAGTAAAGAGGAGTTAAAAGCCTGCATATTATATGTACCACTGTTCTTAATTTCAGCATGATGTCACTCTGAACATTTACTTTTTATTCATATTTTCATTCCTAGCATGGAGCCACACACCAGGCCTCCTACAAAGATAAAAGCTCTATTATTGCAAGGCAATTGTAACATTACGCCAGAGCTGTCGGGAAGAGATTTAGTGTCTGTGCAACTGTATATCATGACATTGTGCATGTTTACTGTTGGGAATAGAACCACCAGTTGATAATTTGCCACTTTCCCTCCCGCACTCCCTGACACTGGTTTAGACAGATATTCACCGCCTCTAAATCTCTATTTCAGAGAAGAGACGCCTCCACACACATGCACAGAGACACACAAGCTAGTAAAACACACTAACAGACTGATCAAGGGGCCTGTGAAAATCATCAGTTGTATCTGTGCTACAGCAAGAAAGTCAGTATGAAAAATCTTGCCGCTAAAAGTTGTTTGAGGTAAAAAGTTACAATGTACATCCATTACAGTATATATATATATATATATATATATATATGTATGTATATTAGCACAGAACTGCTTTAAGTGTATGTTGCCTATAAATACCACCCATACATTGTGCTCCTCTGTTTATGCCCTTTACACTTGCTTGTAGTGATGAACCCATTGGCCTCACTCTGCAGATGAACTGATGAGTTTGAGGTCATGTGGCTTGAAGATGGCTGTAATGTGTAAATTGGCTTCCCTTTGCTAACCTTTAATATATTAACTTTATTAAAAAATAACAATCAATGTCAGTGTTTATTGCCTCCACCACCCTCAAATCAGCACAAACAATTTACAATTTACTTGAGATGCCAAATGACGGCTTTTCTGAGTAGCCTTAAGACATGTAGTAGCTATAACCTTGAAATAAAGGAAGTGAAACACAGGCAGGGTTTAAGAGGTTAAACAAAAAGCAATTGAAAGCCCTATACTTCTATTTTTAAAGTCCCCAAATTCACACGACCCCAATAGTTCATTATGTCTCTGCATGAGTGTTAACCAGGGCTGGAGGCATTATGTTTTCAGGTTCCCCGTCTGTCCTGGTGTTCTACTCTCATGTTAGTAGTAACGCCTTCAGGGGATTTGTTGAGATTTGTCAGAAACATGCACTAGCACTCAGTGATTAGAACTGAGTGATCAAAGGTCAAGGTAACTGTGAGCTCCGAAACACATTTTTTTGTGTTGTGCATAACAATGAAACGTCTATAAGGATATAATGATAAGGTGTAAAAGAAATTTGATATCCAGATGGTCAAAGGTTGGCTTCTCTGTGACATCACAATGTTCTGCCAAAACACCACTGGCCATCATTTAATGCTGTAACCCAGGAAGGAGAGATTGTGACAGCTTTTCCTGTGACTTTGTTGTTGGTGGAGTCACCATCGTGGTGATTCTGTTTTTTGACTAATTTTAGGATCCGACACACTAATTTTGTCTTTTAGAATTAACATTAAGCCCTACAGTTTACAGTTCACAATTCACTTAGTAACTACTAACCATAACATAACACTGAGCACAGCAAGTCAGCACTTGGCCCAGACCCTAATGATTATAAGCTGAGCCAACGTTTATTTTCAGTATTCAAACATTAAAGCTACTAAGGGACGAAAAGTGCTACATCTAGGTTGGTGGGGTTAAGCTTGCACTTCAGTGAGAAAGAGACTAAATCATACCTCTCTGGATATCTGTGTCTAACTTGGAATGTCTTGTTGTGTTTTCTGGGAGTAGGAGAAATGTCTAGTGACAAGCCCCTTTGGCAAAACTGTGTGTGGGTTCAGTTTTTACAAAAACTCTGCAGTATGATGAGTTTAACCCAGCTGCATCTTGTGGGAAAATACCATCAGGATTTACTTTAAGATGATGTTGTTTTCAGTGATTGCAAGTTGACTCGGAGACTGGGAGTGGACTCCACGTCCTGACACATATAACCACTTCCAGATGAAGGTGGGTTTTAGCGACATTTGAAAAAAATCCTGTTAATGTTCCACTGAAAAAAGGGGCCATTTCCCAGATGGCACAAGCCACCCACAGAGAGAAGGTGAAAAAATCATCGATGTGGAGAAACTAGACCAAGACCCCAAACCTGCCTACTCATTCATCAGCTGCACTGAGATTTTGTGTCTGTGCTGGGAAGAGCGAGCGAGGCCATGGTTTCACTCATGTGCCTTGACAACAGCGACACCTCATTTTGATGGGTTCACTATTAAGGTCAGATTTGTCAGAGACAGTCTGGAGGGCAGATGTGACAAATATGGGGGATTTTCAGGGACAGATTAAGATGTTAGTGCCCTGTGCAGCATGCTCCTGCAAAGATGAAAAGTTTGTCCTGACAGTTAAATGATTTTAATGGTGCAACTGTCCAAGTCGCTCCATATCAAGTAATCCCTTAACTCTCTAATGCCTTCTGCTCTGGACCCATAGAACCCCTTGGCTCTTCTCATATCAGAAGACGGGAAACCCTGTGTGTTTTTTGAATCCACAGTCATATGATATTAAATTGACAAATCAGTTTGGGGTCAGTAATTTGCCTGTTCTACACTCCTTGGATGAATATGCTTTGATCCAGATATTTTCCTATCCAAATGGCCACAGATAACCTCTCACCATGTCAGCGTCTGTTTTATGAGGGGAACATTTTTCCCTTTTTCAGGCAAACATTGCCTAGCTGCTATAATTGTGTCGTTTTAGTTTGAGGGTATTCATGGTGAAAATGGAGATTCATTGGTAGTCATGTCACCAACAGCCTTCCTTGACTGCATTTTTATTTGTTTTCCATTGTTAACTTATTGTAGCTAGTTAAAATGTCCTCCGGTGAGTTTTACCATGCATTATGTATCCCCTTTATCACTGGACTCTTGCATTTTGAGCTGTTTTATATTCGCCGATCTGTAAAGCGAGACCATGATATGTGGCGGTGCTTCCCTGAATGTTATTGTATTGTGTTTGGTGATTTTTATCGCAGCTTTATTCAGCCCCATGCTGTACTGCAGCATAATTCCACGCTGACCACAGAAACGTTGGGTACGTTTGTTTTGTTTTTTCTCAGTGCTCTTAGTTTGCTGTGCTTTTCTCTCATCACTTATTTCCTGTGTGGAAGGAGCCACTTCATGTTAGTTTTGGCCCAGCTGGTGTTTTGTCTCAGAACAGAGTCAGCTGCTACGGGTGGGAGAGCCAGACTCTCCTCTTGAGTTCACCCCAACTGCTTCAGTCCACCCGCGGTCCACCTCATACCTCATACCATCTCTCCTTTATCCTTCTTTTCATCCTTTTCCTTTACCTTTTCTTTACCTTCTTATCTTCTGCCTGCTGCTTCCTGCTGTCTGTCTGTATTTATACTCACAGCTGCTCTGCTAAACCCATGGTGGTGACAGCAGTTTTTAGGATGTGTTTGTGCTTTGCATTCATTTGAATCATTTGATCTTCAGATGGTGGTTTAACACCTCACAGCCATTTTTTCAGTGGGGTCCTTAAGCCCGAGACCACTGTATGGGACAATGGTCTCTGACTTTTGGACACCTCTGGCTCAACAGCCATCCTTTGGTCTGCCTTTTTTAAGTTTTTAATAAGTCTGTGCAATAATTCTGAAGAACAAGAGAAAATTTCTCTTGGTCTTATATGTCAGCTGAAATCAGTAATCAGTGGATCCACCAAACAAGAGCTGCAAACTGAAGCCCTGGAGATCTGCTGCTGTCCCATCACAGGAAGGCTTTATGGCCGTATGTCTTTCCGCTACATAATGCCCATTCAGCTGGTTTCCTTAGTGGTGATTGCGGTCTGTTTAGACTGACCATGGCCCTGCAATAGCATAGGCCAGTGTGTGGTAGCCTACTGGGACCAATTTTGGCTGTTCCACCACCTGTTTGCACAGCGAATTACTTTTGCTGCTGGTTTGTGTGAATTTATGGACTGCTGATGTTAACTGTTCTATTTTTACTGTGCCCAGGTTTTCTTTAATGTATTACCAGCAATGTGACACAGAAAACTCACACCCTAGAGACCTAGGAAGGAAATTTGTTCACCAAAATGGTGCCTTCTGGAAAGTAATAAGATTCTCACTAATTGGTTTTTCTATCACAGTTAGTAATGTGAACTCATTTGCATTTCGAAGGTTCATCTTGGCTCAGTTTGTAATTATAATCTTAGTCAGCTCTTCTCATTTTACCAAGAGCAGTCAATGTATGTGCTCACCTAGTAATCCTTAAAGAGCTATTTCACTGAACATTTGACATGCACATTTTGATATTTAAGCTTCTGCTGTTTCACTTTGCAGCGTATGTCACTCTACACTTCCTCATCTTTCTCTCCTCTGTGTCACAGAGTCTAGGCTGCGATGACTATCTCGGATCGGGGAAGGTGATGGACAAGTGCGGCGTGTGTGGAGGTGACAACACAACCTGCAGGCTGGTCTCTGGAGTCTTCAAACACAGTCTGACCAAGATCGGCTATCACAAGATAGTGGAGATCCCAGAGGGAGCCACCATGATCAACATCACAGAGATGGTGAAGAGTCGCAACTACCTAGGTGGGAATGAAAGCACTTGTCACATTGATTCTACCCTTTTGTTTCACCACCAAGAATCTGAGAACAGTCTTCAGCATCCTTTTCTTTAAAAATCCTGGCTACTTGTCTAAATCTCTGTGAATATTTCTATATTACTATATAATCCAACAGCAATAAACCAATGGGACAAAGAAAATATGTGATTTGAATTGAAACCTGCAAAGTGCTGGAGCTAGTTTAGTACTGTCAACTCAAGTCTGCTGCAACTCTTCTCACTGCAACATACACGTATACTACAACAAAACACCTGGTTCACTGTGGCTGCTCTTGAAATGTCAGCGCTCTGCTCACTCCTTTGCTGTCATGCCTGCTGCCACATCACTCACCACAAGGCTATGTCGCTCCATCTGCTGCTGCTGCCGTACATATAGCATTTCAAAAGCCCCACCGTCAGCTTAGCATCCACCTGCAGGCTCAGAGTCGACTTGTCAGTGTGGCTTTCCGCTGCCTGTTGTGCAAAGCTCAGCATTTCCTTTTGTGGGAATGAGGAGGTCAAATTGTAGATGCTAAGTGTCACTGCTATACATATTCAGCATGCATGTAATAATCCATTGCGTGTGAGTTCGCTGAGCGTTGAATGAATCAAACAGAGCCAGTTTCCGTGCTGAATTTTGTTGCTCAAGACTGTGAGTAGTAATATTTGAAGATAGGAGCACAATTTTTTCCTTTTCTTTTTTTTATATATATTTTTTGGACTTTTTGCCTTTAATTGACAGGATAGTTGGGAGAGACAGGAAATCGGGAGGCAGAGAGAGAGGGGGAATGACATGCACCAGATTCGGGATTCAAACCAGGGCAGCGAGGACTGTAGCCTCTGCATATGGGGCACCTGCTCAACCCACTGAGCTATACGGTGCGCCAGGAGCTTACAGACAATTATGTACAGTACCAAGTTCAGAAGGCTGAAAGCGAAACAAATGTGTGTATGTGAAAGGGGTTGTAATCAGTGAGGCACTGATAGTGACTGGTATTTGTTAAATCACACTTGTTAAATCTTTCATTCAGTGGGCCAGTTTCTGAACACGAGGCCTTGCAGAGCATCTTGGAGTGCTTTTATGTTAGTCTTCATTCCCGTTCACAACATGTAGAGGAAATGGAAATCTTCATCCATCCATTAAGTTACAGATTAGACAAATGGAAATTTGATAACAAGTGTAAGAAATGTTTTGATGTGCTGACATTTGGCGAGTGTTCTACCTCCAGCAGAGCCAGCAGCATCTGCTTGTGAAATTAATTGGATTTGTCTGATTAAAGGGCAAATTAACAAAGGACAGTGTCACTTTTTCAGGATTTCTCCATGCAGCATGTCGCCTTTATTACCACCCATCACAGCGGCGCAGCCTTTCAATGGAGCCTCTGAGCGAAACGCACTACACAGATAATTGGTGTCTTTATAGAGGTGCAACAGAGGGACACAGTAGTGGGTTATTTTCAGAAGTGACTGCTGGAATGTCAGACATTGTTTAATGAGAGCCATGCTCAAGCTAAACTGTAGGCTTGGAGGAAGAAGGGAACAGCCCTCATTTTCCCCCCACGGCCACTTCCCTGGAGAAAAGTGCATAAACATGCTTTCATTAGAGGATCTTACCCCTCAAGCCTCACCATCCTTTTTAATTAAGGTAAGGAATTTTACCACTCTGTAAAAAAAACACTGGGAGGATGGACACAGTGGCTAGCTTTCAATTCCCAGCTACTTGGATGACAAGCACCCTCTGCTTTCTTTCTTTACATTTACATGCACTTTCTGCAACATCCACTCACTTTGTCTCACACCTTTACACATGCACACAAAGGCTCCATTCACTGCCACGATGTAGTGAAACACTGTAACATCCTTGGAGGATAAAATAAAAATTCTAGGTGGCGACATTTGCAATGCAAACAAGATACAGCATAAGATAAGGGCAGGAGCCACCTACTGTATCCTGACCAGGTCCATGATTTTCCCTCAATAGGCCTCTGTTCTACACTGTGCATCTCTTATAGTGCTTTTAGTTGTCTAAACAGTCTTTTACAAGCCTGTCTAATGTTACACTTCTAATGCTTTTCTAATGGCCTCTTGCACTTAATCCACCGAATCAGTGGAAAGCATTTTGGGAGATTTTGTTGCGGGATTTGCATGAAAGATTTGCCAACACAAACAGATCATCACATTTATAGGAGAGATTGCTCTGAAAGTTTATTCAGTTAGCTGAGACTACCTTTTTGGGTGGAGAAATCTGGGTTTCCCTTTTTTTTTTTTTTACTGCAGTTCTCATTACATCTAAATGGTTTTACATTAAGCAATAATTATGTGGAAGACACTGAGGCAATGTTTTCCTTTTTGTTTGAGCTCAGGGCTGTCAGTGGTGATTGTGTGGTTGTTCTCTCTCTCTCTCTTTCTTCCAGCTCTCCGAAGCCGATCGGGGCGATCCATCATTAATGGTAACTGGGCCATTGACCGACCAGGGAAGTACGAAGGAGGGGGGACCATGTTCACCTACCGCCGACCCAATGAAATCACAAGTACAGCAGGGGAGTCCTTTGTCGCTGAAGGACCCACAAATGAGATCCTTGATGTTTATGTAAGTAACAAATCAGTTCAAGTAACAAATCAACCCACAAAGACCTTTATCTCATCTACTAGTATCTCAACTACTTTCTCCGCAGATGATCTTTCAGCAGCCAAACCCTGGAGTTCATTATGAGTACATTCTCCCCTCTGAAAAAACAGTTGACCCTCAGCAACCAAACCAAAGACCAGAAGGTAAGTGCGATCACCTTTTTATTGTGTATTTCCCAGAGCTGTATCATAGCTGTGCCATACAAATGATACTCAACATGAGCAAACAAGAAAATAATACCCTTCTATTCACACAGCTATCATCCAGTTAAGCATTTATTCATCCTCATGTGTCTAATTTTCACTTTATCCATTTAGTTGCCACATGGACTCTGTTTCATCTCTTGGTGCTAGTAAATTCATGGGTTCATGTTGTAGGGAGCAGTGTGGATGGACAGGGTGGATACGACCATCACAGCAACACCCACCCGGAAAACTTCAACCCCGCTGGAGGAGGAGGGAGGTACCCCCCCCTCTTCCTGACAACCAGGTACCAGCCGTACAGCCACCCAGACGTGAGAGAGAGTACAACTGGAAACTGACGGGTACTACTGAATGCAGTGCCTCCTGTGGTAAAGGTAAGGAAGCACAGTTTGTGTGTGTATGTATTAATATGCAAAGAGCCAAAGACACACAATATGAATAATTGTTTCTCAGATAAGCCTGACATTTTCTAAAATTAATATCTACCAGATATACGCCACTGAAAACAAACCACTAACTTTTATTACTAAAAGGTCAGCTCTCTAACCTTTCCCACATTCACTAATGGAAAGAGCCAACTCCTCTTGTGAGCACTATTATACACAGTGTCTATCTTGATCACATATACATTTAGCTTAAATTAAATGTCTGCTTTGTGTGCTTCTTAGGATTCAGATATTCTGTCTTTCAATGTGTCCACCGGCTGAACCACGTCCAGGTGTCGGATGCTTTGTGTGACAGCAGCAGCAGGCCAACTCCACAGGAAGAGGCCTGCAACCTGCAGCCCTGCCCTGCATTGTGAGACTTTACACCTCTCACTCATCTCACTCATCTTGCACATTTATGAATACTAGTAAATAAAAGACTTTCTCAAGATGTGGATAATAGTATGAACACCACTGCTCTCCAATGATGTCTGGATGTTTTTTTTTAAATGACACCATAGTTTGATTAATATTGCAAATTTCCAGATATCTAAGCTGTCATTGAGAGGTGATGAAAAATGTGTTCTTAAATTATGTGCAGTGCATTTTAACATCACCTGCTTCAAGTGACAATACATTATCACTCCAAACTTTTACATCACATGCAGAAAATAAAATGGAACCAAATCTGTTATATGCCAAGATTATGGTAATGAACACATGTTACATTATAAACAACACCAGCATGATTAACACCAAGTTGCTGTGATTCCCCCTTGGGCAGCTGGGATATTGGAGAGTGGTCAGAATGCAGCAAGACCTGTGGCCTGGGCATGCAGCACCGACAGGTCCTGTGTCGCCAGGTTTATGCCAACCGCACCCTCAATGTCCACACGAGCCGCTGCCGACACCTGGAGCGCCCTGAAACTGCCAGTACCTGCCAGCTGAAGATCTGCAGCGAGTGGCAGATCCGCTCCGAGTGGACCCCGGTGAGTGGCAGCTCTCATTCTTTATGTGGCTAAAACACAACATGCCAATACAACATGTATCTCACCTGTTTATTACACACTACACCCTCCTATTGATACAAGTAGATGAAATTGCTGTGTGTAACACTTATATCAATTCTGTATCTCTTCCTTTGACACTATGTTAGCATTTATTTAAATTTAATAGAAGGGAGTTTAATCCTTGTGCACTGGTGCACTAAATGCTGAAGATTGTACTCTTGTAAAAACTTAAAGAAGCAGCCAGGTCTTTTTAGTTGTGAGCTTTCCTCCACTCTACAGTATTAACCATGTGGTGTATGTGTCTGTAGTGCTCTGTGCCTTGTGGGCTGGGTCAGAGGTCACGAGAGGTACGCTGTGTCAGCAACGTGGGCGACTTTGTTCCTGATGAGGAGTGCAACATGAATCTGCGGCCTGTTGATATAGAGAACTGTGACATGGGAGCATGCGCCAAGAGCTGGTTTTACACCGAGTGGGGCAACAGGGTAGGTGTTAAAGGTCAATGGGAAACATAGTGACTCTTATTCATTTCTAATAACAGTGGTAGTCATTGTACAGATCGGTCCTCATGTATGAAGCATCTGTCCTACATAACCAGACACTATAAATATATAGAAATACAGAAAAGCTTGGACAAAGTTTCATTAGTGACAGATGACATGCAAAGAATGACATGACAGTAGAAGACAAAGAAGCTGGAGGTGTTGAAGTAGCAGAGCGGTAGTCATCACTCTGATCTACTGTAGAATTAAAACCTAACTAAAGGAGTTAAATAAGAGCTACTTCAGAGTTTAAGATAGATTTAAGGGATTAATGAAAAAAGAGATAAGTGGAATAGCTAAATATAGAGGATACATGAGAGATTCTTTTTTATGTTCACAGTTGACACCAGATGGCTCTGGAGGCAGGAAGGCAGTTCAGTGAGGATGACCAGTAGGTCACTGCTGGGAAGGAAGAACTAAGCAGATGTCAGGAGCAGGAAACAGACATGAAACACATCTTTGTTTTTTTCTTTACAGTGAGGAAAGCACATAAGTGGAAAGCATAATGACAATACAGTAGATTAGGCAAGGCAAGTTTATTTGTATAGCCCATTCTTACAAACAGTTTGTCTCAAAGGACAGGATAAATGACACTGATGTCACCAAATCTATCATCATGATGTGACATTTTTACTGAATACACGCATGTTCAGTTTCATCAAACATCCAGCTTGCATGTTTCTATTTTAATCGTTTTGTGACCTGAAATGTCAGTAACTTGCAGAAAAATGTAAAAAGTATGTTCTGCGCTGTGCAGTGCTCTTCTGAATGTGGAATGGGGGTCCGGACCAGGGGAGTCCTCTGCCTGACCAACCACATCAGTAGCCTTCCTCTGGAGGGGTGTGGCAGTGAGCGACCTGCTGATTCTAAGGTCTGCAACAACGGCCCATGTGAGAATCGCATAGATTGGTTCACAGGCCCCTGGAGCCAGGTATGAGAATGACAGTGCACCACGCTGAGTTTTCTGGTGTCACTAAATGTCTTGGATTTTCTAGTGACGTTATATTGACAGGTCAGGATTTTTGTTCCTGATTCTATGTTGTTTATAATTACCTTCATGTGGTCTGTGCTGTTGCTGTATGTGACGGCAGTGCTCTGCAGAGTGTGGTGCAGGCAGCCAGCAGAGGTCAGTGGTGTGTCTGATGAAGGCTGATGATGGATTCACTGTCATGCCACCATACGAGTGCTCGTCCCTGGAGCGGCCCCTTAGCCAGCAGAGCTGCAACCTCAAGGCCTGCGGAGCAAAGTGGTACCACACTGACTGGAGTGCTGTGAGTAAGACACGAAGCCCTCGCTCCTCTTACTAATGAGATGCCTTTAAACAAGAAATGTACTTCACAAACCCTGTAACAGGTGATTGATATCCAACAGCGATGGCAAACTAAGTAGATTCTACTCAAGAAATCTCAAAATTTTAAGTAGATGTTTGCTTTAATGGTGTGTTAGCTTGTGTAGTAGTATACACTGAACTTACAGGCCCAGACCACTCAGAGTCATCACGGCTCAATTATACATTTGACCTTTGATTGGTCAGAAGAGGGTACAACAAATAATCACGTGTTTATTTTCAGTGTCCCTTTGATAATGTAACTTTCCACTGTGATGGCACCATCGTCATCACTCTCTGCTGCGAATAGTAGTGTCTTAGGAAAAGGGTAAACACCGGTCCTTCATTTGCTTTGTACTAGTATTACAATACATAAATGTCAAAACTTAAATCTCAAAAAATATAAAGTAATCATTGGTTTTTAAGTGGAAACATCAAATATGCAAATCAATTAGCAAGAATTTAATAAATGATAGAAACCTGATAATGTACATCTTCAGGGTACATGTTCATGTGGAATAATCAAAACAAATCATAATGCAAATTCTTTTATTCCTTTAAGGCTGTTAAATTCACAAAATGCATAACAAGTATAACCCACTGATCTTAGTTCTGGCATCTGTGTGGCAGTGGTTGGTGCTGGAGTGTTGTTGTGTGGATGACGATGCTGCTACAATGGTTGATTGTAGTTTGCTGTATTTATTGTTGTCTTTTTGTTACTGTTGCTGTTTTTGTTACTGTTTTTTATGGATGGGCTGACTGGAGAAATTAATTGCCCTTTTGGGATTAATAAAGTACTCTGACTCTGACACTTTTCTAACTTTGGAAGAACAGAACAGGACTCAGGTAGGATCCCATCACTCATAGTAAGAAGCTAAATGAGAAAATACATTTTCAGGGATTTAAAAGGCCTTGATACCAACATTCATAATGTTTTCTTGATATCAGTAGTGTCAGCAGTGGACCGGCTTTAGTGTGGGGTTTTATTAACTTGGCTTCTGTGTCTGACTCCTGTCCCTCTAGTGCTCAAAGACGTGCGAGGGAGGTTTCCGTGTGCGGGAGGTGCGTTGCCTCTCTGATGGGATGTTGTCCAGTGAGAGCTGCGATGAACAGTTGAAACCAGCGGATCGGGAAGACTGTAACCCAGAGCCCTGCGTACCCCACATAGGTCAGTCATCTCCTTCCTAACATGTCATCTGGAATATTATTGACTGCAATAATGTTTTGCAAGTGTCTTATGATCATTAGGAAGCCAAAGGTAATAATTCTAAATGATAAGTTTCCAGCAGTTAATGCTCCCTTTGCTTTGATGAGCCTCACACAGTATTTGCTAGAAATTAGGAATATGAATTAAAGACTTATTTTTGTTGTAGATGAAAACTGCAGGGACAAGTACTTCAACTGCAATGTGGTGGTCCAGGCTCGCCTATGTGTGTACGATTACTACAAGACGACGTGCTGCGCTTCGTGCTCTCGAGTGACCCACAGACAGACGATTCATCGAGGCCGTAGCTAGCACTTTGGACCAGGGTCTCTCAGCACTGTGTCGGTGCAGACTCAATTGCAGGCACTCTGGTCCTGTGCCAGTCACAGGAGTGGACTGGCTGGGCCTTGCCTAAAACAGACATTTGTTTTGTTTGCCAAGGATGGAAACTGAAGAAGGAACATTTCTGCTGGCTCATTGAGAGACAGCTGTTGGGAGAAAGGCATACCTAAGAATAGTCGAGGACAGGAATCCAGTGAGTGGATAAACAGAGCCCTGGTGGGGTTGAGATCAGTAGCAAACTGAGGAACCCAGAAAACACTTTATGGATTGTAACCACAACTTCTAATAATTCTTTTTCTGTTTCATGGGAATCCGTTTGCAACTGTCTTGTACCGAAAGTGGCTCTTGAAGTGGATATCTATGAAGAGGAGAGCACCTGTAAACTGTTTAACATGGACTCTGTATAGACTGTATTAAGCTCTAATATGGCTCCTTACTCTGTGATGCTGAGATTTATGGCATGATGTCATATGAAGTAGGTCCTGTCTCACCTGTAATCAGCTATTTAATGCCCACTTTGTTGACCAAAGATATATAACCTCATTAAACTGAAGACAGTGACAGATTAACACCTTTTTCCTAATGAACCCAACATGGTGCTTGGACTTCACAAAGAAAATAGCAGAATTTGATCTCCATATGGCCCTAAGCAATCCCACAAACCATCTTTTTTCCTTCCAGTGTGGCCATAAAGTGTAAATGCAGCCTTTGTAATATGTTTGTATATATGTATGTATGACAAAGTGAATGATAAGGGTCTTTTTAAGGGGCTCTCAGACAGTCCTCCCAGACAGTCCTCCCAGCAACTTATTTATTTGCATGACTCCCCAGGGAGGACACTGGTTTATCGACCACCGGTGGCCCCTTTTTGGCTGCGGAGATGAAACCTTTGTTGCCTTTCTCCACCAATCACAGCCTCTGAACTGAATGTAGGCATTCCACAGCCTTTAAGATGATAGAAACAGATGGTCAGAATCCATAATGTATTTATGGAGGGATCCTCTCCATAAATACAGAATAGATACACTTTTTAAATATATATATATATTTTATGTGGGATATGATCATTCCACAGTTGTACAATTCCTGATAAGCCACCAATCATAACTCATAGAATTATCCACAATGATGATGATTAATGTTTGATTGTGAGGTTAAATGATGGCAGTATTTTGCAACTGTTGACCTGGTATGATATTTGAGATTTACATTTATAGTAAATCTTTGTGTTTTTTTGTAGTTCCATCCAAAACCTGCACACAGTACCTCTCAAATGTTCAATATTTGGTGTGTTAGAGCTGTCCTCAGTTCCATCAAAGCAATGTAAACTTACCTCTGATCCATAAGTACTGTATATGTATCAATGTTTAAGTTCTGAATGACTCTAATGTGCAACTAATTCAGCTTCTAAGGGAAACTACCGTTCTGAATGTAGCAGCTTAATGGCAGCACTCTTGATTTGCATCATCTAAATCAAGACGAGTGGAACAAACACACCAGAACCTTCGAGTATTTAAGATATGACTGCAACAGCATCTGTATTTGTCTTATTTTAGATTTCAAGTGTTCACCAGTGGATTCTCATGTAGTGTTTTCTGAAATAAACAATTTTACTAATTATTTGTACACTTTACCACAAGCTTTACCTTTTGTCATTTTCAAGTGATTCAGTTTTACATCACAGAGGATGAGACGGCAATTCATTAGATTTAAGTCATCCATCTGGACGGAGGGGGGTATTACAACAAACTCAGTACAGAGAATCCACATCCTGTAATGATTTATCTTGTTGCCTCATCTTCTGAAACTGAACCGTATTGTTTTCAATTGTCCAGTTGTCATGGTGTTTATTGTCCAATACTTCACATGCTTGCACATGTCCTAACTTACACTTTGGTTATGCTGAACACAAGGGCTCACATCAGCACATATTGTCAGCTATGACATCTTCAATGCAAACCCACTCACAGAAGTGATAAAGTGTGTAAAATGTGTATGAATCCAGTATCAGGTATTTATCGACTCATCATCTCTTGTCACATGACTTAACAATTTATTTCAGGGAGGGATACGTCGCTGAGAGGTCAATGGCGAGGCGCTAACAAAAGAAACTCACTGAGATTTCTCAAATGAAATTAAACTGCTTATTAACACAAAAACACAGATAATCAACTCATGGTAAAAAGCACGCGCTTAAGGTCAAAGTAATCACAGTGATCAATGAAAAAGAGACCCGAGCTCACTCTCTATGCCCTGGTGGTGAATAATATCACACTTTGAGAGATAAATTATAACCTGCATGAATATTTATCCACACCACACGGTGACAGCTATGGCGTAATGACAATTAAACGGTGTATGTCAGTATAGCATCAGCTTTCCTGTGTTTCTGCACCCTCCTTTCACTGACTGTTACAGGGTGTCAGTGATGATCATATTTCAAGCAGGAAAGTATCTGACCTCTAATTTCCAGAGGAATGACCTATTAGTGATAAATCTAAAAGTTCTTCACCGAATGTGATGCTGCCAGCTGCCAGCTGAAAACCTTACAGGTAGGTAGGACACAAATTGTGATTCATCCCTACTTTAAGGATCTAAGGGACATTAAAAAGAAAACAAACACCCAGCAAGAGAAATTAAACAGTTGAAGCGCAGTAGTACTCATAGAAGATATTCATTAGCTGAAAGACTTTCACTGCCCTCTTCTTGACTGCGTGATTTTCAATAATCCATTCAGCACTCATTCTTTAATCATCAGGTAATATGGCACAAAATGCTTTGTTAGATTTGACAGCAATACAACATTGTGGGATGACAAGGCCATTTCCTCATAAAACATGGGTTTTTACATCATGAAGAACAGAATTCATCGAGAAAACGTTGCTGTTACCTCTCCAGCTGTCACACACATGAGCTACACTGAATAGTTCATTGCATGTTTCACTATGTCCAGGATATATAAATGAAAAACCACTGGTCTCAAAGCAATAACTCTCAAAATCACTTAACAAACTTTAATTTACCTGATATGTCATTTATTCCCATGGCACTATTTTGTAGAGAGAAAATTTTATCTTCTACATATATCTTGAGTATCCACACTGACATCTACCACAATGTCTTTCCTATTAATGCCACTTGATGGCACCAAAGTAAAAACATTTCAGGTTTGACAGGTTTGTTCTGGGTGTATAGTCTCACAGTTGTAAATGCACTAACCTCTAAACACATTACACCATGATGATGATGTATATTATGCTATTCATCTCTCTCTCTCTCTCTCTCTCTCTCTCTCTGTTTGGTTGCTTAATGTTTTTCTATAATCAGACTTGTTAAACTGATTTTCAGGCTCAGCCATCAAGTCCAAGCCTCAACTCTAAAACAATCTGTGTCCAAAATGTGAGGTGACTAATTTCCATGTGAAGTGAGTTGCAGACCTGTTTTTGTACAATTTTATAAAAGTAGATAACTAGTCCAGATGTTTCGCAAATGTGTACTTGTTATTGAACAGGCAGACACGGTGAGAATTGTGACTACTTCTGGCTACTTGTAGCTTTTGGAAGATCAAAGTGTCTGGTTGGAGTAAGGTGACCTGCTGGAATCAACCCAAGGGGCTTTCAGGAGTGGCTTGAAACCCCTGCCCTGGTCAATACACATTCATCTGCCCTCCAAAAAAATCCTTTAATCTTCAGTCAACATACATATACTGTTTTCCTTTGAACAGATCATGGGAAATAAACAATGATGCAATTTTACCAGGTAAGTGTGTTCATTTGTCATATGAGGCTTCCTGCAGGGTCAAAGAGGGCAGAGACTGAGGGTTATTAAATGTGCTTAATGGAGCTCTAATTTGAAGAGTGACCCACTGCCTCATCGCTCATTTTCTTTCTTTTGGCTTTTACTCTCCACTCTCTGACAGGTTGTCGTCAACCTCTCATGGTGACAGACTAGCCCGTTCTTGTTGCTGTGACTTTGCAACCTGTTGTGCTCCAAGTTTTGACTTGACTCTGCTTTTCTTGTTTTTTAGCCCTGCCACCTGCCTTCCCTCAGGTTTTCCCTGTCCAGCCCTCCTGTTGTCTTGTCTCATTCCCTGGAACTCTGCTTTGCTCTCTGGACCTCAGCTCTACTCCTCCGCCTACTAGGCGTGTTCATTTTCTTCATCGATCTGGATCATGGGGAGCAGTTTATTTCTGTTTGAGCTTTTCCCTGACAGTTAATAATAAAGTAGTTATTCCTAATGATTTACCCAAAATAATGAATCATCACTCAATACATTAGATCAATATTGAATATTATATGCAGAATTAATATTGCTCTCTAACTGCTGTATGTTAGTTTCAGTTCAGATCACTGGCTCAGCTCACCTGCTGATTTATTGGCTCAATATATTATTTTCTTCAAAAGCTGCAGTATGAACATATGTCCCATATGTTTAGCGAGTTTGCTACAACCCTTGAATGCTCAGTTGATGAAAGATTTCTCCTTTTTCCACTTCTAACTTGTAAACAATGAGATGTAGTACCCTGGTTTATAAAGCAGGTCCCCCTTGTTCGAAAGCTCACTAAGCACCAGGAATAAAGAAGGTATGAATAAATAATAGTGTCTCGTCTGGTGTGTATGTTGAGGTATAAACACATCGTGTGTTCCCTGAAGATTATAGAACAAGTTCCAATTCTCTAATTCTCTCAGCGCTAGTTCATTAATATTCACCACAGATGATAATTTCATAATTTTACTGCCTCAGCACTGAAAACAGAATCTGTGTGACTCTGCAAGGTCAAATAAACTGAGCTGTGCTGCTCCTTTTGATAGATAGACAGACAGACAACCTCAGGACATCCTCTCAATCTGTTTTCAATACAACTTCGCGGCTGAAGCTAAATATCTCGGAAACCCGTGAACGCAGCACGATGCCACGTCAGCTGATCTGCGCAGCATCACCATCAAAACTCACGTGGGTCCCTGCGTCACGTGACAGTCTGGACCTGGACCCAACATGGCTGCAGCACCACAGTGAGTGTACTCCTCTGATTCTCGACTGGGAAAGAAAATGTAGACTAATTTAAAGGCAAATAATGTACGGAGTCGTTTTAGCTTTTTACCGCCACAGCGCAGCGGCACATAGACGTCACTTCGCTGTGGTCTCGATAACAGTGAATCAGTTATCATGGAGATAAACACAGTTTATACAGCGTGTAATTAATACCAGGAAATATCAGGTGCACTTTCTCCAGGATGTAGTGAACTTTCTCTTTGTTAAAGGGAAGACAGGACTTGTCACCGTTAGTGCTGCCTTCAGTGTCAAGTCGAGCAGCTCAGACGTCTTCTTTACATCCTGTTATTGTTTTTAAACTAGGTGCAGTTTGAAGAATCTGCTTTTGTGGTCACACTGATTCGTGGAGCACAACTTTAAATGTGACATTTAGAGAGAATATATATTGAGAATATTAGCTGAAACAGTGGTTGTCACCCAGTTTGTGTTAAGGAAATTAGGAAATGTGTGGTTAGTTCAATGCTTTACGAAGGCTTGAAGAAGAGAAATTTTGCCTCAGTTCACAGAATGACTCAAGTCTGAGCAGTAATTCAGAGGCAAAGTTTCAAGTTAACTGACTTCTGACTTCTTTTTTTTAAGCTCAAGTAGTCACACTTCAAATTCATCCCTGAGAGGTTGTACTTAACCTTGAAGTCAGTTTTTTTCTGGATCAGAAGTAAAAATGAAACTATTTGAGAGTAACAAATATAAGATCTTTCCATCATACACCCTCATCATCAGACATCTGCGGTTGCTCATTTTTCATGGTGAATGTGCCAAATCTGAGCCACAGAGCTAAACTACTGGTGAATGACTAAGCTTTGTACCTGGTTAACTTTGCATGCCACTGCTAAAATCATTCAAAACCAACAGCATAATTTTAGGTTTTGTTCTCTCAAGGCAACATGTGGTGTCAACATATTTCTGAGCTGTATAATTATCTAATGATCTCAAACAGAACAAGTTTTATATTCTTGTAATGATGACCCTTAGATAAAACTATGCCTACACAAGAGGATCTGCTTTGATAATCATAAAAACGTCAGCAGTCACCAGATATAAAACAATCTCAGCCTGAGATCTCCTGCTCACAGACGACTGCACATGTTGTGATGTTACGTAATCCAGTGCAAAACTTGAGACTGTACCATCACAACTTAACTGTGAGTTTAATAAATGACTAAGATCACTGACACAGTGAGACTTGGGATTTCAGTTCAGATCACGTTTGTGTTACTTCCATCAGTAACACCATTTACCAGCTTCCTGTAGACAGCCTGTCGTCTCAGTTACACCTGTAAAGTCAGTGAACAATACAGAAATCCTTGAGCCATAAAATACTGTGAGGTTATGGATTAACCTTTGGTTCTTTCCAGACTGAGTCAGATATGTTTGTTTGTTATCTTATCTCTAAGGACACAGCCAGAGACCAAGACCTCTCTGTTACAATATAGTCGATTTCTCACTGTATCTTCTGTATCTTAACTCGATCTGAGCTGTGGTTCACCCACCTCTTCAGGCTCAGATCTACTGACCAAATCCCGAGCATTCACCCCACAGAGTACCAAGAACATAACTGGTCTCATCTCCCTGCTCTGTGGATACGTGAATCTGCTCACAGAATTTGCTATTAGAGGTTTATTTATAAATTTTTACTGAAGTCTCCATAAGTTCACAGTAAAATGAAATCAGAAGAAGTCATCTGAGTTTTGCCAGATATTATAGGAATTTTGTTTTCTAATTATGGACAATTCAAGTTTTTTCTTTTTTACATGAGGTGGTGTGAGATAGTCATATGTATTTGGTATTAATTGAAGTATGCACAGCTTCAGAGATTCAAAACAGCACTTTTCCTTTGGCATGACATTTTTTCAACTGTTGAACTATTGTATTTTTACACACAATGTCACCTAGTAAGTAATACACCATCTATTCATGAGCAGTATCTCTTTAAAGGCATATGAATCTATAGTGTACATTCTCAAAATATACTGTTTTGTTTCTACTATGTAATCTTCCACATAAGTACTAGTAGACTTAACAAGGATGCCAGTCACTGAATGATGGTGAGACAGTGTGGGTTGGTATGTTGTAGAAAGCAGGTGCACCAGAGCCACTCTCTCCAAGTGCTCAGTACCACCCAGTCCCCTCTCTCCCTGCCCTTCCAGACCTGTCTTCTGGCTGGGTAATGACACCCTCAGAGTGTCTGCTGCCCTTTTTGCTGAAAACCGTCAACGACTGTGCAGAGGACTGAAAGCCAAAGAGGGAGTGGTGCCAAAGTCAGTGGTGGTGCTGCAGGGAGGAGAGCAGAAGCAGAGGTACTGCACGGACACAGACCTCCTTTTCAGGCAGGTAAGTTGCCTTTATTTGACTTTGGGACTCCTGCAAAACAAAGGCTCAGATGAGGGTAGAAGGTCTTGCATTTATTAATCCAACCATCAATAACTCATGCAAGTCACAATCAAGACAAGTCACTGGGCTCATTTCCCCACAGTTGGTTGTTTCTTGATCCCTAAAAACCTTCAGAGGGTTTTCTGCCAAGGTGACCTCACCTCTCTTCTCTCAGGATCCATCCACACAACTGCATTTAATACACTTTCAGTTTAAAATGGCATTTTTAAACAAAACAATTTCTGTTCAAGCAACTGTTTTAACTCCATGCCTAAACTGAAACCCCACCCACACATCTGAAAATGCATTTTACAGTACTTGTGCAATAAAGTTTATCAGACATATGCGCATTAACAGAAAGTTGATTGTCTTCTGTGCAGGTGATAATTGCCAAAAAAAACAACAACCCGTAAACAAGAAACAGCAAAGATGGAGGAGATGGAGGCAGCACTAAGGTGCAGAACTTAGCTGCAGAACAGCTACAGTAATCATATCATTTTATTATTATTATTATTATTATTATTATTATGTTGCTGTCACCACTGGTAGTCGAGGCAGCTAAGATCCAGTCAGAGGGTGACTGTGGGTGCCTGCATCATCATTTCCAAAGGTCTCTGTTTTCACCCATTCAGACTAGAGCGCAGCCCCAGGCAAGGCATTTTTATGTGTATAGCCCATTTTTACAAACAGTTTGTCTCATTATAACATCGTCTGCCCTTAGACCCTCACACTGACTGAAAAACTCCCAAGAAAACACTTTTAAAATTGGAGAAACCTCAGGGTGAGCAACAGAGGAGGGATCCCTCACCCAGGAAGCAGACTTGCAGTAGATGTCGTGTGCAGGCAGGAAAACAGTTTACAACATGGAATAGGGAAAATCATGCAAATGGAATCGGTCAGTTAACAAGAGCTGCAGAAGGCAGCTTCTGGTGGGCAGGCTGGGCCATATACAGGAACGACAGAGAGAGCAGGCCAGGTTAATGGGAGTAAGAGCCGTGATACAGTACAAATCACCCTGGTGGCTCACCAGAATTTCCAAACATCTCTCTTTTCAGGGCTTGAAAAGTCTTGATGGGAGTTGGAAAAGTAAAAGAGTTGGATTTGAAACAGGAACATAGTGGTGTGGACGTGGCCTTAAAGTCAGGTTCAGTTCTGAACTTCCCTGATAGCGTTAATTCCCACTCTGTGTTCACCACTAAATCCAACTGGTCTGATAAGAGACAGCGTCATCTTCTTTTCTCTTGTGTAATAATGTGACCAGAATATGCTGACACCCTGCTTTCTTCCAGCTGACTGTTACTGTTTCCTTCACTAATGTTCTGGCTGATTGTCTCAATTCTGTAGGAGTCTTTCTTCCACTGGGCTTTTGGAGTGACTGAGCCTGACTGTTATGGAGCCATTGATGTGGACACTGGGAAATCCATCCTTTTTGTTCCCAAACTGCCTGAAAGCTATGCCACTTGGATGGGAGAGTGAGTCACACTAATCCTTAAAGAGCTGTGGACATGGCCAACAATCATCACCAGCCGCTCCAGAGCTGTGATCTCTAACTTGAAGAAAGGGTTGAACAAGTCTTATATGAGTCAAATCATGTTTGTATCAAATGAGATCATTATATATTCAACCAAACTCTATTTCAGTATTTTTGTCATCACCCAGAACATGTGATATATTTGACTTCAGTGATACAAAACGCCTGCTTTAGTATTTTCAGTGCACATGTACATTTGTTTTGATTAATCTTCATGGAAATTTTTAAAACAACAACTTGTAAAAATGACACAGACATGCAGAGGAACAATAGTTATTTACATATCTGTCTTCTTTCTTTGGAAACTTGATGACAAGCAGATTGCTGCACTCGGCAGATTTTGTGAGCTCAGTTCAAAAGAAGTGAATCAGTGAAACCACTGGGTGTGATGCGGCTGAAACAACCTGCAGATTCTTGACCATGTCACATGTTTGTACTTCCCTGATCTAAAACCTCAAAGTATCTCCTTTCAGCTGATGGTCACTCAGGAGTTATGTGATTGGATTTCAATGCACTTCTCTCTTTATTCAATTGTTTAGTATTTTCTTGGTCTTTTCTTTACCACCTGTGTGTTTTGTGTGTGTTGACAGGATCTTTCCTAAAGAGCACTTCAAGGCAAAGTATGCTGTTGATGAGGTGAAATACACCTGTGAGGTAAGTCAGTCTCTGCTGCTGTTCGTGCGTGCGTGCGTGCGTGCGTGCGTGCGTGCGTGTGTATGACAGAGTGTGACCTTTTCCCTGTGCAGTGACTGAACCTTGATGTTAAGTCACCCAGCTATGAAGCAAAAGGGAAGGACATCAGTGGCTCCATAGACTGTTTTAAAGGTGAAAATCATCCTTCTCTTATTTGAACCTCCTGGCAAAAAGAAAAACACACACAATGATTTTGGTGGCACCAGATCCACATTAGTCCAGAGCCTGGATCTGCATCGTTATCTGCTCAACTCAACTGAACAATTTTATTTGAAAGAAATAAAACAAAAATAAACATGCATGGATTTTTTTAGACATAATCTCTGCAGCCCGTGTGTGTTGTGCATGTGATTAGATGTTTGGGGCCTGTGCACAGATTTGTGTGAGAGGATGTAAAAGCTTTGGGGGAAAAGTCATGACATCAGTGGATGTGTGAGAAAATGTGGACAGTAGATGTGCTCACACAGAGCTTGTAGAGCATCATAGTGTTCATTAAATATGTTGCAACAGTTGAGTAGTGTGCACATCTCTGACTCTACAGGGGGTTTGATTTTTATTCTTATTCTAAATGTGCAAGCTGCACCTTCATCCTTCTTTTTTTCAACCATCTAGTCTAAAAATACACCCTCCTGTTCAAACTGTCTGTACTTGAATACTGTGATACTTGGTAGGTGTTGACAGCAGCTTCCCAGGGGAGATATGTTGGACAGCGGACAGCTTCACAGATATGTTGAAAATGTCCACGTTGACAAATCAAAATAATATTTTCAGGCTACAATAAAACAGCTGCCACTGGCCAAAAAATCACTGAGAGGTTTGCATTGAAAATGATCATATTCAATGTCTATATTAACACTGTAACCTTGTGATGACTCAACCGCTGATATTTCAGGTATTTTTACACCTGCCTGAGGTGTTAGATTTTCCAATTGGTCACAGTTTGAGATGCAGCCTCACTGATCTGCAGTATAATATTAGAAAACATGGAATCACATAAGAACTGCCTCTGCATTTGTTTAGCTTATACTGTCATCTAATGAGACATAGACACTAGTATTGACAGTCCAGTTGGCAATGCTCCCTACAGAAGGTCTTAAGAACCAACAATGTGTAAACCAGGTAAAAGAGGCCAAAGATAAAACATATCAAAGTATTTGACAACAGGTAAAGAGCAGCAATAGAACCTGAAAGAACAATGACAAAGAGAGAAGCACCTCCCTCTGTTAAACATGCAGAAAGTTCATTTTTCCATTGAAGCACTTTATTTTCTATTCTGCTGATATTGTCACATCTAATCATTTCAACCATGGCAGTTATTCCAGTGTCTAAAAATTAAACTGCAATTTAGATTTTATATTATGGGATGCTCTTCCTGTTTTGCAGAGACAATGCAGTCAATGCTTTAGGAGGCCAGTTTCAATAATAAAGACAATGTTCCAGTATCACCACAGTGCCTGAGAACACTGAGTCAAGGATCTGTTATCTGACATTTAGGCTGTCGGCAGAGGAGTAATATTGTCGCTTGAGCTTTGTCATTCAGTTTTCTGCCGAGTACAGAGAGGCCATGAAGCCACAGTGGCTCCTGTCAGAGTGACCTTTATTCTGCAGCCTGAGAAGAGAATACAACTGGAACTTGTTGTTTGTGCTGCTCTGTTGTTGTGGTTGTTGTTGTTGTTGTCTCTGTCTTCTAATTACTCCCTGTCTGCTTCCCTCCAGATTGTTGATGTCCTGTCCAGCCTGAAACCAGCAGTACTCCTGACACTGGTATGCATCACTTACTCCTTCCTGATTCCTGCCATTGATACATACATTTACTCAGTAGCAGGTGACGGCTCACAAGTATTTTACCTGAGCCAGTGTTGATTGGTGGTTTGTAAAAGCTCCAGTCAGACCCTGTGTTAGCTGCTACTAAAGATGCATTGTGAGGATTTATATCAAGTCCTTTCACTAATTCCACAGTTGTCACTTGGTTGAATATAAACCAACTTAATGTACTCTACTGACATCTGAATGCACTCATCATGATGTTTTTGTTTCCACACAGCGAGGTAAGAACACAGACAGTGGGAGCACGTGCCGTGAAGCCTCCTTTGAAGGAATTAGTGGGTGCGTTTAATTGGCATCAATTTGCATTAACATAATTATAATTTGTTTGTGGAGGCTATTTTTTCCTTTTATAGCCAAGGATACAACAGACTGTTGTGCATGCCGATTGTTACTGATTAAACCCATTCTGAATATAATTAATTAAGCAACATATCTTGCTTTTGCTTGTTAGTTGTCGATTAATGGCAGTGTTACTGTTGTCCTTAGCACTGGTCTTTGTTCTTTTTTTAACTATACAGTTTTATCTACTCTACACTCTGACCCCAAATGCTTTGAAAAATAACTATCATACTATTCATAGTATACATATTCAAAGGTCATATCATCAGAAACCTTTGTATTAATTATGCTGCTCTTTCTTGTTACTTTTTACATCAGCTTCCAAGTAAACAACACCCTTTTACACCCAGTCATTGTGGAGTGGTAAGTAATCAAAAGTTGTTTTATATTACTGACAAAGTCAAACCAAAATATGAATGAATCACTCAGATTGTTTTAATACACAATCCACTGCAATTACAGCTGCCTAGACAGGTAACTCTGTGTGTGTACAATCAGAAACATGGGCTTCTCTCTGAGTTGTATTTTCCTCCCTCTCAGAGTCAGGAGCCAGTGCGCACAGATGTAATGGACTTCGTGCTCGCCTGGCTGTCCTTGGCATTAGTGTGCACCCTCCAGATGAATTGACATTTTCTGAAATAAGGAGGAATGTTTTGCAGGCACACCTCCTGGGGAGACAGACTTGATAGATTGATTTAACTTTCATTAGCGTTGCCATTGGTTACCACTGCTTTGTGTTATTTGCTCAGTTCTATTATCATAGAAATCTGTAATACTCTCCAGTATGTATTTCCATCCAAGCCATTTAAGGTCCAGCTACTTCTCATCTAACTCAAATGAATAAACAGACAAAACACTTGATTTGTAACATGGTGAAAAACCCTAAATTTAAAGACCATGTTAGATTCTGTTCTGGTTTGATACACTGTCATCAGCACTGCAGCACTAGATTATGAGATCATTTCCCTCTGGTATTTCACCAAGTGACAGATCCCTTTTTATAGGCATCGTCTCCGGGAACGATGGAGGAAACATTTGTTCTCAGCACCAGCTGCTCTTTAAGCCATGTACATTTAAATAAATTACAAACTCACATAATCACAATACAAATGCAGCATTCCCTTAACTTAAACTGTGATTTGTATGAATTCTTTATGCTGCGTGACTGTACTGACTTCATAGTGTGCATTGATAAACTTGTAGTATTATGATTGGAGCAGAAGAGATCTGGTGTCTCACTTCTTCATGTCTTTGTCTGCAGCCGTCTCCTTAAGACTGACATGGAGCTGGAGGTCCTGCGCTACACCAACAGGATTTCCAGTGAAGCCCACAAAATGGTGAGGTCCTTGTTTTTCAGGTTTTTTAAATTATACAATTAAAGACAGAAATGGAAACTTCAGAGCTGTAAGTTAACCACCTAAAGTGTCAGAATGTATCAAGCAGCTTATTCAGTGTAAAACCAGCACAAAGTATTCAAAGATGTGAGGATCCTCAGGCTAAAGTGTTTAAATGTGATAGTTAACAGATAATTAACAATTGACCAATAAGCTGCCTTCAAAATCTGTCTTCTGAAATTGTTGTTAAGTGTGATCATTAGACCTAGAGGTATGTTTTTGCCTATGAGCCCCCAAAGCTACCCATTTCAGTAGAGTTATTACATGATATGACTTAATATGAAGAAATCAAAATGTTATCCCAAACCAGCAATAGTCCTCCATTCATAGTGTCATGCTACAAGTAGAACAATGTACAATGTGCAAAAGGATCACTGTTCAGGCATGTCCAAAGTGTTTCACAAAGGGCAATGTAGCTGCAGGTTTTCTTTCCAACCAAGCAGCAGCGCATCAGACTTGACTCATTTAATCAGTTGATCTCAGTCTTCAGGCAGCTGATGGTCAATCTGTGTGCTCCTGACTGCTTGGAACAAAAACTTGCAGCCACATGGCCCTTTGTGGAATAGTTTGGACATGCCTGGTTTAGATGATGCAGGCAAACAGTAGAAAATATATCTATTGCTTTGATTGCTTTTTACAAGTAAACTGAGTGAACAGCATATAATGTGTACAGGTCAGGTTCAAAAGAGCTGAAAACATCAGCTCAGGATTTTCTAAGTTTACCAACCACATATAATCACACTTTTTCACTGTAGATCATGAAGCATGTGAAACCTGGACAGAAGGAATATGAAATGGAGAGGTAAGTGCTTCATTGCGTCAGTGTATGTGTATCAGCTGACTTTGCATTCAGACTTTACACCAAGCTGGCTCAACCAGCAGAGCTTATAATGCTGCAATAAGTGTGTAATTGTTTTATAGGACCACATGAGTAAGTATTCTGTACTCCTCTGCCTGTTGGGAGTGTTTTATGTTATGTCACCTGCTTCACAGGCCTGTTGCGATAGTGGATAGTGGTAGATATGGAACTATCAGGTGACCATCATGTCTTATTGTCTGCTTTAAATGTATTAAGAACAATAAAAAAGGGACAAGATGTGCAGAGAGATTATTGTGGACACAGGGTTAGAGTCAAACCAATGATCATTCTTTATGAAGAACTTAAAAAACACAAACTCTACCAGTGGAATGCACCTATGTATGGCTGATTGTAGCATGTAGATTTAAGTTCAGTGAAAATCAAGTTTTCAACCTTAACAAGACAGATCATGTGTGAAACAAACATGTCTGATTATTTCCACCTCAGAACTGCAGTGAACCAGTGACAGTCTCATGAAAACTGATTAAGACAGGATTCTATAAGTGAAGGAATCAATTTGCACTAACAAACAAAATAACAAATAAAACATGCCACACTAACCATTCTGATATATCTGCTCGACGCCAGTTATGGTGCACGACAAACTACTCACTTGTTTTAATACACACTGGCTCTTTCAGCACTTGCCAAAGACTGGTCAGTGTGGAGACTAGGAGTTTGCATTAGCACAGTCACTAAAACTGTGTCAGACAGTTCCAATTAACAAACAACGTAAACAGCTACACTAACTGCTCTGATACACGTCTTCTGGTGTCCAGTTTTGGTCACAGAAAGATCTTGATACTCTCCTCTTTCACCTGTCAACCCAGACTGATGAGGACGAATCCTTAATGTAGTTGTGCTGTTTCTGTGTGGGAAAAGCAGGTTTAACTACATATAATTCATAGCAGAGTTTAAAACATGTCTGGAGAGAGACTTCAAGAGACCTGGAGCAAAACACAACTGTGATGTGGACAGTTATATAAAAAATATTTTATGTCTAGAACAGCTGTCAGTCACACTCATTTATCTTTGGTGTATTGGAAGAACCAGCAAAATGTAGAGTTAAAAAAAAAACAAAACTTTTCCTTTTTCTGACTTTTGTTTTTTCAGCTTGTTCCAGCACTACTGCTACACCAAAGGAGGGATGCGCCACACCTCATACACCTGTATCTGTGGAACGTAAGGCTTTTTCAATTAATCCTGCACCTGCTTTTTTCCTGACTAAATTTCTTTCCAAATGTTTTAATTAATTGTACACACACTCTCAAACACTGTCTTCATTGAAAACAGCAAGAACATTGAAAATGATATACTGCATCTTTCAAACTTTCTCTGGTTTGTAAAACAGAGGAGGTGTCACTCTTTGACCCTGCTGAGTCTCCAGCATCTTGTCAACTGAAACACTTCATGTTCACTAACACAGTACATCACCCATGGATGAAGAATTTTGAGATGTTGTCGTTAATCTTGCTCTGGCCTTTTGTACTAAAGGTCATGTGTAATGAGCACCTTCAGAGGATTAATTGTCAAGGATCCGTGTTATTTTGCATTATTTTGCATCTTGCAAGGACGATGCTGTCCTGAAAAGCACTGTTCCCTTCATTCAGCTGTAATAGTGAATTTATATTAGGCACATTCATTGCAGTTACCACTGTGTAGGGTAGTTACTATTCATAAGTAGTGTTACCATTTATCTGTTAATTAACTCATCAATGTATCATGTGTCCAACACTAGGGGCCATAATTCCTCTGTTCTCCACTATGGCCATGCCGGGGCTCCTAATGATAAGACAATTCAGGATGGTGACATGTGGTGAGTAGCAGGAGCAGGAGCTGTTGTGCCATTGTTGGACTAATTGTTGCATTGTTGCTGTTCTGTTAAAGTTCTGATCTTGAGTGTTGCTGCCATCTGTGAAAATGTCCATTACTGTAAACAGCTCAAAAACATTTTGGGCACAAACCCAAAGCACTTTGGAAAAGCTTTTGATTGAATCAATGCTGATGTCTTGTGCCCTGCAGTCTGTTTGACATGGGTGGAGAGTACTACTGCTACACTTCTGACATCACCTGCTCCTTCCCAGCCAACGGCAAGTTCACCCCAGACCAGAGGGCCATTTATGAAGCTGTCCTCAAGTCATCCCGAGCTGTCATGGCTGCCCTCAAACCAGGTGAACATCTTGTTTCACTGAAACTAATTCTGACTTAAACAAAAGTAAAGTGAAGAAAGGTAATCATACTTGGGCTCATCTTTCTTCTCCTATTCTAGAAACTTTAGGCTTGAAAATGAAAGTCCATCCAAAGATTTTTCTGCTCTTCAGTAACAAAGTATTTTTTGTTGAAGGTGTGAAGTGGACTGACATGCACCGTCTGGCTGACCGGGTTCACCTGGAGGAGCTGGTGAAGATCGGCATCCTGAATGGCAACGTGGAGGACATGATGAAGGTCCACATGGGCTCTGTCTTCATGCCCCATGGCCTGGGACACCTGCTGGGTATCGATGTGCACGATGTGGGAGGCTACCCTGAGGTGAGATGACACAAGACTTAAATTCTCAGATTCCTCACATTAGGATGAGGGCAGGAGAGAGCCATGTGTGCTGACTTGAATAAACTATGTTGCTCCTCAGGGGACAGAGCGCATCAATGAGCCTGGACTGAGGAGTCTTCGTATGGGCCGCCTGGTGCAGGAGAGGATGGTCCTCACTGTGGAGCCTGGCATATACTTCATCAACCATCTACTGGACCAGGCTCTGGCCACCTCCACCCAGAGCTGCTTCATCAACAACGAAGTGCTGGCTCGCTTCCGTGGGTTTGGAGGGGTCAGTCTGCTGCCTGTGCTCTATCTGGTTGAAATTGTTGGATTTAATTCACCAAGTAGATGGTGTAGTGTTTTTAAAGATTAATTTCGTTCAGGCTTATGATGCCTCAGCCATCGTGTGATTTACATGTATGAGGAACTCCCTGGGGGACCTCCTGACTTGTGAAAAACATGTTTTTGGCCATAATTCCCAAATTAACACAATTTAACACAGATGTCTAACAGGATAATATGACAAAGTGATGATATTTGTCATCCATCTTATTCAGCAAATTAATTCTTATGTGTGTTTCCTGATTTAGCATCCAATGAGTTTTCCTTTGAACATCTCCCTCTTTAATTCTAACATGTTTAACTGACCCATGTTTCACTAATGTGTGCAGGTTCGCATTGAGGATGACATAGCAGTGACCGCAAGTGGTGTTGAGCTGCTGACCTGTGTCCCCCGCACCGTGGAAGAGATTGAAGCTTTCATGGCCGACTCTGGAAAAACTTTCAGCCCCGTCGTCACCAATGTGAAAGTCTGAAAATCAGAGCTGTACGCTGCAGTAGCCTCTCATTCATATCTCATTTACACAACAGATAAATAATCAATAGAATGCATGACTAACCAAAACAAGCAAAAACATGACTTTTCATACAGTGTTTTCATGAAGATTTTATAATGGTTCGAAAATCGTGGCGTGAAGTGTTAGTAGCAGTCACTGTAATGGCTGACTGCTGCCTTAGTCCAGTTGATTTCTGTGCCTCCACAGGAAAGAGATTCAATGTAATCAAAAGTTTTTTTTAAATAATTCTTATTCTGCTATGCATCTCTTTGTAAACATTCACAAAGACCTTGTGAAATTGAATGAAAAATTTAATTTGCAACTGTGTTTGTGTCATTTTTTGCATGAAAAACCATTATTTTATAAAACTCCCACAAATCATTTCATTCACAGTTTTTCTGAACCAGGCAACTAAAGTGGACTCTTCTCCTGTGACAGATGAAAGTTTCCCAATATTCGCAAACCTTTGAAAGGATTTTGTCTGATAGCTTGAAAATGTTCATTTTGTCTTCTTTTTATCACCAGTTTTACTATTTCTTTTAAACAGACAAATAAGAGGTAGGAGACACTAATTTACCTTTACATGTTTTTACCGTCGACCTGCAGTCTTTCTCAGAAGCGTCAGCTGACGGCTATCACAGATTGACTGCAGGTTGGCAGTCGAAACATGTGAAGGTAACAGAGCATCTTCTAACATATTTGTCTGTTTAAAAGAAATAGTCAAACGGAGGATTTTGTCTGAGTCTGCTGGAAAACAAATATATTAGAACAATGAGGAAAACTAAACACCCAGGAAATTAAACAAAAAATAACCTAAGCCATAAAACCAAACGCAGTAGAGCCTCACAGCAAGCTGCCACCTACTCACCCCTATAGTCATTACTTCATGTCTCTCTCTCTCTTTTTACTTATATTATGTTGTGACACATTTTACCTTATCAACAAATTGCAGCTCCTGTGATTGTATATTGCACTTGCCCATATTGCTATTTTGAAAGCATGTGATAACTGTTGTTTTCAACTGAAGGGCAATTTATTTCCCCCTTGCACCGACAGTGTGTGACTGAAAGAAAGTTTCAAGTGATTGGATTGAAAACACTCATCAAAAGTATAAAACACTAATCAAAGTACAAAGATGATGTAGCAGTCTGTAATTCTGTCTGTCATATATACAGTATAGTGGAGTTGAAAGAGTTAAAAAAATGGAGAGTGTCAACAAAATATCTTTAAAAGTGAATGACAGTTTGTTCAAACACTGAAAAATGCTTGTGTGTGTGTGTGTTGGAATGAAGAACGGATAAGAATGGATTCCTATAGTAAATACCCCTTCTGCATCACATTGCTTAAATAACCCCCATCTATGCTCATGACAGAAGTAATCAAAAGTAAAACACTATTTTAATTGCATGAGTGGGCAGGGTAATTGGTTGCATTGTAGTGCATCACTGTGTCTACACTAATATTGTCACAGAGAGCATGCATTGCAGGTTCAGAGCCAACAGCCATTGACCACAGGCTGATCTGTTCTGACAGATCCACTGATACACCTGGGAACGAGGCCACCGATGGATGATACAGAAATCTCTGAGCCGTAAAATATCCTGAGAGGTTAAAGGTTAATCTTTGACAGAGTCCAGCCTGAATCAGTTGTTGCATTTGTTGTATTTAGAGTAAAACCAAAGGTCAGCTGATGGGCGGGCTGAATCCTGTCAAAATGCTTTCATAAGGCAGGTTGGTCATGAAACACATCTACATTTACACATCTTGTAAGGTTGTGAAAACCAAACGCTCCACTGCAGGATGAGATCACAACACAAGAGATGTCTTTGGTGTTTAAAATCCATTGTGATGTCATGTTATTTGAAAAGGGGCTGAAGCTGTGTGAAGTCTAGCCAGCCAGTTGTCGTCTCTGTCCACTGGCTGGGTAATGACACCCAGAGGGTATCTGAGGAGATCAGGAGCTGAACTGTTGCTCAGACACAGACCTCCTTTTCAGGCAGGTGAGACTGGAGTTGATTCTGGGACATGCATTACACTCAGCGAGGGTTTGCCTTTATCCAGCCATTAGTTATACTTAGTAAACTCACTCTGCACCTACTTAAGTCTCTTTGGACTCATTAAATGGATGTAGCCCTTAAGTTTCCTTCTACAATGGAGCTTACTGATGTCCTTCACATTGGATAAAAGCATCTTCCAGATGAGTACATGTAATGTGAATGTAATCCACAGGCAGTTCGAGACCATTGTTTTTTTTGTTTTTTTTTTTGTTTTTTTTTTAGAAAGTGGAGTTCACCTTTAAATTACTGCATTGAATGCAGTAGTATGTGGAGACATGATATCTGAGTATACGTATTATTCTTTTTAAACACTACTGTTTATCTTGATGTTTACCTCAAATGAATATTCTTGGGTCTATGATGTTATTTCAATAAGATATTTCTATGGGTCCCTCTTCTCAGGCCTCTTTTACATGGCTGTATGGAGCCACTTAACCTGGTTTTAGGCTGCAACTAATGGACTAATTGTTTTACTGTTTAGCACAGAGTGATCATCTTGTAACTGCACTGAGACAGTTTAAACAGTTTTCATTTAAATATCTAACCATTTCCATCATGGCAATTATTCCAGAGAGGCCATGAAGCCACAGAGGCTCCTGTCAGACTGACCTTTATTCCTTTATTCTGCAGCAACAGCAGAAATCTGGTGCTTGTTGTTTGTGTCGCTCTGTTGTGTGTCTGAGTCTCCTAATTACTCCCTGTCAGCGTCCCTGCTGATCGTTGACGTCCTGTCCAACCTCAAACCAACAGTGCTCCTCACACATCTTGCTTTCCTCCCTGCATTTATGCAGTTACCAGCTTCAGCCACGAGTTCCTCTGAATATGACAAGTGAGATAAAACTCTTATTTTACATTGGATGGTTGTGATAATGTGAGACCAGAACTGCCAGACTTTTCATTTCAGATAATGGATTTGATTATCAGCCTGGAAATGAACTAATTTGATGCACTGTCTTGCCATTTGGAGGCACTTGTCAAGTCATTTCACTTGTTCTTTCTATTTTCTGTTTGTTTTTTCCACAGAGCCAGAACAGACCACAGACAGAGGGAGCGTCTGCCATGAGAGCTCCTTTGAAGGAATTAGTCAGTATATTTAATTGGTATCTGTTTGCATTAACATGATTAGAGTCTCATGCATATTGATTGTTGCTTGTTAATTCATTAAAAAAAAAGCTTCTGTGTGTTAGTTGCCAATTAACTGCAACTTTATATTGTGCTTAACACTGGTCTTTCTTCTTAAGCCTATAACTGCCTTTTATACAACACTAGGACACTAACTATTTGTTCACAATATATTACTTGTTCTAAAGTCCACTTTATTTATTTGCTTTCATCAGTTTTTAATTGAAATACACTCATTGTGGAATGATAAGTTTTGTTTATTTTGTGACAAACATATCTCAAAAAGTCCACTCAAGATGAAAATAAATACTGTAGGATCTTCCACAATTACAGTATCTAAAAATGACCTAAGTTCAATTCTACATGAATGAGATGTTTCTGTTGAGGTTTCCCCTCTTGCCTGGTCACACACCAGTACGCACAGATGTTACAGCATTATGAACAGACTTCACACTTGTCCTTGCACTCAAAAAACGGCTGGCTTGAAAAATAACCCAGCCTTATCCCCACCACTGGGTGAACATGGGGCAGAGCACATACCGGGCTGGTTTGACCTGAAGTACTGGGTTGCACCATTTAACACAGAATGCTGCAATGTTCATTTGACCCAACCTGGTGGCTGAAATCAACTCTCTTGCTGGTTTACACATGACTCATATGCTGAGTTATGTTTTGTCTACTGTCCCATTGTCTTCACAATCCTATGTTCAACAGCAGTAATACTACTACCATTAGTACTATCAGTGCTATTATGGTAGTAGTAGTAAGCAAAAAGGAAAAAAAAAAAGAGAGAATAAGCCGTGATTGTAAAGCAAAACTAAGAATGAGAAAATATAATTGTCACTCAAGGACACTGGGCATGAAAGGGGAAAGGATTCAAGAGTGAAGAAAGCCCAATCACGCTGCATTATCAAGACGATTGGATTTTTACATCTCGTTTGTCCCAATTTGTTTTGGCAGCTTTGAGGAAAAAAATAATTCACTCATGTTCTCAAATGTTGCAACTGTAATAAAACTCTGTAATGAGATGATTTGCATAATACTGTATACATCATCATCACAGTGGAATGTGCTGAGAGGTTGATGCATTGAGAGCTGTTGGTTAGAAAGTGTCAGACCTGAAATGTTCTTACTTCGGTGCCATCAAGTGGCAGCGACAGGAATGACACTGTGGTAGACACTTAAACTAAATGTTAAATATTTTCTCTACAATATTGTGCCATGGGAATAAATGATATATGTTGTTATTAATGTGAATTAAAATGTGTTAAGTGGCTCTAAAAGTTTGCTTTGAGACCTGGTCCAGTGGTTTTTCCATCCTTGTATAATGAAATATGTAATATACCTAATCAGTGCAGGTCATGTACTTGACACCTGGACGGGTACCAGCAACATTTTCTCCCTGAATTCCATTCTTTATGACAATGATGTAAAACCCCATGTTTTAGTGTTTCACTATTAGAAGAATGAGGAAATGTGGCTTCATCATTCCACAATGTTGTGATGCTGTCAAATTTAACAAAGTGTTTGATGTGCTTTGATCGCCTGATGATTAAAGAATGAATGCTGAATGAATTATTGAAAAACATGCAGTCAAGAAGAGGGCAGTCAGCTAATGAATGTGTTCTATGAGTACCACTCTGCTTCAACTGGTTTATTTCTCTCACTGGGTGTTTTTTTTTTTTTTTTTTTAATGCACCTTATGTCCCGTTTCCACTGCATGGTACCAGATCACCAGTGTAGGAATGGGCCACACTTTTTGTCCAAGTGTTTACCATACCATATTCTTCCTGGAAATTAGAGGTCAGACTTTTTCCTGTCCACATTAAGAGCTTGAAATATGATCATCACAGACACACTGTGAAGAGAAGGGCGAGGAAACACTGAAAAAAAAAGCTGATGCTGTACTGAAATACATCATTTAATTACATTCATGCCGTAGCTGTCACTTTGTGGTACGATAAATTATTCATGTAAAGCTATTATTTATCTCTCATTTTTAATTCAAGCGTGACATTATTCACTACCAGAGGCAACAATTATCCAATGACAAGAGAATTACAGATGGAGACATGATGAGTGACTTAATTTTGAACTTTAAACTGTTTTGTTATTTCATTTCTTTTAAAGATGTGAACAATGCATTTTTTTTCTAATCTGCAGAAGTCTGTCTGTTTGTGAAAATCACGCTGCATGTTAGGCTATTGTGAAATTTAATACTCTTGTGAGCTTTGATCTTTGAAGGTTCCAACATTTGCAAAAGAATAAAGATTGTTCTTTTGTTTTTCACAGGGCTGAATTCTCTTTGTAAAGTAGGCTACCTCTCAAAGTAAAACATGAACCTGGTTTCATTCCTCTATCTTGGGCGGTTTTTTGGCTAAAAGTTGCAATGCCCTGAAGTATATGTTTTATGAAGTAAAGACCTTAATGCCATTGGTATGAAGGTGAAAGTGTGTGAGCTTGTTTGTCTCTACATGGCATCTCATAGTCATAGTAATACAAGGGATACTAGTTATTTCTTTTCCATACCTATAAATTCCAAAAACGTTTGGACTTGAAAAATTAAAGTCAAAGAATATCTAATGAAAGTCTTTATATCCCACGGCCTGGGGCACCTGCTGGGTATCGATGCGCACGTTGTGGGAGACTACCCAGAGGTGAGAGGAAACAAGACTTACATTCTCAGATTGCTAACATCACAACATCCAGTTGACTGAGGATAAGGAGAACACACTTTCTGTGGTAAGTAAATTTTGTGTGGTTCTACACTTCTTACTCAACTAATGTAAGAAGAAAGAGAAACTATGTGCTATGTAATTTATTGAAGTTTGAACCCAAACAAATACAGAAGCAACTCACTACAGTGTTTTGACAAGCTGCACTTGTCCAGAGAGTGGAATTAATGAGCCTGGACTGAGGAGTCTTCTGAAGGGCCACCTGCTGCAGGAGAGGATGGTCCTCACCATGGAGCCTGTCACATTAGTAATCACCCACCTGCTGGACCAGGGTGTAGCCAACCCCCCCAGAGCTGATTCATCAACAACCAACAACATAAGTGTTGATTGATAAACTGATAAAAGCAAAAAAAAAGGGTTAAGAGGAAAGACAAATATTTAAGGCAATGTAAAGTTGCCCTTAATGCAAACAGATACCAATTAAATATACTGACTAATTCCTTCAAAGGAGCTCTCATGGCAGACGCTCCCTCTGTCTGTGGTCTGTTCTGGCTCTGTGGAAAAAACAAACAGAAAACAGAAAGAACAAGTGAAATGACTTGACAAGTGCCTCCAAATGGCAAGACAGTGCATCAAATTAGTTCATTTCCAGGCTGATAATCAAATCCATTATCTGAAATGAAAAGTCTGGCAGTTCTGGTCTCACATTATCACAACCATCCAATGTAAAATAAGAGTTTTATCTCACTTGTCATATTCAGAGGAACTCGTGGCTGAAGCTGGTAACTGCATAAATGCAGGGAGGAAAGCAAGATGTGTGAGGAGCACTGTTGGTTTGAGGTTGGACAGGACGTCAACGATCAGCAGGGACGCTGACAGGGAGTAATTAGGAGACTCAGACACACAACAGAGCGACACAAACAACAAGCACCAGATTTCTGCTGCTGCTGCAGAATAAAGGTCAGTCTGACAGGAGCCTCTGTGACTTCATGGCCTCTCTGGAATAATTGCCATGATGGAAATGATCAGATATTCTATTTTAGATGGTTCATAAAATAGAAAACTTCTCAAATATTCAAATCAGGTTATGATTTGAGTAATAAGAAAATAAATACTGCAAAGTGAACTTAAAATCAGACAGATGTAAGTGGAGTTAGATCAGATGAGCTCTGGTATGGATCCAAAACTAGTCCCTTTACCTGAAAACACTAACATCCTTTTTGTAGAACTGATGAAGAAAAGTACAATAAACACAAAAACATAAGGAGGAGTAAAATGAACACGGTCAATTGTAAAATCAAACGCACCATTTTTCTGGTTATAACTGATTTGAAGGTGGAGGGCATGACTTTGTTTCTTGAAGTTAGAGATCACAGCTCTGGAGCGGCTGGTGATGATTGTTGGCCATGTCCACAGCTCTTTGAGGATTAGTGTGACTCACTCTCCCATCCAAGTGGCATAGCTTTCAGGCAGTTTGGGAACAAAAAGGATGGATTTTCCAGTGTCCACATCAATGGCTCCATAACAGTCAGGCTCAGTCACTCCAAAAGCCCAGTGGAAGAAAGACTCCTACAGAATTGAGACAATCAGCCAGAACATTAGTGAAGGAAACAGTAACAGTCAGCTGGAAGAAAGCAGGGTGTCAGCATATTCTGGTCACATTATTACACAAGAGAGAAGAAGATGATGCTGTCTCTTATGATGAATAGGTGAATACAAAGCTGAAACAAAACACAACTTTGACAAGCTGGAATGCTGATAAATCAGGAACACGTGTAGTTTCTGTTCAATTTGCATATTTGTGGATGAGGCGATAACATCGTCAGATGAGGTTTGTAGGAAAATTTCAGAGACTTGGCAAAACCATCCAAGAGGAGCTGGGCCATGACTTTCTGAAAGGACTTTAACTTGCTCTCTCCCTTGAACCTCTGTGGATTACACTCACATTACATTTACTCATTTGGCAGATGCTTTTATCCAATGTGAAGGACATCAGTCAGCTCCAGTGTAGAAGGAAACTTAAGGGCTACATCCATTCAATGAGTCCAAAGAGATTATGTTAAGTAAGTGCACCTACAGAGTGAGTTTACTAAGTATAACTAATGGCTGGATAAAGGCAAACCCTCGCTGAGTGTAACGCATGTCCCAGAATCAACTCCAGTCTCACCTGCCGCCTGAAAAGGAGGTCTGTGTCTGAGCAATGGTTCGGCTCCTGATCTCCTCTCTGCAGCCCCCGCACTCACTTTGGCACCACTCTGTCTTTTGGCGGTTCTCAGCAAAAAGGACAGCAGACACCCTCTGGGTGTCATTACCCAGCCAGTGGACAGAGAGGACAACTGGCTGGCTGTGGACCTGTCAGGACAGATCAGCCTGAGGTAGACAGCTGTTGGCTACTGGCTCTGAACCTATAATGCATGCTATCTGTGACCATAATCCAATGATTATCAGAGGTATTGGTTGTGCTCCATGTTAACTGAATTTCTGGTCCTTGTTCTTGTTGTTTGTTCTTTGCAGGTGAGATTTCATTAGGAGGGATTTTAAAAAGGTAGAAATCTTTTTTAATAGGCTTGACCTTTTTTTTTTTTTTTTTTACTTCTTTGATTCCATGTGCTTGCTTTGTAGCAATTATTTTCACCACTTTTCACTCCCACTTCATTCTTTACTGTGTTTGTACAAACTGTCATTGTTTCCATACATTTCACTTTTAAAGACGTTTTGTTGACGCTCTCCATTTCCAACTCTGACAACTCTACTATGTATATGACAGACAAGATTACAGACCGCTACCTCATCTTTATATTTTGATCAATGTTTTATACTTTAAATGGGTGTTTTTAATCCAGTCACTTGAAAATTTCTTTCAGTCACACACTGTCGGTGCAAGGGGGAAACAAATTGCCCTTCAGTTGAAAACAACAGTTATCACATGCTCTCAAAATAGCAATATGGGCAAGTGCAATATACAATCACAGGAGCTGCAATTTGTTGATAAGGTAAAATGTGTCACAACATAATATACTGTAAGTAAAGCAGTGTGTTTCTACAGAGACTAGAGACATGAAGTAATGACTATAGGGGTGAGTAGGTGGCAGCTTGCTGTGAGGCTCTACTGTGTTTGGTTTATTGTTTAATTTCCTGGGGTTTATTTTTCCTCTTTGTTCTAATAAATATCTTTGTTTCTCTGCACAGACTCCAAACTGCTGACCTGCTTTTGACAAAATCCTTTTCAAAGTTTCCATTGCCCAAATCCCATCATCCGGCCATTACATGTGGCAGCAGCGCTGCAGAGAAACTTTCATGTGTCACAGGGGAAGAGTCTGCTCTAGTTGTTTGTTTCACAGGAACGTTGAGTGCACTGATCTGGATGATTTTTCTAAAATAATTATTTATATACAAAAAAAAAAAAAAAAAAAATGTTGCAAATTAAAAGGTTTAATTCAGTTTTACAAGTTTTTTTGTGAATCAGTATTTACAAAGAGGAACATAGAAGAATAAGAATTATCATGAAAAAGTCCAGTCTCTTTTTCTGGAGGCACAGAAATGAAGTGTTACTGGACCAGGGCATCAGTCACCCAGTGACTGTTGCTACACATTGACACAACATTTACATGACAATTTTCCAACCCTTATAAAACTGTCATAAAAATACTGTATAAATACCGTATAAAATACTGTGGACTAGAACATGTCATGATTTTGCTTCTCTTTGCTTTGTCATGCATTAATCCTCTCAGTGATGTATCTGTAACTGAGCTGTGAGAGAGAGGCTACTGCATTATATTGCAGTGTACAGCTCTGACCAGAAAAGATAATGTTCAGACTTTCTCATTGGTGACGACGGGGCTCAAAGTTTTTCCAGAGTCGGCCATGAAAGCCTCGATCTCTTCCACGGTGCGAGGGACGCAGGTCAGCAGCTCGATCCCATTCGCAGTCACTGCGATATTTTCCTCGATTCGAACCTGCAGACATTAGTGGAACAGTGGTTAGGCTTACACATGTTAGACTTAGTTTATTGAATATGGTGGTTGACAAAATATCATCAGCTCATCATTTTATCCTATTAGACATTTGTCACATGACTCTCTGTATTGAAGTTCTTCCAGAGAGTTTCTAAGATCACAAGCTGGCCAAGGCAGCATGGCCCTGAACTAAATTAATTCTTTACTTCACCATTTATTTGGTGAATCAAATCCAACAATCGCAACCACATAGAGCACAGGCGGCAGACTGACCCCTCCAAACCCACGGAAGCGAGCCAGCACTTGGTTGTTAATGAAGCAGCTCTGGTCGGAGGTGGCCAGAGCCTGGTCCAGTAGATGGTTGATGAAGTATATGCCAGGCTCCACAGTGAGGACCATCCTCTCCTGCACCAGGCGGCCCATCAGAAGATTTGCCAGTCCAGGCTCATTGATGCGCTCTGTCCCCTGAGGAGCAACATAGTTTTTTTAAAGCTTATACAGATGGTTAAACAAGACTCGGTTTTCGTAAATGGCCAACACCATCTGAGGTCAGAGTTCAGACAACATGCGACCCTCCCCTCTCTCCTGCCCTCATCCTGAACTTGTTACTGCAGCCTGGCCTCTTTTTGTTCCACTCTCACTTCACTGAAGGCCCCTCTATTATTGATGGCACATCTGTCCTGGAGAAACAGGAAATGCTCTTTGGATGGTTGTAACGTGAGGAATCTGAGAATCTTGTGTCCTCTCACCTCAGGGTAGCCTCCCACATCGTGCACATCGATACCCAGCAGGTGTCCCAGGCCATGGGGCATGAAGACAGAGCCCATGTGGACCTTCATCATGTCCTCCACGTTGCCATTCAGGATGCCGATCTTCACCAGCTCCTCCAGGTGAACCCGGTCAGCCAGGCGGTGCATGTCAGTCCACTTCACACCTTCAACAAAAAATACTTTGTTACTGAAGAGCAGAAAAATCTTTGGATGGACTTTCATTTTCAAGCCTAAAGTTTCTAGAATAGGAGAAGAAAGATGAGCCCAAGTATGATTACCTTTCTTCACTTTACTTTTGTTTAAGTCAGAATTAGTTTCAGTGAAACAAGATGTTCACCTGGTTTGAGGGCAGCCATGACAGCTCGGGATGACTTGAGGACAGCTTCATAAATGGCCCTCTGGTCTGGGGTGAACTTGCCGTTGGCTGGGAAGGAGCAGGTAATGTCAGAAGTGTAGCAGTAGTACTCTCCACCCATGTCAAACAGACTGCAGGGCACAAGACATCAGTATCGATTCAATCAGAAGCTTTTCCAAAGTGCTTTGGGTTTGTGCCCAAAATGTTTTTGAGCTGTTTACAGGTCAGCAGACACTTCACCGACGAGTACTTCACAGCAGCTGTGGACTTTGGCATGTGGAGAATTGTTTTGACAGTGACATAACAGCTTTTACTTTGAGAGGATCTGTTGAGTTTGAGAGTGTGTTACATACTAATAGCTGCAGAAAAGTCAAAAATCTATCAAAAGTTACTCACCAAATGTCTCCGTCTTCAATTGTCTTGTCATTGGGAGCCCCAGGATGACCATAATAGATAACAGAGGAATTATGGCCCCTAGTGTTGGACACATGATGCATAAATAAGTACCACTATACACATTACCACTTCTTATGAATAACAACTGAACTACACAGTGAGACCTGCACTATATATGACTAATAAAAAGCCACTATTACAGCTGAATGAAGGGAAGAGTGTTTTTCAAGACAGCATCCTCCTGGACATGGACCCTTGAGAATTAACCCTCTGAAGGTGCTCATTACACATGACCTTTAGTACAAAAGGCCAGAGCAAGATTGACAACATTTCAAAATTCTTCATCCATAGTGATGCTGTGAGCTGGCAACACTATGTTAGTACTGTGTTTGTGAACATGGTTTAAGATGACAAGATGCTGGGGACTCAGCAGGGTCGCAGAGCGACATCTCCTCTGCTTCACAGACCACAGAGGTTTGAAAGATGCAGTATATTGTTTTTAATATTTTTGTTGCTTTTCAGTGAAGACAGCATTTGAGAGTGTGTGTACAATTAATTAAAACATCTGGAAAGCACTTAAAGTAAGAAACTAAGTTAGGTATAAAGTAGGTGCAGATTTAAGCCTTACGTTCCACAGATACAGGTGTACGAGGTGTGGCGCATCCCTCCTTTGGTGTAGCAGTAGTGCTGGAACAAGCTGAAAAAAAGTCAAAAAAGGGAAAAGTAATCAGTTTCATCAAACAGACTGTGTCTGCATCATGTTTAAGAATTCATTCATTGCTAATTCTCTAATTATCACATGCCCCAAGCGCATGAAACACTTGTGTATGGATAAAGGCACAGCTAGGAGCTCTTCCTTACTGAGTGATCAGGTCTTGTGGCTTGTCATAGAAACTCTCCCTCATTGTATTGACAAGGTTTCAAAACTTGTTTGACCATAAGCTTGTGTCCATAATAATCTGTCATCATATTTTGTACCTTTCTGTTTTTAATACTTGAAGGCAGATAATAAAGCATGATGGTCACCTTACAGCTCCACATCTACCATTTTCACAAGAGGTATGTAAAGCATGTGCCAAAACCTTACACACTCTCAACAAAGAGGAGAGTACAGAATACTTATTCATGTGTACCTATAAAACAATTACACACTTATTGGACTCTCTGCTGGTTAATCCAGCATGGTGTAAAGTCTGAATGCAAAGTCGTCACCTGATACACATACACTGACACAATGAAGCACTTACCTCTCCATTTCATATTCCTTCTGTCCAGGTTTCACATTCTTCATAACCTACAATGAGAACACGTGATTATATGTGGTTTGTAAATGTAAAAAGTACTGCGCTGATGTGTTTTCAGGTTTTATACTGAATAAGCTGCTTGATACATTCTGATACTTTAGGTGGTTAACTTACAGCTCTGAAGTTTCCATTTCTGTCTTTAATTGTATAATTTAAAACACCTGAAAAACAAGGACCTCACCATTTTGTGGGCTTCACTGGAAATCCTGTTGGTGTAGCGCAGGACCTCCAGCTCCATGTCAGTTTTAAGGAGACGGCTGCAGACAAAGACATGAAGAAGTGAGACACCAGATCTCTTCTGCTCCAATCATAATACTACAAGTTTATCAATGCACACTATGAAGTCAGTACAGTCACGCAGCATAAAGAATTCATACAAATCACATTTTAAGTTAAGGGAATGCTGCATTTGTATTGTGATTATGTGAGTTTGTAATTTATTTAAATGTACATGGCTTAAAGAGCAGCTGGTGCTGAGAACAAATGTTTCCTCCATCGTTCCCGGAGACGTTGCCTATAAAAAGGGATCTGTCATTTGTTGAAATACCAGAGGGAAATGATCTCATAATCTAATGCTGCAGTGCTGATGACAGTGTATCAAACCAGAACAGAATCTAACATGGTCTTTAAATTTAGGGTTTTTCACCATGTTACAAATCAAGTGTTTTGTCTGTTTATTCATTTGAGTTAGATGAGAAGTAGCTGGACCTTAAATGGCTTGGATGGAAATACATACTGGAGAGTATTACAGATTTCTATGATAATAGAACTGAGCAAATAACACAAAGCAGTGGTAACCAATGGCAACGCTAATGAAAGTTAAATCAATCTATCAAGTCTGTCTCCCCAGGAGGTGTGCCTGCAAAACATTCCTCCTTATTTCAGAAAATGTCAATTCATCTGGAGGGTGCACACTAATGCCAAGGACAGCCAGGCGAGCACGAAGTCCATTACATCTGTGCGCACTGGCTCCTGACTCTGAGAGGGAGGAAAATACAACTCAGAGAGAAGCCCATGTTTCTGATTGTACACACACAGAGTTACCTGTCTAGGCAGCTGTAATTGCAGTGGATTGTGTATTAAAAGAATCTGAGTGATTCATTCATATTTTGGTTTGACTTTGTCAGTAATATAAAACAACTTTTGATTACTTACCACTCCACAATGACTGGGTGTAAAAGGGTGTTGTTTACTTGGAAGCTGATGTAAAAAGTAAAAAGAAAGAGCAGCATAATTAATACAAAGGTTTCTGATGATATGACCTTTGAAATTAGTATGATAGTTATTTTTCAAAGCATTTGGGGTCAGAGTGTAGAGTAGATAAAACTGTATAGTTAAAAAAAGAACAAAGACCAGTGCTAAGGACAACAGTAACACTGCCATTAATCGACAACTAACAAGCAAAAGCAAGATATGTTGCTTAATTAATTATATTCAGAATGGGTTTAATCAGTAACAATCGGCATGCACAACAGTCTGTTGTATCCTTGGCTATAAAAGGAAAAAATAGCCTCCACAAACAAATTATAATTATGTTAATGCAAATTGATGCCAATTAAACGCACCCACTAATTCCTTCAAAGGAGGCTTCACGGCACGTGCTCCCACTGTCTGTGTTCTTACCTCGCTGTGTGGAAACAAAAACATCATGATGAGTGCATTCAGATGTCAGTAGAGTACATTAAGTTGGTTTATATTCAACCAAGTGACAACTGTGGAATTAGTGAAAGGACTTGATATAAATCCTCACAATGCATCTTTAGTAGCAGCTAACACAGGGTCTGACTGGAGCTTTTACAAACCACCAATCAACACTGGCTCAGGTAAAATACTTGTGAGCCGTCACCTGCTACTGAGTAAATGTATGTATCAATGGGAGGAATCAGGAAGGAGTAAGTGATGCATACCAGTGTCAGGAGCAGTGCTGGTTTCAGGCTGGACAGGACATCAACAATCTGGAGGGAAGCAGACAGGGAGTAATTAGAAGACAGAGACAACAACAACAACAACCACAACAACAGAGCAGCACAAACAACAAGTTCCAGTTGTATTCTCTTCTCAGGCTGCAGAATAAAGGTCACTCTGACAGGAGCCACTGTGGCTTCATGGCCTCTCTGTACTCGGCAGAAAACTGAATGACAAAGCTCAAGCGACAATATTACTCCTCTGCCGACAGCCTAAATGTCAGATAACAGATCCTTGACTCAGTGTTCTCAGGCACTGTGGTGATACTGGAGCATTGTCTTTATTATTGAAACTGGCTTCCTAAAGCATTGACTGCATTGTCTCTGCAAAACAGGAAGAACATCCCATAATATAAAATCTAAATTGTAGTTTAATTTTTAGTCACTGGAATAACTGCCATGGTTGAAATAATTAGATGTTAAAATGTCAGCTGTGACAATATCAGCAGAATAGAAAATAAAGTGCTTCAATGGAAAAATGAACTTTCTGCATGTTTAACAGAGGGAGGTGCTTCTCTCTTTGTCATTGTTCTTTCAGGTTCTATTGCTGCTCTTTACCTGTTGTCAAATACTTTGATATGTTTTATCTTTGGCCTCTTTTACCTGGTTTACACATTGTTGGTTCTTAAGACCTTCTGTAGGGAGCATTGCCAACTGGACTGTCAATACTAGTGTCTATGTCTCATTAGATGACAGTATAAGCTAAACAAATGCAGAGGCAGTTCTTATGTGATTCCATGTTTTCTAATATTATACTGCAGATCAGTGAGGCTGCATCTCAAACTGTGACCAATTGGAAAATCTAACACCTCAGGCAGGTGTAAAAATACCTGAAATATCAGCGGTTGAGTCATCACAAGGTTACAGTGTTAATATAGACATTGAATATGATCATTTTCAATGCAAACCTCTCAGTGATTTTTTGGCCAGTGGCAGCTGTTTTATTGTAGCCTGAAAATATTATTTTGATTTGTCAACGTGGACATTTTCAACATATCTATGGAGCTGTCCGCTGTCCAACATATCTCCCATGGGAAGCTGCTGTCAACACCTACCAAGTATCACAGTATTCAAGTACAGACAGTTTGAACAGGAGGGTGTATTTTTAGACTAGATGGTTGAAAAAAAGAAGGATGAAGGTGCAGCTTGCACATTTAGAATAAGAATAAAAATCAGCCCCCCTGTAGAGTCAGAGATGTGCACACTACTCAACTGTTGCAACATATTTAATGAACACTATGATGCTCTACAAGCTCTGTGTGAGCACATCTACTGTCCACATTTTCTCACACAACCACTGATGTCATGACTTTTCCCCCAAAGCTTTTACATCCTCTCACACAAATCTGTGCACAGGCCCCAAACATCTAATCACATGCACAACACACACGGGCTGCAGAGATTATGTCTAAAAAAATCCATGCATGTTTATTTTTGTTTTATTTCCTTCAAATAAAATTGTTCAGTTGAGTTGAGCAGATAACGATGCAGATCCAGGCTCTGGACTAATGTGGATCTGGTGCCACCAAAATCATTGTGTGTGTTTTTCTTTTTGCCAGGAGGTTCAAATAAGAGAAGGATGATTTTCACCTTTAAAACAGTCTATGGAGCCACTGATGTCCTTCCCTGTTGCTTCATAGCTGGGTGACTTAACATCAAGGTTCAGTCACTGCACAGGGAAAAGGTCACACTGTCATACACACGCACGCATGCATGCACGCACGCACGCACGCACGCACGCACCAACAGCAGCAGAGACTGACTTACCTCACAGGTGTATTTCACTTCATCAACAGCATACTTTGCCTTGAAGTGCTCTTTAGGAAAGATCCTGTCAACACACACAAAACACACAGGTGGTAAAGAAAAGACCAAGAAAATACTAAACAACTGAATAAAGAGAGAAGTGCATTGAAATCCGATCACATAACTCCTGAGTGACCATCAGCTGACAGGAGATACTTTGAGGTTTTAGATCAGGGAAGTACAATCATGTGACATGGTCAAGAATCTGCAGGTTGTTTCAGCAGCATCACACCCAGTGGTTTCACTGATTCACTTCTTTTGAACTGAGCTCACAAAATCTGCCGAGTGCAGCAATCTGCCAAAGAAAGAAGACAGATATGTAAATAACTATTGTTCCTCTGCATGTCTGTGTCATTTTTACAAGTTGTTGTTTTAAAAATTTCCATGAAGATTAATCAAAACAAATGTAAATGTGCACTGAAAATACTAAAGCGGGCATTTTGTACCACTGAAGTCAAATACATCACATGTTCTGGGTGATGACAAAAATACTGAAATAGAGTTTGGTTGAATATATAATGATCTCATTTGATACATATAATGATTTGACTCATATAAGACTTGTTCAACCCTTTCTTCAAGTTAGAGATCACAGCTCTGGAGTGGCTGGTGATGATTGTTGGCCATGTCCACAGCTCTTTAAGGATTAGTGTGACTCACTCTCCCATCCAAGTGGCATAGCTTTCAGGCAGTTTGGGAACAAAAAGGATGGATTTCCCAGTGTCCACATCAATGGCTCCATAACAGTCAGGCTCAGTCACTCCAAAAGCCCAGTGGAAGAAAGACTCCTACAGAATTGAGACAATCAGCCAGAACATTAGTGAAGGAAACAGTAACAGTCAGCTGGAAGAAAGCAGGGTGTCAGCATATTCTGGTCACATTATTACACAAGAGAAAAGAAGATGATGCTGTCTCTTATCAGACCAGTTGGATTTAGTGGTGAACACAGAGTGGGAATTAACGCTATCAGGGAAGTTCAGAACTGAACCTGACTTTAAGGCCACGTCCACACCACTATGTTCCTGTTTCAAATCCAACTCTTTTACTTTTCCAACTCCCATCAAGACTTTTCAAGCCCTGAAAACAGAGATGTTTGGAAATTCTGGTGAGCCACCAGGGTGATTTGTACTGTATCATGGCTCTTACTCCCATTAACCTGGCCTGCTCTCTTTGTCGTTCCTGTATATGGCCCAGCCTGCCCACCAGAAGCTGCCTTCTGCAGCTCTTGTTAACTGACCGATTCCATTTGCATGATTTTCCCTATTCCATGTTGTAAACTGTTTTCCTGCCTGCACACGACATCTACTGCACGTCTGCTTCCTGGGTGAGGGATCCCTCCTCTGTTGCTCACCCTGAGGTTTCTCCAATTTTAAAAGTGTTTTCTTGGGAGTTTTTCAGTCAGTGTGAGGGTCTAAGGGCAGACGATGTTATAATGAGACAAACCCTTTGAGACAAACTGTTTGTAAAAATGGGCTATACACATAAAAATGCCTTGCCTGGGGCTGCGCTCTAGTCTGAATGGGTGAAAACAGAGACCTTTGGAAATGATGATGCAGGCACCCACAGTCACCCTCTGACTGGGTCTTAGCTGCCTCGACTACCAGTGGTGACAGCAACATAATAATAATAATAATAATAATAATAATAATAATATGAAATGATATGATTACTGTAGCTGTTCTGCAGCTAAGTTCTGCACCTTAGTGCTGCCTCCATCTCCTCCATCTTTGCTGTTTCTTGTTTACCGGTTGTTGTTTTTTTGGCAAATTATCACCTGCACAGAAGACAATCAACTTTCTGTTAATGCGCATATGTCTGATAAACTTTATTGCACAAGTACTGTAAAATGCATTTTCAGATGTGTGGGTGGGGTTTCAGTTTAGGCATGGAGTTAAAACAGTTGCTTGAACAGAAATTGTTTTGTTTAAAAATGCCATTTTAAACTGAAAGTGTATTAAATGCAGTTGTGTGGATGGATCCTGAGAGAAGAGAGGTGAGGTCACCTTGGCAGAAAACCCTCTGAAGGTTTTTAGGGATCAAGAAACAACCAACTGAGGGGAAATGAGCCCAGTGACTTGTCTTGATTGTGACTTGCATGAGTTATTGATGGATGGATTAATAAATGCAAGACGTTCTACCCTCATCTGAGCCTTTGTTTTGCAGGAGTCCCAAAGTCAAATAAAGGCAACTTACCTGCCTGAAAAGGAGGTCTGTGTCCGTGCAGTACCTCTGCTTCTGCTCTCCTCCCTGCAGCACCACCACTGACTTTGGCACCACTCCCTCTTTGGCTTTCAGTCCTCTGCACAGTCGTTGACGGTTTTCAGCAAAAAGGGCAGCAGACACTCTGAGGGTGTCATTACCCAGCCAGAAGACAGGTCTGGAAGGGCAGGGAGAGAGGGGACTGGGTGGTACTGAGCACTTGGAGAGAGTGGCTCTGGTGCACCTGCTTTCTACAACATACCAACCCACACTGTCTCACCATCATTCAGTGACTGGCATCCTTGAAAAATTACAAGAAAACAGTATATTTTGATATTTTGATGTACACTATGCCCTTAAAGACATACTGCTCATGAACAGATGGTATACCACTGTGCAGGTTACCTTGTGCGTAGAAATACAGTAGTTGAAAAAAATGTTGTGAGATAGTGAGAAATCGACTATATTGTAACAGAGAGGTCTTGGTCTCTGGCTGTGTCCTTAGAGATAAGATAACAAACAGAACATACCTGGCTCAACCAAAGGTTAATCCAGAACCTCACAGTATTTTATGGCTCAAGGATAAACTAAAGTGAGCTGCTCGACTTGACACTGAAGGCAGCACTAACGGTGACAAGTCCTGTCCTCCCTTTAACAAAGAGAAAGTTCACTACATCCTGGAGAAAGTGCACTTGATACATTCAGGTATTAATTACACACTGTGTAAACTGTGTTTATCTCCATGACAACTGATTCACTGTTATCGAGACCACAGCGAAGTGACGTCTATGTGCCGCTGCGCTGTGGCGGTAAAAAGCTAAAACGACTCCGTACATTATCTGCCTTTAAATTAGTCTACATTTTCTTTCCCAGTCGAGAATCAGAGGAGTACACTCACTGTGGTGCTGCAGCCATGTTGGGTCCAGGTCCAGACTGTCACGTGAGGCAGGGACCCACGTGAGTTTTGATGGGGATGCTGCGCAGATCAACACATCCATGCGATCAACTGACACGGCATCGTGCTGCGTTCACGGGTTTCCGAGATATGTAGCTTCGGGGAAGTTGCAGATTGAGAGGATGTCCTGAGGTTGTTTTCCCAACTTTGTCAGTCGTGTACGAAGTGCTGCAGTCAGCAGATACCACTGCACAAGAAGGATGATAAGCTACAGAGTCAAACAAACCAGGCTCATTGGTTTCTTCTGAAAACACTGATGAAAATTGAATGTGACATCATTGTTGCAGTACTAATACAATTAGAGTGCAATGAGGGATCAGCATCTATCTATCTATCTATCTATCTATCTATCTATCTATCTATCTATCTATCTATCTATCTATCTATCTAAAAGAGGAGCAGCGGAGCTCAGTTCATTTGACCTTGCAGAGTCACATAGAGATTCTGTTTTCAGTGCTGATTCTGAGGCAGTAAAATTATGAAATTACCATATGTGCTGAATATTAATGAACTAGCGCTGGGAGAATTAGAGAATTGGAACTTGTTCTATAATCTACAGGGAACACACGATGTGTTTATACCTCAACATACACACCAGACGAGACACTATTATTTATTCATACCTTCTTTATTCCTGGTGCTTAGTGAGTTTTCGAACAAGGGGGACCTGCTTTATAAACCAGGGTACTACATCTCATTGTTTACAAGTTAGTAAAGAGAGAAGGAGAAATCTTTCATCAATCGAGTATTTGGGGTTTAGGAAACTCACTAAACATATGAGGTAGCTTTCAATTCAACAACGCAGAGAGGCAGGGAGGCTGAGGTACTGCACAAGAGGTTTTGTAGATAAAAACTTCAGTATTCTAAAAACGAAGTAAGACCTTAAGAAACACATCTTACAACATAACATATAACATATATAAGTCTTTGGAAAAAGCTGCAGGACACTGTCTCTTTGATTTGATGCTGCAATGGTAATTTTTTGGTTAAAACAGTAGGGGGAGATGCAACTCTCTTTTGACACAATGCAGGGGGACTCTGAGAAATAATTAATCTTTAAGAGCGAGTGCAGATACACGATGCAGCTAACTCTAAACAATGTGTCATGAAAGAGACAGCACCCAGGCAACGATGAAAGACTGTGAAGAGAGTCAACACACTCACCATGAAACATGAGTGGCTTTCTCTGTGAAAGAAAGATGTCTGGTAATAGGGTGTGTATAATGACAAATTATTATTATATCTGTCTCTGAAATAAAGTTCTTGATTAATTCATTAACACTTCCTCTCTCAGGGGATTGAAGCTGTCTTTAATAATTTATCATAAAGGTTTATTTCCACCTTTTTCATGGACTGGGAATGATTATTGTGGATAATAATTAACCGAATGCTGGATCTTCTGAACTGGAGAACTGATTAGAGGCTGAGTAAAATAAGAGTATGAAATATTTGCGAGTCTGAACTATTTTCAAGTGAGCTGTAACTATTAGGACTTACCAATTTTGCTGAAAAATGAACACTGAAGACTTATTAAGATTTTTAGATATTATTAATAAGACTCCTAACCTTTCAACCACCACTTTTGCTTGTGCAGTCTAAACTAAATGAGGCCATTGCTCTCAGTAAGTTGTACCTAATTTGAACTACTGCCAGTTCTACCCAACTCTCATTATATTCATGTGCATACATTTGCCACTTTAAAAGGGCAAAGTATAATCCAATTACAGTCATCCATGTTTTTCTTGCCAAAGACAATACTTACAGAAAAAGTCAGATTAGTTCATAGACTAATCGTTGGCTTGATTTGCACCCTTTCCTCACACACCACAAAAAAATATCCTCATGTTACACACTCATAATTTTGTTGTCTCCCCTCAGTGGCCCCCTGGCAGAGAGGAAATGTTTCTGTTGGTAGTACAAAGGAGGACTCTGGGACACCAGGCGTCAAGCCACCACTGTCACTGTAGACTGAGTGCCAATTCCCCTGCATCCTAAATTTTATCTCTAGTGCCAGCTGTAAGTTGAGCAGATACAGTTGAACTGCTCGGCTTTGAACTCAAAACTTTGCTCCCTGCGGGCATTGGACATTTGCAAAGGGAGGATGGGTGTCTTCAAAGACAGTGGGACTTTCAGGACAAATATGGGCCAAAACAAACACATGTGAAGGCCAGCAAGAGAGGAGAATGGCAGAGGACACACACCAGTATGAAATGTCTTGAGAAAAGTATAAAAAATTTTGGTTTCACAGAAAAAAAGACCTCAATAACAATGATTTGTGACTTAAAAGTTGTTATTTTGAATGCAGACATCAGCTCAGGAAGTCAGGAGGAACATGACTTCCTCTCCATCCCCTTAGTGATTACTTCCCTTAAGCAAGGCGCTTAACTAAGGTTGTTGAGGTCAACTTCCGGCTGTGTATATATCTGTTCTTTGAAACTGCTTCCCCAGATAATTTCTGTTCATTCAAGTTGTTCTCAGTCAACAAGTTCCATTATATAAAGATTCAAAAGTCCTTTTCTTTCACCTTTTAATCCATAAAATAATGGTGCGAGTGACTGTATACTCCAGTGAATACAGAGGCAAAGGACTGGTACTGTTTCTCTCTTATTCAAAGGCAGGAGAGTCATACTGAGCAGCAATAGGAGGAACAGCAGTTCTCGTCAATAGTGAAGACTAAGACAAAAACTGTGTAGTTAGCCATACACGGCAAACTGAGACCAGATCAGCATATGGACGGAAAACACAGATGTAAATTAGAATGATTTGACAAGTTTCAGTGAGCATTTAGAAAGGGTAGGTACTAGTCTCAGCAAAAGTTTCATCAGTCTGTTGCCTGATATGCAAATAAAGCTACCAACTGAAAAATGCTACCCAAAATCAAAAGGTAAATACTGTTACCAAAAAGGAGTTTGGATTTTTCTGTCCCTGAGTTGTGGGGGTTCCTAAGAGACCTGTACAGTTTGGGTGTGAACGCCTTTGCGATACTGTTGTGCAGGAATATCTTGTTGTAGTTTCATGTTCACATTTGAGCCGTTTGTATGGCTGTGTATCTTTATTTGTTGCACTGCCTTTATTTCTATTTCACCATATTGTAAGAACATTATTGTGTGTGAATAGAAATGTATTATTCAGTCCTACCTGTTTTGCTTTAATGAATAATTGATTAGTTGTTTCATATCTGGCATCATTGTGTCTCAGTTACACCTTGTAGCAATGCTAATCATGGCAATGGCGGTGTTCAAGTAAGCTGTCATTGATCTTATATTGTTTATTTCTGCTCGATCTTTCAACACCCCCCCCCCAAGATTTTATTCAATTCAATAATAAAGGTCTCCCAATCTGACCTCCTGGATTATTTGTGATTTAACCAGTCATTTCAGTGGTGGGCTATGATTGTTGGAACCCAACCTGCAAAGGGAGCTCAACGTCAGTTATTCTCTTTAGTTTAGCTCTATGGTCTCCTGTGTAATAGCAGCTTTTATTTGGAAAACACCTTAGAGCCACAGCCACAAACATGAACCAAATCTATGTTGAGAGCTGTTGTAGTCCTGAAAGGACACTTAAAGCTTTCAAGGAATGTAATTTGCATGGTTGTGTGGAGACAGAGACAACACTGGTACAAAACTCACCTAGAGCAGAGTTACTAAAGCTAATGTGCCCCAGGCTGGGACGGTGTGTTTTAAAAGGTTCCTCCAGACTGACCACATACTTTCACAGACACTTTTCAAGTTGAACAGAGTTTCATATTCAAAAGCTACAAAAAATTACTTTTAGTTTCCTTCAGAAATTAACCCGGTTCCTTTCCTCTCCCAGAAAGCTTCAGTCAATTAGGCAGATAGTGGAGTGTGGCAAGAAGCACTATTGACTCAGATTATTTACTCTCTTCAGATGACCAGAAGAGGGTTTAATTAAAACACAAAAAGCTGCCTGCAGGCAGATGGATTCCTCTGAGGGTTCTTACTGTAATACCTTCTGCTGAACGTTTTTCAGACACATGTCTGCAGCAGTGAGTGAGTAAATTCCTACCACAAGACAGCAATCTGTAAATATGAATCACTTAAATAAATTCCTTGAAAAACAGATTGTTTTCATTTCACAGATATCACTATTTTCATGCAATGGTGCAAAACTTTTCAGATTACAGCAGGCACATGCAGGTAACACAAACAACACGGCCACTCTTCTGTTATGCAATAACTTTATGCTCTCTTTGACCCTCCCTCACAGATAAGGCGATGTATGTTTTGCTCAATAACACGCTTCAATACTCTAAACTTCAGGTCACATGCATGAACTACACATGAACTGTATAAAATGAGATAGATGAAAGACGGATGCAAATAAAACTGATAAACATCAAGCAATTTTAAGTTTAGTAACTATGGGTGAGAATGGTTAGTAGCACAACTATGTCTTTATACTTAAAACCTCTCCTCTGTATAATCAGTCTCTCTTGAGCTCCGTTCATTTATTCCTTAATAAATATATCTCTCAATTTCATTTTGTGCAAGGCCATCAGCAAAATGGAAATATAAAATGCAGCTTTTTCCCCCCAAACTGCTGGCTAACTGTGAAACATTACTTGTACTGGTGAGCTCAGGTGTGAAGGCAAGTATGAGCATGAATATAAATGACAGAGGTGGTGATAAAGAAACAAATACACAAAAATCAACTTGAAATTTAAAATTCTGCTGATAGCAACAATCACACCACTCTGCTGTTAAGTGAATATAGGAAAAAAAAAAACTCACCCTGTTAATTAAATTAGACTGCAACTTTATCAGAGGCTTAATTATGAGATTTTTTCCAGCATATAGGAGATAAACTGTGCGAGCAGAGGGAAAAGGGCTGTTTGAGATTACGTGAAATTTGGTCCAAGGTACAGCACAGGACACACTTCAAACTCTGTGTTTATTATGATCACAGCAGTCAAAGATCAGAGGAAATGCTAATCAGTTCAGAGCAGTCTCACACTGCACGTCTCCATCATCTGAAACGCTTTCTTCCTTTTCTTACCCATCCTCTCCTGATCTGCGGCTTTAAGATGTTACAAAGTTTTCTCTAATCATCACACAAGCAGGCACATCAAACGCTTCCGCCGCTCTGGACACTAGAAATTACTATCCGTATGTTTCTGCAGGATGTGAATGGATAAGTGATATGTAATGCTTCCTAAGTGTTACATGTTTGGTTATGTGTGTTAGACTGGCCTTGGAATTTTTCTTTCACCCATTGATGAGAAAGAGCAGTTTTTATCATTCTCATTTATGATGGTAATCTACAGAACTGTTCAGTAACAAAGCAAAGGAGGTTATGACTGTGGGTTTTACAGCCCGAGGCATATTAGGTTGTAGGTCAAAGCTAATTATTGAGATTACTTATAGTTCTCTTCACACAGCGATAACAGTTTCGTTGTTCCCTGATTACTGACCATGAACTGGCCACAAATAAAAAGAACAAGAGTGACATTTGAATATTGTACTATTGGATAAATAGATATTGATATCTACCTGCATCAGAACACTGATTACTGCTAGAACAATCACACAAAGGGCTGAGTTAACAGAAGAAAGCAGAATGTAGCTCAGGATCCCTCAGTGGGGGGTCCATCTGAGGTAGAGTGGTGCTGATTAGTAGCTCTTAAAACAATGAGTAGTAGGCTAATTACTGCTACGACCTCCACACCATTAGGAAATTAAATTGTCAGAATAAGGGCAGACATACGGCATGAGAAGCACAGGGAAGATCACACATTCCTTTGTTATGAAAGCTTTGTGGGACATTTGGTTAAATGTGGTATCCCACAGGTATTAGTACTGGGGCAACTTGAATTTATGTAAATATTCACTGCCGTCTCTTGATCCATGACCAGAATGTTTTCATAAATCTCAACACATGACTTCAATGGTCTGGCACTTATCCAAGGATAGGCATGTACTGCTATTTGGTGCTAGTTGATGAGCAAAATTTGCTTTGAAAGGTCATGTGGCCTTGTGTGTTTGCATATTATTAAGCACTTTACAACGTGTGGAAGTTTAGGCTGCTTCATCCAGATGCAGGCTGTTCGGATGATAGGAAACATTATTTGTAGCTACTTGCGTGACAGACTGAATCAATCTTTCTTTGGCAGGTTGAATTGATCTATTGAGGCCACATGCACCAAGGTCAGTGTGCTTTCATTTTATGCACCTGCACAGACTGTTCACCCACAGTGCTATGTGTACTGTACAGCATGTACTGTTTGTGGATTGCATTAAATTGAGATTGATTTGTCTGCTGTTTTTCTTAATAAAGTTGGTTGACATGTTTTTAAAAGCACATGTGGAAGAGACATTAGCTATATATTTTTTCAAAATGAGGTGATGTTAGAGATTGAGAGCTGGAATAGACATACACAAATGAAAACACCAACACTTGCTGATGCATAGAGTTGACTGAAATGCTTCAATATATAAAAAGTACATAAAAGAAAAAACAAAACAAAACAGTGGCCTGTCATCTCTACTTACTTTACAATGAGACTTCTATCCTTCAACATTTGACAGTCACTATGTTTGCATCCCCATGGGTGCAATGCTGGTGGCACAGGTATGATGTGTCAATTCCTTTCCATCTGCCAAGATGCCAGAGTGGGAGATGAATGGTCCAGTAGAGACGGCTCTGCTTGTTTCCATCTTGTTAATATGCCTCTGAGAGGCCTTCCATAGTCAGGAGACTCACTGGAGGCTGATCTCTAGAGAGCTGAACAAGATAAACACGGCCGTAGAAGGCAGCGAGAGACCTTCAGAGCTGCGTAAATAACCCTGAACAGAGTAGAGGACAAGTTGTTCATTTTTTTTCAGCCATTTCAGCCCTGCTTAAGTTACTTTGGCCATGTCATGCTGGACAAATAGTTAATGATAATTTTGTGCTAAGTTGTCGTTGGGAGCAGCTCCCTACAATTTCCTATGAACTAGCGTTTGTGGTCTATTGGAGTAAGACAATGAGCCGAAAGGAGCTGAAAGCTGCTGAGATGTGCACAATGAATTTGTGGTTTGAAGTTGGTTCAGTAGTCAGCAGCCTCTCATTAGCAGAAGCCATTTGGTTTAATGTTCATAAAAAAAATGATGTTAAATGCAACTTGGATTCAAATTGTTGTGAGCTACAGATGCACAGCACATTATGTGTTGGAAAATGAATTGCCTCATCAATATGAGATCCCTCTCAACTAAACCACTGTTGACTTATTTCCTCATTAGGTTTCAGCTCTTCTGTATGAACTCTGGGTAAGAGTGAGAAGGCAGAACATCATTAAATGGCACCATTTGTATATGCTAAAGGAGAACAAACTAACACCAGCACTCACAGAGGAAACAAATTAACGTGCTACATGACATCTGATCCTATTTCTCTCTGCAGCACATAAGTGTATCTGATCTTTCTCTGTGTAAACTTAAATGTATTGACATCATTTCAACGTATATATTGTAATATACACTCAATGGAAACGATGGGCAATGACATTCACCAACCCAGTGTCTTGAGAGATTTCAATAATTTCCGAACCTCATGATTTACAGTCAGCACGTTAATTCAGTAGCATTGCAGGAACCTTAAGTCTGAAGTTTGTGTTGGTGAAGGGACATGTAGCTGCATGTACCATGGATCAATTAAAACTAGCACTTTAAGAAAGTAAAGTTAGTAAAACAATTTTGCATAATTCTTTGGTGTCAGCATCTTGAGTCACATTTGTAGAAGAAACTGGTTTATGTCCTTTTATCACTGTTTCTTCGCAGCTGTTGACTGCCATGATTATTCACAGTCTTTCTGTGATGGTCATAAGGAGGCTCCTCTGAAGTTACACTGAAGCACCTGAGAGTTAAATATTTCTGTCAAGTCGTGTTGGCTTAAGGCTTGATAAAATGCCCTCAGATTTTTACGCCAGCTTGCAGTGATATATTAGTCATTTCAACAGGTTAGTGGTTTTAAACTGGACCACTTTATCACTGCTCTACATCAGGCTGATGCTGCTGCTGCTGCACCAAGTTTTACTTCACCTGAGGTTCCTACATTTCATGAGGAAGAGGGGGCCATGTGCTGTACTTTCTAAACTAGTGTTAACCACAGGGAACATATAAGAAAATATTAGATTAGTGAAACATCTGTAATTATAATAATTATTGTTCTGACTATGGATCTCTTACAGTTCCTATCCAGTAGTTATTGTTATTAGATTAGGAAGTGGAACCCTGCCACACCTGAATCGTGACTCTTACCTTGTCGTGTCATTTTGACAGATCTCAAAATGACACAAGAGACAATACACAGTCACACAGTCACAAGTGTATAGTCAGAAATTGCTCAGTTTTAGTGTGAAGCTCTTAGTTTAATGGTGGGGTTATTTCACCTGAATGCATAACAGTGGAGACTCAACAGGGAATGCATCACAATACATACTGCTGCTCCAGCAGGGAATGAATTACAGCAGGATAATGTTCATGTCCTTCTTATCCTCCTGCATGTAAATTCACACAAGAGTCTTCAGGGTAAATTCCAGCCTCGACCTTCACACATGTAAACACTGTGTCAGGCCAAAATAATTAGCTCAAAAAGCAAAACTATTTCCCTGCAGGTTGAAAGAATTGGCATACATTATACCGTTCTGAAACTGAGTTATGGGAGGTGAAGACTGCGGTTGCACTCAGCATCACCCAGATGCCAATGGGTGCAACTGTAACATGCAGGATAATTGTGTGCATGATCAGTGAAGTGTGATTAAGGAAAAGGTTAGAAAACAAATACAAGCTTATAAAGGAATGGAACCTCTTTTTGATGTTGTTTGGATTTCCAAATGTACTTTAAAAAAGAAGAGTAATTAAACTATGACAGATGGTGGGGAAAAGGGATCCGTTTAGTGTAGGCAAACCCAAATCCAGATCAAAGGCCTCTCTCTCGACAGGTCAAGCAGCAGTCACATCCATAACCCGGGACAGCTGGTTACGATTGGAGAGGATTAGGGACAGCACACATATTTCATCAGGATTTATCCTTGTCAAATTCTGAAACTGGATTGCTGTAAGCCACTCACTATAACTGTTAAATAATTTCAATTATTATACAACTCCTTTCCAGTGGAGGTCAGCTGTGCCAGTGTCCCAGGCATTTGGCAGATCAGTCATTATTATCCACAAATGTCCTTCAGGTTTAACAGTGCAGGAGTAGATGGAGTAGAAATAATGGAAACCATCTGTTTTCATTTCAAAATGACACAAATGCCTCTCTTAGACCTACAGTCAATCAAAATCAGCATACAAGGACTTATAGGGTAGCTGTAGGGACTCTCTGATGCTGAGTTTCTGCAGGGTAAACGCTTCCCCATTGTCCACGGCTGCTGTCTGCTCTCACAGAGTTTTCTGTGAGGGACATTTGATCATGTTGAGACGGACAGCTAGGGAAAAGTGGTCCAAGCTAGTATAATACAGCTTTTATCATCCATTAACGTCACAGCACACTGAACAATGGTGGGTCATTTCACCCCAAATTAAGATTTTTACTTTTCTACAAGTGTAAATGAGGTCAATGTCAAAAAGCAACATTAAGTAGACCAAAAATTGTTCAAAAGCCTTTTTCTTCTGCGTTTTTTCAGAGACAGTCCCTCCCTTAGAAAAGTTTCAAATTCATCTCCCATCACTAGTACACCATGTACAAAGCTACTTCTCCCCTGTAGTTCATTCATATCATTTATGGAAATCCCACCACTGTTCATTTGGTAGGTGGTTTTTACCAACATGTTATAAAATATGAAGTTATCTTATTGAACTAACCAAAGACAGAAAATGTAGGGATAAATCTCTTGGGGGGGGGGGGGTGAATACACTATTGGAAAATACAAAATAAAAGGATTGATGGCTAGCCATGACTGATGGATGTAACTGTACATCATAAGCAAGAGAAAACACAATAATTCATGTGATTAGGTCACATCTGGTTGATGATCCATTTGATAAGGTCAGTATCAGATCAGGACTGTTAACCTGTCACAGTTCAATCGTGCTTCTCTCATAGCCTGAAAACAGTGTAGTCACAGCATCAATGGATGGGCAGTGAGACAATTTAGCAGGGTTTTAGTTAAATTTAGTTTAGATATATATAAAAAAGTGTGGGCGTATGGAATTATGGTTCTGTACAATTTGATCTTTAAAAAGTGAAGAGTATCTGCAGTTCCTCTGTTGGTTTCATCAGGCTGGAAAGGCCAGGTGTTCTGTCTGAAAGAACAACATGGGCGGACAGCTTTATGAGTCCTTCAGCACATGCACGCACACTCACACACACACACACGCACACACACACACACACACACACACACACACACACACACACACACACACACACACACTCACACTCACAAGTCTGTCTCTTCTGTTTTCTCTGTCTCTCTCTTCCACCCCCTGTTCTCTCCTTGTGAATTTTAAAAAGAACAAACTGAAGGCCATCCAGGACTTTAATCTGCACTTTTCCATGCTCCATATACTACATGTGCAAATAAGTAAGCAGGCTGAAGGCACAGCAAAAAGTGAACAGTGAATTAAAATGAAAGAAGCAGTGTTTGTTAATCTAACATCCCAGTTGGTTTGGCTGAGATGTTGAACAGCTGTGAAAGTCTATAGGATCAGAGTTTGTGATATGAGGTAAAGCAGAGAAAATTGCACTACTTTAGATCAATTAACACTACATGGTGAAGACAGAATTGCAACTCAAATGGAAAAAGGAGAAGGTAAGACAGAGCACTCTCTACGTTATTTGTTATGTGGGATGTAATTTTGAGACTTAACAAGTGGGAGAGAGGGAATATCACAAATTCATTGTAATTTACAACGTATCATATTGGACGTTCATTCTGTGATGAGGAATTAAGTACTGAGAGACATCTCTTGAGGTTTTGGTATCTGCAATATAATGTTATAGTCTGTCAATGTGCCACAAGTCTGTGAATGCACTGCTTTGTTTGACCAGTTTTACCACTTTAAACAATGGCAGCCAGCAACATATAAAGTGTAGCTTTTTATATTACAGCAGATACTCCGAGGCCATAAATACTGATTAGGTGAAGATAGTGAGAGCTGGGGGAGACTGATAGATTAATGAGAATAAAGGAGCTTGTGTGTGTGCCGTTGTAATGAGCTGATGATATGCCTAACCCTGCAGAACAAGCTTAGCTGATAGAAAATGTGGAACATAAATGTTATTTACGCTTATGGAAGGGAATGGAGGGTAGAAGTTAATTGCAGATATATTGGGTGTTATATTCACTCAGCGATGCCCCCTGTCCTCAGTGGTGGGCTGTGACAACTGGTTATTCATTTAGCAGTGACACTTCATCACCAAAAAATAATTGCCTCTCCTACCAGGGATAATATGAGATTAAAATATTAATATAATTTAGCAAGATAATACATGCAAAAGTTTTTTTTTTTTTTTTTTTTTTGACATGATGAAGTGTCCAATGAAAGATATTTTTAGCTGTGCAACCTCTGGCCAAACCAAACTCCCAGCACTGTTTAGCTGTGTGGAAAATAAATGTTAATAAAAGTTAAAAACTGGCGTTGGTTTCAGATGAACTGAATTCATTACATCTGTTGTCTGTGAATAATACAAGACAAATGAACATCAATCTTCCGCCAGGAGATTCATGGAGACACATACAGCCATAGTGGCCTGGTGTTGACATGCAACAGCTTAAAATGTCAACTAATGGACAACTTGAGGTTGAATCCATTTCATTATAGATTCAAGGATGCCCAAACACTATCACTGTAAAGGAGTGAAAAAAAAAACGACATTTTTTTGTATGTATTCATGTGGTTGTGTGGAAATGATTCACTGATTCACCAGTTATTTGGGTTAATGTCAAGAACCTTTTGATTTTAGCTTCTGTTCAAATTTAAAACAATCCCATTGATTAATTGAAAAATATCCAGCAGATCGACCAGTAATTCAATAATGACAATAATCAACAGCTGAAGCCCTAGATATGCATCATGATGTATCAGACATAACCATAGCAAATTTAACAATAATCTACCTTCCTGTGAAACAGACTCTGATGTCTGACAGATGTTTTCAAAGTTGAAATACTGGCTAAAAAGTGTTGGTCTGTGAGGTTACAGTGACCTTTGACCTTTGACCACAAAAATCTAATAAGTTCATGCTTGAGACCATGATGAATGTTTGTGCTAAAACTGAGTATAATCCTTAAAGGCTGCAACCTGCACAGAGGCATAAATAAGCTTACCCCAAAGATAATGATACAACGGACCAGGGAATAGGACATGCAGTTCAGTATTAACCTCATCAAGGACACACACATGGCATGTGTTGTCAGCCAATGGGACTAAATGTGATGTAATCCTGAAGCTGCATTTATTTTTTCAAGGAATCACACAGTGTTTGTTGTACAATCACAATTCATTTACTCAACTGACAGCAGCAGTGAAAAAATCTCATTTTATACATTCACAGTATCCAGACAGGACAACATGGACGAACACACGGAAAACATCAGTGAAGTGCACATGAATGTTGGCTGTCTTGCATCATATATCTCCAGTCTGTGGGCCACAGTGATTGGTGATTCAATGTAACGAAAGATGAAAACAACTGAGCGCTAACGGGGGCGGTACTGGATTCTCAAAAGGGCCTCAGATTCAAGAAAATATTCCCCAGGACCTGCTTTAGGCAAACAGAAGAAAAAGAAACTGAAAGAGTCTACCTTAACTTCTTTTTCTCTGCACTTGATCATGTTCATTTCTCAACAGACTTTTTGCCTTCAAAGTTTTTTGAAAACCCCAAGTGGTCTTTGGTGCGAGAGACAATCCAATCTGGGGGACCAGTGTGAAAGATAATGACTGTGTAGTTGAAACAATTTTGAACACCGTGAAATAGAGATGAAATCTGCTGTCATTCGCTTATTTAGCCGAGATTAGGACGCATATTTGTAATCAGCTCTAGAGATTTATAATTTGGGGAGAGAGAGAAAAAAAAGATGCCTGATCTCTTAAGTCTCCTCCAAAAATGCTTTGAAGTCAGCGTGTATACAAGTGTACTGTATATACCCTATGGAAATATCTTATATAACTGTTTAAAAAGGGAATTATGAAACAGCTAAATGCAGTGAGGGCATCTTAAAGTGAAAAAGAAAATATCTTATCAGTACGATGAAGTTGGAGGGATGCGCTGTAGTTAATATGAAATGAATGTGGGGGTGGAAACCCTTCAGCAATGCAACTGAGGACATTATCTAATTCATTAATCCTCACAGAGCAGCACACAACACAGTGGACTACATGACTAACACTGAACTGAACCAACACTTACCCACCTCACAAGAAAACAGTAATAAGGTATTGCCTGACAAATGTCATTAATATTCATTCACACTTTGCAAATGTCATTTAACTTTTCCTGAGGAACCATGTAGTTTTTTTTTTTTTTTTTTTTTTTTTTTTTAAGGCTCAGAGCTGTCAAAGACAGTTGAAAATGACTTTGAAACATATCCTCCTCTAAGGCTTTTGGGTTGATCACAAAGCTTCTCTGGAGTTTGTTTCTGGAAGGCAGTGCACTCGCAAAGTAGATGATAGGGAGCGATCCTCCCACTCACATCATTACTGGGCTCTATTGCTCATTGCCCAGTAGTGCAATGCCACACTGATCAACTGTTCGCGTGCCCTTGCTGGCTGCAAACCTATACAGTAAGTGCCCTGGCATGCCACAAATCAAAAGAAAGCCATGACTTGTTATCTCGTTGCTGCGTTTCCCTTCTTTTGCTGAGGAGCCATATCTCTAGCTTTGAAGTCAGAGCCACTGGCAGTGTCTCAAGCACTGCTGCCATCAAGTGAGCGCCTCTTCATTAAATCCTTGAGCTGCTTCTAATTACGGGCTGTATCAGGAGGCCCTCTGTGCTGGGCACTGGGGCAGGGAACAATGTGCATGACACAAATGCCAAAATTCACTGGGGTGGGTGGGTGAGGCGTGGAGTTGGGGTGTAAGGGCATAAACTTTAACAGACAAAGTGAAGCTATCCATATCTCACTGCCGCTCTGTCTCAAGACTGAACTTTAAAACTGCAGTGTCATGACACTCATTAACACATTTCTTGCCATAAATACCACAGCAACGGGGAAAAGATATAAAAACAAAGTAGAATCAGGTGGATGTGACATTGGAGTGAGCCGGTGTGCACACTCTGGTGGAGCATGTTTCTTTTTGTCGGCTGATGTTCCCAAGTATGCTGGCGCTGAAGTCTCCCTGTAAGTTAGCAGATCCGCAGCAAGGGATTGTGGGGTGGATTTCATCTTAGTCTTTCATCCTGATACTCTCAGTTCCCTTGTCACCTACACTCCTAGCTGCTCTATTTATAACTTGTAACCATAACAACTGGTCTTTTCTCGTTGCCAAACGAAAATTCCTTTCACTAGGTGTCTTTATGCTTCAGATGAAAAGAATGTCACAGCACGCAGAACCCTTCATCAGTGCTGTCAAAGCTGATGTTTCTCTTACAACATGTTAATGGTGGCGAGTGCAGCTATTAGCAGGTGTTTACATTATCATCCTTCGACAGAGAGCGTCTCTGTGAAATCACTGTGTTTTGTATCCCAGGAACAAATCTGGAGCACATTGGTGATGAATAAATTGTCAGTGCTGAAGGATGACTGAGAGAGAGAGAGATGAATGAGAGTTTGAAGAAGAGGGTGGGTATTGTTTTCTGGAAAGTTTTTATGTACTTTGAACTCTCTCAAGATGGAGAAGAGCCCGCAGATAGTTTTCAAGCTCGGATCAAACATCCTTTCATCAGGCTTTTGATGGAACAAAAAAGGAAACTCTAATCTATGTTTGAGAGTTTGATTAAGAGACAGCCACCTTGTGGGTTGAGGGTGGATAGATTTTAGCACACCACAACGGGTTTATTTTTTTAATTTAAGCAGCTAAGTCCCATGTGCGCATGCACACACACACACACACACACACACACACACACAGCTCCTCCCATCGTGACATGACACAGTGAAGCAGGTTATGTTGAGCAGAGGCTGAAATCACTCTGAGCCTCAGTGTATGCAACTGGGGAATAGTCAGGCAGAGACACAAAACACTGGCAGTTCAGCCTCACAGGAGCCGAGGGTAACAGGCATTTAGCTGACGAGGGGTGAAGCTATTGTTTGACATCTCGCTGCTCCCACTATCCCAGATCCTTTAGTGAGAGCTAATTGCTCCCAGAGGGACCAATCCTGTGGTCACACCTAAATGAACCTGACCCAAGTGCATTGTGGGTTAGGGGTGAGATTGTTTCCACTGTCTAACATTGCAATCTCACAGGCATCCTTGTCACAGATCCAAAATCAACTACACAACACGGGCTTCAAGGGGGTGAGGATGGAGAAGCGCACAAGTCTTTGTACTGAGATTGTAAAACCAAAAGTGTTTATTTACAACGACACTGATGGAAAATAAATAAGCAATGTAATTTGTCTTGTGGTATAACAGCGGGAGGGTGGGGGATGGTGGGTGGAGGGATTAAAAATTATTATTGAAATCTTATTATTTCTGAATGTGCTCTGACCTTGTTTGTAATGTAATTTGGAGCGCCTTAAAAGATTATGATGAGATGAGTTACGTTCTAGTTCTCAAATTAAGGAACAGAGTGGTCTACAGAGGGGCTGGGCTGAATGTTGTCCTAAAAATAACGATTCAATCCATTTCAATGCCAGGACAAGGTTGAACAGTTAAAGACCCAATCTGTCATTCCACAGATAAAACAACATCAGGAATATTTAGATACTGAGCCAAATTCAACCATTTTCTTTATTTCACATGAAGCAATTTTGCAATTGAACTCCTCTCCAGAAAACTGTATATAGTATGAAATCTGTTCACATGCTGCACAGATGTGATCCATGGGATTGGCGTAGTCACAGACACTGAAGTGATTATGCAGATTGGGTGTTATTTATTCATAATGTGACTGTTTCTCAGTGTCAGAAAGTCGGAGGTGAATAAAATACAAAGCTCCATTACTTGAGTCAAAGTCTAGATAGACACACCCCTGCCCTCCAATGTAGAAATCATTAGGCCACTACCAAGTTAAAACTGAGCTGTGTAACCTTTATTTCTTGATCATTAGCATTCTCCAGGGTCTCTGGGTGGTCGGTGACGAGCGTGCTACAGTTTTCTCAAACTGTCTAATGTAACCACCACCAACGCCAACATGGAAGGACAGCTGACGCAACTTGTGCTGTCTTGTGCTCTGCCAAAGATCACATTCACCTGCAAAACAGGTATCAGGAAAGAAAAGTGATCCACACAAAAGTTACTTACAACTTACTGTAAATGTTGCACACATAATGTGAAGTATAAACATGCTGCAATGGAAAATGGAATTCTATAATAGACCCAATGAAGAAATCTTAATAAACTCTAATAATTATGCACCACTTCATATACAACACAAATTAAAGAGGAACTATGCAAGATCTGCACCTCAATTAAACAGACTCGGAGTAATTGTGATACTTAAATGACTTGTTACAGGGAGAATGGAGGCCCTCTGCCTTGAACCTAGCATCTCTTGGCCGAAAACCAACCTTGCAAGATCAGTGTCTCCGACCCGGTGTCCAGGATCTTGTCTCATGAGAAACATGGACTGATTTAGAGCACTATGACACAAGCAAGCATGGTAATCCATGATCTCTTGTTACCGTAACCCACCTTGGTAGACATCACTCCATGGACTGCCTTCTTGCCAGCTTCGTTGAAAACAAATACACATGGCCAGGAGGGGAGGGAGGAGGGTGAGCTGTGAGCTTTTACGACAGTGAAAATATGCACTCCGAAACTGTAGGGTGAGCAAAACAGTGACAAAGCGACCAGCTTGCATAGTTCCCCTTTAATATGTACACATTTCAAATTCAAATAATGTAAATGTGAACAATGTAGCGTAGTGAGCAAAACATGACTGATAGTAAAGGGGTTGGCTGTGATGAGTTTTTACTCCTGTTATGAACAGAGAAAGATAATGTGTTTCACTGACTGTTAGTACTTTGTATAGTTCATAAAGTGGAGTCAAACGTACAATGTTAGTAAAAAAAAATATGAATCAGAGGCCTCACCTTACTTACTTTATACTGAAATGATTCCATGCAGAGTCACATCAATATTCACTTAGCGAGGGCACTGGTAATGGGTATGTACTTAGTGTCAATGAGCTGTCAGAGTCTGCTTCAGGAGAGATGGGTGTATTCATGCTCTATATGTACATTGTTAAGATTGTAAATCACACGTATCTGCATCTCAGTTTCAACGGCATTTAATGAATAATTCTCTTTGTTTCTTTTTCTATTTAACTAATGATTTGAAAATTACTGTTATGTAAATTTGACAGCACAAATACCAGAGCCACTCATTCTTTCTCTAAACCTGAAATGAAATGTGAAGTTTTCATACTCAGTTTTACCATCTGAACTTTTCATACAGGGCTCAGAGAACATCAGAAATATTTTACCACATATTTTTAAAATCTTAAGAGTTTTGCTTTTCTTTTCTTTTGTTTTTTTCCAGTTTTTGTTAACATCTGCATTGCACAGTGACAGCAACAGACACAAAATGAAATTCTTTCTAGATTTTTCTGTCTTCGTATCAAAAGCAACATTGTGCAGACAGTTGATGACAGACCTTCAGCCTGTCATCAGTGGTAGGGAAAAATAGCCCTAATTGTTGTACAGCACTTTGTACTTTGCCACAAGTGCGCACAGACGATCATCTAGTTCAATCAGATTATCACAAAAAGATGATGATGTGACTATTCTCCTGCTGCTTTTAAGAAGAGAGAAGAAACATGATGTGAATGCAGACGCCTAGATTCCTCTCAGTGTAGATGCCACTGGTTTGCACACAGTCGGTCGGGAGAATGCAGAGATAACTCTTCAGTTTAGATTTGTAGGGTAAAAAAAAAGAGGGAAATATTAAAACATGCTCTTAGTACAGCTAATGAGACCTGAAAAAGAACCCATTTTGCATTTAATTAAGCTTTTCAAGGACATAGTGTAAATATTTCTGGAGAGGCTGAGCTGAGGGTTAAGGTAGCTGAGGCTCCCTCTCTTTCCTGTTATCTAAGAGCTCTTTGTTTGCCTGCTGCAGGTAAATAATCTCCACTTTTTTGAATTGTAAAATGGAGCAGCCTCCAAAAATCTCCCTTTTCCTTTTCATTTCATTTCATTCCCCTCAATGCACTAAGAATCACTACAGCAATAAGCATAGGAGGATACACAAACAGGATTACGTGTGGGCATGCTGAAAATCAATTCAGTACTGTTTCAGTTATAGAAGCCAGTAAACGTAATTTATTTTCTCTGAGAGCCATGCATACTACCTAAGCCTCCCTAAAACATTTTGCCAATTGTAAGCTGAAATATCCCCTCATGTAACACATGGTAAGTATATCAACTTATGGAAAGCGCATGTGGGCCACAATGTGTGTGCTTTAACTGTGCTAAGACATTAAAAATAATCCTGAGTTGCAGGGGGTGCATTCTGAAGAGCAATGTGTTATTTTTGTTTTACAATAATGAGGCTTTTTTTCCATGAGCCTCAGAGACTACTACATCTGCTCATACAGTAGTATCCTACATATCCCATCTTCCACTCTCTTTGCATCTCTTATTTGATCCTGTTGTCCTCTTAATCTGTCTGAGGTTTTTATCCATATTTTTTGTCATGAAACAACATGTAAACACAAATTCCTTTTAATGCCACACAACTGACACATGTTCTCTTGTACTGGTCTTTGGCCCTACCCATTGGTTGCATTAATTGCCAGTGTTACCCCAAAATCTATGACTCATCAGACTTCTTGCATGTTTTCAACAACCAGGTGAAGAGTGTGTACGTGACTTAAAGTACTCCAAGTCACATTGGTACGTTTATGGAGCATGTTTGTTAATTCAGCTCTGGTGAAGCTGGTGTTTGTCTTTAGCTGACTAGCTGTTACAAGCTAAAACATCTCTGCCAAGAGTGAACACTCAGTTGGCTCGGTTGGTCATGTTATGAGCATATCTTGTGTGCCAGATGCAGTGAGACTTTTGGAGGTTTCTGGACAATAACTGTCACTGTTTCAGTCTTATATAGCATATGATAAAGTTATATTTGCACAAAGAAAAAAGCATATTCATCCATTATTAAGCACATGAAAATAAATTAAATTAATTAAATTTTGAATGAATAAAAAACATGCAATGTACCACAAAATATCTTAATTGAATGACAGCCCTAATACATATACATATGTACATATTCACGTTCACCTCCTTCAGCTATAAGGGTAATGACAAATATACTGTCAGTGAAGACAGTATATGGGATAATATTCTGCCTGTAAACTGTAATATCTGAAAACACTGCTGGAACTGTCTTGGATAAGCCCATGCCTCTGTGATGATGAGAAACCTGAGATTTGACCACATTAGCTGGGTGACTGAGGTATGTGCAACTTTGTGCATGAATTTTTCAAACACTGTAAATGCAGTTTCCACAGAAAGACCCTGGTCAATTCTTGCATTGTGTGTTGTCGAAAGCTGAAATGAAACGTGTTGTTGTGAGGCTTTGTTTCAGCCCATTTTATTTACCTGTTTGAGCTGTAGGACCCCAGCATTTAAAGCAGGGATACAGAAATGATGAATCTCCATCCTTTTCACACTGGAATCTTCTAATACTAAATGCAGCTATTTATATAATGAGTCCAAATAAGGACAGAGTGTTTAGACTTGACAAGGTAAAATAAGTCCATGGTTACTTCTCTTAGAGCCAGGAGCGAATGGAAACATTGTGAGTTTGAAAGCAAATCCCAGTAATAAAACACAACCAACTTCATAAGGACAAGACAGTGGTATCTTCACAACAAGATTTAATTTATCTTGACTTCAAAGTATTAGTTAAGTCCAGAAAGCTTAAAAACATAAATTAGCACATCAAATAACATAAATTAAAACGAGCAACCACAACAAAAGCCCTCCAGGAAGTTTGTCATCAGTGCTTAATGCTGGGATCAGGCTGAAAGTAATGTTAACGTGTACATACAGATAGAACCATTAAAAATGATCTTAATAATAACAAACAGGAAATTAACTTTACCAGTATGCGAAGAGATAAACAAAATATGGATGTGGAAATTAAGAGTATCGAATGTCAAAAGTAAGAAATGAAGCTTCATAAATAACTGCAACACAATTATCACATATCATGAGAAATTACAAATTGGTGTGGTGATGCCAGAAAGACTCTGATCCAACACAACATGTAGCCTGATTCATAGTGAGGAGGGGAGACAAGCTGAGGATCTTGACGTGCAGAGAGCTGGTATCCCTTCACCATCTTAGATAAGAACCACCAGCTGCGTACTCTGCGTGATGCTGTAGTAATGGTCTAAACACACTAAGCATTTCTTGCTTCAATGCACTTTTAGACAGTGATACTTCCTGCTGCAAATTCCAACTGAATCATCAGAAAATAAAAAATCAAAAAAAATCTCTGTCTCAGGGCAAACACTTGTCTGGAATATAAGACCATGTATTTCTAATTCCATAAATAAAAATGATTATCAGGTACAAAATCTCCTGACACATAGACTCTGGATCCAGGTCGTAGATACAATTTGATTTACAAAGATAACAGTCATCATTAAATTTACAGTGGAACTAAAATGAAATCAGATCATATCTGTCCTCTCTGTCATTCATATGTTGTTTTGACTTGAATTTAAGTTTCACTTGTATGTTTTGCAGTGATAGTGTCTCTTCACCAAGCCTTAGAGTTGGTCCAGCGGTGCTTATACCTCAGCAGTGTTTTATTGGCTAGTGCCTATTGACTTTATTGTTAGTTTGGTTGGTTGCGTTTAGGCATGAAGGCTGATGATTGGTTTTAGGGTCAGGATAAGACTATCAGGGCAAGGCAGTCAGAGGTACAATAAGGACAAGTCCTTTTAAATTACAAGTGAGGATACTACACTACACCATCTGAGCAGCACTTTATCTTCAGGGCAGATTGGAAGCTACAAGTCTCTGTTGGAGAGTGATGAGCTGGAAAAAACAGACTTGAAAGAAACAAGAGTTAATATCAACTTTGATCTCTGCCACTGGAGATAGGTAAATAAAAGAATGATGTTTGATCCTGAAACTTTTTTTTTAAACTGAACTGTTATACACTGAGTATGTAGCAAGAGAATAGAACAAAACTTACAAATAGCTCCTTTGAATAAACACTTCCAGTCCCATCACAAGTGACATTGTGCTGTTGATCCGCCTTTGCAAGCCCCCGCTGTTGATGAGCAATAATGCCATCCCCCCACCCCCCAACTAATTTTGCTCTACCTACTCTCTGTCTGGACTGCTTGCTCCACCTCTTTGTATCTCCTCACTGCTGGATGCTTGCTCTGTTTATAGCCTCCACAGGGGCATCCACTTAACTATCTCAAGAGTCACAGATTAAACAACTACAAAACAAACTTAAGCTCAACTTAACAAAATTTAAAGCCACAGCACACACACATAAATGGTCATAATTACATCAAACAAGCAAATATAAATACTATCTTAGGAAACATTTAATGCATACAGCTCAAAATACAGCAATCTATAATATAACTAAAACTAATGAGGCAATTACAGGGTCACAGTCTCACACATTATGAAAGCTCTGTACTGTCTGTGCCAGAAGAAAATGAATGCTGCTCAACTCCACAAAGAAGGACTTACATGTTTAACAGTGTCCAGGAGCAAACACTTCGAACTATCAGCTGATATCACTGTCACAACTTGAGGCAAGATTATCAATCACTATCAGGCAAGAGCCATCTTTTCAAAGTCATCCTCCAAACAGAGCTGGAATGAATAATTACTTTCAGAGTAATTACATTTTCCACCATTGTTGACTGTGGAGACCCTCTGACTGTGATCACTCAATGCAACAAAACTCATTAATGAAATCACCAAACACTCTCTGATCTTGACAGATTGAATCCCCACGGATAATAAATATCCTACCCCCTGTCCTTTCCCCCGTTCGCACAACAGAATCAGACAACATCTTGTGCAGCTCAGTTGGTGCACTTCCAGAGTTATTGGTTTCATTGCACTGAGCCCACCGGTGCTCAGAGTGCATGCAATCTCTGAGATGTATCTAGCTTTTCTAAAATGGAAACTTTTTAATACATACACACAATGGTTAGTTTTCAATATTTAATCTTTGAAGGTACAACAGGCACATTTTAATGCAAAAATGCTCTGACTTATCAGTCTGAATCACAAATTAGGGCTGTAGTACAGAAGAGCATCCCTTCCTCACCAGCTGTCAGTTTGCTTTATCTGTATTTCCCTGCCTGAGAATCCTATGTGGAATTTACTTTATTATGCTGCATAATGAAGTTTCAATTTTTTAAAAAAGTTGCTTCTCCTCACAATCAGGGGAATAGCTAATGTTGGAAAGAAAAGTATATATGCAGCGTATAAAGCCTTGACAAATGTGTTTGAAATGAAGTGGTCATCCATTCTGCTATTTCCAGAGATGAAAGCAGGTCAGCAACCAGGTGTGTCGTATGAAAGGTATGCCAAGCAGAGCGTGGTGTGTCAGGACACTCTGAGAGTGTTGGGTCACTGGCTTTGTCCGTGTGTCATATACTATCCTTCACAGTGAGCACACAGCTGCCTCCTGTGACCTTTTCACAGAGCCCTGCAGTCCCTCTGTGTCCACAGTACTTCTCCTTCACCTGTACCTGCTCTGCCACATCCTGTCTGCTTTCTAATTAGCACATCATTATTAGACCTCTCAAATGCCTGCGACAATACCAGGACAGTGCCCACATGAAACTGATGAGAGATGAAGAAATCCCCACTGGCAGCGCGCCTTTTCTTTTATAATCATCAGCCCTCAGGTCAAATCCACATGGGAAACATGAGTACAATCAGAAAAACAGATAGGATCACAGGTAAAATCCCATTTCATCACACCCCAGTACACAAACAGGACACGCTGAGCACATACTGGAGTATCTGAGAGTAATATCAGAGATCAGACTGATCATGAGATGAGACATGCAGCACCGTGCCATATCTGTGGTCAGTATAGTTGCAATTTCAACACAGCAGATGGCTCTAGATACAACGCTGCTGCAGACTGGCTAAAACAATCACCCAAGAATCTCTGTTGCTTTTTGTTGGAATCATCCATTCAACAGAGACAAAAATAAAGCACAAAATCTTATCTTGGCTAGGTTCGAACGAGGAAAAGAAATTCTGGGTGAGTGCTGTAGCTGTATCTGTGTCAGGAGATACTGCAAGCACAAGAGCAAAATTTGACACTGTAAGGAACATAATGTTCCTTTGATGGAGAAAGGGGGAAACACACTTCAGCAGCCTGCAAGGATACAAAATCAAACATGCTTAACACCCACTCATTTCTCTCTTTTCAATGCTTTATATTATTGTTTCTCCTGTGTAGCCTATTTTACACAGACAGAGCATGATCCTACCTGTAGGACAAAGAGAGAGAAACTCGAAGTCCTGACAACATCATTTCTTTTTTTTTCCCCAGTCCATAGGATAATACAACATGTGGGATCAATGGTAAAGATGGACAGGTGGGCACTTTCTCGTGCATGAGATTAACAACAGTTTTAAGCAAACTGCCCACTGAGCCACTGGCAATGACTGACAGCTGTAATCACCACCCTCCCGCTGGTCACATACTCAAGGTAGAAAATGTCCCTAATACCCAGATGGTGAAACAGTTTTATTCACTGGTCTTTATTGATGATGTTGAGGTCGGTGATGTCAGAGTTCAGAGAGGACTGGACCCAAATGTAGACACGAGCAAGAACAGGTATGATGACACAAATATTTTATTAAACTTACAAAAAATCCACAGGAACACACAGGGGGAAAACACTGGCACAGAGGACATGGACAGGGCACACAATGGAGACGATTTGACAAGGACAATGGGAAAACACAGAGGTAATACACACAAGGGAATGAGACACAGGCGGTGCAATGTGAAACAGGTGAGACACATGAGGTAATCACAGCAGGGAGCACACAGGAAGAGAGGACGCTAAACTTCAAAATAAAACAGGACCTGAACAGGGAACCAAAGACACAGACCATGACAGATGACAGGCCCCTTTTTAATATGAGTTGATACAAAACAAATGCATCTGCTTACAGAGCAGGGCATTTGTGTCATGTGAATTCCTGTCACATGCAAAGTTTAATTTTAAAGAGTACTTTTATTGCTGGAGTATCCTCACAGTCCCTGGCAGACTGATTGCTCTAGCTCAAACAGGCAAGGGCTTAATTTCCTTTCAAAATGCCCACCTCAGCCCACCCTCAGACACGCCCCTGAATATTACCATAAATTCTCAAAGAAAAGTGGCTTTTATTTGAGACAATTCATTTTGCACACATCTTTTGCTCAGCGAAGATAGAAAAAAACTCAAATCATCAAACGGATTGCTTTAAAGAGTAGGAATATGATGTCCAAAGTGAATTTAACAACACTTGCACTCTCACCCTTGGCACCTCTTCAACTGACTGACCGAAGGAAAATGCCGGAACATACATTTAGTATTTAGAAGAAGTTAAGCACCAATTAAACCTCTAAATGAATGAAATGCTATTCAGACCTCAGTGACAGTAGGGAGTTTTCAGAAAGGACCAGTTTGTTTCTTGACACTGAAGAATCTAAGCAATCTAATGATTTGTAGTGAGTCCATATTGACGAACGTTTTAACACTTGACTATAACAGTGGCACTGAGGGAAAAAGAATGATTTAAGCAGTGCCTCCCAACTATTGTATGCACGAATTAAGCAGCTTAGAAACTGCTCAAACGTGCAATCTAGTGGGCTTTGAGAGGTTTTGTTCATTCACAAGAACCTCCACAGAAAATAGACCCAGCTTCTAACTGAGACCGGCTTTTGTTTGCTCAAACCTGTAAACAGACCCGGCCAGTACACAGGACCAGTGAGACTCAGCTTTTATTAGGAGAATTTACAGTACTCAGCAGTTTGCTCTAATAGCTGATATAACAAGATTAAAACAATACTGTAACAAAGCAATGCATGTTAACTCTGGTGGATTGAGAACAAATGTTAGCATAGGAAACATATGTCTCTCCTGGCCACAGTTAAAAACTAGAGTGTTGTATTGATTGGTCCTCATGAAGAACAGCTTAACAACAAGGACTCTACAAATGTAGCCTGTCTCAAGGTGTGCGCCCCAGTAGTTCACCTGGTAGAGCACGTGCTTTGGGCTTAATCTTTGCCCCAGCAACCCAGGTGACCTGTGGCCTGTTGCTGCGAGGCTGTCCCTCTCTCTCCCCTCCGTTCTCTGTCTCCAGTCTTTCTCTCTGTTCCTATTTCTACACAGAAAAGAGCTACTGAAAAAATGGATCAGCGGTCTATATCTTTGAAATCACAGCACAGTTCTGTCTTTCATTTATGTTTTTGGTCACTTTGTCATCACGGTTCTAAAATCAAGATTATACTGGATATTTGACCCAGTCTTGTTGTTGAAAAACTATAATTTAGTCTGTACACAATATAAAAACAATAATATGCAGAGTAAAAACTCCTGTACATGATATGATGAAATTAATATAATAATGATTATGAAATGCAAATCATTATCTCAGGGTATACAGCACTGTTTTCCCCTAAATATATATAAAAATATGGTTGCTAAAAACACTAAGAGAGCATTACCTAAGACCTAATGTACGCTTGTGTGTTGGTCCATAGGTTGGTGCTTCATGGGGTGGCAAAGTTAAGGTAAGATATCAATGACAGATGCAGTCTGAGCTTGTTAATTTTTATCAGGTTAGATACTGTTGTGTCCATTGAGATGTATTACGTGTATTGTGTTAAATCTGCTCCGATGCAGTCAGTGTGTATGGTTGTATTGTCAACATTAAAACAGTGTGTTGTTATGCAAAGGTTAAATGGTGACCTTAAACAAACCAACAAACAAATAATACATTACAAAATAAGTGTGATGCGTGGCCTGTAATATTCAGGACCACTGTATTATCAGGAGATAAAAACAAACAAACAAACTGAGATTTATTTTTCTTCCATGTCACAATGTTTTTCTTTGATGCCTGAAAAAATTACCAGCTGTTTAACTGGAACATCTCCACAAATGTACAGCAAGTGTCCTGTTAAATGTGCATTTTGTTTAATAGCTCTAATTTTCATTCATAGGAAATCTAGACACTAGTACTGACCTTGACCACTAAAACACAGCACTTTTATTTGCCTGTTTGGTTTTGTGGAGCAGACGTCTTGGTTGTGATGATTTTTAATGCAGCTGTCCTTAAGTGGCACAATCTCAGCCAAGCACTGCAATGATTCGAGAAGTTCTGCTCAGCTGGCCAACCAAAGCAGTCTGATCTCCATAGATGGATGAATAAAAAGTGACCAGTCTTGGGAGAAACTTTATATTTTAAAAATTGAGCCAGGGCATGGAAAGAGGACATCGCATTATAGCTCGGGGAGATAGGGAGGAACGTGATCAGATGCTTAAAAGAGGCTCAGGTGCTGGAAAAAGAAATTTAATGATGTCCCAAGAGAAGACAAAGCCAAAGCAGGCTGACCCGGTCAATTCAAAGCCAAGGATAGTTACCTTGCCAGAGTATGGGACATGTAAATGGGCTTGTCCCTCTTCATGCTTTGACATTTCCACAAACCAAAATGATCTAAAGTCTTAGAGCAACAACAAAGTTTAGGGGTGAGTGAGATGATTGTGCAGTATTGTTTGGTGTAAAATATGTTGAAAAGCTTGGGTCACAAAGAATGACTTGCTCACACAGCCTCACAGTGACATGAAATGAAGTCACAGCAAAGCAGACAGCACAACAGTGTTTCTGTCATTGAGCTGTATGAGCTGTTTTCCACAGTGACAGATGGTGCGGTCAGCTCGAAAACAATGGTGAAGGACACAACAGGCAAGATGTCACGGAGCGTCCCTGCCTCCATCTATATTGACTTAGTGTGAGCGCAAGTGAGACGACCTCACATTTGGCTTCTCGTATAACACACTACATCAACTTTATACAGTATGTGTCGTCTCTATCCCCCAGACCAAACATAGCACAGCACCCTCTCATCAAGCAGGTCCAAGGGTCAAATGGCTGCGTCGTCCGCCTCTTGTCAGATTTACAACATATGAGCGGCCTTGAGACACATCCTTCTCTCCGGGGAGATGCAATCTCCATCGTCCCCACTGGCCTTGAGTATGCTCCTTGCTTGTGTGCTTCTCACACTGTATCAATTAAACACAGCAAAATTATAATGAGCTAAACTTGAGAGCAACCCATTCCACTGCAGTCATCTTTAATTGTAGCTGTTCAGGCAAATCTGCAGTGCAGTATTTTTTAAATGCACCATGAGTTGTGGAGCTGAAATTTAGCACTGTTAGACTGAAACAGCTGACACGAGGTTTGAGGTTAATAGTTCAAGGTTGACTTTAATGTCTCCTCAGGGAAATTCTGCTGAAAACAAGACCTGCAATCTAGTAATAAGAAGTGATACCTACACACACACACACACATACACTCTCAAGGTGACAATGTGCTTTGACCAAAGAGGTTGTCAGGGGCGTCTAAAGATCAGGGAGATGTACATGTGTGTTTATGTATTTTTGTTATTAGAAAACTAGATAAAAATGATAAATATATGACAGGCTATCAACTAGTCCATCATCTCTGTGCCAAGAAAGTGAAATGAAATAGCCTAATCTATTTTTATTAGGTTTTGAGATGCACACCTTGATTTTGATATATTGCACATGTGAGTCTGCAATAAAAAGACATAAAACCAATTGCAACTCTAAATTTGTTAGATTGCATTTAAATCACTAAATGGAGCACGGAATTGCCATCGAGGAAAACTTTGCACCATCTGTTTAATTTATAAGCTACCAGAAATCAGTTTTGTCTTGAAGACAGTATGTGATTTAATGGCAAAAAAAGGAAAAATAAAAGTAAAGTTCCTCAACCCAGAATGAACGAGGAGGACCAGAATGAAAAAGGAAAATAAAGTTATCAGGGGCCTAACCTGTAGTAGCATGTGGCATCCTGCATGAATCCACTTACATTAGGTTTTCTGAAGAATTGTACAGAAAAAGGCACCTTCATAGAGACATTTTGCAGAATCACACTTGGAATGTAAATTGTGTTTTCACTAACCCTGCACCACATTAAGTGGAGACCATTGCAGTCTGACTACTTCAGCGTCCATTAGCTGCTGTACAACGCACACAGAGGATTCAACTCAGTAATGCTTTTAAGAGTAAAGTTAGATTATTATAGTTTGTCCTCAGATGGATCTGATATGTTTCCATGAAGAAGTGTAATGACGTGTTTATCCAGTTAAATTAAGGAAAGAAATAGATAAAGTAAGATGTCAGTGACATCACATGACTGTGAGAATTAATAATAGTAATTTTATTCCATATCTCTGACCCTGCATATATCAAAGTATATGTGCTGCTTTGGTCCAGCCCGACCTCCTCTGGATGTTGATCTAATTCCCTGAGGAAGCCAACAGTTAATATTCTGCTCAGATAAATATGCACAGGCCTGGCCATATGCACTTGACTTGACCCCAGACGCTTTTGAAGACAGCTGATTTTTTTCTCCACATTTGCAATCTATTGGTTGTAATTCCATTGGTGCCCCCAGAGCCGTGCACTTTGGTGAGTATCCCTGCAGCGATAAAAGAGAAAGCCACAGCTGGTGAAAAGAGTGCAGATATTAGTCTTCATCAGACCAGTGAGACAATGACACTTATGAAGACCTATGTCATTTAATATACATCAACAGCTTTATCGCTGAAAATAGAACAGAAAGCTCAAGCCATGTGCCTCAGGCAGTTCACGGCTGGGCTAACTAGCAGGCAAGAGAAGAAATCTGCCTTGGCCTCCACAGCAAGTATTTTATTTTTCCTCCAAAAAGCAACAATTTACTCAGGAATCTTCACCCTATTCAGCCATTGTGTCTTTCATGGCTGAAAATGTATACAGCACATATATTTTTATCCTCACCACAATATGATCTCTCTTCCTTGTCCTATAAAAATCATCCTCTGCTGAGATCAAGGTTCTTAGTATGTCTTTATTATATTAGTAGAAACTGCCGGTTAAAGATTGTTCTTTTCCACTGTTGCCCAATTAAATAACTTCCACACTTTAGAAGCAACTAAGGGAAGAAAAAAAACATTCATATATTCTAAGAGGCCTTCATTAATCACTTTAGGAGTGACAAGTAGCTAATTATTTCATGTGGCTAAAGTTGCATGCCATCAATCTGGACTGTCCAATTTGCCTATACTCACTTCATAAAATGCACATTTCACTTGACCTCCTCTGCATTTGCAAGGTTCTCAGCAGAAACTTTTCAACGAGAAACTTTAAAAATACAAAGCTTTCAAAATTCACATCACATCTCGTTATACCATAGCAGTGTTAACTTCACTGGACTTGACTGTGGGGAGGACTGTAAATTTGTTGCGGTAATCACTGTGTCAGAGCAAAACAGTGTGTAGTCTTTCTCTGTGAGAAAATTTGCCTTGGATCAGAGGTTTACAGCTTCTGTAGGTATCTGTTTTTGTATTTTGAAGAACGTCTGATTTATTTTTATCCCTCACAGTTACTGTACATCTTTTTCATTTCTTTTCATTGTGGGCTGTATGTAGTTATATCCAGGTACCTATCAGCGTATTTTGCAAGAGAGCTGCACCTGTGATGAGCAGGTTTGCTTTGGAAAAGCTTATGTGTATAAACATTGAATTTAGTCTTTACCAACAGCAGTAACCAGAGGCATCAGTGGTGCATGTTTTGGCAATACCGGTGTGACAAGAATGTTAGAGGGAAACATGTTGACAAAGAAATAAGATTAATAAAATATTTAAAGTTGTTAATTTGTTAAAGTTTTGCTTTCGTAGTCGCCATTTTGACGTGACGACACAGTTTACGTAACGGGCGTGGTTGGTTACAGTTGGCCTGAAAAGATAGTGAAGCATCTGAGCACCTGGCTGCTGCAGTGTGGAAATGGCCCATGACACACCCCGCTGCGGGTGCTGTCGAGCCGGTATGGCGTCTGGACCGTGCAGCGGTCCGTGGACGGATGGAAGAAGTCAGGGATCAAATAGCAGACAAGTGGGGCGGACATCGGCCGACCTGAAACACTGGTGCAGCGCCAGTCCCAGGGCCAATAGTCAGGCCGGTACACAACATAAACAATAGACAGGTGTCCGCCCGTTTATAATAATACACTCATCCGATAAATTGGTATTGTTCCAAAGGCAATCATTTCCCCTCAGCCTGGTTCCTCATAGATATTAGGCTACTATACGTTTTCTTTTTTACACACATCTGTCTACTCCCGGGACACTGAAGCTACCTTAAGACTTTGTTAGCATGCAGTGCCAATGGATGAAACAAGAAGACAACCGGAACGTGATGGAAATGGGGATGACATCTGTGGATTATCTCACTTTTGGAGAGCTGGCTGGCTGTTGCTGACTGACTGTTTTGGGATACTTGGAGTCAAGGTAAGAAATGTTTTCTTGGAGGTTTTCATCAGCTGTGGCCTCTGCTGAGGAATCAAACGTGCGTTGCGCGGACTGAGATCAGTTTCCGGTGAGATAGTTGTGGCTCATTTTTTAAGTTTTGTCCTGTCATTTTCTGTCTTATTGTATCGCTGATCTCCGATTAACGGAGTCGTGTGCTACACATGTGCTGTGGAAACCTAAAGGCTCAGTGGATGCTGGCTGCTGCGGCTTGGTTGGACAGGTGTGTTCAGTGAGAGACTTCCCTGGTGAACTTCATGACAGTCAGCTGATGTTCATGATCAGACCGCTACTGTACATTTCTTTGACTTTTTGGTGAATAGTGTGATGTTGTGTCTGTCTGAGCTATCTTTCCTGCCTTCCTGGCGGGTTTCATCAATCAATCAATCAATTAGTCAATCTATCTATCTACCTATCTATCTATCTATCTATCTATCTATCTATCTATCCATGTGTGTCACTATCAAGGAAACCTACCTTGTGATGTCCCAGGTTTTTGATTAGATGGCTGTGCCCTTGCTAAAAACATAAATTGAAAGTCTTGGTTCTTTGTGCATGTTTGCATTTGTTGTGTCAGTTACACATTTTTAAGTACAGTGAAGTCCATTTAGTGAATTATATTACTATGATTGACAGCGTCTGCTTCACATCCACTTTAAAGATCCTCTCGGATTCAAATCAAGTTTTTAATCCAGGTAACATGTCCATGATGGTGAAGTTTTGTATGTTATGTAGCTAATGGATGGATAATATATATTATCCATCCATTAGCTATTATGATATTGGAAAAATAAACTTGAAACTTCAGTCACTGCCCCTTAAAAAGCATGAACACTTGATGTGGTGATATGCCTTCTACTTACCAACACTGGTGCACAACTAACTCCTCAAAAACTCGTCTGAGTCTGGATCTGAGTGAGGCTCAAACATGTGGCATAGTGGAGTCTCTCTGATGTTTCCTCCTACATTAACCATCTTGATATGCACTGCTCTTTTACCTGTCAGCGTAATGCAGGGAGCAGAGGTGGGCGAGACCTGATCTGAAATTTCTTGAGCAAATAAATATACACCTCCAGTCCCCACTTTTCCTTTATACGTGGGGAAAACCATGTTAAACAAAATGTGAATCATACAGTAGCAGTTTAAACAATGTCTAGAGAGGAGCTTAAAGCAAACAATAAAAAACTAAAATACTCCATTAAGTAAAGGCCTGCACTGAAATTATTTTGTTCAAATACAGAGGAAAAAGGATAGTCCACTTGTTCTGTAGAAAAAGTGTAAATGTACATGGGACATAATTATGTTTATCATATTAGAAACTGATTCATCAGTGTGTAAGCAGTGTTTTACTGTTGTTGCTGAGGGGCTGAGGTGGGGCTTGTTTTTACTGTTTTGAGTTGTGTTGTCGTTCCCAGCATACAGTACAGGGTGAGTCCATTTCATGGGGTCATAGGATAGATCTGGCAGCTCATGTGAAGCCAGGGAGGAAAGAAGAAAGTTATTTTCCACCATTTGGCATCAAAAATGTGTGGGTGTAAATGCATGTCGGCCAAGATGACCAGGTCTCCTGGTGTCCATGTGGTACCTCCATCGCTGCCAGAACCCCACCTGCAGTCATAGAGTCAAGGCAGCGTCGTGAGGAGGCTCTGTAGATGTGCCACAGTGAAAAATGTCCAGTTTTGAGTGAGGAATTTTAAGAAAACAATGATGACAGAGTCAAGACAGTATCCTACCTCACAGCAGAGACTTACTGATTTGTCATAGCAGCAAAAGCTCAGGTGATACAAATGTCATGGTTCACTTTCATCAAGTGCCACAGGGAGACATGCCAGTGAATCAACATGCACTGCAGGACCATGGTAGTAACTCAGCTGTAGGGTGCAGTTATTTTTGGAGTGATCAATTACACGTGTGCTTCCATATGCCAAAAACGTCTGCCGTGAAAAATGTCTCCATGGGCGCAGAAAAGCAACGGTACAGAATCTATGTATAGCACTTGAATGTAATTTCAGCAAACATCTTAGTAAATGTGTTGTGTTTGAGTGTCACGCTCGGAAAATATTCTGTCATAAGTACTGAAGAACAGACTGGTAAACACATGGATGGGCACAGAGCCACTAGATTGGATAAAAGGAGTCAATAAAGCTGTTTCAAATTTAAACTCAATGCGTTTCATAGACATGGGATATTGGGGAAAAGTTTGGAGTTTGTTTTAATATTTTCATTAAAAACCAGATGTTCAGAGGGTTTTTAAACATATGAGATTTAAAACTAGATAAAAGTCTATTTAGAGCTTCAGGCAGGAAACCACAACATGGACCCATGTACAGTAGGGGATGTCATTGACAGGCCACAAATGACACAAAACATTCACATTTCTCCATGTTTGAGAATTGCCTGAAACATTTTTGAATACACATCATATTAAGAATTTAATCCAGCAGTATAATCACAATTTTTTTTGTGGCCAAAATCAGGGCATTGGCTAACTGTACTGGCTTTAATTAGAGCTCTGTGTGTGCAGGCTGGCAGTCAGGGCTATTCAGACTATTTGCACAGCCTCATTCAGCCCCCCCCCCCCAAGTACACCACTGCCTGTGACTGGTCAGCAATGTCATATTGCACACTTTGCTCACACTCTGACTTGCAGGCCGGATGATCATGACATTTAATGTGAGCATATTAAAATACAATGACTATTTGCCCACAATGCTGTATTTGACGGAGGCCAAGAACATAGCAAATGTGATTTTATTTGTAGTGAAGATACTGCCAGCCTTAATCTCAACTGCTGCTGTGGAGCTGCTCACTGGAGTGAGCGCAGCTACAAAGACAAACTTGAAGTGCTCTCATCAAATATGCTCACCTAACATTTTCTGATAAGTAAAGGTTAATAAGTGCACATCACTGCTTAAGTCGAGCATACTGTTTTGCACACATAACTCAATTTAATAGTTGTCAACTTTGTTTGTATTGCCACAGGCTTGACTTACAATCTATTTTCTGCATTAGCAGCACCAACCTCTAACAGCCTAAACACAGCGCCGCAGAGGATGCCGACCTCCCGTCTCCAAAGTGCTCAGATCATGGGTTTTTCAGAAAAATGTGATGAGTTTGAATAAGGAGCTCATTTCCCCCGTGGCAGGTCTGTACAGCCTTGCATGGTTTTACAATTTAGTGGGCTTGACTGGAAATCCTGTTAGTGCAATGCAGGAGCTCCAGCTTCTTATCTGTCTTAATCAGAGGCTGCGAGAACAGACGGCAAAACAGAAAGTGTGAGATCCGCTCTCTCTGATCATTACATCAGCTACTTACCCTGCAAAGCTGAATATTTATCGAATATCTTCTTTACCATGCATGAGCAGAGACCAGACACAGCGGCTGTGTTATGAAATTACATTTGATTTAAACACTTACTTCACTGCTTCATATAGATGCTTAAACAGTCAACAACACTTTATTTCCCATTACAAGATACTCATTAAAATGTGATGTAAAATTGCTACAATAAGAGACAAATCTCTTCTTAAAACCTTTGTTTGTTTGCTTCTTTTAAGTTTAATCCCCGCTGGTTTAGACTAAACATCAATCATGCAGCTTGCCATGGTGATTGAGAATCATTTAGTAAAGTTATATGTGTCTATATCTGTGTGTTGTGTTATCCTAATATCATCCTCTTCTCTGCATTGTACTGCAGTCTCACTTCTCTTTGCCAGGTGGCCTTTGATACCTTCAAAATGTCAAGGAAATCAGTTGTTATCTTGTTAGCGAGATGTTCCTAACAGTCTATCTTTAGTCACTCTCTTATGATTCCTGCTCGGTTATTCTTCAACAGTGACACCGCCTCCGATGACTCACTGAGCAACAGACACCAGAGATTATAAATGTTTTTACAAAAATAGTCACACAGAAATAACAGCAGCAGAGGAGGTAACCAATGGTTACAGGGATGACATCACTGGGTGTCGTCGCTCTCTCCCTCGCCTTCATCCCCAAGTTCCAATTAGTTGGAGGTGACAGCCTGTCGTGCAAGGATGTATCATCATCAAAGTGATTGTCATTTATAAAACAAAATAAACAAAGCAATAAAAGAAACATACATTTTCGATTCAGTTGTTGCCACCCAACCCTGATATTTAAGTCAAAATTTTCCCTGCACTCATTTGAGGCATGTTACACCATCAAAACAATTGAGTCCTTGGACTCTCTTTGGTAATCTTTGATAATAAGCAAGAGAAGATAAAAAAAAACATAAAGTTTGCAGATGAGAAAGGCATGGCCAACTTGCTTCCTGCAGGGTAATAAAGACCTGCATCTGTCTAATGCCAAGGGCAGCCAGGCAAGCACGGAGACCATTATAGCTGAGCAGGCTGGCTTACAGCTCAGTCTGAGAGGCCCAAAACAGCTTGGAGAAAAGACCCCCTGCTCTCCCTCACCCGCACACCCACTCCCACCCCCAGCTACCTTTGACTGCAGACACAATTATCCTGTGAGTTTGCAGTCAGTCTTTCCTTCTTGTGGCAAAGGTCAAGATATATTAGAAATGTCATTTAAAAAAAAAAAAAAAATACTAAAACAAAAAGAGAAGAAAGGAAGGCACTGAGTGCACTCCCTGGAGTGTTTCTTCAGGACAGTGGGACAGAGAGGACAGGCAGAGTAGGGCAGACAGACCACAAAGAGGCAGCTCACTTGTGTTAAGAGCAGTGCTAGTGGCTCTCATATTTTCACACTGCTCCTTACAATGTTAAAAAAAAAAAACTACGACTGCATGCATCTCCCTCCCTCAAAAGTAACTAATGGTAAACCTGTTACAGTGTGTAATGTAATTTCAACTGATAGACCTTAGTCCTGGAGGGCAAGCATTTTCTATGATGATAAATTAACATGAGAAGTGCCCAAACTGCTAATTGCTGAAACATTTTTTTGTAGCTGTTCAAGGGAAAGGGATGCAACGAGGAGTCATTCTAAGATCTTTCAGCACACAGCAAAATAATTTGCACAAAATGAGATGCAGGATGTCATTTGAAACGGCACTGAGGCTTGAAGAGGAACATTGCAGACAGTGATTTGTTAAGAAGTTCCATTAACATTTAATTTGCTTGGACTTTGACAACATGCATCGTTACTGTACTCTATCTCGCATCATTTAGGAGTGAGTGAAAACCCGTTGCCTGCTGACTAAATATTCACTTTGTAGTGTGGAAAATGCTCTAAATTTAAGTCGTCGCTGTCACAAACTTTTGCTATCTAGCTTCAAGGTTGCATATTGAATGTTACATAATGCTGACGGGTCCCATAGGAAGGTCACACAGAGTGGTGCTGATGTAAAGCCTACCCTCTCTCTTCCAGCAGCTTCATACAGCTAACATGAGAACAATTAAAAACGGAGGTTAGAAAAATGATGGAAGGTAATTTCTGTGTTTATCACAATGTCATGTCTGCACTGTTCGTCCAATACCCATTGGACTGCATTTTATATATTGGCACTTCTACCGGTTACTACTTTACAAAGTACCAGTATGTACAACATGGCCTTTTAATTGGCTATTTTTTGATTATGTCCTATAATCTTAGTATACTAAAAGGTTTTCATTCACAGTTGCTATACTCTTCATGCACTCAAGAAATGCACAGACTCTTTTATAAGTCCAATATATGATGCGTCATCACATGAAACAAATGTTAATATGGATCTGTTGGTAGAAAGGAGAGCTTGTGGTTCCTCCTCCTCCAGCAGACTTTTGAATGTGGTGATTCATTGCTGAATGTATATTTGCGCATTTATTATTCATGTTTCATATCTTGTTTGATGTCCTTTATGCTCTCAGGTGTTATCATCCACTGATGTTGTGTCAGTAGCCTGGTGTGCAGGAAGTTGTCTGTTTGACTTCAGAAGCCATATGCTTCTGCACCGGTGTTAAATTAAACTCCAGAACCCAGTGCATGCTGTTCATGCACTCCATAGACAGCTTTAGAGAAATGGGATTATTATCTAATATCCCTGCTACTTGGAAAAAGTAACATATCATTTCATCTTTTCTCAAACACCTTTGCTTCATAGTTGCACTTATTTTTGCTGTTTTTTTTTTTTTTTATCAGATCAATAGATGTGTGCTGCTTTCAACCACACGTTGGGATAAATATGGAATGAAGTTTCAGACTGGTAGACAAACTTCTTATTTGCTCTGCTAAAATCAATTCAAGTCAGTAGCATGCTCAGCAAGTGTGCTCTTTGATTTAGCCTAATAAAATTAGTGACTCCAGAACATGAAATTTGTTTCCAAAACAGTTGGAACATCAAAGCTGGGATGAATTAGGCTTCTCTCCAAATATCATATATTTGGGTTACCCTCATCTATTTATCTATTACCGTGCAAACACCATTAGCTGATGTTTCATAGTTTTGATTTTTTTTGCAGGGTGGGCTGTACAAGATGTCAGAGGGAGACGTCACTAGCCACTTGGCTAGTAGAGAAGTTCCAGCCCGTATCTGTGATCTGTTTACCTGGGCACTCACTCAACAGTTGAGCGAGGTGGACCTTTGGGAGTTGGCGATTCACCCTTTTTTCCAGGGTGGCATGACTAGTCTTTGATGCTCTAATGATATACCCATCACGGGTGGAGCAGCATGCTGCTTCTGGGCATGATGCCCCCCTGTCCCCTGTTGCACCCCAGTGTAAGTGTGAGGGGTGTCTGCAGAGAGATGACAACAGAGAGAAAAGGCTGTGGCCCGGAGCCCAATCATTGCATTAGCTGGCTGCCACACTTCCCACTCTACTGTCTCAGAGATGGGTTTTTTTGTGTCTGCACAGACAGTACACGAATGACATCTTGGTGATTGATGAAACGGGGATTCTTTCAGATATGTCTATCTTCTAGCAATGTATGGCACTGGGTTAGGTAAATTGGTCTGTTATCCTGCTGTGTCTTGTGGATCAAGGACAAGTGCAAAACCCCTGGTTGGCAGTCCCATGTCACGTTCCAAAGTCAGAGGCAGCATCAGGGAATCAAACACTTAACTTAAACATTTTTCATTTTGAAATGTATAAGAAATTTGCCTCATTTATTGCACTGAAGGAAAATTGCTCCATTCTTTCCTATTCAAATAGCCCTGCACTGTAATAGTCTCTAGTAAGAGAGAAATGTCTCTGATCACTGTCCACTTGTAGTAATGATCACCCTGTGGCATTAAGTCTCTGAACAGTAGATGACTGTAATCTGCAGATGGCGTCCACTAGTGTTGTGCCAGTTTCCTTCTCATGCTACATGCAGAAGCTGCTGACTCACACTCGCTCTACATTAAACAAATGATCTAAAATTAAGAGTCTTGAATTAAACACCATTTATGACTCACGAGTCTCATTTAAACATCCGTATCCTACATGTTTAACAAAATCATCATTTATTTTTTCCCTGTGAGAAAATGAATGTTGCTAGTTAGTGTGTGCAGCATAGATGAGTTAGTCAGAGGTCCTTAAAAAAAAAAAAAGGTTGATGCATGACTATACATTATGACATATCAAATGAAATACAATGCCACTCATTAACCTGAATGTAAGATAACACTGTAAGGTTTATAGATTGCATCTATCTGTCTATCTATCTATCTATATCTATCTATCTATCTATCTATCTATCTATCTATCTATCTATCTATCTATCTATTGTCTTTCTGTCTTTCTGACTAGGTCATGCTCTAATATATCTTACAGGCACAGCGGGACAGACTAATCTGATGAAAAGACTAAGCAGTGATTTCTGGCTCCACACAGGAACGTGTCTCACATGAGCAGTGATGTGGTTTTATGGCTCCCCTGGCGCAGAACAGAACATTTAAAAGGCACGGCTCAAATGAGCTTAGCACACTTTATTACCCATCTGCAAACAGCTTAAGTGTCAAGCAGCACATCCTTGAGTTGGTAATGTGCACTGGCACACGGGAAGATGAGGGCAATTAGCCCTGAGAAGTGCACATACATGGTATGTAACAAAACAACACGAAGCTCTTATTCAGATTAAAAGCTATAACAACACTGTGCTGTACTTTGCCAAATCCTTGCATGTCCCTACAGTACTTGAACTGTGATAGTGGGACTTTAATCTGTAAGTCAGTGTGATGGATGGAAGTCTACCAAAGTCTTCATCACTGTAAAATATATTGTAGTCAAAAGAAGTACTGCTGTGTTAGGACAAGATAAACTAAGGTCAGAGGGAGCTGATTGTGTTGAGTGAAGATAAATGGTTCAAATATGAATGTGAGTTTGACAAATGCTGGGGGAAATAAAAATAGACAGTTATGACAGGTATGTCACAGTGCATGTACCATGGGTATCCTGCTGTCAATCATCTGCTCCAGTGCTGCTGTTTGACTGATTGGGGAATGTCCAAGGTTCCTCCAGGCAATACAGATACCGAGATACAAACACATCTGTGGGAGTGTTTGTGCAGATAGTTCTTGTTTCTGACAAGCAGAGGTGTTTTTGCTTTGCCAAATCTGAGATGTCAGTCCAGCTCTTTCAGAACATCTTATACTCAAAGTGTTGCTTTGCAGGTGATAAAGAGTACTGTCAACGGTCTTACTTCAGTTCAAAGTTTGAAGGTCATGAGCATGTCTTTCAGGATTGAGTAATAAGTTTTGAAATACACGGTGGCATTTTCATATAGGGCATGTTCACTGGTGCCGGCGAGGACAGCGCCTCACAGACTCAAAGGTGATTTGTCAAAGAAAATTGAGTTTCAGCTGAGACTAGTACCGCTTGTCCAGCCCTGACAGCAAACAAGGAGTAACATTTTCTTCGACTAATTTGATAACTCGGGGTCAGTTTGTTTATTTGAACCATTACTTCTTTAGTGAGCGGGGCTGTCACAAAAAGGACCAGTCCTCGTATCATCCCCCACCCCTCCTAAGCCATTAGCACTGAACCCTTACACACTTTCATTAACATCATATCTGGTGTCAGCAGAAATGTGCACCAGGAGTGTGAAGACTCCAAAATCTTTACAGAGGTAGTAGTGCCCTATGTGAGACTACATTACCTATGTAGCATGGCCAGAAAGATGGTACACTCATTTGTATTATTTGTTGGCGACCTTCTGAATATTTTGATTATTATTACGATCTGATGAAACAAAGAGTAAGTGCTCTTAATATGTGATTTTTTTTTTTAATTTTTCAAAATGAATGCCCTTCAGCAAATGTGGCTCTATTACACAGTAATGGGAAGAGTGTGAGAAAGTCAGGGAGAGCCCTGAAGCTCATATTGATTTCACAGCAGGACATACCCTGTTCCAGTTTGTCCTAGAAGACTAATTGTAACCACATATCAATTCTAATATATCTACTTGTTATGGAGTTATTTTGCATGTGCATCCTATTTATTACTGTATAAAAAAAACTGATTTTTCAAATCAAACTCAGTCCTTTGGATGTGAAAATCTATTTGATGGTGTTAAGACTATTGACACCTGCTGGACATATGAAGATAAGACTGCCCTAGAAATACAAACATGTAGCACATGCCACCAGACAATATCTGTTTACACTCATAGACACACAGAGTGCAATAAAGTTGACATGGGAGATGGTCAAGGGGAACAAAACATGAGAAAAAGGTATTCATTCACAGTCTCGTCACTTTCCGTTAGCGACTCACTGTAGTCTCCGGTCTGTCCTGAAGACATAATGCTGCACGTATTATGCAGGATATATTATAACCTCTTGATTTGTAAACACAACAATGAACGTATCTGTCAAGTAGCAACCAACGCCGCCCACTGCTGACAGGAAAATATGTTCAGCAGCTTCGAAAACTTTTACTTCCAAAGCCCAGAGCATCACCTCCAAACAGAATAATGCAGTAATAGCAGTGATTATATTTTTTGCATGCTGAACTATCAATAACATTTTGAGATAAGTAGGGCTCAGAATCTCCTGTCAGCACTTTTGTTAAATGGAGGTCTAATGTACCATCAACACTCTCTTCTAAACTGCCAATAGTTTTTCAGTTTGAGTTATACTTTAACACTTACGTAAGCCTTATCACCTTATTTAATTTCAAACAAACTTTAGACAAAAACTACCCGGAGTGCAGAAAAAATACATTCAATCAACCAAAACAGCTTGGTACTGTAGGCCAGGCAAGTCCAACCTCTTCCACAAAGGGCTGTGTGGCTGCAGGTTTTTGTTCCAACCAATCAAGAGCACACAGTTTGACCAATCAACTGTCTGAAGACTGAGATCAGTTGATTAAATGTGTCAAGTCTTGTGTGCTGCTGCTTGGTTGGAACATAAACCTGCAGCCACACGGCCCTTTCTGGCATAGCTTGGACATGCCTGCTGTAGGCTGCTGTTTTTGGCACTAATTAGAACTTTATTTGATTTGTGGTTAAAGAGAATTATAATCATTTCAAAATTCAAGCTTTGTACTTTGCTAGTGCTCTGCAGAGAAATCCCTGGAGCTGCTGAAGTGGAGCAACGACATGAAGAAAAGTAGACGATCTTGAGTAGGCTTACTCAGCATCCTGTAACGTAGCGCTGAGCTCGCCTCACATGTCAGAGGTATTATAGACTATACTTATCAACATACTTAAAACTCACAGGGGGGTTACGTGTATGAGAACATCCCCCCTATTAAGCCGATGTACGAGGATAGTGATGGTCATTTAATTCTGCTTAAATGACCCAGAGGGACCAAGCGAAGACCGTCATCTCGTTATGACCGCTTTCATCCTCAGTCTAAAAATGCAGTGCTGCATGTGGAGCTAAAATCTCTCTGTTAGTTTGTCTTTTCTGGGTTGACACGTGATTATGAGTCTAATCAATATTCTATTACGCAAGTGAATTTCCTCAGATTTTTTTGATTCGTTAAATGGTGTTTCTCCCATTTACTGAGCTTATTATTTCCACAGCTTCAGATCTGACATATGATTTTTATCAGAAAGTGTCCCCACACACAGTGTTTACTTTTTATTTGGCGCTGATGCAAAATCTGGTGAGACCTAAAATCTGCAGTTTTTTACAGGATGAGCAGCATCTGAAAAGCAGATTACCAGTTAAGTGGAAAATGATGATCATTACAAGCAATCAAGATGGGCTTGTTTGCATTTTGCAGATAAGTTAAACAGCTGTAATTACAGCACCAGCCACAGGGGCTTTTCTAGAGAGATTGCTTGTAATAGAGGAGGAGGTTCAAACTAAAGCTGTCAGGGGCCCAGTTCCCCTTTTTGGTTTACTCAGATGTAATGTAAAGAACTTTTAAAAGGCAACTGGTTTCTATTAAGTTATGCTGATAAACATGTTTTCATAGTTTCAATAATTTATTCAGTGTACTACACATCAGATATTAATACAACATGCTACCGCTGCTGCTGCATTTCAAAACACATACCAGCTCCCTTGTAGATCCTGTTGACAGGCGCCATGCAGAGACACATCACACTAAATCTGTCATTGCTTTAAAAGGACAACCCCAAACCTCATTGCACTGATTGCTCTTGGGTGTAAACACACACTGGGAAACAATATTTTCCTCTTGAGTTGTTTTTCACCCAACTGGCAAGATTTCTGTATGTCTGACACGTTACTCCCAAAAAGCACCAAAGATGAGGGTTATGACCTCAGAGTGTCTCTGTGACAGACTCTCACTTGACTTATGTTTCTCCAACCTCAAAGGTCAGTTTGCATTGTTGAGCGTCGTTCTAATACATGAGATGTCAGTGTTATATAAACTTTCATCATGGGTTTTGTATAAGATTATTTTCCATGAACAAAATTCAGATGTGGAATTGAACATAGGGTATCTTGACTTCAACATTAAATTCAAAATCAAATGTCTTTGTAGGACCTGTATGCAAATAAATCAACGAGCTGTATAACATTCAGCTGTCCTAGCCAACTAAACTGTCTCTCCTGTACCTAGAAAATCAGTTACAGATCTGTTGCACTTGTCATCCATCTGCTTTTCTTGGATATCAAATCTGGGTCCGAGTAATATTTTTCTATGTGACCTTGAAGACTTTAAAAGTACCATACTTACCAACCAGTTATAATACAACTGGCAGTGCTAATCTAGCACCATAAAGGCTAATAATATTGCCCATGTGCGTGTTATTTTTGAGGATGAGAGGGATAAGTGGGCAACCTGTGCTTAGGTGTCACACACTCAGTGTGTTGGAAGCTAATCATAACCAATGGACATATAGGGGATTTGTGTGTTCACTTTTCACATTGGTTTGGAAGCCTGGACAGGAAGGGCTGTGCACTGAGGACAGGTTCAGCTTCAATCTGAGTGAGCCAAGTACTGGCGAGAGGAGTGGCAGAAGAGTGAAATCATAGCAAAGAGTGTGCACACTAGCGTATCTCAGACAAGATATGCCATAGTGAAATTGATACATAATTTATATTCAGTTGTAGAAACTCTTTTGGTGATGTAATTAATGTACATTATTATGTTTAAGCTGTTAGATAACACTGTGCATATACACTAGCGAATTATCAATCACAACCAAATGATTCATTTGACACTCACACAGAAACTATACAAAAAACCACTGCTCTGTATTGTGTGAATGTGTCATGTTTTTTCCTCAAAGCTGGTCCAACAACAGCAGAATTAAAGCACCTCATACATAACTCTCATTCATGATCCTCTGTACTGAATGAATTTGCCCAAGCAACACAAACATTGTTATGCATAATAATTCTGTTTATTAACACTGACAATCATTTTGCGATGTTGTGTATAGAAAAGGAGTGTTGGTTTTGAGAGACTTTTGGTGGGAGTGTTATTATTTGTCAGTACAAAGTTGTAATTCAATGAAGACATGAAGCATGTCAATATGGCATGAAAACACAATATTATATGATAGATAGGATTCTGCAGTAAACCATATACTGTCGTTCTGTGAGATGCACAACAGGCCCTCTCCCCTCATAATAATGTGGTAATTATCAAACCAGAATTTCTGCAGTTGTTTAATAAACACCACAGTCAGTGTTTTCATATGCACAGCAGGGTTTTTCCCCTTCATATTGCACTGCTTACATGGCAGGATCAAAAGCTGGAGAGGGGAGATATCAAACCATGCCTGGATCTGTGTGTTGAGAGGAGTGTTCACCCTGGGGGCAGAGCAGACAACACCTCCACTTTCATCACCAGCACAGAGCGCCCTTGGAGCGCAGGATGTCGAACAATGCTTGTGAAGAAGCAACCGGCCCTTTCTCTTTAGTGGTGCCACAAGAGTATTTGTGTCATGCTCCAACTGAATACTTTAATGGCTGTTCTCACTTCATAACAAATCAAACAACACGCAGCCCTGTAAGATACAGCAGAGCGCTTTAAATTGTTTCCCGCCGCCTCATGCTGTGAGTCACAATACCCTGTTTCAATGCATCTGAATTATTGACGAGCCAATACAGATTATTCAGTCTGCTTTTTTTGTGTTTAAAAAAAAAAAAAAAAGTAAAGCTACAGGAAACCTGATGTAAAATCATACTGTCTCCAGACTGAGCCTTTAGATCTATTTTTGTACAGGCAGCAGTCTCCACTGAGATTTAATGAGTCACCTACAGTACCCCCCGTAAATTTAGTCTGTACCTGATCAGACAGGACATAAAATGGACCAACTTTATGTCAACCCATATCAAAGTAAACTGTCTCAAGTTAACACTTGACTGAACTCCTCTTCCATTATTGAAAGACTCTTTCCTACCCAGGGTCCTGCCTGTCCCCCAACCCAAAAATATTGTAGACAATGTGCCATATATGAATGCGAAGGCTAAAAAAAGGCCACATTAATAATATAAACAATGTCAAGCCACAACACACAAAAATAAACACACATAGTTGTTGTTGCTAAGCGACTGTGAGCCAGAGGAGATGAACATCTAAACAGTTTGGACGACCCACAAAACAGCCTAGCTGTGTAGACCTTGGTGTTAAAGATGCGTTTGTTAACAGAAAAGTCACACTGACGGGAGCACAGACACAAATTCTGACAAAGGTCTGTTTTTTTTTTTTTGTAACATGTCTGCTGAAATCTTCAATAAGCCATTTGACAAAAAAAGCTGCTGGCCCCAATTTTAACAAATTTCCAACTGTGGAAACGATGTCCTTGACCTTGTTTTCTGAGCCCACGCAGTGCCCTGACTTTTCTTTCCACCACATACAGTACACAACACACAACATTCCTTTCATTGCACGTTTTAAGCTCTCTCAGCAAAGCAGCAGTGTATTCAGTCAAACTGCATAGTAAGTGGATTTGTCGGTCACTTATTGAAGGCAACACCCATGGAGCAGCAGCAATCCATACCTGGACAACTTTGTGCACTGGGACGTGGCATTACAAGACTGTTCCCATTAACCCTTTGGAACCAGGGACAAAGAAACAAAGAACAGCTAATGACTGTCTGTTTATGTTGTGAAGAATTTATCATGTGTTCAAAAGAAATCGATGCGAAGCTTGCTGATGAAAGGCCAAAAATGATTCTGTGATTGGAAAAAACAAAGCCTGAATGAAAAACAGCTTTGACAGCCTCAAGTCTTCTATAGTTTATACTTTTCATTTTCTCCAAACAAGCAGGTGTTGCATCTTAAGAGACGCTGCGTAAATGTCAAAGAAAAACATGCATATTTAATCTTAATATGCCATATGCTGAAGAAAGACAGCTAACATCACACTAATTATCATGCAGGTCTGCAGCAATACAGGCTATTTCCATGGACATCTCATTCTGAGGGCTTTGTTCTCTCATAGTGCAAGAATGAAGGCGTTCATAATTGCGTACTGGCCATCACGTTATCATATAAGGTCAATGAACAGCACATATTTTATAACAATTGAGGGTTTTAAAATTCATCTTTCATTAAAGCTACACAAATAATTGAGAATAAAGATGTCTTTCAAAATGAAGATTTCTAATTAAAGACAATTGTGTTTGTATTCTGATAATTGGGTCAAAGCTTCCTTTCATCACTGATGGCACAGAAAACAAGACAATAGCTATGATGATGCAAGATAAAAAGAACAGCCTTCACTGATTTGTACAACACCTGACAGTGTTTTTTTTTGTCTTTAGTTTGTTGTTTTGTTGTTAAGTTATGCCCTGTTCACATGCTGCAGAACCTGTCAACACAAGCGCTCGCAACCTCTTCTAATGAGCAGGCCTCGGGGAGGCAGCCGGAGAGGCTTCTCTCAGAGTGGATTAGCGAATGTGGTGGTTAGGCTGTCTCCCGAGGGTGCTTACATCTACACTGCCAGAGTCACGGTGACTTTGTTGTCAAGGTCAAGCAAATGAGTCAGGTGGGATGGCTCACTGTAGGGAGAAGGTGCAACTGTCCTCCATCCGTCACGGCGTGATGCTTCTTGGCTGTGATGACACGATGCCGCTGAGCGCTGCCGTGTCACAGCAAAAATGACACGGGCGTTTTTTTTGTTTTTTTTTTTATCTTCTTTGTGGTGGAGTTTGTAAGATCTCACATCGTTTGCACAGGCGTCGCCCCAGCACTCGTTTCCTCCCACGCTTCATAGACATGCAAGTCAGATGGACTTGGATGCTTGGATATAGAAGGCAAAGAAATGACAGAATACTGAGGATATTCAGAGCAGAGTGTCAAAGGGAAGACAGATACAGCACAGACTGTGGTCAGTTTTAAAGCAGAGAGAAAGTTTTGGTTCAAACCATCAGTTTCCCTCTTTGGTTAGAAACTGATGCGCTGAAAAGGGAATTAAAAATGCATGTAAATGGCTGCAGCCATCACATACTCTTTGTCTTTTTTTTTTTGGATTTTTTTTTCTGATTTTCAGAGCCTCTCTCACAGCATGCCATTGGGCAAGATGCCTCACAATCTGTTTGCAGGCAATTAAGAATATAACAGCTAATACGTTACTGTTGCTCCCATTACAACTTTATCAGCAGCGATATCTAGGGAAAATAAGATGCTTACTGTGTGAGAAATAGTGTGTCCCAGTAGGCTGGCTTCCATAACCACCACAATAGTCAGAGGGATAAGCCAGCACAGATCTAATTAGTTTAACAGACGAACTTTTAAGGGCTGCATCAGAGCCAGGAGCTGAATAAATACAGTGGCAGAAGAAAAGGTTTCTGAACCCTTTGAAATTACCTGCTTCTCTGAATTATTCCGTCTGAAGATGTGATCTGATCTATCACACAAATAATCACAATCTTTTGTTGCTTTATCGAACACACTCGTTAAAGGTTCACAGTGCAGGCAGAAAAGCATGCGATCTCTTGGGTTTAATAAGCAGTCGAACGTGCTTCGGCATCAATAAAAACATTGGCACAATATTCAGGAGGAGGTTTTTACCATTCTACGTACAAACCTGCTTCTGCTCATCTTCTCAGGACTTCTGGTTTAAACGACTCTCTTTAGCTTGTTCCAGAGGGTCTCTATAGGACGAATGTCTGGGCTCAGAGGAAATTGTTCTGCAGTAGTTTAACTGTGATGTTCTGGGTCATCACAGGTGGACAGCCACCCGGACATTATCGTCTAGATAAGATACCGTGATCAATGATTGATGATCACTGATGTGCAACCTTCCTGGCCCTGAGGCAGCAAAGCTCCAAATCATGATGCTCCTTCCACCCTGCTTCACCTTTTTATACCAGACATAAAGCTGCATGTTCTTCAGTCCACAGATTAAAATACCTATAACCCCTGTCCAATCCGGTGGGTGCAACTCTTGAAGCAACCTGCAGTGAGTGTGTTGGTTTGTGTTTTTATTGTCTGGCATTATTGCGGAGTGCAAGTTTCCCACTTGGGATAATGAAATGTCTGGATCTTAGGGTGTCTTCACACCTGGGAGTGTTTCACCCCAGAGATCAGTTTGTTTGGTCATATGTGAACACAGCAATCGCACTCGGATGCGTAACAAAACAAGCGGACCGAGATCACTTAGCTGGTTTGGGCAGGGATCAGGCCGAGGATGACTCCTTTCTTTTTTCATGTTGGATTTGGGCCAAAAATATATGCAAATGACTCGGATTGGGTCAGGTCCAGGCTTCAGCCGTGGTTTGGACCGGGTCAGATTTTAATTTTCAGGGCTGTTGAGACCTCTATTCCATGTTTTTTGTTTTTCCCAGGTAACCTCCTCCTCCTTCCAGGTGGGATTTCTGACCAGTGAGAGAACAGTTGGCTCGCACATGGCATTTGTTTACAGCTTTGGACCGCTTGGGACTGTTACCGTGTGAGCACAAATGCCCCAAAAGAAGAATGCAACAGTTCTATCAGTTTAGTCACTGAATAGGAACAAAGCAAACGAACCACAGGTCTGAATACACCTTTAATGTCAAGGGGTTCACAAACCAGCAACAAAGCTGTAGAAGTTTGAATCAATATGGATGAAATTAATGCAATGATTTGTATTATATTAGTCAAGATACATTGTGTGTGTCCATAATTGGAAGTGATTCTGATCTGATCATATTTTAAGACCAATCTGTGCGTGAATTCAGGTAACTCTGCGAGCTTAACCTATTTTTTCCTGACACTGTAATCTACAATAGAGAAAAGTATGGGGATACTCCTGTCATTGTGATCAGCCCTAAGCTGAAACACTCTTCTATATGAGCTCTACAGTGTGCGAGAGCCTTTTTCTGATAAGCTGGATACACCTATTCAATTTGCTGTATAAAGTCATATCAGGCGGAGCTCCTGACAGCTGAGCTGCTGCGAAAAGATAAAAGTCTGAAGACTTAGGAATCAGTTTCAAAACACTGTCATTTCCCCCCCACACACCAGTATGGATGAACGCTACACACATTCATCAAAAAGGGAAAAAAAAAAAAAAAATCCATATTCATACAGAAAATATTTCCATGCAAAAATGAGGCTGTTTCTTTCTTATGTGATGAAGCTAAGGCGACTTGAATGATTTAGTCTCTGCTGCTGGATGCTCTCAGGCTTTCTGGAGAGGATGGGGGCTGCTCCATCACTGCCTCCATCACATTAAAAGCCCAGTGGAAGACCATCATCAAAAGCACAGGAGCTTTCACCCATCTTCCCTTGTCTCAGTCCATAGAGTGTGCAGATGTCTGTTCATGTTCAGCTCCAACTCAAGTGTGCGGCAAAAATATTCTTGAAATCAGAATGGTAATGTTAACATAGCAGCAGCGTTCCTGCAACAACAATGTCTCATTTAAATCAAAAATCTTTCTTAGCTTGTGAGAATTGATTAGTTGACCCAACCTTATTGATGAGTTAGTCAATGTCGGATGTGTACAACACAATGGAGCATCAGACAGCATCTTCAAATATGTCTCTTTGATACAGTTTCTTTGATAAAGAAAATATGAGTCTCCTAGATATTCAAATTACAGATGACAAAAGTGCAACAGCAGGGAGATTTTGTAGGAAACATAATCACTCACTGGATTAGAGGATTCAGGAGAAACATTTTTTTTTTAAATCTCAATGAACTGAGTGCCGTGTTGTGGTTGAGTCACTAAACCTTAAGTTCAAGCCCTCAATGTTTACGTCGGTGCCAGGAAATAAAAATCATTTCATCCAAGTTGAATCCCCATTACTTGTAGTGTGAGTCCAAATCATCAAAGATGAATCTGAGTCGAGCTCCAGGATGAGTTCCAGTGCTCCACTCTTCACTCACTCAGGAGCTGACGTAACCAAGATAACCAAGGTCTACATTAAACATAAATGTCACCATTTAAAGCTGGGGTAGGCAGGATTTGTTTTGAAAACAAACTACAGCCTCTGGTATCTTTGACCAATCAAAGATACTGGCCCCACTCTGCCTACTCAGTCCTAACAAATTGGGAGGACAGAGTTAGGGCCTCCTGACAGAGTAGCCAGCCCTTCAACCAATCAGGAACCCCCAGACCAAAATAGATTTGATTGTTCAAAGATACTGGGAGCTGTAGGCTTTTCAGGCTGCTGCATGCAGAGACATAGAGAAACACTGTGATCGTCCCAAACACACAGACCTTTTCTTATTGAAAGCTGAATGGGAAAACACAGTTTTCTGAAAAAAAGTTAGCCTACCCCAGCTTTAAAGAGGTGTTTGTCAAATTTGACACAATAGCCAAGCAAATTGAGTGTTTTTGTGTTCTCTGTCTGTCCTGGCAGATAAGATCGGTCTGTCAGGATTTGTTGCATTTGTAGTGTAGCTTGTAGCTTGTAGCTTTTTAAACATTTACATCAAACATCATAAACAGGATGCACACTGATTATGAGTAGGCTTTTGAATGACCACATACAAGCCCCCCCCCCCCAAAAAAAAACAAACAAACAAAAAAAAAAAAACAAAACCAATACAAGCTCAAAATCTAGTTACTGAGACATTGCCCAGTGACACTACTAGCTTCCAAGCCATTTCAAAGCTGCTGCTAAGCACTGCCAAAATCCTGATTTTGTAACTGCAGTGTGTCTCACAAAATTACAAACACACAAGTTTAGGACATCGACTGTTCTGTGATGAGCTATGTTTACTTGTAAATTCATTACAGGTTCACTCAGGTTTATGTCTGCTGCTGTGTGGCCAATTAGAGGAGAAGCTTTTCCCTGCATGGGAAAAGTCTGGGAAAAGTCTGAAAAGTCTATTGCTCTTTTTACTCTCCTTTCACAGAATTTAGGGAACACTCATCCAACAATTTGCTTGTCTTAAAAGTTGGTAAAACTAATCAACCTCCAAACGGCCCCCAATGATGTAATTGAAACAATTCACCCAGAAGTTACAGCACTTGGCTGAGTGGCTTCCCCCCTCATTTACTGACTGAGTGAGTGACTATATATGTATCTATATGTATTCACTGATGCTGTATGTGAAAGTAATTACAACATGGAAAGTTGCTAAACTCATCTTTCTTGTAGAGAATGATAGTGTTTGATAATGATAACTTTGTGCCAGTAACATTACACACAGATTACAAGGCACATGTGCAACACTCAAGTGATGGAAACACATTTTTGTTCATTAAATATAATGCAGTGAATCTCATTTACATATTTACCCACAAACTATTTTCTAGCTATAGAAATTAGACTGTTGTTAGTGATGGAGGTATTCTATTTAGAGCTTTTAGGTAGGCTAGAGGCTTCAAATGTGTTTTTTTCGCATTTGTGTAATTCAGAAGTTGAAGAATTTTTCTGAGTTTTATTCTTTTAATAAACCCAGTAATGTAAACCCCAGAGCTGTGTAAAAAAAAAAAAAAAATCAAGTTTAATTCAAACCCAGAATGCCACAAATACGGTGACAGGAAGTTATAACAAACAGCAATGATGAAGAGCTCCGATTCTGGCGCAACTATTGTAGATGTAATGCAGCCACCGTGCAACTGTGCCTAACAGAGGAGATCATTCCTCTTGCAGCTACAACATCAAGCCACAAAAGAACAGGTACAACAAGCAGATTGAAAATGCAACTGCTTTAGAACAGCATTGTTGAAGACTGTGATTCAGAACACGTGGCCTTCAGGGCCATGCATCAATAGATAAGTGCAAAATAGACTAAGGTCAAAATATGACAAAGTTAAAGCAGATACAGTTTGTCCTGTCTGGAGAGCTTAGCATGTAATAGGAGTGCTGCTACAATGCTCCTTTACATAAAGGTAAGAATAAACAAAATCACCTGGATACAGTGTACTTGCCAACTACTAGGCTGCTGTATGTGAACTAAAAGTCAAATTCAAAAAATATATAAAAAAATAAAATAAAATAAACCCACCCCACCAGGGTAGCAAATTAGTTCACATAAATAAAACATTGGAGAACTGAAGAGAACTTTAATAAGTGTTGAGTGAAAACAGTGAAAAAATCAAACAAACAAAAAACATTAAAATTTAAAGCTAGGCTGCTATAAATTAGTTTTTGTGAAACCTGTTGTTTGTGGACTAAATTCATTACGAAGTTGAACTCTGCCTCACTGCTTCTGGAAGCTGATAGATAGGATTGCTGCTCATTGCTCTTTCCTGCGCCCACACCCAGAGGACACAGTGATGGATGATTGGCCGAGGACAGCTGCTGCTCTTCCTCTCAGGAGGGTAACTAATAGCAGAGGGGCAAGTGGGCTTGTGCAGCAAGTACAGAACTGTACTGAATGCCCTCAGTCAAACATTTTTATCTCTTATCAGCGGGAAAAAGAAACCCTGAGACCTGAGAGTTTCATATGGCTTCCTCTTCATAACATTTCAGACACGTTTGGTGATAAGGGAAATGATGCTGGTATCACTAAGGACATGCTTCATAATGATGTAATGTATTTACTCTCCCCCTATGGTTAGATATAGAGATTTTCAGCTGTAAAATCTAAACGTACACTTTGTTTCAGCCACTTCTCTGGCTGGCTTGTGATTTCCAAGATAATAGCCAAAGCATGCATATTTAATGAGCATCACCTGCTCTGAATTAAATATGCTGTGAAACCCTCTCAGCATCAAGTGCAAACGTCCTCCTGCGCTCACTCAGCTTGAGCTCGATGCCTCTCCTCATGACACATTAAAGCAAAACTGCTTAAATAGTTTTTGATCTATGTTGCTGAGTGTCCACTGCTATATTAAGCGACATCATTGATAATATCGCAACCATCATTTTAATAGATCACACCAGCTGCAGCCATGATTGTACAGTAGTCTTTATTACTAGTGTTCAGTTTTCATAGTCGTCTTCAAACTTCTCTGTGATCCCAACTACACAAGTGTGAACTTTTGTCTCCAAAAACCTCTTTAATCTGAGTTATTAGCGGTGTCCCAATTCAGGGGCTGGAGCCTACCGAGGACCCGGCTTATGCAACGGCTTCGGAGGCACCTCCGATGGCCGCATCAACCATTGGGAAATGGGACAGTCTAGCCTTTAGAGCATTTCCTGATTACGTCTTCATGCAATTAACTTCCTAACATTAACCGTGTGAGGTCGGTGCCATCATATACGATGGCTGGTGTATTGTTTTACTCTTTCACGTCTATATCTGGAACGCTGAATGATAGCGACATTAATTCTTTTTTTATTGAAAGTGCAAGTTCCTTTACATCAAGATGGTTGCTGTATTGCCGTGTGTGATTTGTATCATAGTTAGAGCCCTTACTCTTTTTCCCCTAATCAAATTCTGTGATATTTATTTATTTTCCTCTCTTTTTCTGATCATATAGCTTTTTCTGCAGTCATTCTGCACCACTACAGAATGAGTATTCTGAAAGCCCAGGTGGTCCTGAAAAAAAGGATACTTGATTGTGCATTACAGGGCTGAGGTTTTACAAGCATTAATACACAAGGAGACCAGGCGAGAGAAATACATAAGAAAATGCCATAAACTCTGAAGGATTAAACTTTTGAGAGTGGCAGATTTTTTTTATACTTCCAAGGGATCCACAGCTCCTTGCCTCCGGCTATACAGCCAGCAGAGCCCTGCTCAGTGGATGACCTTGCTTACAAGCCGGCCACAGATTGGGGCTACCGTGGCCACCGCGGGGAGCCGCCTCAACGTTCCGATAGCTAGCATGCTAGGTGGCTAATAATAACAGCGCAAATAGAATCTTGGGATATGAGAGGCCACAAAGGTGTGTGGTGTGTCCTCCTAGATCAAGCCAGTGAAGAGAGGATTTGTCGGCTGAATTTGGAGGAGCCTTCGAATTGGGACGGGCCTTGTCACGATGCTGTGACGTAATCGACCTTCACATGCTGCCTCTGAAGGATCCATTTCCTGAATTGGGACACAGCTATTGAGTGCCTGCTGCTTTGACTGCCAGACTCCATCCATTAACTACTGTATACTGCTTTATCTGTGTATAGTTGCTAAAGGTTGCCAATTTATCCCAGGGTTCCTTCCCACTGGGAATTGAGCACATAACCTTCTTGCTGTGAGCTAAACATTGCCCTACACACACAAGATGCAACACCAACCATACTGCTGGCTGGTAATTATCTCTGAACTGAACAAAACTTTAAACATTAAGCAGCACAGAAGGTAACACTTAAATAACAGTAATCACTGCCTGATAAAGAAAAACATTAATATGAATGAGTGCTTCACTATATATACTGGTACTCAGTACGTGCACTTATACAGTCCTGTCATGCACATACACACAGTTAGAGCCTCTCTGGACAGTCATCTGGTCTTGTGAGGGAAATGGAGACAACAACAGGGGAGGTAAAGTGGTGAGCAGCAGATATCAGGGGAGGGCCCTGGAGCCTGGTGTCAGTGCACTAATGGCTTCCTCTTGTGGTCAGAGGATGAGGTTGAGAGTCATGGTTTCAGATGGACAATTTATGGCTTTGAGAGGTCCACTGTATCAGAGGTAACTGGAAGTTTCCCACCCAGACCACAGCACAGACATGGCTTTCTGTCTGGGCCAGTTGTCATTGCTAATGGCAATGTCATTGACCTAAAAGAGATCAGAGGGAGAGTGTTTCAGATGCACATCATAGTGGTCATTTCGACAACTGAAGCCTAATGGTTTCATACTCTGCAGTACCAATATCTAACGTGTCCTAAAGCAAGAACCAATGTTCTGTTTAAAGCATATGCTCACAATGCAGGAAACACAATTGCTAAATGTCCCCTCCCAGCTGTCTCCATACACTTAGTTCTAATTAACACTGAATCCATTTACTACACAGGTGACAGTTACTTTGTAAATCTCAGACATTCTGCAGTGAGCACTTTGTTTAATCTACCATGCATCCACACTCCCTTGAGGGTTCACGTGGATATTATAACAGCAGGCACTTTGCTGGCTGGGCGTGGCTGGCTGCGTGTGCATGCGCACAGTGGGAGCAGCGCTGCTCATATCCACTCGCAGTAGCTGCCCCCCTCACCACACAGCACAGTGTTTGATGAAAGTGCATCATCAGCTGTTTAACTTGGTATCAAAGCACTTCACCATGTACCAGTGGCAAAGACACAAAACTAATATAGCAGTAGAGAGCATAAATACTTGCACTGCATGCAGTGTTGGTGGTCTCCAAAGACTTGAGAAGACTCAGAGCCATGACTTTCCAGGCTGGGTTTGTTGTTATGGCTCCATGGGGAGAGTTGAAAAGATAGAATGGTTTCATTTGGGTCAGGTCATTCATGCAGTTTGAGCCCCAGAGTACATTAGAAAGAGCTAAAGTAACGCTCTCAGACAGGGCAAGGAGCTGACTTGAGTGCCATAGCTGCCTACAGAGCTTTTAACAGACCCTGTGGATCCTCTGGATTCATTAGGCAGTTTGGGGTTTGTGTCAGAAGCCTCTGCACAACTGCTGTGACATGGGGAATAATGCCCTTGACCGAAAAGAAGTAGCAAGCGCTACAGGTAATGCTGGCAGGAAACCCTGAGGTGCACTTTCTTTCCACAGTGAAAAAAGGTAGCCAGAAGCTAAAACTGGGTGTAGGAAGTGGAGAGTTCATTTGTGGTATTTAATTTCCGTTCAAGAATGTTATAAAATTGTAAATACGGAATTTCAAATATGTAGTAAAAAGTGAAACTTTTTGTAAAACTTAAAATTACCTGGCATCTGATAAAAGTTATATTTCAGTATCTTACACACACTTTCTTTTCTGTAATGACAGAAATTTTACTTTGCAATAAAACTCTATTTTTTATTTCTTCTTAAATCCCAAGCTGTTGCTTTTTAGGGCGACGTGTGTTCCAGTGATCAGAGGGAATGTGATTTAAGGTGATGATATGCAGAGGCGCCATCCATGTCTGGCAGACGGCTGCTGCATTGCGGTATGAAAGTGTTCCCTTCGGCAGTGAGCACGTGTTGCTCCATTGCTGCTTCCAACTTAGAATTCACCAGGGACAGACCAGGTCCACTGGCACTTACACCAGAACCTCACAGTTTTAGGTATCGTGTATGAATGTATGAATATGGTGAAATTCTCTGAAACTATTCTTAAAGTTTTCAAAAGACCAAAACTGTAAAGGATTTGTAGGTGGATGTGAACCTGCGCCCAAGGAGAGTTCATTATTTGTGTTTCCTACAGAGTGAGAGAAGTTCTCATTCTCATGGGAAACAAGTGTGGGGGAAATATATCTCTCTTTCACATATTTGTCATCGCAAAAAGACACAAATCTGATCTTAGTTTGGGAGCTTTCACACAGGCAGTGTTTAGGTTGACCCAGTTGAACTTTGAGCTCGAGTGCGGTGTGGGTGGGTTAGTGTGAACACAACTACCGACTGTTAAGAAGCGAGATGCTGCATGATGAGTCAGTTTCCTGTATCTTCCGCCCCTTTAGGAGACTAACAGCAGGCCTTGAGTCTATTGATTCCAATGGGAGAAGTGGACGTGAGCACAGATTATGGTCGATTCTTTTGCCCCATAGTCACCAAAGTAAATACTGGACTAATTTTTCACAAGCCACATTTCTTCTGAACATTTTGGCAAATTTCAGATGGACAAATCAGGAGAAAATGAACTTTGATCGAGACCTGTCTCTCTCTCAACAACACACTCTTGTGAGGTTTGGCACAGATCTCCTAGGTAACGTCAACTAATGTTCATGAACGAACGTGAATGACTATTTAATGTTATCATAAGAAAGTATAAATAGCTCACTTTTTTCTACAGACAAATTTTATGAATCCACACACATGTTCACAACACAAGGTGGGGATACAGATGACCACGCCCACTTAGATTTCTCCCGCTGCCGTGCTTCATTTTCAAAATCTATTATTTGCAGAGAGTGGTAAATACAAACGATATGAAATGAAACAACAAGCGCTACAGCTAACCTTCGTACTTGTGTATCATTTTTACAATCAGGCCTTATGTAAACATGATGCACCATGCGACCTTTTCTGGTCAGTAGTCATGGAAACATGATGCTTTGTCATTGGAGCGGCATTTGGACCAGAGTGAAAATAAACGTGTGAACGCGGACTGTACTAGCTGAAAAATGAAGCAATGTATCATTTCCTCTTCTGGCGCACACCCATGGTCCGCACAAGTGTCCTGTTCCTGGTGGCTGTTGGTGGGCGGTGATATCACAGTGGACAGTAATGAAAAGTAAAGGCCAAAACTTTTCCACTGACAGCTGTCGCATAAGTTGTAATTATTCAAGCTTTGAGTTAATTAACCAAGCCAAATGATAAAAAGTTCAGTATCTGATGGCGAAGCAGTGTTCTTTAAATGGGGTGTTTTGAGGGAGTGAATAAAATTCATATTATCTAAAAGTTTAGATTTGATCACATACACACATGCACATGCACAGGCAGACACGCACACACGCTCCCTGTAATTGGACCCCACAAATGTGTAAAAGAAGAACACACACATGTTTATGTATTACAAATTTATGGCAAACAATACAGAATTCACACACAATACACACACACACCCACACACCCCACACACACAGTCTCTACAACCCACTAAGGAAATTGCATGTTTGGAGCCACATTATCAATCATTGCCATTAATGGAGATGAAAGCAGTGAACTGCATCATTCCCTCATTAGATTCCCTTTCTTGGATGAATTAAACAAGAGAAAATGATTTTTTTTTTAGTCTGCCACCACACAGCAAAAAGAACAAGATGGTCAGATTGTTGAAGAGTGGTGTCGAAAACCAAAGGTGTAAGTAATTGGATTCATCGCTAAGATGCCAAATGATAAGGCTGAGCTGACTTCAGTTTATGAAGTCTTCAGTTTATAGTTGTCTATGCCCCCCAACCCACTTTTTTGTTTTCCCTGGTAAACAAATGTAACAATAATAATAATAATACTAATAATAAAAAACAATAAAAGTAGCTACTGAGAAAAACACCAGCATAACAGAAAGAATGCCCCTCACTGTGGTACAACCTGAAATCAATATTTAATGTTCATTTTCACCCTGTCTCCTTCTGAACTATAGTAAATTGGTAGCCCGGTGCCAGCCAGAACCTGACAGGCACTGGAGTCAAATATATGACTGCCGGACAAGCAAAGTCACAACTCATCACTTTACACTTCTCTGGAAGAGACAGGTCATCCTGTGGTCCTGACACAAACATGAATCCTCCTAACCCAAATACAGCCATCGCAGAGCCCATCACCCCGTCTGCAGGCAGGCGCTCTCACACAGATACCAAGGCTTAGAGCTGCCGAGGCCGTTTATTTATCTCCCTGGCAAAAGGGGCCACAAATGAGGGTTCACAACAATAACACACAAACACACACACACAAGTCAGCTGACTTTGCTGAGGGTAATAAACACAGTCTGAATCTTTAAACATTACCCTGAGCCGTCTCTTTGAGTATTTGCAGATAATTGGCATACAGAGAGTAAAATGTACAGCCTGTGGTTTATCCACCCTACATGTCTTCACTTTTGGCTTAATGCTTTTTGTCCACACCCTGATACTGGAGTACTCAGCTGGGAGATTGGCTGCCCACGCAGTGCCTTGCCTGTCAATTGATCAGGGCCTGACTCCAGCTTAGTGCACCCTCACTGGAAACCTCAAATGAGGTGCAGCACAAATGCATTTATCTTCATCAGATGAGAACAGGATAAAGTATCAGGGATTTTTTTGCAGCAGAGATGGTTACAAGAAACTGAAAGCAGATGTTGTTGTTGTTGTTGTTGTTTTCCCTCTATCTGTAGACCTTCGAGTGCTACTATCACATAACATCTCTGTGTCCACAATGGAGGACATTGCAGGGCCTCTTCAATCACTCATATCTAATTATGTGTGCAGTGTTTATTGTCTCTCTCTCTCTCTCTCTCTCTCTCTCTCTCTGTGTCTCTCTCTTTCTCTCTATCTCTCTCTCTTTCCAGCTCCGAGCTTGCTAATGCATTTTTCATTTTGAATGTACTGTAACCATGAAAACTTGATGCCCTAAATTTTTCAAGTGGAGTCTCTCTCTTCTGCTGGGTCTTTTTGATCAGTCACCCCTCTAAGAGGAACCTGTAATGACCAGGCTGAAAACAGAGTGAACCCGTGAACCTTTGAGGCTTTGACCTGTGATGAAATTGGAGACGCTTGTATGCTGTGTACCGGTCAATACTGAAGAATAAACCAGCCCACTCAGATGGAGAATGCTGGATTTATTCTGGCCGGTGTAATTCATTAAACTGTTGCTCACGCCCATTTATCATAATCAATCAAAGGGCAGTTGGGCCGAAAGAGCAATTTGAAGCACTGCAGAGTTATGCCATTGCTGAGTCTGTAATAAGTTTGAGGAAGATTATATAAGGCATTATTGGACCTTGGAGTGTAGTTTGTGTCAGAATGTAATGAATCATTCATTACTTGATATCTGTTGCTATCAAATCCACGTACAGGTTAACACAAAGGACAGAAAGCAAAGAATGAGAATAAAATTAAATGTGAATGTACAAACCTATCTAAAGAAGCCTTAATCAGGCAGATGTTGAGAACATCTGGAGATATAATAACTGACTTTCTATGCAGCGAAAACAAGAATGTTATTTTTCATACAATGGAACAACCATGTTGTGTGAATGACAATACAAAGCCTTGAGTAGAGCTAAGAAGAAAAAGATACTTTAACCATGACAGTAACAATATTCTGTGGGTGCTATATAATTGGCAACTGCTTGCTCTGGGCAGACTTTGGATCCCAACACTATTGATTATGAGTAACACCAGATGCCAGAGTTGGATGAGCGATGAGCAGTGAGAGGGATAGAAGTGATGAGTGTGCCATGAGGGGGTTGTTTGTCTTTTGGCCAGGGAATTGTGTCAAGACTCACAACCTTCAAAATCCATCAGGATCTAGCTGCCCAGTAGACTACATGTTCATTAAAGTACATTAGACCCGAGGACACCTCCGTTCCCTGATGCTGTTCAATGGCCCTGTCCACTTTAACACTTTGTTTTATTGAGTAATCAAAGTCTAATAATACACAGAAAAAGACACAACTCCTAATCACTTTTTTTCTGGTCATGATGAATGATGTTTATCGAAGTATCAAACAACAGTACTCTCTAAATGGTGTCTCATAAGACTATACTCACAAGCACACATACAGAGTATTCAGTGTAACTGATGCTAAATTTGCAACACTGATCATTTTCAGTATTTCTCCTAGTCAGGTCTGCTGGTGCCACACGCAGCGAGCGGCCCACAGTCCCAGCAGAGACACACTGCAGCTGTTGTGCTGCTGCTGCCTCTTAGATCTTCAGGACTTGGGCGATGTTTTGTCCCACTTACATGCAGCAGCTTTGTGAATTAAAAAGGCTTCACAATAAACCCCGCTTGTGCTGCAGTGGATAGCAAAGCCTTCCTGTGGGTCTGAATTAGTGTTCTTGGACTCGTACCCAGAGTCCCTGCAGCCAAATGAAGCCAAAGGAAAAAAGTGTCTCTTTGCTGCCTCACACCAGCAGAGGGGGGTGTGCTCAAGTCAGGAGGAACATGTCGAGTGTGTCGGCTGAAGCCTGGGTTGTTTCTTAGCAGCCACACCCTGAGAGAAACACCACGCTCTGACAATGACACACAATAACATGTGGTATTTAATTGATCATAGACACTGTTTACCTGCAGTATATCACACATCTGTTTCTTTTAAACACAGTTATATGATTTGATGTGAGGGCATCACAATGACATATTTAAAAATCAGATGGATCTCATAAATTGCTCACCAACTCCATTAGCTATTACCAGATTAGAAAGATAACTATCAGTATGAGATTAAAATTAGTCCTGGGCCCTGAGCCCTGCAATAGACTTTCCAATTTCTGAGTGGAGGTTTTTACTTGTGCTAGCCCTCACTTACGAAACAAAACAGTAAAATGCAGAGCAGAGAGCAAATATTTTGATTTTTCTTTCATAAATGGAAAAAAAGAAACATAAAAAAGAAACAAAAAAAAAAAATCAGGTAGAAGGAAATGTCTTCAGGGCTTTGTGAAATAGTCTGAGATGAATTATGCACATCCACTGGCTTTTGATATCCATCCCACAGGGCTTTTTCTCTTTTCATTAAAGCTCTATTTTCTCCTACTATGCATCTTTTAGTGAAAATGACTGTGCAAAACCCTTAAGTCCAAAACAGTGCAAGACTTAACTGGCTATTGTGTGGTCCTTCTTCTGATGGCTGCTTATTGGCTGAGGTCTGTAATATATATATATATATATTTTTACACTATCCTAATTTGATAAATCCAATGTGTTGAAGTGGCTCTTAGATCTCAACATGTTGGAAAAAGGCTGACAGGAGCTCAACCTGATAAAATCAAAATCGCACTGACATCACTGTAAAGCAAGACCAAGCAAGAGGATCTGAGTGTCTGTAGCAGGTGGACTCTCACATCTGTGTCTCTGTCTCTGTGCTGGCCTGGAACAGCTGAACTGGAGAAGTATATGCCACATGCAATCTGACTGCAGGGAGTGAGTATATTGTAAGTGGCATGAAAAATGTACCGTTCATACAGCCTACCCAGCCATGAAATATTCACCCACTGACACACACATGTTTGGGGACTTACAGTACTTCAACTTTAACTTCCTATTCCACATATCATGCATGCACGGATGCATGGAGCTCTATAAGGAGCAATTTGGAGACATTGATTCTGACCTCAGTTGAGATGTAGTGCACAATCGGTTAAAATATCTCTGACATACAGAGACACTGATGAACACCCACAGAAGCAGCAGTGGCACGTCTTTCTGAGTCATGATTAATAACTTAATTGATAATTAATGACGTTGGACTTCATTGAGTGGAGAGACCTCACATCTGTGGCAGAGGCAGAGAGGCATCTGCTGTAAACTCTGTGTCGCCTCTAGCGCACTTGCATGTAGTAACGCACTTCATACAGTAGTAGCCTATGCACTTGCAGCGCGCAACGATCCCGCTGGTAGGAAAAAAAAAAAAACGGGGTTTAATATCGGAAAGACGCGGAGCTCATCCATATTAGAGGAGTCTTTAATGAACTCAGACCGTTAGGAGACACTCCTCCTGCTCCTGGCTCCCATGCACCGCTCCGCTCCCGCGTAGCTAGACCCAGTCGACTCGCGGGATGAAATTCATATCCCCCATCTTTCTATCAGTATCAGCATCGCCTGGAAGACAACAAAGAGAGCACTGCACATGAAAATGCGCTCCAGCGGTAGGAGAAGCCAATCTTAAAAGTCACTAACACCGCCGCCGTGTCCGGCCGGAGGCAGACAGGCACCGGTCCTTGGAGACTCTGCGGAGATGCGCTAGATGTGAGAGTAAAAGAAAAAAAAGAAAAAAGAAAGCGAGATGCGATGTGATTGGCCGCACTCTTCTCTAAAGGCATCACTGCACGGCGAGTCATGTTTGCTCCAGCCAGACCTTCACCGAGGTGGCATCAAACTTGAAGGAGGAGACGTGTTCTTCACTCTGCACAGCCCGACGCGTGCACAGCGCCAACTGTAAACTTGCATCATTTCCCCAAAGAGGCGGTGGTGCTGAAACACCGAGAGGAGAGAGAGAGAGAGAGAGCGCGCGAGAGAGAGAGAGGGAGACTTGGCAGATCAACTAGTGAAGAGGAGGAAGACGCTCTGCACTTCTCCACCTGCTCCTGAGCTTCATGGTATTTGGGGAGCCCCGCTAAGGTAAGTGCAAACAGTCCATGCACGCACAGTAAACTGCAGATGAGCCGTTTTCAGTCATGTCTCTGTGATATTGTGTTACATCCTCTAAAGCCGCCAGCGTCCACTCTGTCTGCTGCCTTTATCTTCTGTCCTCAGGGTGTTTGCATGTGATGCATTTTACAGATTTGAACAGGCTGAGAGCAGCTACAATACTGCACTGCCAGTCAGTCTGGAGTTGGCTCACATGCTGTGATAATGTAGAAGAGTTGACCCACAGATGTCAGGAGGTGCCTGTTGATTTCGCTGCTTGACATTAACAAGTGTACCTTTGTTGCAAATTACCTGTGGTTTCCAGTCAGCTGTTCTCTCCAAACCGCCCGTCAGCAAAGTTTGTAGTGGAGTGGGTTGAGTTTATCTACTTGAAATTCCAACATTGTTCATCAGTTGAGAAAAATGATTGATGATTGTTATTGCAAATTCACGAGTGTAACTGCAGAGTCTAAACTGACTGTTATTGCAGTTTTTTTTTTCAAGACATGACATGGGCAGGTCCTCTTTGCAGGTGCTGTTTGAAGTGATGGTGTGGAAATGATCAGTTCTACAGTTTAGTGGCTTTTTATTCATTTCTTCTAACCTGGCAAAGCTGTAGATTGCAGAACAATCTGAATGTAGAGAATATCAGGGCAGAGTTTGAGTGTGCTGTTGCTTGGGTGTCGCAGAGGATTGGTGTGTTTACTAGACTATAAAAATAGTCGTTGCACGCTAACTGGCCCCGGGCATGTGTTTTGGGTTATGCCACTTTTATAGCGTAAATGATTTTGCTCTAGCATTGTGAACACAACCTTAAGCTTTGTAGTGACTTTAAAAGTTGTGACGCTCCCAGATTGCTGTCCAAAGAAATCAGAGTAAAAGCTGCCACTGCAAAAAAACAAAAAACAAAAAACAAATATAATCAACTGACTATTCAGTGAGAAGCCACATTTCGGGCTTGTTTTCTTTTGCTTTCTTTGCATTCACCATGCCCTCATATTGGTGGCCGGTTAAGAAAGTTTAAAGCCTAAAAGCTCTTAAACAGTGTTGTAACTGCACGAACTGTGACTTACTGGCTTTAATCAGGTACCATGTCGAGCTGAGAGGGAGCGTGGGTGTCATCAAAGCAGAACAAGGCCCCTTTGAGGTGAGAAACTTGTGGCTGAATGACTTAAGTTGCCATTAATTTGAAGGAATGACTTAATTTTAAAGGCACTTTTTTTCTCCCCTAGTCTTTTTGGATTGAAATTCATTTGTTATTTCATATTAAGTCAGTGAGCTCCAAACTCAAGAGATCTCAGAAGACGACCTGCGGGCTTATGGGGGACTTTGCACAGAACTTAAAGCTGCAGGAGGCAAGTTTGCACATTAGCGACTGAAATCCACCAGCCCTTTACACCATATATTAAAGATTATATAACTACAGGTCAGGAGGTGTAGTATTGTGTTTTAGGTTTTAACATTATTTCTGGAAGAATGTTTATATTGACCCAGGGTCAGTGTCCACAGCATAAGTTAAACCAAGTCATGCATTCATTACCCCCTAATCTAATCAGACTTTGTAATTTGGGCAGAAGACAGGTCCATTTTTTACCTGAAGCCCTCATGGAGCTACTTGACCTGTTTTGATATTAACTACGCATGCAAAGACAAACCCTCCATAAGATCATAAACAGAGCTGCAATTACTAGTGAGGTTGCTCAGCGGCTTTAATCAATTACTGCACCGTCCTCCATCCAGAGAGATGGGAGAGCGCAGGTGTCATCAAAGCAGAATGAGGCTCCTTTGAGGTGGGAAATGCGAGACTCAATGACTTCACTCAGCTGGGTCACTGGACACACAGCAGAGCTTTGACGCGTACAAATTGTGCTCGAAGATGCTGTGTTCATCCTGGGAGGCTCAGCGGCTGGCAGGGGACCAGCGGAGCGGGGACATTGCACTCCAGATGGCCCAGAGAGGCCAGAGGAAGAGAGCTGTCCAAGCCCAGCTGGGAGTAAGGGAAGCTGGACTGCCGGTAGTGTGTAAGTGTGCGTGCTTGTGTTTATGTGATTGTGCTAGGGAGACAGCAGGAGAGAAACGGGAAAAGACAGAGAGAAAGAGGTATGTATGAGGGTGTGTGCGTGCTGAAGGAGTGATTGGGAGAGGAAGGGAGGGTGAGAGAAAAAATGAGAGCGCATGAAACAAGTGCCTCTGTGTGTGTGTTTGTGTGTGTGTCTGTGTACATGGAGGTAGTGATAGGAAAAGTGTGGGAGGGAGAAGAAATAAAAGAGAAGATGAAGGAGCTTGTATATCTGTGCGGTTGTGTGTGCATGTGTGTGTGTGTGTGTGTGTGTATTGAAGGAGTGACAGGGAAGCAGAAAGGGTTGGAGATGCAGAAAATGAAAGAGAGAAAGAAACAGGCGCATGTGTGTGTGTGTGTGTATCTGTGTGTGGGAGGGAGAGAAAATGAAACTGGAAGAAGGAGGCAGGCATGTGAGTATCTGTGTGTGATTGCAGAAAAAAGCATTACTCTGAGAGAAAATGCAGGAGGGGCCAAAAACAAAAAAAAAAGGAAGGAAGGAAAAGGGAGTGTGTGTGTGTGTGTGTGTGTGTGTGTGTGTGTGTATGTGTGTCTGGGAAAGTGAGTGTGTTAGGGGTAAGAGAAAATGAAAAACAACAAACTGGTATAGTGGGGTGCAGGCATTTATATGTGTGTGCATCTGTGCAGAGATAGGTGTTGCATTCACTGATAATATTAAGTGTGGGAAATTACATGTAGACAAGAAGAAAAATGGATTCTACCTTCAAAGGGAAATAGTATTTCAGGTGTCGGTCAGCTCTGACCTCTGTCTCTGATGTGCTCTATTCACATGCTTGTACAGGAGCCATGTGATTTGTGGTTGTTGTGTGTGCGCGTCACAGCACATGGTTTCAGGCACACGAGCTCCTGCTGTGAATTCAGAATCTGATATTCACTCCTTGCTCTGATTGAGAGGACACGCTCTGTGTGGGAGGCTTTTCTCTTTTTCTTTTTTCTCCCCCTTGTCTTTTGCATGTTATACTTTGGTGGGGTTGCGCTCTTCTTCTAAAGTGAAGCCACCTGAGAACCAAAGCAGTGCAGATGACGACAAGATAACTTTGCTCCAGTGTTTCCATTTAGGAAGCCGCTAGAGAGCAGCCGGAGAGAAAGTGCGCTCTTTTCATTCCGCCACATCTGCTCTGTGATGGAACGAAGCATGATCTGCACTTTGATCGCAATGAATTATTCCTATCCCTGGCTATAAATATGGTCTGTCTCCAGCACCCAATCCCTCTCTCTCTCTTGCCTTAAACTAGGGATCTGTGCTCGCCTCAGAGTGGCTCTCTCCTGAATGTGTCACTGCAGGCAGACTGCAGCTCTGGTTTTCTTCCTCACACTGTGAATGAATCAGAAGTCCCACCTCAGTGCAAACCTTTCCTGGAGAAGACTGGTGCGACTCGCTGAGACAATTTACAGACCCAGTCTAGTCAGTGCAGTCGCAGTAGCAGTTCATCTTAATAAAAAGTTGTGCATGAGAAACTTCAAAAGTTAAACCCTTAAAAAGGGAGAAGTCTTACACAGTGATCTCTTTCTGGCATAATTATTGAACACATTGTTCAATATAAAACAAAGATCTATACAAAATTGTAGGTTTGTTTTCACTCAGTGGTACACTGCTCGGTGGGAGCAACGGGGCATTTCTTGGTGGGCTGAGGCTTCTTTTGTCCTTAACAGCTGACTTGACCAGTGATTTAACAAGCAGCAATGAATTGTGTCCATGCTGTTCCTGTGGTGCTGCCACTCTGTTTCAACACTGAATTCACCTTTGATAATAGTCATACCAGTGACGGCTGGTATAAATGGGCTAGCAGGGCTAAGCCCACCCTGCATTATACAATAAAGATGAGAAAGGTATTGTCTGAATAACATACAAAAGACTGTAGTTTTAGTGAAACCTGGAGTGGCAGCAGCACCAAATACCGTATTTTCCGCACTATAAGGCGCACTTAAAAGCCTTTAATTTTCTCAAAAAACGACAGTGCGCCTTATAATCCGGAACGCTTTATATATGGATCAATTGGTTAATTGGTTGATCCATACTGGTTGTACACGGCGCTCAAGGCGCTCTGTCAAAATGTTTCAGTATGAAAAACCAATAAAAACAATTTAATAATAATAAAATGTTTCAGTACGGTTTTTTCTAGTATAGTATTTTCTCTGTTTTATTCAATCAAATACTCAATCTCAAATCTTAATCTTAAACCTCAACAAAGAATGAATGTTTCCAAAACACCGATCCCTTTATTTTTCTAAGCCTTTTGCTAGACTATCCGCCGGATTAGCTATAAAAGGCTAACGATCCTCATATTCCCGTTTAAGACACGAAGTCTTATCATTCACACTTGGTGAATCTCTAATCTCACCAACAAGTACAACTGGTAAACTACAAGGCCGCACCGGTGCAGCATTACGGCTACCGTAGTCAGTAAACACCGGTACTGTGCTTACTCACAGTCCTAGTGGATGCATAGCGCAACCCCAGACAAACGTTTGACTGCAGGTGCGCCTTATAATCCGGTGCGCTTTATAGTGCGGAAAATATGGTAGTTACAAGAAAAACACTGGATATCTCTAAATGGGCTAATTTTATGCAGCCGAGTGCATCAAATCTGCTTTTATATATTTTCCGAATGTAAATGATTGACAGGTATCATGTCCCACCTTTGTCATTTGCTGATCTTCATTCACCCCACAGTTCTGACCAGTCAGCAGTGGGTTGACACTGGGTACATGATTGACAGGTGTGATTTCCGGCCCCCGTGATTTGCTCGTCATTTGGGTAGATTTCATTTAGCTCAAGACCACTGTTTTTAGACCAATGACAGGAACCGAAGAGAAAGCTGTATCGTTGTGGGAAGGAGAAGCCAGAAAGAATCAAAGATATTTTACTGCTCTTCACTTTGTTAGCATGAGCAAGGTTGATTATGTACTTTGTAAATACACCGGCTGTGCTGTCTATCGAGCAGGAGTTCATCCGAAAATGACCAGACTTCAATGGTATTGTGTTAAATAGCACAAAGTATGAAGGACTAGTTAGAGGCCAAAAAACGGCAGAATAAGTCAGAAGTCGGAAACATAATAAAGCTGAAAAAAATAAATAAAATAAAGATTCCAGTGGTACAGTTTTGAAAATGAGCAAAATTAATATGAACACTTTCAATGAGGGTTCAATTGATTCTGCTAAATCTGCTTCATGTTTAAAAGGACGTGTTTAAATGTATTCGTGATGCTCTAAAGTAAAGGTTAAAAGTCACTTTCTAAAACGGCCCTGAAATAAGTTAACAGACATTACTCGAACATGATCATCGTGCAGGTGTGGGGGACTATTTTCAGACACTGTTTTAGACTAGAGTGTGAAAGAGTACAAAATAAAGAAATTGAGTAAACGTAATGGAGAGTGAAAGAAGGAGATGTGGGGAATACTTGACCTGATGATCTCTCTACCCTCAGGCTGTTCCACTCATAATCAGCCAGCAGCAGCAGCAGCAACAGCAGCAGCAGCAGCAGTAGCAGCAGCAGCAACAGCAGCAATGTCTGTGAGATGAATAAACATCAAATTTGAAGTGGTTGTTATTTACAGTCTGAATGAATAAAACTCCATTCAACTTAAAACTTATTTGATGGCTCAGTATGACGAACATCAACAAATGAATTTGGATTCATTTTAAGGGTAAGATGAGCTAATCATTCTTATAACTGTAACTTCAGGTACCCAAGAATATAAAAGATGAAGGACGTCAGGCCTTTTTAAAGTGGCACCAGCAGAGCAAACAAGAATCTCTTGTATTTAAAGCTTATTAAACTAAGCTGAAACTTGAATCATCATTGACACCAACACTTGTGCAACCTGGAGCTCATCTCTTATTATTACTAGTAGTTATGGTTAATTATGACATGGATGTTATTCATATGCAGCATATCCACCTGATTAGCATGTTTGTAAAAGACCTCCTCAGGAGAATCACAGGCGGACACACAGGCAGATGACGCTGCAGACTCTCAGGTGAGCACTAATGTGATACATGTCACCAATGTATAGCTTGTTAAAACTAGAAAAAACAAGCATTTCCAATGCGTGTGAATGCTGAAAGCGGCTGAACGCCATTGCTGAAGTAATACTGAATTAGCTGAAGTTTCTGAAGCTGTCACTGAGGGATCATTGATGTGTGTTTAATATTTTTTGCAGCAACAATGCAGCTCTATGACACAGAGGGGAAACACACAGCAGGCACAGACAATACTTGTAAATAGGATTAATTTATTGTTGGTTGTGTGCTGTCATAGTACTTGTCGTGAAAAAGAAAATATAAAAAATGATCCCCCACAATTTGTCATTATTGTCATGAAGTTTCACATTTTGGACACACTGTATAGATTTGGTGCCACACAAGGTTCTGTGATTCATTACCTCATTGAAATACAAGACTGGGAAACGGACCATAATTCACTGGAACGCCACCAAGCCGGACCGAGCCAGTTGAGTCGGGATTGGCTTTGTGTTAATACATCATTTCTGATTCACAGAGCTGACTACAAGCTCTTGACTGGCATAATCGAAAAGCCTCTGATGTATCAGGTACAAACCACAGTACAATTCTCATAAGAACATAGAAGTCGTGACAAGGATTGGCTTCAGGCTGCGCTTTAGGAACAATCAAGAGGAACTGCATCGACGTCTTTGTATATCAATGCATCCCACAGGGACGTTTGTGTGTCTTTTCTTAGCATCACTGCTTATGCATTACTGTTCGGCCAATTTTAACACTGAAAAATCCTTGTTCCTCCACACAGCACCTTCAGTTCGTCTTAAAGCCTCAGCCACAAAGTATGGCGCTATCAACCTATCACCTCTAATGGGAACAAAAGGTCATTCCTTAATTATTCATTTGGGATGTCAAACAATGCTTGCCGGCTGTTATTTAGGGTGGGGGAGACCCACTGAATAATTCACGGGCAGGATTCTCTTTCCATCGAGGAGCGGCACGGTGGTTCGTGAGAGTCTTATCTTCGCACAGGAGCTCTCTGTCATTCCTGTGCTGACCTTGACTGTCACTGCAGCAGCAACATGGGTGGCACAGAAGGTGGCAGAGACTTGTGTTCTTCCCCTATCTGCAGGCCTCCTCCACACAGTTAGAGTGAGTAGGAAGGACTACAGGGAGCTGGCTGTTCCTTGTCTAAGTTCCTCCAGTGTCTGTTTACAGTACAGCATGTGCCATGCTGTGCAGGGTGGGTGCCAATATATTGAAAAAAAAAAAAAGCAGATTACTCTTTTACAATGAGATATTCTGCTTTTCATCGGAGGTACGTTTCTGTTTTGGTACACTAGCCATGTCAATTGCTCTTAAGCGGCTTTCTTAAGATGTAAGGGGTGTTTATTGCCGCTGAAGAGGCAAAAGCAGATATTAATGCTATTAAAGTGCATTAAACTGAAGAATGCTGTAATGTGAGTCACTTCCATGGCAGGATTAGAGGGAGGCAGCATGGAGAAGATTCAGAGTATGGAGAGAAAGTGAAAGTCTCCGTGATATTATGCGAGAGGCAGGCAGGACGGAGAGGAAGGAACAGACGAGGAAAAAGACGGTGTGTGTAAGCGCGTGAGGGGAAGAGAGCAAAAAATAGAAAATCCTTATGTCAACTCGAACATCTCCGAACAAAGGCGCCAACACAGATACAATAGACGTCTATCTTGTAATGGATGGCAAAGAGCCCAAAGGACCATCAAATGAGATGCGTGTTTGTTATTGTAAATGCAATCAACAGAATGACCCTATCTTTCTGTGGCCAGTGTACTGCTGTGGGTACCGTAGCACTTAATGAAGGCAGAAGAAGAGATCATCAGGACTGACGGCTCTGCCATTATAGATAAAACACAGTGATCAATAATTATGGACAGAGTTAGTCTTCAGCTGCATTAAAGGATACTTCTGGTGAATCCAAGGAGATTTTCTGCAACTGTCATTGAGATATCTTTCTGAAGACAGTTATTATTGGTTAAATCCTTGGGCAAATATTGACAGCACAATGGAGATTTAGTTACGCCAATGCCTGTTGTGACAAGCAGACATCATGGTTTTGTTTGGATTCGTGTACTAGCAGTCTCCCCCGTGGGCCTGACACACAGTATACAGTAGTTGTTGCTGAAGTATTTTGATGTATGATGTATACCAGCTATACATTTTGAGTGTGGTAGCAAAGTGTCGTGTGCCAAACGCACAAATTGTTGGAGTAATACCTGACGTTTTTCCCTGCCACCTTCAGCTCAGTTCAGCATCCAGGCTGATGAATTGCGGGAATGAAAACAGAATGTTATTTGGGGACGCGGATGCTCTGGGGTTGGTTTGTGATGTCAGTGTGTCTTTGAGAAATACTGTGCTTATTGCCACCTTTCCTGTGTGCAGAGCAGTGACAATGCTCGTTTATCTTGGAGCTAAGAAAAAAAAAAAATGGTTGAGAAGGGAGACTGGTTTCATCTGTGTATCTTGTGAAACTTAGGTATAATGTGGAGTGGCCCCCAAAGAAACTGCAGGGTGAGGAGCCTGCAGCCTTACAGCCTTTTCTCTCAGGCTGACAAGGTGACTGGCTCAGAGGCTGATGCTGGGCCAATTGCTCCCTGGTTGCTCCATAAGTTTGAGGACTGCAGGATGCCTGGAAAACCCAGGACCAAGGACATAAATGTGCTTCCTGCTCCGCTGTGGGGCTCTTAAAACATCAACTCTTCTGGAACTACACGTGCTCAGGTGCCAGGGTGTTGATCATTTAGGGCAGAGTGTTACTGTCCAAGCTAATTACACTCATCTATTTGCCTAAGCTTGTCAGTAAAGACTTGGCAACAGATTCAGGTTTCTTTGGATGCAGCAGCGAGGTCTGTAGGTGAGTGCAAATGGGTTAAATATTCCCTTATAGAGCAATCTGGCAGAAACACCAATTAGAGAATTAAAACTGAAACAGCATCTGTCCAGTTCAAGGTTGTGCTAACTTTTGAACTTAGAGCAGAAGTATATACAATGTAGCTGCACACCCTTGAAATAGCTGTATTAAAGTGAATGTAGTCACTGCACTATAAAAACTAACTAAAAGCATTTTTCAAGCTTTCTTAGGTTTGATCTGAATTCAAAGTTCTTTTTTTTTCTAAATGATGCATGTTTGCATATATATGTGTGTGTGTGTGTGTGTGTGTGTATATATATATACACACACACATATCAAGGGAAATGTATTTGTGGTCTTAATTCATTTTATCAAAAATTATCTGTAGCCTTTTTAGAAAATAATGTATCGAGCCAATTAATCAGCAGGTGAGCTGAGCCAGGGGTCCGAACTGAAACTGACATACAGCAGTTAGATTGAAATATCAATTTTGAATATAATATTCAGTATTGATCTCATGCATTTTGTGATGATTTATTATTTGGAGTAAATTATTAGGGCAAAGTACTTTATCATCAATCATGTATGTGCTGAGGTACAGCACCTTTTAAAATGTTAATCATTCAATCCCTAAGATTCCTCTGTAATTGAGTCAATATGAACGCAGCTACTTTGATTGTTATTTAATGTTTATTTCTAAGTGATCAATTCATGCATCACCATAATTACACCCCCCTCTCCACCTCTTAACAGCATCTCCCCCCAAAAGAAAGAAAATGATTTCCTTTTTTTGGTATCTACCTCTCCTTATGATTTAACAAGAGTCAGAGGCAGTGGGTTGCTCATTCAATTAGAGCTCCATTTAGCACATTTAATTACCCTCAGTCTCTGCCCTCTTTGACCCTGCAGGAAGCCTCATATGACTAATGAACACACTTACCTGATTTCGTTCCCTGGGAAAATTTCATCACTGTGTCTTTCCCATGATCCATTCACAGGAAAGCAGTATATGTATGTTGACTGAAGATTAAAGGATTTTTTTGGAGGGCAGATGAGTGTGTATTGACCAGGGCAGGGGTTTCAAGCCACTCCTGAAAGCCCCTGTGATTTTTCCAGCAGGTCACCTTACTCCAACCAGACACTTTGATCTTCCAAAAACTACAAGTAGCCAGAAGTAGTCACGATTCTCACTCACTCACTGTGTCTGCCTGTTCAACAACAAGTACACATTTGCAAAAGATGGACAAAAAAAAAGATCTGGACTAGTTATTCAACTTTTTAGAATTGATCATATAATGTGGTGTGAAAACAGGTCTGCAACATTTTAAGTCAGCTCACTTCACATGGAAATTACTAACCTCACATTTTGGACATGGAGTGTTTTAGAGTTGAGGCTTGGACTTAATAAGCCTTTAAAAAGGCCTGTCTATAGCTTTTGGACTGAATGATAAAATTCTCCTTTATATTGATTGAAAATCCCATTTTATTTTTGCCACCACCTTTTCTTACTGCTATTAGCTGGCAAATAGCCATTGGATAGATTTCAAGTTTCTCAGTTTTGCTTCTTTGAGCTTTTTTATCACACCCACAGCTGATGTTTGCATGGGAGAGAAGAACGAGAAGCCTTTTCTGATTAAAGGCTTTGGACCTGCAAATACAGACCCCATATACACGTGCATTAGATTTATGACAGTAGAGCATCGCTGATGTTAGTGTACTTCCACACCAGAAAGACACAATTATGGAAACTGCAGGTGGCAGGACATAGAGTATCATGTCATCACACAAACTGCCACAAGGCATTTAACCTCATACCCATCAGATGTTTAATTATACTTAATTAGCATTTTCTTGAAAGAAAAAAAGATCTAATTCAGTTGTATGTGCTACATGCAAAGCTAAATAGCTTGAAGCTGAATACTTGAAGTGCCTTAACAAAAAAAACTGTCATGAAGGGCTCTAATTAAAAGAGAATCACTGAGGTCTTTACACTGCAGCTGCATATGTAACTGTCTGTCAGCTCCCCATTTGACTTAATAAGAATCACAGATACGTAACTTTCACTGGTAGTCTTGACTTTTGCGAAGTGGTTTGATAACAATACTGCATGTTTTGCTCTGTCTTGCAAATAAAGACCACTAACTGTTGACATGCAGAAGTAACTGAAAAGGATTTTGAACTTCATGGCCTTTGCTGTAAAGATCTAATGAAATCCACTGCACTGCTAAATATAAGTGACTCTGCCTACGGTCAGCTGCACTGTGCTTACACGCCTGCATCCTCCCAGGTTGAGGTGGTGTGGCCATCAGAGTGAGAAAAATTGAATTAAACTTTGATATATCTCATTAGCTTTCAGTCATGTCTTTTCTCAGAGAATTTAGCCAGTGGAATTAATTTCTCGCATCTTGTTATGATACACACCTGCTGTTTGGCACATTTAGAGGGATATTATTCCCCCAACATAACTGCTTTGCATTCAATTTTAATGAGGGTTGGTCATTAATATTTAAGATTAAGGATTTAAGCATTAGTGTCTGAGTGTAAGCTCAGTGTTGATGTCTTCAAAATAACTGTGATAAGTAAACTCTGCTCTGCTCTGTGCTGTTAAATACGAATAATGATCCATTTATACAGCCATTAGAAATTCACATTACCACTCAATTACTGTTAATCAGCTCCTAATCAGATGTGAGTCTATTATTCTTAAGCCTGGTATTAAAGCAGGTATTGTTAAAGGCAGGGCTGCATGGCGGCCAGAGATATGCACATCTAAAATCACTTCACATTACCAATTTACATTTAGCCCAGCATGATTAACATCTTTATATCCCACCCTTGCCCACTAGAAATCTGGTTTAGCTGATTGTGTATTGCTCTGTCTGAAATATTTATGTAATAAGTTAATGTTTAACAAGTAAATTATGTATTGTTCAGTGTTTTTGCATGCAGTGCTCTAAAGGTGCAAGCGCCAGTATTTTGATTGGCAACAAGATTTTCCAAAAAGGTAGCTTGGATATAGGCCTATAACTTAACAAGAGTGGGGTCAAGATTTTCAGCAGAGTGTCTTGAGTGGCTCAGAACAGAGTCAGTTAAGCAAGACAGGTTTCCATTGATAAAACATTGGAGCCAACTGAATTAAAACAGGACTGAGGGAAAAATGTCAAGGGACCCAGATGATTGCTTAAAATTTGATTAAGTCTTTAAAAGAAAACAGGAGAAGAGGAGTTTAGAGGAGTGAGAAAGGAACCTCAGTGGTTTGGCATGCACTGACAACAGTGACTGCGTCCACAAAACATTTTAGGAAGTAATTGCAAGCAGTGTCGGAGGAAACCTGCAGTTGTGGGGCAACGGGGGAGACAATGGAATTAATGGTCTCAAATAGGACATTTGAATGCCTTCTGCTTGATGCAAAACAAGCAGCCATGGCAGCCCTCATCATTGTGTTTAGATTTAGTTAAAGCTCAATGGCAGAGGATGTTGTAATGATGCTATGTATGTAAAGCTGTTTGTAAAAATGGGCTATACAAATAAAATTGCCTTGCCTTGCCTCTTTCAGATAAAGATGGTGAACTTCAGTTTGGTGGCTTTCCATAAATGCTCTGTCCTCCTACGTATGAGTTGGATTGACTCATTTATCCATGGTGAAGATTTGACTGGGGACATTTTTCTAGATTTAAAATGGGCCACTATGTTGAACACTGAGGAGCACTGATTAAATAACTGGAACAACGTCTCCACATCATTACAATATGACAGTACGCTTGAGTAAAACTGCAAAATTTTCAGCTCTCGTCTGATTATTAATGTGCTGGTAAGACATATATTTATGGGGTAACAGATCCAAATGACAAGAAATGTTAACACTTATGCGGTGATCGCTGACCAAGAATTTCTCCTGCCGAGCATTATCACTTCTGAATATGTCCTGCTCTGTGTGGGCCCAGACACAGAGACTTGGTAATATTAAGAAGCTCAGAAGCAACCTTACAGGTAGGCAAGGCAAGTTTATTTGTACAGCCCATTTTTATGAACAATTTGTTTCAAAGGGCTTTACATGGCATCCTAACTACATCCTTTGCCCTTAGACCCTCACATGGACTGAGGAAAAACTCCCAAGAAAAAACCCATAACAGGGAAAAAACAGGAGAAACCTCAGGGTGAGCGATGGAGGAGGGATCCCTCACCCAGGATGGGCAGACATGCAGTAAATGTTGTGTACAGACAAGAAAACAGTTTACAACATGGAATATGGGAAAACATGGAAATGGAGTTCAGTCAACAAGAGCTGAGTTAGCATCATCAATAAAGTTAAAATCACCAATAATTCAAATCTAGTCCAACTTAATGACTGAAGATATGAACTCAGAAAGACTGGGACCATCAGGTTGGTAAATTAAAATACTATTGAAGGGTTTATCCTGACTAACTTTATGTTATGTCCAAGAGAGGAAAGTCTCCATGCTGATCAACTGGCAGGCAAGAGATTTCTGAAAATCACTGCTCCATCGTGACCTCATGACCTCGCGCTGCTGATGGAACTGTAATCTGCAGGACAAAGTTCATTAATGAGAGAGTATGCCATATTTCTCTTCTCTCTGAAAACCCTAACTTAATGTTTTAGAAAGAAAAGCAAACAGAAACCACACCAACAGCAATAATCTAAAACTGAGCATACATTGTACAGTTGTAGAAATCTTCTTATTTGTAGCTGACGATTGGACCAGAGAGTGTGAGCACATAGATCATGAGCCTTGGCTTTACATACATACTGTACATTATGTATGTTCACTTTCATGACTGTGTTTCTGGCCTCCGTCAGAGCTGTTCAGGTGTGTTCATGTTCATCAATGATTCCCTGTTGAATTAAGTTTAAATGTAGCAATGCAGCTTTCTCATTGTGATTTCTTCCTGACACATTTTTGGATGCAAATCAGTAGTATTGAACCGTAATTTCTAGGATGCAGCGTTGTAAGGTGTAGCGTTGAGGCCTGTCACATTATTCATTCAGTAGATGTTCACACCGGGGAGCTGCGCAGTCACTGCCACTGTTGGCTTGTGAGCGGCTATGACGAGTTCGTAGAGCATTACTCATTCCCTCTCCCTGACCAAACTTTGCCAGCTGCTTCAGGAAATCAAACAAGCTCCCTCTTGACCATAAACCTGTTTTGTCACCTGCCTGCTGGTTTCATATGCACTGAGATCCTGCTCATGTTTGAACCTCTGAGTCCATAAAAAAAGTTGTGTGCTTAGTGCTGCTGCTCAGGTGACACATGTCCACTCATGACATGTATGGAAAAGCTCCATTGTGAACAGAGAATTCATGTTCAGATAAAATTATTAGCATATCAAGGAATTTGTTTTTGCTGATAAAACAGACAAGGGAGTATGTTTCAAGCGTAGTGGGTCCTTTTTAAGGACTTCGAAATACTGCAGAGAAAGTTGGTTTTTATATTTTATTTTTATTTTTTATTTATTTCTTTTTATTTTTGTTTTACAATTTACTAAAGTAAAAAATATTAAGTATTCAGTGGCCTTGAGTTCTAAGGCAAACATCCAAAAGCAGACTCAACTACTGCGACTGAAATGAAGTTTACAGACAAGGTCGTCGCCCCTCAGTACCAGATACTTTTGCTTGTCTGCTGTCCGCTCCGCTGAAATTTGTTGAAATGAGAATGGATGTTGAAATGCAAATATGTGCTCTGTGCATGAAATGAAAAAAAACCTGCTGTTTCCTTCCCATAAGGAAAGGAAGGCCTACATGGATTGAGTCCTGAAGCAAGAGAGTCCTGTCGTTACAGGAATACCTCTCTGGAAGATGAGTTTGACGTGTTTTTTTTTTCAAAAGTCAAGCTGTAATCACAAATTAAATGTTAATACCAATGATAATTTCTATGAATATTCTACCTGTTGCGATGATTAAGTTTGACCTATAAAACAACACAACTGTAAACTGTAGGTAGAGATATCTCACTGTAACATCACTCCCTTGTGTTTACCTTGTAGGCCATTTAGCAGAACAACAGAATATGCTCATGTTGCACCTGCATCCATAATCCATGATGCATGATCTCATGTGTTTTGTTTTTTTTTTTTTGAAACGGTCTGTGGTCCGAGAAACACATGATGTGGTTCAGAAAAGGATAGCAATACACTATGGGATCATACCACTATGTATTTATAACTGCAGTCTCACACAGGCAGCAGTGATATCCTGTGAAGTCTCACTTTGTAATCACACCCCCGACTTCAATATCTCTTTTTTTTTTTTTTTTCCCCGCCCTGTACTTGTGCAGAAAATGCTGCCCTCTTGTTTATTGAAAACAAAAAAACAACAACAAACAACACACAACTTTGATGCTTGGCTCATCTTTTTTTAACACTTCTGTCATACATGAATACTATATGATAACAGAGCATTCATATTACAGTGCAATATTGACTGAATGTGAAGAGGTTCAAAAGAAAGTGGATGAATAATCTTACATGCATGGTTTGTAGCCAGATTCCTAACAATGTGGCAACGTTGAGTTAGGGTTTGGGGAAAGGTCAGTATAGAGCAGGGTCTGGTTATTTTATTGACACGTTTCTCTACTGTTAGCCAAAGTAAATTTGCTGCCTTAACTCAACCTCATATGCAGAACTCAGTATGCAAATCTCAGTCTCTTGTGTCCAATGCATTTGAAAGCAAGGTTGCCACTGCACCTCCAGGCACAAGCCTTAAAAATGTATAAGGTAACAAATTTTCAGTATGTAGAAGGTAATTCAATCCAATAAATCCAATAATCAAATATCAGCCTGCTTGTCAGTGGCTGGTCAAATCTGCCCAAGCTAAAACACATATTTCTATCTTTCTATACCTCTAAAGTTCCCAACATGCTGCTTATGTTTAGTCTGGCAGACCACTGTTCATTTTATCCCTGGGCTGCAACAGCAATGACCCGTGTATTGAAAATGAACGGCAGGCAGCAGCAGCCTCCCACAGTAGCCTATAGTTTGTAAGAAAACACTGTCTGAGTTTCAGCAGGATATGTGATGGGACTGCAGGGTCTCCTCCCAGGGACCCTGCAGCAAGTGCTTTGACTAGAACCAAACTTTGGAAGAATACAAAAAATGGCTTCAGCTTCTGGTTTTTACTTTTCTCCATGCTGAGCTGTGAGTTCCATGCTTCCTCTTAAGAGTTATTATGTTGTTTCTCAGTTTATTTTGGGAAGCCATCATCAACTGGCCACTAAGATCTCTTTGTCCATGTCATCACTGTCAATACCAGTTAGCATATGGTCCTAAAAATAATTCTAAAAAATACATTTGTAGGTTTTCCTATTGCGACCGTCTAGTTAATATATCACTTTCTCTTTCCTCATGAAAAAGTAGATATTCTGAGAAATAGAATAATGGCTCAAGCTCTTGTCCTGAATGGTGCACAAACAGTAATTAATGCTAGTATGAGTGATCTGGCATTACCAAAACTCAGAAGGGTTTGATTAGCAGCATTTAATTGACATAAAGTCCTTTTGTTATTTTTTGTTTTTTTTTTAGCAACATGGATTGTAGCTGCAAAAGCTGCACGATCAATGCATTGATGCTTCAATGCAGTGCATCAACATGCAGTATGTAATGCAAACTGACATGACTGAACCTCACACAGGATTCAGCATGCAAATCATTTTTAGCTGTTTAACTACTTATGTTACGCTTCCTATATCAAAGGAGAGCAAAACTTACTGCTGGATTTGTCTTTGTATTTGTGCATCAACAAGACTTTTTATATCTGCTCCAGACTTTCTTTGGGTAAATTACACAAATGAGCAGCCGTCTCTCTGTTAGATCCACGCTTGACTTCACCACGTAGCCTTGAGGTTAAGGTCACACTGCTATTATAGTGATGTAAAGTCATCCTGCTGTGTGAGCCAGAAGTTGATAAAGGCATAGTTATCTTACAGATTAAAGCCATTTTGTGGTTTTAGATGTATATACATAGACACAAAACAATCCAAAGAATATATAAATATATTACATTTAAAAAAAAAGAAAAAAAAGATCAGGCTTCTTTCTTCTGGATTGATTCATTGTCCAGGTTACGTTACATCCATATTTAATATGATGTGCTTATCTTTCTACATTCTACAGAGAATAGAGTAGGTTGTAAGATAAAGGTGGCCATTCACAGAAGCAGGAAATTCCCTCATTGTGTTAACATCAGAACATGCTGCAAATCATTTCACACTTTGATGTGTATTGTTTGGATGATTGATGTAGTGCTGGGATCACTGGAAAACACTATATTTCTGTCATTACAATTAAAGAGCAAAGGTGTGGTGGATGGTCCAATAATATGCACTAATCCTGAGATTTACAGTAAAATATGGGAGCTGCTCACAGAGGTACAATCAGGCTGATTTATCCACTACCCTTTCTACCAAGCACATTAATGTCCATTAATCAAACCTAAAGTAATCCCAGCTGGCTTTGAGTTCTTAATGTCAACTGGGTTCCTCTATAATGGCCTGTAGAGTAGCTGTTAAATAGTAATTGTCTCTTTCAAAAGAAGCTGGTGTTCTTCAAGTTAACAGGCTCACCTTGAGGATTTTAATTTGGTGGTCTGAACGTCTTTTTTGGTTTGAGGTTGACTTTGAGCCATATTCAGCTATGAAAAGTGAATAAGCAAAACTGATTAAGTATTTAATTATTTTTGTACAACATTTAAATATCCCTCCCCTGTTTCATTTTGAAGGTTTTGGTAATTTCCTGCCAAAGTTAGCGATTGTGCCTTCAATTTTTTATTTATTTATTTTTTTTGCTGAGTCACATTCAGATTCAATAAATTAATCGTGTCACAAGTCACAGACGCTGCCAAGATCTAACATGGCAGGTTATAGTCTAAGATGTTAGAGCTGACATTGCACTGTTGCTAATTCTGTTCAGCAAAGTGATTTGAAATGGGCCATTAATTCCTTGTCCACACTCAGTTAAGTGTTGGCACAGTGAGGTGAGGACAGACATCAGCAGGGTTTGCTAGTGCCCAGTGCCCCAGGCCTCATGCTACCTTCAAACAGTCCCTCTTAATTAATGGTGGTTAGGTGCAGTACTCAGACGATGCTTTCAACCAGTTCATTTTTCTTTTTGCTATAAAGAAAAGTGCCATTAGTAATTGCAATGATTGTTGCTCTTTCAATCCAACATCTGGTTTAGCTATCGGAGAGACCACCATGTATTTCTGTGCAGACAATACTGGTCCTCCGAGGGTAACTTTTACAGACTTTTTAGGTCCCATTACTTTCCCTCTTTTACCACCATGAGGTTGACCTTCTTGCATCCAGTAGCTCCATCCAGCAGCCCAAAGCACCAGTGTCCCCGTGAGCAGTTAGCTTTGCTGAGTGCCATCTCCTATTCCCTTTAAATGCGAAGTGTGCTGCCACCTTGACTACCCTACTGTAAAGACGGTTTTATCACATATAATTGCAGCTTGTGTGTGACTGGCAGGCATTGAGCATCAGAACTATGTGGGCACATGTTACTATCTGGGTAATGCAAAACTCTAGATCAACACACCCATGGACACTCAGATGTGTACTTGATATTTGATTTTTGAGCAATGTGAGCGCAGGAAGGGAAAACAACCTGCTCAGACCTTCAGACCTGCTTAGGTTTGAACTTAGCAAAGATACTTGGATTTCACTTTGCACCTCTTTGCTCTTGGTGTGAGTAAAGGCTGTTAAGGAGTTAGAGCCAGTTTTTATTTTCAATGTCAACACAGTGGTGCGGCTGCGACTGTGATTTGGCAGACTTAATTGCTGTTTACTCTACATGATAGACAGGCAATACAAGACTGTCAGTCTCATTGTACAGCAAACCATTAACAGGGCTGTATGACAGAAAATGCATGCCATGACACTGAGTATAAACACAGTGCAGGCTAATGAATAGCTCCAGCATGGCAAATTTGGTATGTAGCTATGATATTATTAAGAGTTGTGCACTTGTCAGGATCCCGATTACAAACAGGTATAACAGAGAACACCTTAAGAAACCTGCTGAGCGTAGCAGGAAACAAAGTGACAAGAATGTGCTGGTGTGGTAGAGTCACAGATGTGCAGGGTGCACGGTACCTGCAATTGTAGTGTTTATCTCGTTGAAGCTGAAAATTGCTGTGTGCGACTCACTGTTACTGTGCTGGTGACAAGCTTGCTTGTGTTTAGTTTGACCTCAAAGCACATGGCATGAAAGGCAACTGGGAGCAAAGGCCAGAGACTGCCTGGGTTGTCACTGCTGTCCAGTGCGAGGTGTTTGCTCTCGCTAATTTTAGCTATTACCAAACTGCTCACCGTGCAATAACCCAGCCCCAGCGCCATCAAAGCAAACAACAGCAGTTGTTGCTACCATGTTGTAGTGCTCAAGCCCACTTAATGAGGCCTGTCAGGAGAATTCAGTAATAGCAACGACCCATCAGCTGTTAGCTTGTTTTATGTCTTAAGTGGAGCAGTGAATCAGTACACACTGCTTTGAGCAAAGAAGTACATGCAAAGCCCTGACTAGATACAAAATAAAAAGATCCAACACACTACAATAAAAATTTGATTGATTTCCCCTCAGTAGTTTATTCAGAAATCTTTTTGCATTGGCAACCAGACATCCATAAAGAAACTGTTACATGTGTAGATTCTCTCATCAGACTCAATTGTGCCTTTGAATGGCATCTTTATTTTCATCAGCTCCATCTTCGGTTTCCAGTAAAATATTTAGTCCTTAGATCACACCTAAAAGCTCTGCATATTCAGTAAGATGGTGCATATCTTTACATCTCAACTTCTTCTCTTCTTTTGCTACTGTGCATGTCTGCAGAGCATAATGAATAGCCTTAATCTTTACACTGTCTTTTCATAACCATGTCTGAGGCAAAATTAAAAGCATTTCAGACTGAGATGTAATCCCAGGACAGATGTGCTCTGCTCAATGGTTGCACAAAGTCCAGCGTCTTAATCTGAATGGCTGAACTGGAGACTTGACTGCAGCAGACTTTGCAGCAGCTAACTCGCAGTGGCTGACAAAATTTAACGATAAAATATCACAGGTTTGATTCCATCACTGGCTAATTTTTGTCCATCAACAATCATAAGATCTGTTAAAAGGCCCTTTAACAAAACACCTAACTCTATGTTCTGAGTGGTAGGTAAAGTGTGAGAATTCCCTCTCATGAATTAAGCACATGTTTTGGCACCAAAATCATGTAGATTTTCATATTTTAGCATATAAAAGATAAAAAGAGTTGACTGAGCAAAAGTACAGACAAAATTGCTGAGGTGGAGAGACAAGCAGACTGAGACTGAGAACATTTTATAGTTGTGATGTGTTTGAGTAAAGCACAGTTTTCATTCCTTGCTCTGTATTTGTGTTTTGGGATGCAGTGTTTGAAGCTGGTAGATGGGAGCTAATTGTACTATTTACAGTGGATGTTCATTTCACCTCATTTTCCCCCTTTCACTGTGTTGTAGATTTAATCTTAATCTCAATCTCCATCACATTGAATGGGAGGTGTCTGTGAACCGTTGTCTTCATCTCTCTCCACATTAAGTTTTATGAGGTTCAAGTCTCACTGGGGAAGGTATTAATCAGATGATGAACTGTGCTTGGAGTTCTGTTTCAAAGATTCAATATTTGTCTCATTGGATGAGAAAATATTTTTGCTCTCTCAACTCTGCTGAGATGACTGACCTTCTAGCAGGTTCTCTCATCTCTGCAGAGGACCGAGGCTCTGTTAGAGTGGCCATGGGGTTGTTGGTTACTTCCCTTATACTCTGCTCATGTGGCACTGAAAGTTGTAGAATTGGTTTCATACCTTTGCCCTGATCTCAGGGCAGTTCAGTTTGCCACAGGTAAACTTGAGTCAAGTTCTAGACACTTCTTACAGTAAGGATAAATAAAGCAAGCTGAAACTAGAAGACAGCAAAGGGCCTTAAATTCTTCTTTAGTAAATGAGAGATTTCTGTTATTAGTTTTCAATAAACTTGAAAGAAAGTAATCATGTCGTACTGTGTGTACAGTATATTGATGAGAAAAATGTTACTTTGACCCTATTTAAATACAATCTACAACACAATAGGGTATGTACAGTAAGAAGTAGATGAGCTGTTTGGCATGTTATTCACAGAAAATACTATTCAAACTCCACCAGAGAGGGCGAGATCTCTGGTGCTGAGATGTGTTTCCGGTAATAAAATTGGCTATGGTCTAGTAATTTTTTTTAAATGTTGAGCTCCCTTTCCATAAAACCCCTGAACCATAGGGCCTCTCCTGTTTATCAGAACAAAATTTGATAGCCATTCCGCAACACAAATCATCACATTTATTCATTTTGCATCAGATTTTCTGCATCTGGTGGAAATGAGTATGAATATATGATACAAATGTGATTTCTCTTCAGGATTGGTTCCCATTGTTTCTCATTTTTATGCTTACTAAACAGAGGAGGATGGAGAGAATTGCCTATTTATTCATTTAAGTGTTTAAGGTTAGTGACAATATATTTATGCATGCACATAATTCATATTTTGTGGCTTCTATTCCTTCTACAGCTGTGTATGCCTGTGGGAAAGGGCTACCTATGCCTGAGTGAGTAAGCCTGTTTAAATCTCTGCAGTGAATAAGACTTTCTCTCCTTCATTTCAAAGCTCTAATAAAGTGACATTCATCATTTTGCTCATGAAATATACTGTTGCAGTTATGCAACGTTTTAATCATTGTATTTTATTTCAAGGGATGTGGAGGAAATTTGCAGTACTGTCAGTAGGACATGGCTGTATAATATACATATGAGACAATGGGTTGTTATTAGGGCTGTCGATCAGTTGAAATGTTTAATCGTGATTAATGGCATGATTTCCCAAGTTAACTCATGAGTAATTGCACATTTTTCATATGTTCTAGATGTATTTTTCAAGTGTTTAATACTCCTGTCAACATGGAAGTGAATCTGAAACTGGAAAAAGCATTTCCAGAGGGAAAATGCATGTGAATGCTGAGGGCAGCTAAATGCCATTGCTAAAGCAATGCTGAATTAGCTGAAGAAGTTTCTGAATCAATGTTGAAAAAACTGACACTATAACTTGCAATCTGAGCAATGAATGGCTTTGAAAGGACTACTGTAAAAGTAGCACACATGTTAACATGGAAGAAGAAAATGTCCAGCCACACGTTACTGCTGCACCACTTCCATGGGTGTATCATTCTTTGTGCATTAATCGCACGTCAAAAAAAAAAAAAAAAAAATTGTGGCATTAACTTTTCAGCCCAAGTTGTTACTTTACTAGAACAAGTACTCATGTAATGAGAAAGCACATGCTGAGCAGAGCTAAGACTCACTGCAGACTGCTATTGGTTAAGCCATGTGCCTTGATGTGGCTTTAGTCCAGAATCCACCTCAAACCTTTGTTGTCTCCTCTCCCAACTCTTTTAACCAAACACTCCTCCCTGTGGGTTATTTCAGATAAAGCAGGATCACTATAAAAGTAACCTCTCAAGTGCATTTCGCTCTAAATGCACAGACAGTCCCTTTATGGGAGAGAAATTCAAAATACAAGTAAAAGTGCAACATGAAACTCAACTACTTTTGATATATCAAACAGGATCAAATATGCAGTTTGACTTTACACTTTCAAAACCTTGGACAGAATGAGAACCACATTGAATATGTTACTATTTCTAGTTTTTTTCTGTTTCACTGCATGTTTCCCATCCAAAGGATACAGTTTTTGTATCATGTGTTGCATGTTTGTAGAATATGACCAGTGTGTGTAAAGGCCTGTTTGAAATGCTACCTTGGTATTTCAGTCTGAAAAGGGCGTCTAGGACAAAAAGGCCAAGAACATCCTTGATCTGCGCACTGTTGGAGCATACATATGTGCCAGCTTTATCTTGCAAACACTTATGAGAGGCCTGTCTTGAGACATGTTTGGATTCACAATTAATATGCCTATCAGTGAGCGACTAATTAGTGCCAAAGTTTTTAATTTAAATTTATTATTTTCATAAAATTCCTGACAAGAAATTAACTGCACTGACAGAGATTTAATCTGATTTTGCAACGACTTAGGCAATTAATTCATGAAGTATCCCAGTTTGTAACTGGACTATCTTGAGCAGTCTTGGTTTTCTCAGCTGCACTTTTATTGTAAGGTAAAATAAACACTGTATTGTATAAGCTCAGACTGTGTTCACACATGAAGAGAAACTGCAGATGTAAACATACAAAATGACTGACAATGATCACAAAACAGACACAACATGCAAGATTGCGCCAGCTTCACGTGGCTCATCCATTACTCTCATGATTAAAGAAAAAAGTGACAACAGTAATTAGATTGCCGTTCTTATGGAGACAGTGTTTGTTTTGGCTCTTGCTCAGAAGTTAAAAGGAATATCGATTTTTGTAACATGTCCCACTGGTCATGCTAAACCCATTAATGCTGTGCCCCCATGCTCCACATACTGTCTGAGCAAATGTGAAGAAAGGTCACCGTTGGTTTATTTGCACTTAATGTCAGAAAGCTCCGCGCATAAATCAAGGGTGACATTCTAGCCTCAATGCAATGCACAGCTGCTTCAGTCGCATGTTTTACCTCCATGGCACAGAAAATAATCCCATATTCCGCTGAAGGAGATCAGAATCAGGAGGTTGAAGTGATGAACATCATTTATACATGAATTGCCACTCACACCGCTCAGATTAGAAAAGATGGAAAATCCAAACAATCTACTCTGCCCCCCCCAGACACAATCAGTGTACAGGTACTTCAGATCAATGTGCATGTTTTTGAAATATGCTACTTTATTTTATTTATTTTTCTTTTTTGCTGCCTCTCTCTGGTGCTGCTGGACCCACAGAGACAGACCTCACTTTTTCTTCCCCACTCATGCATCTTTTATAGCTAAGTTCATCCACCACACTACTGTTTGAACTCCACTGGCTGAGTGAGCCTCTGCTGTGGGCTCATTTCTCAGGTGTTGTGTGCAGATGTGGTGTGTTTATGTGCTGTGATTTGACAGTGAGCGGATGACCAGCAGCCTTTTTGTGGATCATGTGAAAAAATTTTCAGATTCACAAACAATTGATCATTTTTTACATCTTGTTTGTTGTTTGCCTGGTTTGATTTTTTTTTGACAGCATTAGCTTGTCAATGCAAAGTTGTTACGAAGCTGGCTCTCCATTTTTTTTCTCCTTTGTCATTTTCTTGAATTTCTTGATGGTTTTTGGAGCCTAGTGTGTTTTAAGTCTCACCTGCACAAACTGCTCTCTCTTTTTCCTCTTCTGCTCCTGTCTCTGCAGTTGTATTGAGCGACATGATGGAAATGATTGTTGTCATGTTGCTCAATCTTATTTCATTATTTCGAAAATCTTCGAGTTTTGTTTTGTGACAGATACCGTGAAAAGATTATTTTAACCTTGCTCAGAGGAGAATCAAGGATGTTGTGTTTGTCAGAGGGCTCTCCCTCTCTCTCTGTCTCTACTTTCAAAATGTGTCAATTGAAACACTTGATTGAAGAACATAGCAGTGTGAGGATAATACATCGCCGCGTTGTTTCAGATTTGCAGAGGGCTCACTAAGCCCTGGCTCCCTCGGGACTTGAGCGTGTGTGATGTTGTGTGCACACTGAGTGATATTGACGTGCACTGTCAACATACACCTTTCACATTGTGCAAAGGGCACGGAGCTTTTCTCAGACTGTGGGTCGCAATAGGAAGTGGGTCGTGCTCTGGTAGCCCATAAAATGTCGAACCAGGTGTTTGAATTTAAAAATTAGAGGAAAAGAGGAATGGAGGACATTACAAAACGACTCAATTACTTTTATCCAACAATATCTGAGCAAAAATGCAACTGCCATCCTTAAGTATCTCTCTTGCATTTACATAAAATGCAGTTAACGACTTCACTCATTAACCAGATAAGAATTTTTTTAAGATGATGTTCCTGTCTTAATAATTTTCTCACAATAACAGAAGAAAAGATGGCTTAGTGGTCATTGCTACACTTGCAGTATGTGATGTCCTGCCATCAATCTACTATATTGAACTTATACAGCAGAACACAATGTCCATGGCCGTAATATTATAGTCACAAAGGGATTAGTGGAGGCACATTCACAGACAATAATGAAAAATGAATAGAGAACGGCTGAATGCTTGTGTTGAAATAACACTGTAATTTACATTATGGACAAAACACACAAGGTTAGTGCTCACTGACCTCATGAATTATTGGTGGGTGGAATTTTAAAACCACTCTTAATGCACCTTTAAACCAGCCAATCCACAGGGGAGCTCAGGGTTCCTGTCTGTCTCAGTGATGCTTATTGACTTCAGCTGAACCTCACATGCCCTGCACAGGGCACTTTGCAAGTCGTGCCATAAACTTACTGCTCTATTCACTTTGATTGTGATCTATTGGAGCTGCCATCTCTCATCACCACAAAGATGTCTGGAAGATGGGAGATATATATATATATATATATATATATATACTGTACATATACACACTCTGACTTACAGTAATTTCACAGCAAGAGGAGACACAATATTCTCAACATTGTGTGTATCTGAGATCTGTGGACAGCGTACTACATTTTTAATATCCTCGTTCTTACTTGTGCTGAAATAAATCCCCCCAGTTTTTTTTTTTTGTTCTTTTATCAGAATTTGAAACAATACTGTCATATTGCACTTTTTATGTAATATCAAATATCACCAATATAATATCACCAATATCACCATCAAAAAAAAATAAAATAAATTAAAGAAAGTGTGCATTTAGTTTGGGAGATTAGCCTGTGATTTAACTGAAGCATGAAGTTATTAAATCATGACATGTCTCGTGTGTTCAGCACTGGCTCATCACCTTGCAGCCTGAAATCAAAGCTTTGAGTAGGACAACTGGCTTTGGCTCTGGATTTTTAAACAGAAGGTTGAATTTTTCTCCCAAATCCCTAAATCTTGAAATGTAAATATTTCAAGATGGAAGTTAATTTATGTAGTGAAAATCAACACGGCTAAATTTTAAATGACTACTCTTTTAATGTGGCCCCATATTGCTTATTGCCTTTTTCAATAACTGGAAAACACCTATTTTGTTCAATGGAGTACACTGAAATGTTGTATTTCAATGATTAAAATCATGCTCTGATTGTATAACAAACAGAACCCACAGGGTGCGTAAGCCATCATGATTGTTAGTATGCTTATTGTTTCACTTGCATGTTGGATCATTTTGGAACATCCCTGAGAACAGAGCTTCTTCTGCCTAAACCAGCTCTCATTGTTTGTTGCCTTGTTTCAAACTCTTTTGACCCACAAGGCTTCCTTACAGAACTGTGTTATTTTCAGCTGCCATTATAACCTTGATGGGGCAGCTTGTGCTCAGCAATACTAATGTGTCGGAGGCTGCTGTCACTTTAGCCATGTGCAAACACTTAATTCGTTGTTGCGTGCATGAGTTGGAGCTATGCGCGATACTAGCAGACTGAGCATCATCACAATCAAGAGATCACAACGATCACCTTGCGTTTGCATGCATCATATTAAATGTTAATCTATGATGTTTGACCATCAAACTTTGACCACTTTATCTTTTAACCCTCCATCCTTTAACAGCAAACAACAATAAAACTGCAGTTTTAGTCTTGCTCATTGTCACCGGACATCGACTTTATGTGTTTCATGCAATTCAGCTTCATTTCTTATGTCAGAGGAATGAAAGGCAGCATAACGAGATGAAAAAGAAAAATGCATTCGACTTTCCCACATGGTGTGAGGATGCTCCTGTTAATCACATGCCAATTGAACACATCTGTGAGGGAAAACCAACCTTCAATTTGATTATATTGTAATTAGCGCTATGGTGTTCAGAGGTACAATCATTTCATTGAGAGCGAGGCGCATAATTTACTCAAGGACAGAACCAAAGAGGTTCAGGTTTGTAGTTACCTTGGGATTACCAGGGTGTATGTAATGAGCAAGCTTTCTCACTGCCAATGGTGACTTTTCCCAAAATTAATTTTTTAATTGGCATCCTCAACAAACAGCATTTAGGCACTTAACATGTAATCCTTTCTCTTCTTTCTGGCTAAACAAACTTATATAGAATAAATTCATTAATATTTCAAAGGGTAAATATGAAGGACTTCTGCAGAATGATCTCTTTCCTCACAAAGGGGCCAATGATTTTACCATCTTTTATTTATTTAATTTTTTTGTACTGTACTGAAATCAACCAACAGGAAAATCACATAAAACTACACCGGCAAGGTTTCACAGAACTACCAAAGCAGACAAGCATCTAGTAGATGTGAAGGATGTGTTATGACCTCCCTCCTGGCAATCTGCAAAACCCTCTGACAATAAAAGAAAAAAAATGGCAAGGAAAAATGAGGGAGATCAGCACAGATTCAGCACTATTGATTTGTATGTGTGTTTACCCGTGTGGAGGACTTGGGCGGGAACATGGTCAAACCTCAATGCTGTAAATCCTGAGCAGGTCAAGGTTTAGCAGATGCCTGAATAAGCTAAAGGACCTTTTTCCAGAAGACCAAGGTTTAATGAGTTCTTAAGTGCATCCATTCAGTGTGCAGGAGAAAGTGGAGCAAGGTGACAACACAAAAAGAATAAAACGTTTCAGTCAAATATACACCAGAGACCACATCACATTTCTATGGCAACATTTTTTTTTGCTTTTATCTCATTTTGTGCCTTCATTTGCAGACTGAGAATCAGTTTCATCAGCCAGTGTTTCCTTTACATTTATATTCCATTCAGCTAAAGCAGCTAATCCAAATTCCTAGATTAAAATGATTTATAATTGGACCTCATTCAGGCCTTGAATTGAGGCCAAGATATTGTGTAAATGTGTTATTTTTATTTCACCAGTGAGAACTGAGAGTCCAAATATTATATATTTATTTATAATATCGTGCTCACAGGCTGTACAGACCTTCTATAGTTGTGCTGCCACACTCTCAAGCTAATCATTTATCATGGAGTCACTGACTGTTTTGACACTTATGGTATGTTGTCCATGTGGTCTTGTTTGGGTTAACCAGTGTGATCCTGATTTGCATTTTGTTTCGCAACAGCTGCATATGAAATAAATCCATATACGGATGTTTGATTGAAAGGTGCTTGCTTCCCAAACACTCCTCTTCCTCTGTAGTTCAAATGAGAAGGTAAGTCTATCTGTACCTTCCCAATGCAAATGACGTGTGTGTTTGTTTTATTTGCCATGCAATCAGTGTGTACAGAATAGAGCTGGTTTACAGTGTGTTCAATCCAAGGCAAGCATCTGATATTGAGGGAAATATATTCAGTTCTGCCCATGTGTGTATGTTTATTTCACTGAATTTCACACTTCAAGCACTCACCTCAGTCTTTATCTCCATAGCTGATTCCTTTCCATCCAAGCTTCTTCTTCTTGATGACTTGCTTCCCCCCTTTGACAGAACCAGAGGCAGAACACATTAGGAATACCTCCTCAATACTAGGTTGCACCAGCATTGCACCATCTGTCTCTCAGTATGTCAAGGCGTAAAAAGTGCCTGTCTCCTCTCTTCCATGTACACCCCTGCTTTCATGACTGAGGTGCATTGGATAGCAGATATATAAACAGCTTGTGCTGTAGGTTTTGGGGTGAACAGCTGACCTTCTGTGCATTGCTTTTCATTAACTGCAGGTTGCTGATGCGTTTCAGTGAACCGTTGCTAAAAAAGAGCCCATTGAGTGTAATTATATGAGTTTTAAATGGTAATGAACGCATCAGACAACACAGCCTACTGCTCTGCCAAATGAGCCATTTGTGTGGTGTATCAGGGTCAGGTATGTTCCTTGCAAACTAAGTTTGTACCACAGCTCTGACCCTACAATATGTGTAGTCGCCAGTCAAAGTAGTATTATTATGTTTTCAATCTGATAGAAGTTTAGAAATACAAACGCTGCTGCCAAGCAGGTTGTGGATGGCACAGAAACACAGAGAAAAAAGAAGTCCCAAGCTCTCCAGGGAGATAGAAGCAGCTTGATTTATTTTTCTCTCTGAAATAAGATGTTAGCAACAGATTTTCAACATGGCAAACACGGATAAACCGAATTATCACATAGGTTTGCATGTAATTTATCTACTCTACTCTGCTGGTCACTGGGCTGCTGTGAGGCCCCACGTATAAATAGAAACTAATCTGTAACCTCATCTGAGAGCTGTGTAGCGGAGCACAGCAGTGCCCTGTGGCAGGTATTGGGCTGACATGATATGGCGAGGATGTGTTGTATTTGAGCATGTCCGATTGTGTTGGAGCTGTCATCACCTGCTCTGCCTGAGCTTGTAGCTGTCCTGAGGCCGGTGCGCCAGGTCACCGTCACGCAGCTTTCTAATTTGTGGGAGTTGGGAGATGTTTTTGGTGTAGTGTAGGAAGGTGCATCACATTGTGCAGCGTAGAGATTCATTACTATTTATTCATTTGGTTTTATTTTGAACAGTAGGCTGCCATTTGGAAGGGAGCCAAAGGAACAGATGTTGCTCAGCACCCCCTCCACCCAAACCAGAGAATGAGGAGATGCATCACGAACAAGAAATTTAGAAACTGAAAATCAAATGCACATATGGTTTATCTTCGAGTCTGATCCGAAATAGTGCCTGTCAGATGTGCCTTCACACATTGATTGACCTCTCATTCACAGAGAAATTGTTGAATTTGTAGCTTTCACTATCAATTTTTCAGTTTCACATGTTTAAACTACAAGTTTTACTTCCTGTTTTCTGCAGCTCATTATTTCTAGATGAGCATCTCATAAAATATGTTGACTTTCATCTCAGCTGGTGAGGTATTACTCTCAGTATAATATGACACATTGTCTGAGTGGAAAAATATGATCTCAATCTCAACAGCTTTTTTTTTTTCCAAATTTTAAATTATGGGTGGCTGTGCTTGTCAGTGGCAATGATTTGGAACTACTGATAGATAGAGGAAGCAGGTTCTACTGAAAAAGAATAGCAGGCTATTTATTTAAAAATAGAAGAAGAACAAATGAACACAAAGTATTTCATTTCTGGAGCTGGGAACTTTGTTCAAAATGTTCCAAAAGAATAAAAAAACTGAGCATGAACTAGTTTATTTTCATTTGTATGAACTGAACTTTGAACTAGTTCTTTATAAGAGTGAGCTGGCACAGTGCTGTTTGTAGTTTGTTGCAACATTAAAGTATTATGAATTAAGGATTCTACCTCTACCATTTCAGGGTAGATGTTGGCACCTTTTCCTGTTATTGCCTCACATTTACATAAAGAAAGTAGTCCAGGTATTGTTCGCTGGTGCAGAATGTCTGCACTGCTGAATAGAGGAAACCCTTTATAATCCCTTATACCCTTATAATATCTTAAAACATTAGCTATCAGGAAGCACCAGCATGATAAAACTGGCATGGCTGATGGATGATCTACATTGATTACAAAGGCTCATCACAGCAGTGTGGAGAATGCATTAATTCCTCCCAGAGATCACCGGCTGTCATAAATAAAGACAATTAGCAGTGCTTTGAACATGATCCTATACCAGCTCCCATTCTACCCTCATCAAATTCCCATGCATATAATCATTAATTTATGAAACAGGCCTGGCAACGGCCTCCCTCTCTTTGTGTTCGCTAGCCAACACTGTTCACTTTCACGAACACACTGGAGAGACCAGACATGAATGGCATTACAGGAAAATATCACAGAACATTTTCTAGGACAGCTGAAATGCTCTCTACCATCAGGAGGAAACAGGTGATGGGATATGCAATGAGATAATGAAAATGTATTTAGTTTGTTTTGTGTGCCAACGCGTGGTGAGAGGCACTCAGCACAAACAGTGTTTGATTTTTCTGATGCTTTGGGCGCAGGGGCATAAAAACTTTAAAGGTAAATGTCCAAGGTAGATGTCCATGTCTTTTTTATTATGATAGAGCAGGTCTAGGTTCTGTATTAATACTGTGAAGGGATCAAAGCACTCAGACCACAGAGAATTGAACACAGACCATATTCGGGCACCGAGCCTTAAATTGAGCTGTCAGGACTTCTGTAAATTTGTGATGTCACAACAAAGCAGTCACCACACACAGCCATGCCCTAAGGTTGGCCCACCTGCTGTTTACCTGCAGCCTGCTAGATTTTTATTTGATCACTCAGGCAGCAGCCAGCCAACAGTCGGCTCACTGACCTATTGTTACTGGAGCTCCAAAAAGAAGCCTGAGAACTGAGAGGCAAAACTACACTTCTTATGGATATCAGCACTTCAGTCAGTGGTAACTCCCTGCTACAGAAGACTAAATGAATTCACACTCATTTCTGTACCTGATGTTGATTTTGAGGTTTGAAGTTATCATATATTATTATATTATAGTTCGTTACTATTTGTGTTATGTGCAGTGGTTACAGGTGTCCTTGTGGTCTGTTGTGACGCTAGTGGAAAAGTTGCAGGTTACTTGTTGAAACAGTAATATAACAGACTTACTGTCTCTCTTTCTCTGTCATTCCTCCTCATCTAGCATTAGCCTTACCACAGCTACCTGTGCCCTCCACTGCAGAGCAGGCAACCTTCAGAATCTAGATTCACTCGCTCACTGAAATACTCTTCACAGCCTGTGTTTAACTCAGGAGGAGAAGGTAGATTGTTAGATAATGTAGAGATGTTTCCTTAGCAAACATTTGTGAAGGGAGTAAGTGGTGGACTGCTGAATTTAACTCTTAAACATAATTCAATCTCTATGAAAGCAATGTTATATTCACATCCATTGCACATGGCCATGTAACATAAGCTGACCATTTATAGATGTTTACTCCAAATGTTGTCACATTATTGTCACTATGAGTGTGTGTATGTAATTAACCTTTACTGGTCAGGAGCTGTATCATGCGATTCCACAGCTGTATGTGGGCAGTTGGAGATGTTGCATAAAAAACAGCCATTTCATCTTCATATTCTTTGACGTAAAATATCAACAAAAAAAGATTTTGGTCATCTCTGGAAATTTGTGTGGCTTTACCCTTCAGTAACAATCGTCAAACCCTGATGGTGTGAAAGGCTTGAAACTTTGAAAGAGCAGAAAGTGTGCATGAGTGCGTGACCTCATTTCAACTCCTGAGGTGAGAAAACAGTTGCTGACAGTTTACCTTGAAAGTCTGTTGAGGTTGAAGTTGAGGACAGAGAAGATCCAGATATGTCACTATCACTATATTACAATATATTTTCTCCTCACTATCCCCAGTTGGGAGAGGAAAAATGAAGAGCTGTGCCCTGTGCTGGACCTTGAGACAGACGGAAGTTCTTACTTTAGCCAATGTTTCAGTCAGGGCACAGAGCTGCTGCAGAACCAGTGATGGATTGTGATGGACCAAAAGGACAGTCACCTACTTTACCAGCATTAGTGCGGTTCTTACAGCATCTTCTGATGCACTCACTTGGACATGTCATTGGTGTTGTTCCCTAGAGTCATTGGGTGTTTTCAGGTCTTGCAACAGACACCCTCGTCCAGGCGACCCAGCCGAGGCTGATCAGACCTCGGCCTGTGTCCAAGTGGCAATCTACTGTCCCACTGCTTCCCTCTCCTCAGCCAGAACCATCTGGATGCTTTTTCTGCTGCTTCCACATTGTTACTGATGGCTCTACTTCTATTGTGGCCAGTTATGCCCAAGGCTGTGTAGGCCTTGGTCAGGGACTGACCAGCAAATCACAGAGTGCCTATTTCCACTGGCATGCACCTCGTCTTCCACCCCTTTTTCGGCCGTCCCCCACCAGCTCTTGGTATTTTGCCCACTTCCTCTCAGGTCACTGTTAGCTTCAGCAAGATCAGTTGCCTTGTCAGCTGGGGCATGAGAATGATGTCTGGTCTCAGTGTGGTCTGGACGATGTGTGACAGTTTTTTTAACTGTCGCTCCAGGTCAACTGTCATCTTCAGTAGACCAACAGAGCAGCTACTCTGTCTCATGTTAGGCCTCTTGCCCTGCTTGACAAAGTCAGTGGCTTTGGCTGTGTCATGGATGTTCCTCCTGTCCTTGATCCCCTGGCTTCCACATCCAGATGTCCTTCCAGGTGACACTCCTCTCCATTGCTTGTTCCCACTTCATCCAGGCACCCTGTTGCCACATGGCAACTGTTTTACTGGTTCACTCCTCCTCCACAGAGGATCGCACCTCATCCTGCACTAGCCTCTGTCTGTCTTTCCTATTGTCAGAGTCGTCTCCGGCTGCTGCTTGGCTCCTGAGCCCAGCTCTGTCTTGGACCACAGTCCCCAGGATGGCTTTGTGCTTCAATCAAGTCTCTGCCTGCTGGTTCAGACTGTGGTTGGTAAACATTGGCGTCACTGGACTCTGTGTACCGCAGGTCGTCCTGTGCCCATGCCACTATGAATTCCTCCCTGACTGGTCCGAATAGTAGCCTGAGCTTGTTGCTGTTCCCATACACATGGCTTTTCCCATGGTGACATTACCTGGGCTGCGTGGTAAGCCTAGCCATCTGTGCAGATAGCTGCTCACCTTGCACTCATGGCCTTCCACAACAGTCATTCAAACTTCATAGATAAGTGGGGGCCAGAGGATTCTTGGAAGGATTTCATGCTGGTATACCCAGGCCTTGAATCTTCCAGGTGGCCCGCACTTGTCCACTGCTCTTAACCAGCCCTCCAGGTTGGCGCTACCAGCCTTGATAGCAAAAATACTGTTCTCAACGACAAGCATATAAACACTGTTTAATTAGGGAAAAAACTCTCTAAATAATTTCTCTTTAAGACATACCTAAACAAATATTGAGTAATACCTTTACTCTGTTTCGTAGTGTATTATTCCATAACATAAATGGTTGATGGTTAATTTCAGAATGAAATATATTTCATCAGAAACTGTCTGCTGTGGAGAAGTTTTGAAAAGACTTTACTTCTTGATAAAGATGTGTCTATACAGTAAACCACATCCATTTGACTGGCATAATTTTCATTTGCTTGAAACTAAAAACAAACAATTCTTTGATGTGTATTATACATGAACATCAAACACAGACTCAGCTCCATTTCCTCTCTGACACAGAAGGGTTCTCTTTCTTTTCATAAAATGGGAAGTGTTATGTCACTTCTTGGCACATACATCTGTTTGGAAGTAGAGTACAAAGGCACTGTCTTTAAAATGAAGCATTGTTTGATCATAATGAGATGTTTGTGTCGAGCCGTGACAGTTGCAGTGATTTGGTTTTTATCTTTTGTTTTATTATTTCAGATATCATATTTCAGATGTTGATGGAGAACATATGCTCCTTTTTTTACGCTCCACTGCAGTTACGACACACAGGGAGCTGGGAACTGTTCACTATGACTTCTCATTCACCCTCACTGTTCAATCAATGTCTTGTCAATATCATCAATACGTTCAAGTTCTTCACTCCTGAAAAAAAACATGTGAATGGCCCAGACCACAGTCAAGTCCACTGTCATACATTATCACAGGGGGTGTTAGTTGCTAGGAGATTCAGATGTCCTCTTGCTGCTGGTAAACACCACTTGGCCTCACTTGATAATGTGTAAAACAGATCCTTTGAGTGATTTTCAAACTGTGGGACGCGCCCCACTGGTGGGGAATAGCAATATGACAGGTGGGGCGCGACAAGCTGACTTGGCCACTGTGGCCAGGTGTGGTCACTGGTCACAGGAATTATTACAGTGTTTCCATTTCGTGGTGTCAGTGTGTCTGTTTTTTTCCTCTGTTTTCATATAACATTCATTTATATGCAGATGCAGAGTGAGCGAGCAAGCGTGAGAGAAACACTGACACTAACACTGAGCACCATACTCACCCTCGTTTATAATGACTATGGAATTATGATGTGACCTAACCCCCACCTTCTGCTAAGGTGGGGCTTGAAAAGACAGGAAAGGCCCAAAAAGTTTGAGAACCACTGCTCTACAGTGTCTCTCCACAGTCTTTGGGTATTTTATAGGAATTTAAAATCTATGACAAAATTCAGGTCAACATCCCAGCACTGAGACTGTTCTTAGTGAAGAAACAGACCACAACTACTTTTCTGCATTTAACACCACAGGCTCTAATTTTTGTAGACCAGGCTCAGGCAAGATGCAGCACAGGTGGCAGGTAGTAATATTGTGCAGGTTTGCCCTGATACACTGAGAACCACTGCTGTCGCCACCTCCCCCTACAGTACTACCACACCCATCTTGGCGCACCTCGGTTTAGGGATGGGCAATATGGCAAAAATCAAAATCACAATTAATTACTTTATTTTTTAAATGACCGATTACAGTGTCATCACTGTTGTCGACCCCCACCCCCCCCAACGCACACACCGAACAGTGTGTAGTGAGAACATGAGCAGAGAAGGAGAGAAAATTAGAAACAAACAAGGACACAGCTCGTGTGCATCTTGTGTGTCTGCCCCTGTCTGTGCGTGCACTCCGATTGAAGCAGCAGTAGCAATAATCACGTAGCTGCGGCCCACTTAGTGGAATACATTACCGAAACCCTCCATTAACTTTTTTGGAGGGGGTAAAATCTGCTTAATTTGCACAGTCAGCTCAGTGTTTGAGTTTTCCTCCCTTTTGCTGGTCGCAGAAAAAAAAAACATATGTATAAAAAAATATACTATATATATATATATACTATATATATGTATTGTTAGCAACATTCTCATATTTGATGGTTCACCTCTGATTCTAAATAACAGGTTTGTTTTGATGGTGACGGACTCTGATAAATCTACAGGTTCCCCACAGGTCTATAACAAGTCTGGAGTCACAGTGACAACATTGTCCCATAGTGGTATTTATCCATTCCAGAGGTGAGCTTTAGAGACACAGATGTATGCTTTGGATTAGGCCAAAATTAGAGAATAATTCACAGAATCAAAATTGCACAGAGGAGGGAGCCAAAGTCAAAAACCAAAAATAAGTGACTGTTAACTTCTCTTTTAATACTGTCCTGGCTGCTAGTTTGTTCCAAGATTGATTTTATGGCACAGCTAAAAGTGCATTAAATCTGCACTGCATCTGCTCGAAATACAATGTTAGTATGTACTTTGTTTTATATATCTTTTTTATTCTGATTTGATGTTATATTCTGTTTTTGTGTCATGTTGTTGTTTCTCTCTCTTTAATTCTTGCTGCTTTATGTTTTGTAGCCCAGATTCTGGTCATCAGTAAGGTAGAAATACACTTCACTTTTAGTAGTTCCCTTGTAACAGAGGTAAACAAAGAATTGAATTGTCCACGGCTTTCTCACAGTGTGGAGGCTTGTGTCACAGTCTCAGGTTAATAATATAAAGGGAGCTGCTGGAACCAGTCACTCGCTTGAGGCCAAGAAAACAAGGACAGTCTTTTCAAATCTAGAAAACCAACACTGACATGAGTGCATGCTTTTCACACATTGCTGACTCTGTGCACGGTTGCCATTCTTGCTCTCGACCTAAAGGGGCATAAATCTTAGCTCTGGTTTATTCACTTTCAGAAATGTCTCCAATAACCAGAAACAACAGCCAGAGGTTTGCATGACCCCAATATATTTTACAAAACTTAAGGTGATGAAAGTGAGAGGGGGGAGCTGAAGAAATGAATCTGGATGTCAAACCCTGTGCTGAGGTTTCATCCTGAAGATTTTGTGGCATGTGGCATAGTCAAACGCTGTAAAGTGAAATGGAAGGATACCATCTTTAAATGTCTCAGTTCCTCCAAACTTGCATTAAATGTTTTCATGACACTGAAAGATTGGGATGAAAGCTGAGTCAGCTGCATAGCAATCACTCCAGTCCTCTAATGCAATACCAGTAATTCAGCTGTAATATGATTTTCACAGCATTCTGCATCCACTCGATAGACATAATCAAAGCTCTAATTGCTTATTTACAAACCAATACAGATTCAAAAGAGATGTCATACTTTTCAGGATTAAGGAACAAGATGGTGATACAACAGGTACTGGCTTTGTACCAGCTCAATGACCAAAGTCCCTATAATCCCAGAAAAGAACGCTCTCGTGAGTATTGTGGCTTCAGTGCAATGGATAACAGTGCTAGTTGACTGATTGAAAAAGTTTTCTTAGAAGTACAGTATACTCGTAGGGATTAAAACAGTGGCCAGCAAAAGCAGCCTCCTGGTTAAGACTTGAGTTGGCATAGCAACTGTGCAGCAAACAAAACAATAGAACATACGGTGCATCAATAAGATTGAAATGTATGTGCATGCTGCAGTATAAAGGTTTTTTTAATTATTTTACATAATATTGCATCCTTCTATCTTGTTTCCACATTTCATTAGTTTTGTGTAAAACAGCAGCACTCGTCATTAACTCCATTGAGTACAGAGGATACAAGTTCCTCATGCAACAATAAACACAACCACTTGCATGGGATCACTTCTTCCATCACAGGGAAACACATCAACATGTACAACATGTGCATGATATCTGTATTATAAGCTTTCTTGCAGCTATAGATAGCTATACAGTAGCTATAACTCGAAATAGAAATTCTTAGTTCTTAATGGCCTTTGCTCTCCACTGGACGTCCTTGTCTCCACGGTTTCCCTGTGGACTGACCTCAAGGAAATTCATATGGAAATTAAATGTTGTCAATAGCTGAATTAATGGTTTTCAGAGTGGCCTAATGGTTTGACATCTTCATTGCTAAATTAGTTCCCACAAAAGCAAATGCTGTGATGCTGTCCACTTTGAGTTGATTCAAATAAATGCTTCTTTAAGTAAAAAGTGTTTTACTACTAATGATCTCATGTTTTTCTTCAGCGTTGACAGCACGTCTAACTTGTAATTGTAAAACATAGCTCAGGTGCTTAATGATAACCGGCTGAGTTGATGTTCCAAGTCGTAAAAATACTTTATAAATAAGCACCTGTGAGCAAATTACATCAGTATTATTACTGGAGTAGTGACAGGGCATAAACGTGAATCTTTACTGCAATACTACTGGCCCCCCAATTAAACAAGAGAAGGTGTTGCCGCAGTATCCCTGCTTCTGTCCGGAGCCACACTACCTCAACAACTGCACAATAAATGGCGATGTCCAGATGATAATCACACCAGTTTTTAAGCATGCTGACCACTGTGTATGTGTGTTGCTTGGCAACCATTCTGATATATGCTGCTCAAGAACTTTATTACTTTGGTGCTTTAGTTCATGTGTGCTTGTTTTATGAAACCCAGCCAGGTGTATGTAGTAGTAACATAAATGAGCAATGGTGTTGTTTGGTCTTCTAAAAGATTAAGATTAATGCCTATTCTTTATATTTAAGAAAAATGGTATATTATTGGTTTGGCACAATGATTAGTTCATCATCTTTGTATTTCAACATAAAACATGCCACCAAATGCCACAAATGTTACTTTTGTTGTCTGCTTATTTATAACCTCTGGCTTCAGCACAGGGTGCACTGTGAAAGTCGAGTTCTTGACATCACTGAAACTGAGCCAAATATATTTTCTGCAATGGCAACACATGGTAGTCACCGGTTCATTTGCATATTTATTTGAAGACAGATGCTACTGTACTTGGTCTTCCTGCTGCATGAACAGAACCGAGAGTTGTGCACTCATGCCAGTCCAGCTGGAATAGTGTTTACTATACTGCATCCTTACAAACACAACACAGATTTCTTTATTTGGAGGAATTAGCTGCTAGCCCAGCTTGTTTTTCTGTTGAATTTCTGAACAGCTTCAATTCGTCAGACTTCATAGGTTTTCCTTTCTAACGAAAATATACTGAGGTATTGGGTTTCAGTGAATAACATACCCTGGTCCTCCTGTGAGTCTGTAACCTAAATTGAACTGCTGTGCTGCTGATGCTGTCACTGAGACCAGACCTAACACCGATGCAAACACTATAATCAAGTTCAAAATGACAGGATTCTGTCTTATGTTCATTTCAAGGCAGTATTTTTTTCCTGCGTATCAGGAACAACCACTATGATCTGGGACACAGCTACATTTCGATGGTCATTTTCATTACAAGTAGATCCAGCACTTATTTATTGGAATAAGAGCAGAGCAGTTATTTATGTACCATTGCAGGGAATTATTCAGATCATTTACCATACTGCAACATAAAAAAACTCCTCTATTATGAGTAGAAGCTTTACAGTGAAACAGTCCCTTATGTATAATTGTACTAAGAAATGACATTAAAAGGTGCCATATTGTTCACTTTTCCTGTGCTTTTATTTCAACTGTTAATATCCATAAGCTTTATTTGAGGTATCAAGAACCAACAACAATCTCAGTGTAGTTTAGTTGGAGCTCTAACAGCAATGGGCCAGTAAGCCAATCAGAAGGAAGCCTCTGATTGGCTGACTCTGTGACTGACTAGAAATACAGCAGATTTCAAACTAACTTCTGAAGGTCTGGATGGTGAGTCCAGGAAGGCTGCAGCTGTAAAAGTAATAACAGAAAAATGGCTCTCATGAATGCGATGCTATGATTGTGATAATACAGAGTTAAGTAAAATGGTTGAATAAGCACTGATGTAAAGAAAATTCCTGTTTAACTCAATGCACTTTTGTCTTTGTCCTGCCCCCCTCCCCTCCATTTCCTGCTTTCTTTGAATTTCTCCAGAACTTATTACATTAGTGTCTTGCTGTGCCACATCATGCTGTGGATGAAGTGGAAGATGGTGGTGGACTCCCTGCGTGGACGGAGAAGGAGGCTGCACTGTTCCTTCTGGTTTCTCCTGCTCTTTGCTGTTGGAGGTCTGGTTCTCTTCATCCACCAGCAGGATCTGTCAGAGATGGTTCAGCAACAAGGCCCAGGTCAGTCTCTGCTCACGCTAATGGAACAGAATTAGATGGTGATCTGATCATTTTCATTCCAGTATTACTCAGGCAAGATGAAAAGTCCCTTAAAAATCACAGGAGCCATAATAAAATTCAGCCTTCTTTCTTACATTTCCCATTCGTATCATCTCATACCAATGTGGCCATTTTTCTCTGAACCACAATTGAAATAAACAGCTGTATCATTGATGTGATAAATAGAGGATAGTCTTAGTATTAGTTTTTATCTTTTGTTACACAACACAGTATAAATGTGTTTGGTTACACTGCTGTGTGAAATAAAATCACACTTTTTTTGACTAATAAATGTCTTCACCTCTCAACAAACATGCAACCCAGAAAGATTTGAGGGATTTCAAAGGATTTGGATTCCATAAGCGGATTCGAAATTGGTTTCACATACGATAAAATGCTGAACCACAACCCTGCCCTTAGCTGTGGCTGCTCAGTTGCAAGTCTCTATCATAGCAGCTAAACAGATAGATCAATAGATACATATATACGTACATACACACATGCAAGAGGAGCTAGTTAATCCACTTCTCCACACTGGGTTCACAGTCACTGCTTCAGAGGCTGATTGAGACAGAATATAGCTATGATTATAACTACAGTCATGGGATGATACACCTTTGGCTGCTGCTCTTGCTGACTCTGGCTGTAGCCATGGTTCTGCTTCGGTTGTTGATGATCAGGATTGCAGCACACACCACATGCAGGGTTGTGTGTGTATGCTGGGAGATGGCATGGTTGTGCTGACTGAGTGTTGTATTGAAGCCACTGTATAGCTGAGCTCCTGTGGTGCATTAGTAACACATCTGTCATATCTGATAGAACCACTGACGCCTCACATCCCATGTGGCTTAACAATACTTTCTTGGCTAATATTAATAATGAATACTAACCACAGTAGAGCTACTGCAGCCATATGTATAACTCCAAAGACTTAACCACAATTGGCACCATGGCCATATCCACAGTAACCGTATTCACAGCAGCTACATCTTCAAGACCACAGTCAAGCAGAACAGCGGCAGCTGTGTCTTATAGCTAGTGGCTTTATATTATTGGATTATTGGAGGCTTTTGAAAAATGTAATAAGCATTAAATGCATAATGCAAGTGTCACATCATATCTTCCATAGCATCTGCAAAGTTTTTGTCCCTAAACTCCCAGTGTATTTTAAAAAGAAATAAAGTAAAACAAACAAGGTTGTCCTCAATATTGCATGTGTATTCACATAACAATTTTATTGACTTATTATATTGATATGAATATATTCACACTATGTGTAAAAACAGCTTTTTTGGTGTAGCTACTTTCTATCTGCTTGGATTTGAAACATTATTTCAGGCAACTTACATCTCCTCCCCATCAGTGATATTGCACCGTTATTTATTATGATATGATATGATATGATATGATATATGATATGATATGATATGATATGATATGATATGATATTGTATGATATATTCATCTGCATTGGCATTAAACATTACACTGGGGCCCAATGACTGTTACTGTTTCATCAGCTGTGATAAACAGCAGAGCACTGGGTGTGTACTGACACTCCCCCACTGACACACAAACAACAAAAACCTTCTCATAGCAGCAGTATTAGCTCAGGTACGACAAATCTCCACAGTGGCTGTCTCATAGTTGTGTTTCTACAGTGGCTGTCAGAGCTCTGTCTGATACCTTGTCTTACCAGTGAGGAAAAGTAAAATGCAACTGTAGTTCTTCATGACTGTTTAGCTCTGCCTCTCTCTGTGCATACACTCAGTGGTCGTCACTCAGGCTTCACTGTGTCCATGGTCAATGTCACACAGTGTCACAAGGCCACGCCTCCTACAGTAATTACTTTCACAACGATCAAGCCTTCTAGTAGAATTGTGTGAGGTAACACTAATCCTAAATATATGCGAGCTTACCAAGCTTACCACCCATCTAAGTACACTAAGGCGCATTGGTGTGTATGTGTGCATTTAGATATTATTTGGTGTGTGTTAAATCCAGGTCTTATCAGAGTACACTTGTTCCCCAGTATTGCTCCTTTTATTCCAGCTGACCCAGTGGTCAGAGTTCCATGGTGATAGACAAGCTGTACATTTAATTTTCAAATGAGTCAAACCTTTGTCCTCCTACAGCATCCCAATGTGCTTCTGCATGGCTCTCAGCATTAAGGAGATTGGGGTTTAAGCAGCCGTGATGGACGAGTGTCCTGAGCATGTAAAACTAAGCAGCTTCAAGTCTCAGAAACAAGAGATCAGCTGCTTGCTTATGTGCCTATTTGGCTTGTTCTACATTTCCACCTACATGAGAGTGGCATCAGCTGCATGTTGTTGAACCAGTCTCCAACTTTTGTACAGCCACCAGGTAATGACTGATGCTGTTTCACCTCATTTTGATTTCAGAAACAACACTTTTTTTAATGTTGTCTGTTTGGATTAAACTCTTTAACAACCATAATGGAGTTCACAGGAAATTTTGTGAATGTTTTTACCTGTGATAAATCAGTGAGGGAGGAAATGAGTGGATGGGCTTGTGATGATCAAAGAACAAGCTGATGAACTGGTCCAGCTGGCTCTCTGGAGATAAAACCTTCATCAGCACAGTCAGAGAAGCTGCAATCCGCTGAGTATCGCCACTACAGTGTGTCAACAGCACTGTGAATCATTATGAATATCAGAGCAGTGTCACCCTCCACAGCAATAAGAGCCACTTAGCCAGAGTGGATTCCCTCCAACCCTCTAATATTCCCCTGATTGTCAGATGCTTTCAGGCGCAGTGTCAGGTGAAAAAAAGGCCATTCACAGTGATGCAGCCACGTTTGACACACCGTAGGGCACAATCAAGACAGACACACATTATGTACAAATATATAATGTCACAACCACTAGTTTAAAATTAATGGCAAAAATCAGACCAAGACCTGGATGAGGTTGTAAGTAGTTAGGTCATGCGTTTGAGAATAACACTAACTTTATCTTTTCATCTTTACTGTCATCATGTGTAACAAGAAGCAGATGCAGCTGCAAAATCACGAACAAAAATTTACTATTGCTAGTGGACTGTATCTGTAAGGTTGTCAAAAATTTTGAAAAATATAGTACACTGTCAGCTTTCAATTTTAACCTGAAATCACTCTCTTGGGATGTCTTTTTGTACTTTAGTTACACAGTGGAATGAAAGTAAAAGAACACTGAACCTGTTTGTCTGTTGGTCACCCCTCATGGACAGAAAGAAAGTTAGACACAATGTGCTGGACCAGCTGTAGTTTTTCTCCGGCCACTCTTGGCTCTGTGTGTGTAGTTTCGGTTATGACAATGTGCTGCTCAACACATCAACACTTAAGTGTTTGCTGAGATTTGGAAACACATTGACATCATTACAGCAGAGTCCAGTGAGGCAGAAATCAGAGACAGTCAAATGAACAAACAGGTAAATCTGACTAGTAGTCATGTTTCTTGCCCTGTATATTTAACCACAGCTTCTACACTTGTATCAGGAAGAGCTGTAGAGGATGTCGTGTGGGTCTTGCTGTCAGTTTAGATCTAGAATATTTCGTTGGTGACTGCAAAAGTTGTTTGTGTGATACATTATGTGCCCCATGAACTGTAAAATTGTGTAAAATTTGGTGTATCATCATCTACAGACCGCAGACATTTCGTTGAACAAGCAAAATACTGTAAGGATTGTAAGACTTCTGTTAACTGAAGCATGCGCCTGCGCTGTACTGGGTTCCCTTTATACCCTGGAGAAAATGTTGACCCCCCCATTTGTCATTGTATAATTCACACTCTGCATCAAAGCATTGATAAAAATACAGTGTGTATTGTATAATCACACACACCCTCAAGCTTTAACTCCCAGACAGTATTTCACTCCCAGCCAGTCCAAACTGTTCTAATCTCAGTAATTTTTTTTTTTTTATGTAACAAACTACGCACCAGCTTTTACTGCATGCACATCAAACTATCTGAATCATGCAGCTTTCTGGGAGCTTGGCACAGAGACCACCTGAGCAGTTGAACTGAGGACACAATATACTCCAGATGCCGACACATTTATCTTAACTGTCACTGGATTCTGCACAAACTGAACTGATTATCAGGAGGATCTTTCATCAGGTGCTAATGAACACTGATCTACCATTGTGCTGAAATAACTGTGTGTTTCTGTGAGTTCCGTTGCTCTGTTATTGTTATTCACATATTGTATATAAATCAGATAATTTTGTTCTACAAGCTGGCTTTAATGCAGAATGCAAGCTGAGATGTTATTTAATCAGCAGAGATACTTGATACTAACAGTAATAAATGAGGCATCCTATGCAGTTTCACCTTGAAGTACTTAAGGAATGACATGATTGATAAATAAACCAGGCACCTTCATAGAATCACAAATAAAACTGATCTTTAGTCTGTAAGATATTTACTTTTTTATAGTCCTCCCCTGAGTATGTGCAGTATTTCAGATGGTTTAAAGTGTGAATAAATTTCCCTTGAAGTGGATCGTATTACACACTGTCCAATTCATTCATTTTCTTCAGTTCCTTCAAATCCACAGCTGTCAAAATGAAATGTCACAATCCTCTCTTCTTTTTGCTGTTTTACAGACCCAGAGTGTGTTGATTTTCTGTTTGGAATATTTTTTCCATGTGTAAGAGATATTTATAATGTTTGCTTGCTCTTGCAGAAACAAACTATTGCAAACTGAAATTTGGACCTAATAGATGAAAGCTAGATGAAAATGCATTGGATTGCCCGAGTAATAATACCGCACCCCATGGTGTTGCCTTATTTAATGAAAATTCATCGAAATATGCCACTCCCAATGAAAATGTGTGTTGCAGAAAAAGTCCTGATAAGTTATTAGGATTCATAGGATCATTAGGGTCCATAGTTGCCTGTATCAGATCCATTTACTGCTTGGATATTTCAGTCTGGTGTGCAAGCCAACGAAGCATTGTCATATTTCAGCTAGAAAAGATAAAATCATTCATGCAATCAAAAGATCTCAACACAATATACTTCTAATAATACAAGATCTTACCAAGCTCTCAGTCTACCTGTTCACTTACTATTTACTTGATATTTATTCATTCCCAGCCTGCTGCTTGTCTGATGTACAACAATGACAACAATGTACAGGTTAAACTAAATCCTGTGGATGAACTTTGCTGTACTAAAATAAACATTTATATGTAAATACAGAATATTAATAGTACAGAATTGGTTATTGAAGACATTTGATAATGATAATCTATGTTGTTTTGTCTTGTTGAATGTCATTTTTATCCTTCTGGCCTGCCAAGCTAAACATTTGATTTAAATCGGTAGTTGCGTAAAGCAGTGACCGACACGGTCCAATCATAGCTGTGACAGAGCCCTCTAACAACTGTAGTAATTATCACTCAGTCAGGAGCAGAGATAAAGGACAGGTGGCTTTTTTTTTTCTTAGATTGTCCGGTCATTAGTGGCTTCAGCTAAGAAAATACTCAATGTGTTGTCTTGGAGAACATGAACCAACTACATATTTTATCACTGAATCTCCTAACAACATTTTTTCCCTATGCTTAAACAACTATTATTTCCATACCACATTATTTTAGTTGCCTAGTTACCAAACTTTATCCATAACATTTGAAGATCACCTTATAAAAGAAGAGAGAGAGAGAGAGAGAGAGAGAGAGAGAGAGAGAGAGAGAGAGAGGAGTGCACATGCATATATTTGTGATTTTTTATTACACATATTTAAAACAAGAAATATTTTTATAAATCCTATTTTTTTGGTCTTAGTCATATGTATGTGTGTGTATGTATGTATGTATGCATGCATATATATATATATATATATATATAAATGTGAATCCTTTTTTGTGCATTTACTAATTTCTGTGTGCATTTGTTCATTATGAGACTGTTCTCGCTCCATAAATTAGTCATTTTTGATTTGTTTTGGATCTGAACATATTTGTGGCTCATATCTGAAGGCAATTACAAACAAACGTGTTTTATGATTGCAGGACTTGATATTCACAGAGAACCAGGCCGATGGATAAAAATTTATAATAATCTTTTAAGAAAACAATTCTTCAGTTGCTTGGAATTAGCATTTAATTTCCATTGATGTTTGTTAATTTGAATTTTGCTGTGCTTCCCAAAATAACTTAATTGTTGTGGTATGAACCGGAGCTCTGTGCTTAACCACAGTTTATTTACCTCACACTCACTATAAGTTAAAATTTGTTGGTTAAACATGTATTTATTGATGTCAAGCCAAGATTAGTTGATGAGAAAATGCTTTTGTTTTGTCACTGCCAGTGAAATATCATCAAAAAGAAAGACAGACAGAAAGAAAGAAAGAAAGAAAGAAAGAAAGAAAGAAAGAAAGAAAGAAAGAAAGAAAGAAAGAAAGAAAAAAAAAAGCTACAGTTATTAGAGTCCAGGGCTCATGTTATTATGTTAGACAACAAAAACGTTAAGGTTAGGGAAAGATTCTGGTTTAACAGTCCCACCACATATGTCAGACAATACACTGGAGCTCTATTAGAGATGTATACATGTTGAGATAAGATGGCGAAGCTCCTGTCCAAGAGTGAGGGTTAGGGTTATGAGACCAGGCTGTCCAAATATATATGAGAGACTGCAGCAGCCAAGACGAGCCACCCACCACAGAGACTGGTCAACATGATTGTTGCTGTATTCCCACCCCTCTGGATAATCCTGGCCAATACAGAGGGATTTATGGACATCTTAATTCTAATATTACCTTGGTTTTGAGAAAGAGAGACTTAACAAACTCCCCAGAATGCAGAAACATGAGTCCAGTGACATTCTTCAGTGGACCTTTAGTGATTTATTTGATGCCATCACCCTGACACAAATACTGGATGGAGGATGGAAAGAACGTGTCCAAATGTAATTTTTCCTAAGTGGTGATGATGACATCTTTGCCAGAACGAACAATATGGTTGAGCAGCTCCAAACCTGAAGGACAGTGATGAAAGCAAGTAACTCTTGACTTCCCATTTGATCCAAAATAATGGGTCCATTAGATCATCACAGGCTGAGTATTTTATTCTATTGTAGGCGCGCTAGCGTCAGTACTCATACCTCCACTGCTGCAGTGGTAGAAGCTTCCAGCTGTCCGGCTACAGCTCTGGTCATGCACAACATGTCTCAGTTTATTACTGTTCTTTACCGTAATATTTTTACATGTGACATATAACTGTAAAGACAACACTGCTGCCCTCTCCCTCTATAGCAAAGCAGATGAATATGACCCTAGATTCCCTCCATCTCACATTTATCCAGCGAGGCACAAAATATATGACCTTGTTCTGATATGTGGTCCCTTGTAGTACAGTAACTTACAGAGCTTGTCTGTGCTTATATTAGGTACACTTGTAGAATTTAATGCAATCCACTGCAAGAACAACATTTCTGCCATAAATTGTACCTCTATAAAGCTCAGGCTTAGAGACGCTAAATCATCTGTGTGTTTATAATGGAGGTTGTAGTTTGTGGTGTTGGACTGGACTGTATTATAATAACAAGTAGTGTGTTTACTCAAAACAAAGGAAAAATCCATAATGCGTTGGATTACTTACATCATAGAATGTGGTGTGGCAAGCTCATTAACCTTTCTTTTAAAAGCCTACATGAGAGACTGAAGTAAAAGTAATGGCCTTCAGTATTTAGCAACAGTAGATGTACCATCAGGACAAATCACTGGAAGTGTGGGAGACAGCACTCTTACTCTAGTGTAAGTTGTGGCTATGTGGGCTGCAAAATAAAGCAGCCCCTTGTTCACCATTTTTTTTCAAGGTAATCACAAAGTAATTGTTGGGGAAGCAGGCTATTATATGCAGAATTATTCATTCTGGTATAATTACACAGTGCACCACAATATACTATCAACCAGGAAACAAAATATGACCATGTGTTAAATGTTGATATGTGAAGCAGATGTCTGTGTGCAAACACTAAGTGGAATATACAGCACTTGTACGTTGCGTTAGTTGAATTGAATGAATGCAGAAAATGAAGATCGCCACATTTCAGTGATTATTTCTCTGTCTTCTGATTACCAGCCGTTTTCCAAGCACACAGCATTATGTCTTGGGATAAGTTTTGCAGCCTAAGCACATCCTTTTATCTCGCCTGCTATTTCACTATTTGAGTATTAGTAAGAATTCTAGTTTACTAAATCATGCATGAGAGACTGTTTGCTGTACACAGAACACCGTGGCTTCTCAGTCTTCCCAGCCCCCTTGCTAAAGCACAATGAGCAAGCAGTATCTGTGCCTTAAGCTATGGTGCTTCACCCCAGCAGAAGCTCATATCTAATAGAGCTGAGTTATAATACATTGGGTGTCAGCTTTTATCTGCCTCCCCCTCCCTCTCCACCTCTTTATTTGGCTAGCAGTGCGCTCTAGAGCTTTGTATCCCAGGGTTTAGCTAGCTTGCACAATGGTAGCTGAGAAAACTGCAGTTTAACTGGCAACAGTCTCCCCGATCTCTCTCCCCAGTAATTGTTTAAGGACAATTGGCGAAACGGCAATCGGTTTCTCAGGGCGAGGAGACACCTGAAGAGCTAGCAGCTTAGATAAATTGTCTGCACAAATTTACACCTGCAGGCATTTTTCAGATGTGTATTGGAGAGAGGACCACCTGCTCTGGTGAGTCCTGCATTGGTCTGCATTTATGTGCCCTCTCACATACCCCTAGACTAATACATAAATGGAGGAGAAGAGGTGAAGTAGCAGCCCCACTGCAGCGTGTCGGACATTCATCATTCTTTGATACTGAGATCCAGCCAATCGAGTGCCGGGATTTTAGTTTAAATGATAATAACACACCATTTGAGCTTTTAGCAGGAGCATTTGGCTGTTCTGGCCTTAGCTGGCTGTAGGTTTGTGGGAGGATGTGACTCTACACAGAAAACACACTCTATTTTTTTCAAATTACTGTAACATCATAAGTATACAGTGTAATATATATTGAAAACTATAAAAACCTGAGAACTCATGGGGAGAGATATGTGAGTATGTCAAATCTCTGATAAACAAACCCTCAAGTCTCAAACACAACTCGACAGCGGTACCCTGTCAAAACATGTTGGTTGGAATGAAGAAAACTGTTCTGATTCTTGGATGGCTCTCAGTTGAGATTTTTTAAATAAATATGCCACTTGTAATTAAAGAAATTCCCTTTGCACAGCTTTACTCACTCAGCCTGCTATACTACGACACCGATCAGCATCCAGCTGCAGCATGCAGGTGTCAACAGTACTGGTGAAAGCTACAGAAGCCTATTCAACGCAGAGGTGCCACAACACATACCTTATAAAATTAGAAACAAGGGTGTGAAAGTATAATTGTTTTTATAGCAGATCACAGCAACACTGACTGCACTTTCACTCAGCTCTATGTGACTGTTTGAAACTTATGCTATAACAACTCGCTGCTAGGCACAGTCAGCCACAAGGTGGTGAGAAAAGTGAAGCATTTAGCCACCGAAGAGCCAGAAATCTGTCTGAGGAAAACAGAGGTTTACTGGAGCCTGGCAAAACAATTTTGATGTAGTTGTATACCTGCTGGTTGGGCTACTTATATGTCAGTGTTTACAGCTTGTGTCTGATGGCTCCACATGGGGTGTAAAATCATCTTTGATTTGATTAATAAGATTTGTGTTTGCACAATTAACAACCTGCCAAAGGAAAAAAAAAATCTAGCACAGAGGATATCTTTAATACCATTGATTTAGTTTGCTACTTGATGTGGCTGACATATACCGTCACTGTAGAGGGAGGTGCTAGCATAGTTAAAGGCCAAAGCCTGAAAATGGTAGTCTCCATGAATGAAGTAATGGATGAATTTAAATACAAAAAAACGAAGGGGGGAAAAAAACATCTCTTAACGTCCTCCCTTTGAATGCCATGATAAATTTAATCCTGTGATACAGTCAATTCAAGTCTACTCCTGATGCTGTAACTAAGAAGAAGTAAAAGGGTCCATATTCATGCATGGCATGCTTCCTCTCCATTTATGTAACTGTATAAAGTAATATAGCAAGTGCAGAGGAAATAAACCACTGGGGTGAAGTGCCTTCAAGCTGTTTTAATATAAGCTCACACGCAGATAAATCCTGCACATGCAAGACTTGAGAGATACTAGGTTAAATATAGAGGAGGTTGAGGTAAAGTGATCAAGATAAACACCATCTTTCAGTGCATAGAGGCTTGTTGTTTTTACTGTAGGTTTGTCGGGTTTATTCTGATATACCATGTTTTTCTACATGCAGGCCATTCAGTGTACAGTAAATAGATTTATATTAATCATCTGACTATTGGCCCCATCCAGCTCCTCATCCCTCTCTGTCTGTGCACATGCAGGCTGCCAGGAAATGAGCATATTGTTTCATGCTCAAAGGTAAAATTTGATCTCTCTGTCAGAGGTCCAGTAATCCCTTAAGCCTTGTCTGTTTGCAAAGTCCAATTTAGCTGTCTCTTAATGTAATTAAATTGTGCTGATGACCCTCAGAGCAGTGGAACTGTATTGTGTTTGAAGGAAAATCCAGTGACTGGATGTTTGTGGGAAAACTGAATGTTACTTTATCCTGACTTTCCATTTTTTCATTTGTCTGCACAAAGCTTCTTTAACAAAGCCTGTTTGTGTTGTGTTGGCACTATCCCTTCTGTTCCTCCTAGAGTAGGAAGATCATTGGAAAGCAATACTTGGCAAAGCCTACTCTATCACAGTGATTTTATACAAACTTAAGCACAACATGCCCCAAGAAAACAAGGGGTCTCTCTGTCTCTTGAGCATAAGTACATGAACATACCTTGACTAGAATGTTAAAGCAGTACAAGCTAAGATTTGCCATCCTGCTCAGTGTTGGGATCATATGACGTTTGGCATGGGACATGTGTATTCCAGCAGCTATTATAGCAACTGATGCACATTCAGTGCCGCCTTCCCCTGTTCACCTCAGGGAGCAGAGGAAACCTTACTGGGGGCCCCTGGGATACCCTGAAAGGGGAAAAAAAGAGACTATTTTCATGCATGGGTATCAGGTGGCTGCATCACCGTCTCTCCAGCCTCCTCTAGACCTGGGCCATGTCAATTGGATTTAAAATGGAGCCGCTCTGAGGCAGTGCAAGGTCATGTGGTTTTCCATTAACATTAATGCCCGGGGTTATGCCATGGGAACCTTGCAACATAATCTGTTTTGCCTGCCATCTGATCCTACTGTGTGTGCTTTTATACATTTATGGATAGCTCGAAGAAATTATTGTTGTTTGAGCAAGAAAACTGGTTTAAAGGCAGAGTCTGTAGGAGTTTCCTAAAAAAACAAAATATAGATTTATACAGCAGAAATCCTGCTTAATCATCACCTATGGACTTCTACTCATGTGTGGTGATGAGTGTCTGCAGAGCTCCTAACCTCTGCATGTATTTTGTTTTGGTGTAGTTGGGACGTGTCTGGGTGGGGAGTGGGTGTGTTTCCTCCAGCCAGTGACAGAGCATGGGTGAAGTTGGGTGGTGGCGCTGTGAGCTTGCATGAAACATAGCGACTGGATGCGGTCAAGCTGGGAGAAATGGCGGAGACATGCTTGCCAGTGAAGAAAAGGAAGTACAGTCTGAGTGAGGTGCTGGAGCATCGGGCCCATACTTGGCCGTCACCAGCAACAGGAACATCGAGGGCTATGCTGCAGCGGTGAGCATGGAAGTCTAGGGAGCAGGCACGCGTGGAGCCAGCACGTTGAACATGGGTCAGTCCTGACAACTGCTGTCAGAGGCAGGGGGTGTGTGTAGTTGATATTGAGAGGAGGGTTGTGTTTACAAACTGCAACAGACAAACCTACAGACTCTACCTTTAACATGAACAATAAAGTAAAAGTTGAACGTTGCAAAAAAGTTAAACAGATTGAAAATAATGGAACTTTTGTTTTTCATTTTCCGGACATGAATCACATTAAGGCAGAGGAGAGGCTGAGGAGGTTCTTTGTTTTCGCTCCTAAAAACTTCAAAAACAGCTGATCTTTTACTATCTATATAAATATGAAATATTAAACACAGGTCCGAAAGCAACTATACAGTGTGAGAGAGGTTGACTAAGGAGACAAACAAAAAATAAAAATAAAAACATATGCCGTGCTCTTTCTTTCAGCTCAACAGCACTGAAGATGCATCTTTTGAGCCACTGACAAGCAGGCAGGGTTAGATCTCCTACTGGGCAGCAGAGCACGGCTTGGCCATCCTGCTGGTGGAGGGGGGCTTTGAGGTTGCCCTTTTCCATAATGCCATGCTGGGTAACATTAAAAACTCCAAAGGAAATAAAACAGAACAAGACTAGAGCACCAGGTGGATCCAACAGTGAGGCTGATTTTTTGAAAATGTCTTTGAAGACCGTAATCACAGATGCTGCCTCAGCGCTGTCAGTCTGTCCCATGCTATGTCACTGTAAGAACCACAGCTGATGCTCAGAGTACTCTCTGTGACAGAAGCACAAAGGCTTTTATCTTTATGAAGACAGTTTCATAAACATAGACAGAAAATCCTCAATGTACAGTAGGCACAAAAAGGGAACAAGTTAACCGTGGTAACCCTGCTAATATCTGATTGTTTCGAATGGAGCCCATATCCAATAGCATTTCAAACACTTTGATTTCAGAAAGACCTCCAGGAAGATGTCATGTCAGATCGCGGTGTGCCTTTAACTCTAAGAGACTGGCCGTGCCAGAATGCCTGCTGAGACACAGTCAGCTGGACACCTCTGCTTGACAATGTATTGTTACCTCATTCTTCTTACAGTATAACGCCGGCACTGATTAAACTCAGCATTTGGCTTCATATTTACTTGTGACATCATCCTTCATATTACTGTCCCAAGTTGTTCCTGGATTTTACAATGCTCCCTGGGAACAAGTTGCCTGCCCGTGGGAGCGCTAGGTAATCATGACTGGACTAGTCATCAAAAATGTAATAACAGCAACATAATTGACTATGACAGAGCCAAACCTGACATGTTTGCTCTGAATCCAGCAAAGAGAGATAAATATTCTTTTTGCCTTTAACTTAAAAACCGAGAGTGCTGCACAAATGAATAATTTTACTGTTTGATAAGTTAAATTAACACAAATCCATGGATTGAGCACTCCACAGCCTGTTGCTGGATGAAATCTGCTTTTTGTAGCACATTAGTGTTAGTATGTAATGATGTGATGAATACAAATACCTCATTACTGTACTTAAGCACTAGATTCAAACACCTGTACTTTACCTCGTTATTACCCACTATCACTGTACTTCTCTACATAAATAAAACTTTTACTCTGACACATTTCTCCCAAGCATCTTTGTTACTACAAAATAAAATCAGAAGAAATTTGCTAGACTGCAAGAAAACAAGTTAGTGTTTCTAAATCACAAATGAATGCACCAATTGCCAATTAATTTCACTTACGTGTACTTAAGTACAGTAAATATCAGATTCATTAAGACTTGTACTCAAATAATATTCTAAAATGTGACCTAAACTTTTGTTAAAAATCAATCTCTGGTTGTACTTTTATTCAAGTATTGCTTTCAAGTAGAAGATTGCCTACAACATGCATGTGTAGGTGGTAACAGCTTGTTCTTCTGTAATCACTGGTCGCCTTTTCATACTCTCAGGTTAAGCCTTAACTGACTGTGCGAGAAAAAAAAAACAGTGATATACAGTTCAAGTCCTACCACACTGGAAGACAGAGTATCCGATGTCCAGGTCGTAGACTCCAATAGGAGGCTGAGCACAGGCAGCCTTGACATTGTCTCCACACATATGTTTTCATTTGTTGTTTCTTTACACCTGCTTAGACATGAATTCTTACACACTAGCCTTAGGTGTAATCACTCCACTTAGCAGTTTGCCACCCTCCCCCCCTCAGCTGTCATCAAGGTATAAATATGTGACAAAGTGCGATATATCAGCCATTGTTACAAAGCTGATTATCACTGAACCCCACCCCACACCATCGCCATCTGATATCACCACAGGTGTAAAAGTTGGAAGGTCTACTTTGTTTAATTTACCTGAAAATAGGTGGGGGTACCATCCAGCCCTGTGTTTCCTTCAGCCTGACAGAAATAAACTTGTAGAATTAATTTCAACGGACACCACTGACATTTTGCATAAGCAGTATGATTTTTTTCGAATGTCAGTGCCTGCATGTGAGTCTGTTCATATCAAACGTGATGTTCCTGTCAGAGGGCTTGTCTTCATTTCTGTAGAACACGCCAGGAAGCAGAGATCCTGAAGTTTTACTAACCAGAAGACTTTTGTGAGTTTGAGCTTCACAGCCATCTTCTAGGAGGTTGGAATAGCTGTGAATACCATACATAGACAGGAAGAGACATACAAAGCGAGAGTGGGAGGAGAGAGGGTGGTTATATAACCGCAGTTCTCACCAAGGAGACATCTTGTGGTCTCAGAAGCAAAGTCAGTGATAATAAATGCCAGTGTTCAAGGTTGTTTAAGTTGTTCAGCAAGGTAAAATGATGCAAAATTGTCTATTGTTAGCAGAGCAATAATATTCCATTGCAGGTGGATTAATATCTGTGAATGTAAGACATAGTCTTTCTAACAGATCATTTATGCATGCTCAAATCTGTCGTTGAAAATCAGTTTTTTTTCTGCACATTTGAATGTGGCCTTTTATTTAATTTTCTGCCCACAGAGAGATGCCTTTCAGATTTCTGCTGGAAAATATTTGAGCCACAAAAATGTCTATCTAGTGCACCACTAACAGACAACTGTAGTACAGCCAAAAGGCAGCTCGACAACCAGCTGCCATGACAAGGTCAAAATGCAGCACAAGAAATTTCATGTTTTCTTTGTAGAACCTTGGCAACTGGGATGTGCTTTTACCAATAAAACATCGGGCTCTACACCCCTGCTTATAGTTTGGTCCTGGAGCCCAATGTTTGTGCAACAACTTCAGTTCAGGAAAGGGTCTCCTCTGAATACTATCTGTGTGACTTACAATATTATAAAAGAGCCGTGCCGTTTCCCGCCCCTATTATGGTCATGGATATTATTGCAGGAGGGATTCCACATGATTGTTCCCAAAGGACAATCCCTGCCTTAGGAGCTGTGATCCGTCCCTGCAGACTGAAGCCAGCGTGCCCATTATCAAATCAGACTTGAACCTATCCCCTGTCTGCCGGGGAGACATGTTGAATGGATATCATTGTGCACTCCTGATGCTTCCTCCGCTGTAATCCCCCTACAAAGTGGAGGCACTCTTAGAGGAAGATGAAAAGAGCGGAGGAGAGAGTGGCCTATTCACCGTCTGTGTCACTGCAGAGGGCACAAGGAGGGAAGTCGGTGGAATCAGTGGCCTGAGCCGACAACTCCTGAGCCCTCCCCCAGCCAGAAAAGAACAAAAGATTAAGCCCTCCTGCTATCCAGAGTGATAACAAGCTGTCAACTCCTAAAATGTAATCTGCTGACTCCAGGAGGAAGTGGTGGTGTCAGTGGAGTGGGCCGCCAGCTGATGCTTATCTTCTGAATGGTGTGTCATTGATGGAGAGAGCCATGGCCCTGCTGGCAGATACACAAAAGCCACCTCTATCAGCCACCAAACAAAGAGGTCTGCACGTCCAAAGGAATGCATACGGAGCCTATTCTCATCATATTTATGCACATATACAGCGGGGAACCTGAAGTCTGAGACCACTTCCCATGCACCCAAATGGGAAAGTGGCCTCAGACTTTCAGACTCCACTGTACTGTTTATCCCCTTCAGACCCCGTCACTCCCTCTGATGTGAGCCACAAAGAAAAGGTGATGGGAATGATAAATGACATGAATAGCAGCCAATAGACTGGGGATAATAAGGCATTGCCCCTGACAATGTTGACAAGTGATGGGAGGTTCCCCTCTGTCAGCTTGTCTCTGGAGCCCTTCTACACTCCATCTGGGCCACAGATTGTTAAATGTAAAAGCCATATTGCTGCCAACACTAAGTCCTAATGCACACTTCAGCTGTGGAGTGGCTGCGATATTGGAGCTGTCACCAGGCTGTAGCCAGTAAATCAATCCAACCTGGGCATTATCCAGCCTTTTAACAGGGGGATTGCCGAACAACTAATTGCCCACCCCTACTGTATCTCTCTGTCTCTCATCAACCTTGTGTCCTCCTCCCACCCCCACTCTGTTTGTTTCCCCAAAATGTTACAACTCTAAAATTGTTTTTAAATTACCCAACAGAGCCGCCAGATGGCTAATAAAACATGCAGGGCCATCTTTGATCATATTAGCTATTAATATTGACAAGCCAGAATTATTTTTCTTTTTTCTTGTCTTTCTTTCTTTCTTTTTTTTTTCTGGTCACATTTGCATGGGTGTTGTGTTTCTAACAGGGTGAGGAATCTAATTTTCTGGTCCATACAAAAAGCCACTTACAGTCTCAGTACTTGTGGCAGAGAGGGGGAATTAGTCACACAGGAGCTATTTCAGGCTGTTTACAATTTGATTTTAGACCAGGGCCGGGGGGAGGGGGGGTCCCTTGTGGACTTGGGGCTATTGATCCTGAAACAACACTCATGCTATGAAGACATGATATGAAATAGATACCCTTAGTTGTTTTCTGTACAGCTGAGTGAGACAGAAATGACTTTGACCTGGTGCTATTTTGGATGCTTTGGAGTCATTCCGTGCAGATTGGTTTGATGGCGTCTGTTGCCCAAAAGTACTGATCGATAATGGTCAAATAACCAAGGCAACAGAGTGAAAATGTAAGCAATTTTTCCAAACGCTGATTGATCTGATAGAAAACAGCTGTAAAAACATAAAAAAGAAATAAGGAATGAAAAGAAAAAACTAGACTATGAACATGCTCACGTTAGGCAGGTAAACTATTTTACACTTACTGCTTAGCATTGAACACAAACAAGGTGATTGGTTTTACAGGTATTTTGTCACAAATGGAAGAGTCAGCCGCCCATTTAGAAAAGTCTGTGATCCCTAATAGGATTCAATATCATGGGGATCATGAATGTTAGCACCAAATGTCATGGCAATTCATCCAACATTAGTTGAGATGTTTCACTCTCTGCTACAGTGGTGGATGGATCAGCCAACGTATGCATCACGTCTTTTCTTCTATTTCAGTTTACATGGTAACCAACAAGCCGGGGGCCATCATTTTATGATAGTGACTCGCTGTAGCCTCCAGTCTGATCTGAATATGTAGCACTGCCCGGAGGGTGTATCATCACCTCTTGTCTTATAAACACAACAATGGTTGAAGTCACAGTCAAGTGTTAATCGCCACAACCCGCCCCTAGCAATAAACCACATTTGACAACAGAAAAAACTTACAAATAGCTACTTTAGCTTCTCTAGGGCTCTGCAACTAAAAAGCACCAAAAAACATTTCATAACTTAAAATTTAGTCCTGGTCTAATTTTACAAGCTTTATTCAGGGCATTTAAATCCATTGGTGAATATGTTTGCAAGAGTTATTGTGCATTATGTAGGAGGGCTTCTTCTTTAATTGATATCTGCTGCCAGAGTACTATTGACAACTGTTGTCTGCAGGTTCCAGAAATCACTTTGGCTGCTCAAACTGTGACAGTGTTTGTCAAGTGTCAGGAACCATATGAGGTTGGCCTCGCACAAAAAAGTCAATTTCCTGGCTTGTGATAGGGCTACTGGTCTGGTAATGAGTGTGTCTGTGCCAGTGTCTGGGATAAGTGAAACCAGTGGGAGAAAGGAGGGAAATGATGTGGACTGGAGATCCTGTTATTTGTCTCGTTCAATTATTTTTACATTCCTGTATCCTGGAGTCGATTGACAGGGCAGGGACGCTGTTTTATCAGGCATGCTGAAGAGAACAAGCAAAATCCTGTCAGTTCTCCTGTTTGTATCTATGAAGAATGAGGGAAATGTGCGTAACGCTCTTAGAGCTTATGTATGACACCAAAGCACTCCAGAAAACTGTGTTTGTACTTGGCTAGTACCTTGGCTAGTTACCAGAATCAGTGAATGTGCAAGTTAAAGTTGTTGATAAAAATGAAATGACTGAAAATAAGGAACATTTGGGAAGTGGCTCAACACTATTCTCTCCAGCATGCCAGATGCATATGTTCTAGTGGCAGCTGCTGGTCTTTCAAAGAGGGGCCTACATCATAAAATTTGCCCGTTTATTTTTATGCCCCCCTGAATGAACAAACTAAACTTGAACAAGGAAATGTGAGAATTATGTTAAACTGAAACAAGGAAATGCTATGATAGTGTTTAATTTACAGTGTATGTACAATTAAAATGGGCTATATCGCCAAGCAAATACCAAGAAATGAGTTGCAGTTTGTCTCTCAACCTCACTTGCAACGCCTGCAATGGGACTCGAAAATTCTCCGATGCCGGTGTATGTTTCAAAATACTTGTCAATCAAAAAGGGATTCCACCTTTAGACAGATCCTCCAATCATCATGCAGAAGCCCAGCGTCCAGGCCAGCCCACTCCGCTCCCATTCACTCCCAGAGACGCTGAGCGTCAGTGGGAGGGACAAAATCGCAGCATTTATCCAAGGACCATCTAAAAGGCTGCAGTGAAAAAAGCGATTCTCTGCTGCCACATTGAAGTCGATGGACACTGAGCTTCAACTGAGATGCTACAAGAATGTATGAAAAGAAAATCGCGACAGTCGACCTGCGATAAGACTTTTTCTTTTTTTTGACATTTTAGGTGAAACAGAGCTTCCTTAGGGCAATCACCCTTTGTATAAAATGATTCATAGTTTTTGTAGAATTTAACTAAACAATGGTCTTAACACTTCTGCAGCACTAGATGCACAATTAGTAAGATTTGTGTATTCATTATATACCTGTTGTGGAGAATTCAATCAGGTGCAACTTGTATTCAGGTTACTAGTTATTTTCCTCTGTGAAAGCGGTTTATCCAGGGGGGCTCTTTACATCAGTGGAGTATATCTTCCCACATTATCTCAGCTCCAAGTCCTCTTTAGCTGATGGCCTTAAGCAGCTGAATGAGATGCCATTAATGTCAGTACTGAGGATGCAGCACAACAATCTAAATCTCATTTCTGACTCTATTACTACTGTCAGACGTTGACCACATCTATGATTGGGAGGCTTTTATGAAATGAAGGATGAGTGCTTATTTTCCCACCAATAGTCTGTAGTTTAGAAGGTGTACAGTGTTTTTACGCTTGACACATAAATGAACCTCTTAACTTTAATTTCAAGTAAGGAAAAAGGAACTGAGAAATTGCTCCTATCATCTTTTTTTCTTCCTGTAAAAAATATTACAACCTCTTTAACACTGTCATTATTTGAACATATTGTGTCTGACATCCTCTGAGGTAAAGTGAAATAGAGAAACTTTTCTTTTTTGCCTCACATGCTCAGGCCTAAAAACACAGCTTCCACAGAAAATTGAAAAGCTTTCAGGCAGCTGCCATGCAGTTTCTGAGTCAGAGGCAGTTTTGCTCATTGTGTTTTTCTCCATTAGACTGAACCCATAACAGGTACAGGCCATTAAATTACATCAAGAAAAATTGAGCTGTTCACTGCCCTTTTCCAATTTTCTGAGAGGCCGCATGAAGGAGAATTAGACATAGATCCCCTTATATTTATTTCCAGATCTCTCAGTACCTTTCTGAGGCATTTTGTCTTTCGGTGTCATAAAACACAGCACTGCTTGTTTTATGAGAATTGTCTTCTCTGAAACAGAGACCAGATGACTTAACCTCCAAATATACAGTAGGGCTGTGTTCAATTTCCAATTGCTGCTGTATCATGGTGGTGGGATTTAGTCCACCTTCACTGGAGCTGATACAGTCACCCCACCTGAAAGTACTATATGTCTCACTGGCCCTTTGGCTTATCGGCATCCTCAGCCAGTCATGCCACAGAAAACAGGGCCCCACCTCTCACGCCCACATCTATTGATTATGAATCAGACCATATTTCATGACAGAACATTTCCTTATTTTTTTGCCAACTTCATTGTGGGTGTTTATGTGCAAAGAGGATTCCGGGGGATCCATACAAAATGGTAGGAGCGCTGTTAAGAAATAAGCCCACTTCAATGGAGGGATTTGCAGAGCCCACTCAGAGGTAGGAGGGAGCCTTTCAAAGCCACCCTTTTTCCAAGGCTGTTTACTGCACTGTACTCCATGCAGTGACTGGCACCTCTCAGCAGGCTTCCCTCAGCCTGCAGCCAGCAGTAGCAACACCACATAAAAAAAAACCAACTTTTGGCTCCACTAAAAACCTGTTATATCCTGCTGTGTCTTAAAAAATGAACAATAAAAACTAAAAGCTTCCTAATAAAAACAGCCTCTTTCTTACAAAATGACTTATAATTTGCACTTAGTCATTTAATTTTCAAAATAAAACTACTTGTTGTCCACATTGTGAAGCTTTTGGCTTTTATTCGGTTTTGCCATGTCATTCCTATTGTAGCACGTTTCTTTTTTTATGTGCAAATTAAAAATTCTCCCAACAGATCAGTGTAGTCTTAAACCTGACAAATACATGCCTAGCAATATCTGTCCCGTCATGGTACGACTGACCCCTAAATGGCAATTCTATCAATTCAGTGTCAGTCCTCCTCCAAGCAGAGGCACAGAGGGAAGTGAGGCAGCATTAATTATGAGTCTTCAAGCTCCAAGGGACAGTTAATCTTTGTCATTTTGCTCCTGGAGACATTTGGATCTGCCACCAAGATTGGAGCCAGGTCACAGCTCTTGACCCTTAACTAAGAATAAGAATTCTGCTCACGCTTATGGAAGAAAGCAATTCAGTTTTTTTTTTCTTTCTCCACACACATCTCCTCCAGGCTGTTTTAGTCCATAGTAATGTGATGGCAATATCCTCTGAAAGAAAAGTTTCCGTCATTTAGACGAGACATGTTAAAGATCAGCTGATGACCTTTTGAAACAGACATTTTATCTGAATAGTTTAAACTCAAAAAGTAAATAAACTGAGTTGCCTCGTAGCAATGACTGTATTAGAAAACCTCTCAATGTGCATTTTTAGCACTGTGAGAAGTTTTGTTTAACATGTTGATTTCTGTTTTGTTTCATTTAAAGTCAAAGTTTATCATCATCTCCTCATTATCACATGACTTCTATTATCCATCCATTCATTCATCGACTAAATAACTTATCTGTGCAGGGCCTCAGGGGGGATGGGGCCAGTCATAGTTGACACAGGGCAGGGGCTGGGTACACCCTGGACACCCTGTATCACAGGAATGACATATAGAGACAAACAAGGTCACATACTCACTCACGTTCACACCTACATGCGATTTAGAGTCAACAACCTGTGGGAAGAAGCTGAATTGAGAGCTGGGAGAATCCATGCAGACACAGGGAGAACATGCTCACTCCACCTGGAAACGTCCAGGCATTGGAGTCTACTTATTTATAGTTATAGATTATTTTGACATTTGTTATGGTTGTGCTTTCTGGAAATTCTGTTACATAGTGTGTGGCTCACCTGTTAGAGCATAACACAACTGCTAGAGCCCAGGTTCAAGTCCAAGCCGTGGCCTTTTTTCTGGATGTCGTCCTCTGTGTCTCTGACATCCATGTCTGTCACGGTCACTAACACCCTAAAAAATAACTTGAAACTTTGTTTTGGTCATAAGGCCAAACTTTTAATTGTTCTGTTTGCTACCGAATTTGTTAAATGACAACAACCAGATTGTGCGATAGTTGTAAAAAATAATGCTGTCCTTCCTCTAATAATAAGTCTAGTGGGGGCCATCATAACTCAGGTGTAAAGAGCTGATTAATTCTTGCAGGCGAGTCAGGCAACAAAGCACCAGTGGAAAAAGCAAGGAGGACTCAGTGAGCGAACATTTTGACAGAATTGGGGCATCGCCTCAATTCTACCTTCCTAGTGGCCTTTTGTGTGTGTTTAATATCTCTTGAACAGGACAGGTTTCACAGCAGTGAAAAATGATGACAATAATAAATACAAGCGCTTTTTTTTTTTTCTTCTTCCTCTCAGCTACAGGTAAAGTCCACGAGGTAGGCTCATGGAGGCATGCATACATTGTCAGCAGGCTGAGGACACAAACTCTCTGTGTTACCAGCCTAAGCTGCACTGCAGTATGCAGGGTCACGGACACAGGTGTAGGAAATAAAAAGGGGAGATTTCAGAGATGCTTAAGCTGTTAATTCTGTAAACGCCTTCACATAGGTTATATTCAAATGCACGCCCTGTTTGCCTTTCATCTGCTCCTGCACCACGTGATCAGTCTTTTGCTGTGACAACAAGCTGCACCTCCAAGATGTTGAATAGCATTCTCGAGAGAATATGGCACCTATAGCAGACAGGCAGAGAGAAGAAGGAAACTCTGCTATAAAGATTAATGAGGCTCCTGTTGTCGATGTCAGTTTTAGGCCATCTCTGCATGGAGACGAGCGTGGGAGGTTTAAGGAGAGAGACCTGCCATGCAGCGTCTCCCGGTTTGAGCAGTCCCTCTCATCTTGGAAGCAGGGAGATGAGGTGGGGAGTCAGGCAGATCTTGATGTTGGCAGCGTGTCTGTGGGTGGGGTGAGGTGAGATGGGGCGGCGGTGGAGGGCTGATGGAGTGGCACTGTGCGGTGCCGGAACAAGGGGGAATGTGTTAACTGTGTAAAGTTCAAAGACATCATCAGCTTCATTTGTACCATCGGTGCTCCTCAGCTCAGGAAAAACCCCAACAGCTGCGCCATCTGGACATCAAGCTTCTGACGCTATCATCTCCATGGTGACGCCTTTGGAGGAGCATAGTGTGCTTAACCACCACAGTGACAAATGTGGATGACACATGATGAAGCGTAGTGATTAGAAGGATTTCACCACAAACATCCTTTATCCATAGTATACATCAAAGTTTTCTGCATGTTTTTATTTTGCTTAAATGTTCAACCTGTAATGGATCCATCAAAGCTTTAAGACCCAGTATGCTACATACCTGGTAACTGTACTATAATGTAGGTCTTTCCAGGTATATGTGCAAAAGCAGCTGCTTCCTACAGAAAATGAAAAAAAAAATAAACAGGAATCACTTGGGATGGGAGCAGGAGATAAAACATCAATGTTCCCAGTTTGAGTAATGAAAACTGTCTTTTCTTTATAATAATGGGTAATTTATTCTATTTGCAGAATTTACAGATGGTGTCTCCACCATTATATTGAGCGAGTGCCAGCACTGGGTTGAACATAAGCCAAAAGAAAACTTCAGCATGTCTTTCTAGGTTTGATCAAACCACAGCAAACTTAAGAGTGCGCTGAAGTCACTGTAACATTTGGTCAAATTCATTCAATTACCAACTGCATAAGCAATACAAATTGAGCAAAGAGGTATGATAACTTTTTTTTTCTAAGTTACTTGAAGTATACATGGTGCAGATGCTGCTGTCAGAGCAGATTAGGCCAGCTTTTCAGTCCTGTGCCGTCAGAGTGAGACTTGCTTGGAAATGTGATGTAACGACAAAGCAATGACTGCTCAGGAGTAAAGGTGTCACCAGACTAAAGAAAAACTTTGGAGTCTGGAGGTATAACTTTCAATTCTAACCTCTAACTGGCTGTGTGCCCATTGTATGGATCATTCACCATCAACAGAAATAGTATAAGCGTGGGTGAGGAAACGGCACATTGATTTCCGTGTGTTGTCAGCACAGAGGTGTTAATGCATTTTTTCTGACTCACAACTGCTGGAATTATACTCTGTTATTAGTAGATTTGCGCTTGATTTCGTTTTCCTGTTTCTGTTTTTTTTTTTTTTTTTTAGTATCTTAGATAATTATTCATACCACATTGGGGATTTAAACACACACACAACACAAAACCTACACAAAACAATGCACATTGTATTATCAATGTCAGTATCAGTGCAAGTAAGAAGAATGGCACTGCAGAAAACAAGATGCTGCCTGATGCCAGTTTAGAGTCCCTAATCTGTATGCTCTAATATTTGAAGAAGATCTGTCAATAATGAGAGGAGCGTCTCCAGGACAGCAACAGATTAGGATACGGGTATCTGGCTCCTTTTTCAGTACAGTCCATGTCATGTGTGGAGAGACTCTGTCAATCACCACATCAGAGAGATGATTACCATGTTCAAATTTGAACAGCTGATTATGCAGACTTTACTCTTCAGTCCGTCTTAAACAGAAAGGGCAATGTTGTTTTGTAACACAGGTGCTGACCGGGGGGATAAAATATGCAAGAAGACCTGCGTTCTGACATCTCTCACCAATCACCTTGAGGAGATAAAACTAAAACGCCTCCAGTAAAGGACTGATTATTTTTAACCTTAAAGCTACTGTAGAGCCACTAATGTACCAGTTTACAGAATAAATGGTGTCTGAGGGATTAATATTTGCTTGATGATAGTACATCATGCATCATGTTTCATAAAAATGAGACAAAATGTCTATTTAATCCAAAAGAATACAAATTGCAAAATCCTGGTGATGCACTGTAATTGTGGTACTTTGGAAGGTCCCTTGATAAATGTGGTGCTAAAAAGAATGGCTGAGAATTAATCATAGAGATATATTCCATCACCTCATTCGGGTGCCTGTGAACAATACAGCATTTAATATTATTGAACCTTTCCTCAGCCGGCGTGTCAGTGTCCACAGGGAGACAAAGTTGTCTGCAACAGTGGACTAATCTGCTGCTTCTGCCGCTTCTCTGTTTCACAGAACCTGAGTAACCTGGAGAAAAATCTTTCCCTCGCTCTTCCCTGTCTAAAGATGATACAGTTGATAAGTCACCCCCCATGGAGCACAAGTGGCTGATAACACATTACAATAATGTTATTTTTTCCCCCAGTTTAATTTCCAGCGATCGTATCAGTTACCATGCAGCAACTAGTGACATGATAATTATGAGTAATGTAATTAAACAATCAATAAAAAACTCATAATATCTCATCCGGAATTAGCGTAAGTTAAAACACAGCGTGCATAATGTAATAGGTTTTACATATATACCCACACACATAGGCTTAATGTGCGTAAGTGCATTTTAAATGGATTACAAATAACATACCACTCAATATGCTGTTTTTGTTCTTCCCGAATTTCATATGTTAAATGATCAGAAATAGCAACATTTACATATCTCTGTTCTGTGATTCATTTTCTTCATAATTAGTCATCCTTCTTTATGTTGATGCACACACACGCACTCACACACGCACACACACGCACACTTATATATCTTACGTAAGTCTCATCTCTGACACAGTGTTTCTTCCTGGCAGTGGATACGGGTGCTTCCCTGGCCAAAGTCCCACGTCTCCCCCGCGTCATGTTCCTCCTTGTCTCCTCTGTCCTCTTATCTCATGTAACTGTTCGTTCTTGGCACTCAGCCGTCCAAGTGAGGAATCCCTCTTTGACTGAGAGTGCAGTTTGTACCAGCATCAGATCTTACACATCACTTTCTCTGTTTTTTTTTTTGTTTTTTTTATAGGATACCTCTTATCAAAAACGAAATACATGGTTAGTCCGTTCAAAAAAAAAAAAGTGCAATAATGGTCTCAATCTGTGCAGGTCAGTGAGAGATGTAAGGCAGAGGGAGCGTGAAGAATGAGTGAACCCCCCCCCCCCCCGCGTGTAGCCAAGCTCATCTAATGAGTCGTCTTAGCGTAATTTGGCCTCATGGTCCATCTCTCCGTGGTCCCCCCTGCTCACCAGGGCCAGAGGGATCAGCAGGCTCAATATCCCTCTTTTTAATTACTCACCTCATTAACGCATGGCTCCTCTCACTCTATCACTGCTCCGTGAACACTCATCACCAGCCTCTCATAACGCAGCCTGATCGATCGAGCTTGCTATTGCTACACGTGTTAACGTCGTTGGTGCAATCAAAAAAAGATGACCCTGAGATAAGATATGGCAAGACAGGAGTGACAGCATTTGCCACTAATACAGTTATGGTATCAGGTCTGGTTCAGACAAATGCAATAGCTACACAGTGTTTTATCAGTCTGCAGGGATGATGTGACCTGACATATCGCACATGTGAAATTGAATATTTCAATTGAAGACCGTTCGTCTGTCCTCTTTGGCACAAACACAATGAAAACAGTCAACCTTAGTGGAAAACAGAACGAAGAACAATTTGTAGTAAGCCTTTAGAAAAGAACCAAGCACCCCCAACCTCCAACCCCCAACCCGTAATCCCAATGTGGCAGATTTAAAAAAAAAAAAAAAAAGTTTGAATAATGCATAAACGCAAACCTCCTTTCAGGGATCAGTAGCCTCTCTGCTGACCAGTGATAAATCACGGCCCACATTATCAGTCCTGCTGAAGTTAAGAGGAGGATAAGTAAGGTGCCACAGAGACAATGATAAATACTCATCCTTTCTTTTGGAGATGGAGGGGATTTTGGCTCCACTTTGGGTCTGTCTTGACATTTGTGTTATTGATTCTCATTCTTTTTATGCCACATGGGCTTAGCTTTCTAATTGGATCCATTCAGTGCCTGATTTGCAGCCCCATGGCTGCTTCAGACTACACTTGTCATCAGTGAGGGTTCCAATTTCGATCTTGTGCTACAATAGGCTGCGTTTTAATTTAGCTTAATCCAACGGACTCTGTTTCTTGCTTTAGAGGTTGTTTAATTTGCCTGTAATCTTTGTTGAGGAAGCAGCAAACACAACACAGGAGAACTTGAACTTGAAAATGAGGCGCGTTGTGTCAAAGGCCTATAAATAGCGGCTGGTTGGAGATTTTCCCAGCAGACGGAAATCAAAGGGCCGCTCCTTCTTTACTTTAAACTAAACTCATATCAGATTTTTTTTCTTTTAAAATCTTACAGAAATCTTTTGTTACAGTTTGTTTGTACACATTACAGAAAAATACACTCAACACTACTAAATCTTTGGCTCATGTGTCTCTTACAAACAGTATCTCAACATGACGTAGATTCGCAGTTAACCCCATCATTGTCTAAATCGGACCCAGAGGCTGGAGTGGGGATAGTAGCATCTCACTGGCACAGAGGCATCTAATATAGTGACATATCACTTCCAGCCAGTTTGTTCCATTTATTTGATTCCTCGCTCTGGAAAGAACCTATTGTGTTTGAGGCCTGGAGTTATTGCGGCCATTTGTTTGCTGGAGAGCGGCTTTATCGAAGAGCAGCTACAGTAGAATATGTTTTCTGAATACGACAGGCTGCTTCAGTCCTCTCATCCACTCTATTGGAGGTTTGACTTGATTAATATTGTCATGGCCAGTATTAATGAAAGACTATTTTTAAACCCCAGACAAAAGCAAAGCTTTCACTTGTGCAAAAAATAAACCGAGAGCTTCAGCTTTATGCTTGGCTGTTTTAGTTTGTCTATTTATAAGTGCTGCACGTGTGAGATAGTACATCCTGCCTGTGTGTCTCTGTATTGCTCTGTTGTATAGGCTTTGCATATGTACTGATATAGTCCACCTGTCAGCATTATCTGTTAATGCCCGTATATTGTACATGTTGCAATACTTCCGGACAAGTGTCATTTATTTTCCTGTACATTTTCTGAATATTTTTCGGCACATGGTTTTATTCATGCTTTCTGCTGTGATGCTGCACTGTGCAACGTGTCTTCAACTTTACAAGACAGAAATACATTTATTAATTACCATCCTGCTGTCTCTGCTGACTCTCCAGCAGTGGTTGAAAAAATAGTCATCATTATGTGTGTTCCCTGAACAGTAAAACCGCCTGCGTGTGACTATGGTTCTATTAGCTGTGCGAAATTTCATAAATATAAAGCAAAAGTTATTTTTTTCCAATACAAGCAGCTATAAAATTCACAGTCAGAGAACAACAGTCATTGTCATTTGAGATCTACAGTTTGAGAATATAACAGACATTTATTGCGCAGTGTGAACTCTCTTTGCCCAGGGCAAAATTTTTGAACATAGTGCTTTTGCACTTGCACTGCAGTACCAAAGATAACAAAAAATACATTGCAACACCACTGACCATGGCTGAAGAACCACAACTGTTAGATGTATACACTTGTTTCCCTTCTGGTATTTCAGGTATTTCTTTTACCACTTGGGGAAAAATTGCATACAAAGTTATCAGTTAAGAAGAAATACTAACAGTTGTAAATACATATGTGCATATGTTGTACCTGTTTGAACAGCTGTTGTAATGTAATGTATGTATTCTAATGCAACTACTGTACAAGAAAACTGATAGAAATTCAATTTAGAAATACTTAACATTGTTTAACATTTACAAGCATCATATTTGAAATAGCAGATAAGTAAATAGTAAAAGTAGTTTTACAGTGTAAATGGAACCAGATACATTATTCATCCTGACACGACATAAACAGACCATTTATCAGTTCCCTTAACCAGAGTCATCAGTGTTGCGCATCAGTATGGTGTCTGTCACTCAACTTTACACGTCGTCATATTCATCACTGTCAGTGGTTGTCACCATGTCCTTGGTATTGTTGTCCACCTGACAGGCAGCACATTTTAAAAGGCAAGTTGTGTACAGGCAGTATGTTTATGGATCACAGTGCAGCAGTGGTCACCTGGAAGTAGCTGAGAAAAATCTGAAAGCATGAATGATTATGTATTACATTACTTGAAATATTACAACTGTCACAGAAAATATGCATCACTGTGTGTGTTTAATGGTGTGTTAGCAAATCAGTCAGGGACTCCAGGGAATCCAGAGGGACTGTTGAGGGACTCTTTCACTTTTTGCAAACAGTTATATGAGCTTTTATACATTTGTATTTCCCATTCACCTAAGTTTTGGTACTTTGTGTCATTAAAATATAAGCTAGTTTTGTTAGTTTGTTAGTTTGTTTGCTTGTTTGGTTGGTTAGTTGGTTGGAGTAAGGAAAGCCCTTTCTCCAGATTTGCTATCAACTACTGGTTGTGGCCTTACATTCAATAGATAAATATGAAAGAGATAATTATCCACCAGGAAGCCAATAAACATATATCCTATATACATATAGGATATATGTTATATGTAAATGTACATATATAAATGTTCAACTGTTCCTTTAAGATGCTCCTCAAGTACAAAGTACGGCATTTGTATATCTATTGTCGGAGTGCATGTGGCAGATAGATCCAACCTAACAAATCCAACAACTTGATGTTAATTAATGAGTTTATTATTTTTTATTTGTTTGTGCTAAAATGATCCAAACATTTAAATTGAAACTTTCATTTGAGAAAGCAGCACAGCGGATCGCCCAGTTCAGTTGCATGCATTGAACTGTGAGAGAGTGTGTGTGCATATTTTTGGTCTATATAGCTGTGTCTACACCAGTCAACACAGGCCTTCCTCTAGCTTGTGATGCCAGCATGCATGGTTTGCTGTGCAGCCGCCCATTCATGTGTATGCTTATATGCCCTGTTTACTGGCAGTGCTTAGTCAAAATAACTGCTCCATTATCACAGTGCAATTTCTTATCCATCAGCGAGGGAAAGCGTTTATAGTCATTATACACTGGCAGTTAGTAGGCTGAAACACTTCAGGGTATCTATGTACATATCAAATGGGAAAACATGCATGCAGAATGAACTGAAATGTATCAAATAACACTATATGTAACTGTAATGACCATGGTGTGTGCAACTGTAAGCTGCCATCGCCTTCACTTTTCACTTTTTGCTGCATCAAAATTAACATAAATGAATATGACATGAGAGGCAGCTTTTCATTTCCCATCTGAGCCAATACTCTGAGTTGTGTTTCAGTTATCCATGGCCATTTGCCAACCTTGACTTACCATTACCGTGACGATGAAGGCCCTGAACTGCCTGTATATTCTGGTTTATATAGAGGAGAATGGCCAAACTCCCTATATGGTTGCTGAGGCTGAAGAACCTGTGAACACATGATTGGGTTAATTCAACAGAACATCTGTGCTGTGATGTGCTGACTTACTATCACCTCACCTGTTCCTCAACCTGCTGTTTAGCCTGTTTATACAGGGCCTTACAATTCACATTCACTTTGCAGTTTCCTCATAATTAGAGGATTTATATATATGTAACAAACAAACAAATAAACAACAACAGAAAACAGGATTACCACAGCAGCAACAACCTCATCTTAATTCATTTAATTTATTCCTGTGTCATAATAGCTTGACCACTTGGACCATATTTTTTCAAATAGTTTCAGGTTGCCCCTTACTTTGTATGTTGAATATTCCATTTGGCGTGTCTGTTGAACTGTGTCTTTCCATTTGTCTATTGTGGGAGATGTTTTTTGAAGCCACATAATCAGCACATAATCTGTATTTAGATGAACAACTTTTCTTAACTTTGATTGATTTCTTTCTGTACTTTATTCCAAAACCTTTGCAATACTGGACAAGACCAGAAAATAAGCCCAACATTAGCATACGATTCACCACATTCCCTCCAGCAGCCTGGTGATATTTTGTTGTCATATTTGGCTTGTTGCACTGGTGTTATAGAGTATTGTGATTGTATTTTCCATGCATATTCTCTCCAATACGGCAATACAGTAGTTTTGTGAACGTCGGATTCATTTCCCTCCAGATTTTTACAGTTGTTTTCTAGAAAAACATATACAGCAGAGATTTGGTGTGGTCGTAGTATTTTGTACCACACTGTACCAGTGGGTGAAAGTCTCTGGTCTACCTTCCTTCCTTTCACTGTTTTGAATATAGGCTCTTATTTGTAAATATCGGAAGATTGTCATTTTCAATGTCTTCATTTTAACTCTTGTTTTTTTTTTTTTTTTGCCATTCCATATAAATTTACCTATCATTGCATCCCAATTTTTGAAATTGTTTGCAAATATATAGAGTGCTAAACAAAAAAAATAAAAAGCAGCGAAATACATTCATTCAAATCACATCTATTCTTCTGCCCAAAGATGGCTGATTTCCACCAATTCCTGTCTGACTTGTGCTCTCAACATTTATAGTTCATAGTAAGAGTTTTTAGACCTGTGTATTGGTGAAATCATTTAATGATCACATTATCTTTTTTTTTTTTTTTTGGGGGGGGGGGGGTTTGCTTTGTGATCATTGTGTCCTCAGCACACGTCAATGCCTGATATTGCACTTTGACAGACAGATGAGTCTTCAGCTGTGTGTAATCTCTTAGGTTACACCTTCTCAATGAATATCAGTCACCTGTGGTGTAGAGCATATAAACTGGGTGAAGCGAGGGGAAATAGCTATTTTAAAAATCACATTTGGTTAATGAGCCCTGCTTTTCCACAGCCGCGTCAGGGAGCACAGTGGAATAAATGAATATCTGCGTACTTGAAGTGCTCCTGTTCTGTGGGAAAGTTCCCTGTTTTTGGCCCATGGCACCTCCTGTTATGAAGGTCTTGGGGGGGGCACGGAGAGGCCAAGAGATAGAGAGACATTATGAGGAGTCTTCCTCAGCAGCAGGGTGGGTCAGCAGTTTAGATTAGCATTTTAATGAGTCGAGCGGTGGGAAAGCACAGCAGGATGACCTATCAGGTGACACCTGAAGTATGTAAATGATTAATTACAGTATCTAGAATGCAATGGGATCATCCGGTTGTTAAGTGAATGAGGTGCCTGTCAGAAAGCAATTCCAGTATTGATACTATCATTTTTGTATCACAGCTTTCCTCGAGTATTCCACCAAATGGAATGTGATGATAATTAAGGGGGAATTAATGAGATTTCTCAAGGTAATATTTAAGAACATCATCCAATGAAAGCTGCTATTAGAGCATGCTATAGAGCCATAGGCGCCTGTCACTTCTTAACAAAACTCTCATTGTACATTACTTGGCAACGTCCTCTAATCAGAGGTTTGTACTGCAAAAAAAAAAAAGAACCTAGCAAACTGTGTGAGGTTATACACAAATTAATCTAACATTGATCAAGAACAAGCTACAATATGCATTACATATTCTGAAAACAGCCACTCAGTGGCTCATGTTCTCCTACTTCCTCTGTAAGGGTAAAGTAAATGTGACATGACACTAGTCTTCAAACTTGTGGGCCATGAGCATGAAGACTATTACTCAGCATGGACTTTTAATATACCATTTAATTATATCAATTTGCAAAAATTAGTGCTATTTTCCAATTAACCCTTTCCTGTGTGCATCAAGATTTCCATAAAAAATTGTCATGGACATGTACATTTTACTTGTGAGACTCAAGTTAACGCAACGTAACATAGCATAACGCAACGTAGCATAACTGGTGAGGGTGACCAAGGTGTAGCCACCCTCACTCAATGTCAGCCAGGAGTTTTATTATTAATATCAGTGGAACTGATAATCATGACTGTGTTGGCAAGCCAATGAAAAGTAAATTGTGAGAAAAATGGTATATATACATTTTGAAATTACAGAGCTTGTATTCATTATTATTCTGTGTCATTGCAGGGTCAAAAGTCAAGTGCTGTATTAAGAAACATTAAACCACCTGAACTAGGGCTGCAGCCATCGATTATTTTTGTAATCAAGTAATCTAATACAGTGTTTTGCCTTATTAAATTGCTATATTAAAAGTTTGCAAATGTACAATCAATAATTGTGATGTACTGATATGCTTACTAAATATAATATCTCTATAATATTTGTGTATCTTAATGTCAGGGATGTCATAACCAGCTGTCAATAACAACTTATGTTCTTAACTAGTTGTTACAAATACTAATCACTGTACGTTCTCACTAGTGTTCATCTCGATTAGCGAACACATTAAATGTTTACATTACGTTACTTTGCCTTACATTGTGTCGGATCCGCTCAGTGGACTTGACTGGATGCTTTCGGTTTCGCTGCTGCATCGCTGAGGACGAGCTGTTGCGCTATGAAACTTCAGTCTTACAGTGAACACAACTTGGAGCGGTCCTACACCTTTGATATCGTCTGTCTTTCCTTATATTCTGTCTCTTTTTAGATCACTCCGCTGAAGTCTTAACAACGCCGTGTGTCAGTAATAAAAGTCCATGTGAAACACGCCGTATATTGCGAGTGTATTTAATTAAATAAAGCTTCGATTCAGGAAAAAATGCCTCGATCATTTTATGTAATCGAATTATTCAAATTACTCGAGTAATCATTTCAGCCCTAAACTGAACTGACTTTTCAAACTTTTGCCCTCAAACCCTCATATAAAAGAGAGTGTAATATTTAATTCCTAGTATTAAGTTTGTGAAAGCTGCACAGTTCTGTGTGTGTTAACAGGTCTGACACACCATTTAAAACCATTTAAATTGACAGTGAGGGTTTTGATGGTTCCTTATCCAATACGTGACTGTAGGTCCATCCCTGGAGACGATATGGGACAGTGTGAGGAAAAGTGGGTTGGGCAGAATGTGAGTGATTTTGTGAAAGCGTGTCAGTGTGTCTGTTCAACTAGACATAACTGCATCAGTGGTGCAGAGGTTTGGAAAACATATCTTATCAGTATCACACCAGGTCTGCTCACCAGGTGTACCCCCGATAGAGTGTGTCCTGCAAAGGGTCATGGTGGGGTTAGAAATGGGGAGTTCTCCTCTCACAAGACCTGACTGTAAAGTGTGTGGTGAGCAGGATAGGTAGATTCAGACCATACAGGAAGCCCATCACTGGTGCAGCCTGGCAGCAAGGTCATTTTGATGATCTACCCAATGCGGTGTAATATGAACCTTTTCAAATGTCACGTAATGTAGATACAGGGATATCTGCATTCACCCTTCATGTCTGGGCAATAATCCCATTTTTAAACTCATCCACACTGAAATCTTATTTTTCTCCTACAAAACAAATTCACATCCTCAACAGCAAAATCAGTAAAACAAAATAGTTCATTATTGTAACCTTCTCCACTGTTAACTTGTGTTGTCACTCCGTTTTTAGCTTCCAGTAATTGCAAACTGAAGTTTGAACACAAACAACTGCATACCTGTTTATTTCCCAGGCTGCTAAATTACAAGACCATCTCAGTTTGAGATCATGTTTTTGTTTCTACAGCCAATTATGTCTTCTTGCACTCACAAACCACTCTTATATATTTCAAGGCCAGTGTAGCAAAACCTTGAACAAAGCTCAGCCTGGTAGTGTATACATATAATTACCACCCAGGGACTGTGCTTAGTGGTTCATGGCATCCAAAACACCCTGTGCTTTCTTAATTACTCTAATTACACTGGTGATTTTTTTTTTTTTTTTTTTTTTTTTTTGCTGCTTTATTTTTGATTGCTTCCTGAGAAAAGGCCAGTGGGAAACAAACTACACACACATTTAACCTAAGTACTGAAAAAAAAAAAAAAAAAAATATATATATATATATATATGGTCTCACTTTGACTTTTGCAAGACTCAAACCATGCACCTCCTGTATAGTGATGCTCTGTGTGTAGCTTTCATCATGCTTTTCAGGCTTGAATCCACATGAAATATTATACATGGTAGTTTAATGTTTCACTAGCATGACGTTAATTGACAGGTTGATTGTATGTTTAAGCCAGGAACAGTTGGATTAAAAGCTAATTGCAGCCTATGTCAAGTTACAAAAACCCCCAGACATTTTTAGTTTGTAAATCTTTTTCTGCCTTGTTAATGCTACAACACAGCTGCATTTGCCTGTGAGTGCAGGTGCAAAGCAAGTCTGAAGTGTTTCAGGTGGAAGCATTGATGTGCTCAGGGTTAGTCCGATTTTATCTTCCTCAGATGACAGAGAGTTGGGAATTTCCTTCACTGTAAACTTGAGCAGTAAGTTAAGCCATTATCTCCAATTTCATCCCTAGAAGCGTTGCATTGTCAGATGTGCGAGTCTTAACATCAGCATTCCCTTCATGATGCACACCAGGACATGAATAATGGATGAGAAAATTAATATTCCTAGTCACCGTGTGTTTTATTTCTATAACATACAACAAACCACGTTTCATTTATTCTATGATCGCACCCCTCACTGTGCCTGATTTCATTCTCATTCTGCTCCCCACTGCAGAGGTAGATGTGGAGGTAATTCATGACAATATTGACACCAGTCTTGAATGCATTTCACCACCAACAACTGCTTGTGTAAAACTTCTATTTATATTATGGATCATGTGTTGTGCAGATATCCATGCAGTATTGACCTTGAGCTGAATAAAGTGAAGACAATACTAACTCCAGGGGCCCTGCCCTGTGGTTGACCCCCTGCTCTGACTTCGTTGGCAGCGGAAGCAATCAATGAAAAAAAAAAAAAAAACATCAAGGGAAAATCAAAAATGTCTTTTGTATGACAGTGCATGTGCAAGTCAGAATCCCTCCTTGCATTCTCACATAGCAAACTCATAGCTCGAGATAACAGGACATCTGGCAAAGTGGGGAATTATTTTGTGCATCACTGTAACAAGAGAGCACATTGTACACGAGGGAAACAAGACTTGTGAGTGCCAGCTCTTCTAATTAATTCGGAGATTCCCATCATGCCATGAAAGTGCTCTGCAGATGAGCAGATTGGACCACAAACAACAAAAACTGTGTTTTCTTAACGAAAGCATAGACCACGGTCATATTTCACTTAACGCCGATGTCAACAGATGTTATGTTATGGGCTTGTGCTGGCTCCTTTATTTCCTCTGGCTTTGTTTCCTGTTTAGCGCTTTGAGCTACACAAATCCCCTGATAAGTAGCAATGGAAGCTGCTTCATTTCTCAGCAGAGATTTATTTACCAAGTCATTTGGAAAATTAAGTAAAAGGAAAAAAAGCCAGTTTTTGTTTGTTATGAAGCTGAAGACTTTCTATGGAGAGAGGATTTCTGCACCGTAGATAATGGTTTCCTCCTTGGAGACAACACACAGCATAATGCCAAACCCAGATCAGTAAATGAAAGGTTTCATACACTGAAGTGTTATCCCTCTGTAATAGCAACAGAACCACTCTACCAGCCAGTAATGAATGAAAAATATAATAATGTAACCGGCTACATTATTCAAATGATCCCTCAGCAGTCTGGGCTATGTGTAATCATGCTCTCTATTTGACAGTCTGTGAAACTGCAGCCCTTCGTTCACAAGGCACACAAAACTCAGAAGTACACGACATGATTATGCATACTTCTCATGTCATTGGGAGAGGACAAGGCCATGCTCTCTCCATGGCTCATAAAAAAGACATTTTTCTCTGGAAAATCCTCATTCAGAATGTGAATAGCAGTTCATGCTATAACACAAGAGAACACTGTAAGGAGCTATTTTCAGAGCGTGTGGACAGAGCAACTCTAATGACAGGGGGGAGAGTAGATGCACATTCAAAGATTATGAGAGCCGCAAAGCAGATAACATGTCACCCCAGCACAGTGCATGAACTTTATCAGTATCTGTGAGCAAAACAATTATATATTTTTCATAAGATTTCTTTTTGCACAAACCATTTGATGAGACCGGTGGCCTGGTTAGATATGTGGCTGTACTGTTACCACTATGTGCTTAAAATAGCTAATGTAGCTTGTAGCACAGACAAACAGGCAGCCAAACTAATTTTTCATGAACAAGGGAGTGAGTGCCTTGCTCTTTTATTATTAATCTTTGTGCATGACAGGTGAAAATTAATGAGTGAAATAAACAAACAAAAGACATAAAATGACTCATCATAATTAGCATGGTGATTTTGTTTATATAGCAAAACATTGGAAAATGCTGTACAAACATAACAAAACAGAGGAATAAAAGAAGAACAGAGAAGAGAGGTAAGGTGTCCATTAAAGTGAGAGTGATAAATAGACATTTTAAAACAACAAACTCAATGAAACAGACAAAATAAAGTAAAAACCAGAAATAAAAGCCAAAGATTAAAGGACTGGAATTGTGCATTAAATTCTGCTTTATACATATGTATGTTTTGACTTGTGTTTTAAACTGGGGCAGTGACTCGGCACGCCTGATCTCCTCAGGGCTCACATTAGCAAATTAACAATCACCATTGTTTTTTAACGAGGGATTTTGCCTGATGATCTCAAGCAGTGTGTGTGTGTGTGTGTGTGTGTGTGTGTGTGCGGTCATAAGGACAGAGCAGTTCTGAGACACCACAAGGTGCATCAAATGCAGTTTAAATTTTTTTTTTAAATCGATCCTTAAAGTCACAGTAGCCAATGTGAAATGGGTGTCATACTGTATGATCACAATTTTGGGACCACTGAGGAGTTCAGTTGCAGGGAATAAAGATAGAGGTAGGGGTTTGCAGTGATCAGTGGATAAATGATTTGATTTTGGTAGTATACCATAGCTGATAAAAATGTGATTGGAAAACCCTCTTGAATTACTAAGTGATCATTCCACACTGGTCACAGGTCCACTGCTGCCAAAGCCAGTGTCTTCTCCAACAAGGCTGTGATCTCATACCTGCACAACAGGGCCACTTCTCCACTAGTGTGGCTCTTCACATATACAGTACGTCACTGTGAAGGGCATATATGACAGAACTTCCTGATAGCACTCTGTGTAATATAGCAGCCGAAGCGCCCCAATTAAAATTCTCCTACCTGTGGCTGTGAGACCTGCATGTTGCTGAGACCATGGCTTTGGCACAGGTGAGTGGGCTGCTTAGTGGCAAGACAGATGACACAGCAGAAGCCAGTCTGCATCTCCCAGGCTGACTGCATTATCCAGTCTGCCCACCCACTTGCAAGGAAGAGTGAAAGAACCAGAAGGGCAGATGGGACCAGAATCTGACTCATTTTAATAGGCCTTGGAGTTGCCAGTTGGCGTTTAGCCTGGGAAGTGAGGCAGAAAATAACACCTTCTAAATAATGAAATAAGCCTTCATTTAATGAAAGATTCAAGCTCCATGTCCTTTTACTAAATCCAAAGGCCTTGGATGAGGATTATGTTACTATGGCAGAGGTTCCCCACATGCTAGTGAGTGATGTACTATAAATATTACTCAATCTCTCTCTTTCTCTGCCTCTGCTTTACCCTTCAGTCATTGGACTCTTCCTGCAGCAGGATCTTATTGTTTTAATTTGCGGTATAAAAAATAAAATGACTTGTTGCTGACAGGCAGATAACAACAGAGAATTGACAGTTTACATGTAAGGCACAACTTAACACGACCTAACATATGTAACAGATGGGATGTGTAATAGCATATTAAACATTACTGCATGCACAAAGTATAGAGTCAAAGCCAAAGATGTGTGTGCATCTGGAGATGCCTGGTAAATAAGATTTATTCTGTGAGCACTGTGGGGGCTGAAAACCCATCAAACCATAACTTATCATGTTCTTCTAATTAGCCTTTTCTACTGTGCGTACCAGTGTCCTCACCAGCAGTCAAAAATAAAACCTCATTAATATTCTGCCATTACTTGAACTACTTGCATAATTTTTCATAAGCATAATGTGACTTAACAACAAAAGACATCAATTCACGGCAGTGCTGCCTGCAAGAGTCCTTGTTGTTGCTAATAAACCGTCCCCTAAATAACGTTTCACAAGCATAATGTGATGTAACAATCAAAGACATTGCTCCACAGCCGCAGAACCTCTATGTTTCCATGTTAAAATGTTGCAGACTCTCAGTCACTATTGTGAAGTACCACCTCAGGCACTGGAAACTACTTATAGCTGCTCTAGAGACTAACCTTAAATAAAGTAAAGGCCACATTATTATCAAGAGCCAGGTAACATCCTTTTGTGAGTCCTCACTTGACTGTACTCACAGCATCTGTCATTTGTGTAGGAGTTCCTCTAGTACCCAAATACCTAGTGTACCTTTCACTATATATATTTATATATATTCCATTGATCTACACTGTTGCATAACTGCCTCTGTATTATATACCTCCCCTGACATCCCGTTTCAGTATAGGAATTACATAGAATTACAACTTAAAAAGGTAAGTAGTTGCTTTAGGGAGCCTTTAAAGTCCCCAGACTCAGTGCCACAGTCAACCAAGTGTTATGTGATGTGTGATTGCACATAATCAGATTAAAAAAAAAAAAAAATCAGTGATGCATTACTGAGGGCCTTTGCCTTTTGGAAAAAGGGAAGACTCTCTGCTTGGTAGCAGGCACAGAGAGGCTGTCAGAGCAATGTAGGAGGGCATGCCACATACTTCCTCTGTCGACAGGTTAGGTGATTGGTCTCACAGCAGAGGACTGAGGAAGACAGCAGCAAGGCAAACAAAAGTAGACAGCTGTTGGCTAGTCTGTCAAGGGAGCCAAACTACTTTTCAAGGCAAAGGGATCTCTGAGATTACATCTTTGAGCCTCAAGTTGTCACATGATGCAATACGTACGGTGCTGTCTCCAGCTCTCTCCAGCTGGTATTACTGCCAGCTCTGGGCTCTTAGCAACTGACCTTGAAGCTGTCTTTTAAATGAGTGGAAGGTGGCTACAAGGCAGTAGCATCAAGTCAAGAAAGGCGGGTAATGCTTGATGCTAAAAATACACAAAAATTGAAATGGCGCCAGAGTTTTGTCCCCTAAATGTTCAATTTTCTTAATTTACTGCCCTCTTGTGGCTACAGCAGACTCATTTTTCTGGAAGCTAGTTTCACCACCAGTATATGAGGCCACATCCCCTTGACATGCAGATAATCCTGTGATGTTTAAATGGTGATTAGCTATAGCTAGCTACAGGCAAGTGGGCTTGTGCCCAGTTTACCACTGTTCTGAGATCAGTTGTGATATGCACGCATGACAGCTGGACATGGAAACTGTACTTGCGTAAAAGTCGTATCTTGCTAAGTGTTAGGATGTAGCATTTGCATCTGACTGGTTTAATCACATGACTCTTTTTGTAAGGAAGGCGTTCATGGACCTTGATCCAATTTACATACAGCTACAGCTGTTGCAGCTGCATACAGCTGCAACAGTGTAGGGCTGTCTTCAACTAAAGATTTTCATAGTCAAATCTGATTCGTCGGATTTTGCCTTTAGTCGACTAAACGTCCAATCATGTTGTTTTTCCCCTCATTGATTCATGATCTCATTCGTGTCTTTTTCTGCTCCAGAGGAAGTAACTAAAGCACCCAAATAAACAAAAGTAATTCTTCAGTTGGCATAAAATAACAATAACAGGACATTCTCTTCTCATTAGGCTCACGTGCACAACATCACCGTCTCTCTTTTGATGGCCGTGTAGCAATGACGAATATAGTCCCGTTGTGTGGACATGGCATGCACATCAGTGCTTATGTAGTCGGTTCAAGGGCCAGGGGTCGAGTGTCACAGCACCATGGACAGCGCTGTTGTTTGTGTGTAGTGGGTGCGTGTGTGTGTTTTACAAAAATCAGATGTTCAGCAGCAGTGAGCACCCACATGTAGTCAGAATGTTACAATGTTGTTTCATAACAACATTTTTGACTATTCGACTATGAGGTTGATGGTCAAATTGGACTCATCGAATCGTCAACTAATTGAAGTCACCCCTACAACATAGTACCTAGTAAGCCTGCTTAAGCAGTAATTCTCTATCTCTTTTTACTAACACCTATTGATGTTGTTTTACAGAGGTCTGTGAAAGATCTGCAGTAAGTGTGAAAAGTTTGCATATGTGAGTATGTTAAGGCAAAGAAATACAGGACTCTGCGCTATCACTGTGTCTGGTAATGGCAAATATTTTTGAAGATTACCAGAGAAGGGTTTTTTTGTTTGTTTTTTTGTCTTGGGGTTCTTTTTATAGATATTTTTTTCCAAACTGCACGTTTGGTGTGTTTACTGTCACTTTTTCACTCAGCAGGGAGAGCAGACAGGTGAAAGCCCAGGCAGAGAGCATCAGGACACAGCAGAGAGACTTTCAGCACTGGAAAGACAGGCAGTACAGTACAAAATCATGGTCTGCTTGCCTCTCTGTAAAAGTCACTGCACACCATTGCAACTAGGTAATTTGGTTCTTTTACACCTATTGCTTTGGGCCTTGTTTGCTTTTTCCCCTGCTCTTTCCATTGTACTTTCATAATGATTACCAGTCAAACGTGTAGAACACCACTACATAGTGTAATTTGGTGTCACACTCATTGAGGACACTCCGAGTTCAATGTAAATCAAATACTGGTCATTGTTGTACATTTCATCCCAAAACTGCTGCAGAAGTGTCCACATGTGTTATACATACAGATTCACCTTCAGGTTTCACCTTCTGTGTAGCTCATCCCAAACCAGATCCATGTTGTGTACAAGTGGAGGTGGACAACACTGGTCTTCCATCACTGTGTGATTCTTTACTTCTCTTTCATGTCATGTTGTTGAGGTACATGAACCTCTGAACAACCAGCCTGTCTGCCTTTGTTGCTTGCCTTTTCTCTCATCATTATACCAATATACAGTACCACTTCCCGCAGTGCTGTATTGTCCTAATATTGCGTCAGAGTGTGTAGCAGACTTTGTCTCAACATGGCCTTTGTTCAGAGGGTTTGTAAGTCAACAACCAAAAGGAGTTGGGGCAGATGTATGAATATTTTCTGTTATTTGTTAGTTGTCTGTAAGTTCTGCATTTCTTAATCACTGAGAAAGGCTGGTATTACACTGCTTTCATTTAGCTTGGTATTTTGGTAGTAACGGTTTACTGCTCACCTTTGTGCATGTGCATTTTGAGGGATAATTTTATAGAAATGCCACTAGAGTAAGTTTGTGATTGTGATTGTGATGACTGTATCATTTTGTATATATAGTCTCTGGTATGGACTAAGGGGGAGGTGGGGTGGGTCCATGGAGGATATTTTTCTGCTGAGCAGTGAACTTTATTTTTGGACTCCTTGGACTGAGCAAAGGATTCATTATGGTAATTTGGTAAATGAACTGCAGGGAACTGAATTTGCATGACATCTAGATAAAGAACAGTTTCTGTGTTTTTAATGCAATTGAAGTCATTGTACTTTTGCTGCTTGTTAGATGATTCTTTTCATGGTTGATAAACCTGATTACTATTTATGTCATCCTATCTGTGGAGTTTCCCTCCAACTTCTATCTTAAAATGGTCAAACCTCATTGTGTCTGGTCTCCTGAAAAAAACAAATAAAAAAAAAAAGCAAGTGAAAGTTGGAAGTAGCTTTCTAGTAATAGCCACATTAATGACGCATGAAAACTCTATTATAACAGTTGCAACTGCAAACAGGAGAATGGCTTTAGTCTTGTCTTTTTAGTATATTGGTCAAATCTACATTCACCACATACAGATGTAAAAACATTCCTTGCGTTGTGCTTCACCTCTAGTTATTTATTAGGTATTATTAAAGCTTTGTCTTTCAGTGGATACTCCATGAAATTTCTCAGCTGTTGTATACATTGCTACCAAAAAGGAAAAAAAAAAAATAGCTTGTGGCTTGAAGCTGAAATGAGGATTTACAAACAAGGCAGAATTATTATCTGAACTAAGAGGCTCTCTGACAAGATCCCGTCCTCAGTAGAGGTCAGATGTCTTGAGTCTGAGGCGCTTCCCGCTGATTGGATTATTCTGCTATTCAAGCAGAAGTGCTGCTTGGCACACAAATGTAAAGTGAGAAAATTCAATGTGTAAGGCCAGATGAGATGTTAATAGAAAAGAGGAATTGCCCACGGAAGAAATTCAAAGGGGAGGCAACGCATATAATGTATTTTAAAACTGAGACCAAGGCTGATGTGTAATGCCATATCAGATCTGCTTCCGCAAAGAGAAGGATGAGACTCAGAGTGAGATAATCACACAGCACGATCAGCCTCTATGTCGGCAATCATAACAGTAATCATCCCTCCCTATCCAAACAATTCCAATGCTGGCATGCTCTTAGCTAGCCAGCTGGGCTGCACCAGCCATTATCCAGGTCTCTGGAAAGCCACTGCCTGCGCTGGCGTTTACCAATCACCGTTGCCTCCACACAACCAAACTTGATCCTAACACAACAATTGAAAGCCACCAAAAAATTGGTCATTCAAACCTGTGGTAGAGTCTCCTCTGTATCACCGCCCACAGCAGCCATATTTAATTAGCCACTGTAAGCTGAACCATTTTCATTCAAGTAAAGCTGTTCCTCTCACTAAATTAGCCTGTCAATCACAGCATATTCCCTACACTATCCCATTTCCCTCTGCTGCTGATTAATGGCATGAAGTGAGTTTATCAATGTGCCGTACGTGGAACGCAATTCATTACCCTCATCTCCAGGATTCAGCAAAAAGCATGTCCTGCTTCACTATTTGTGATTGTCCGCAGGCTGAACAGATATAGCGTACACACAGAAATGGTGCTTGTTAGTATGCTAATGTAAATATCAGTTTTGCACACACCTACAGTTTTTTCAAGCAACACGTGACGAGACAAGCAAGTATCCCCTCCAGGTTGACATGCATCATGGGAGTGGCAGTCCAGGAAGGGTGGCCATTAATCAAATCCAGAACTAACAAGACAAACTTATTTTCCCTTCTCGATTAGCAAATATGAGCCTTGGGATTCACAGCTGGTTACATATGCAGTAACCCGGAGGTGAATTCATACAAAACTGCCTGGAATACATTGATCGGGCTGCACTTATTCACTTATCCGCTGATTATTTCTCAGGCTTGAGGAGATTTTCCCGCCAATGATTTATGACATGGCAAATGTAATATTTGAATGCTTTTATCTTTAAATCATCACCATGAAGCAGGTTTACACTAGGTGAGCTGCCAAGGTTGATACTCCTTTTCAAAATGCATCTTTACGAACTGGAAAACATGCACTTCGAAGTTGACTCTCTCAAAATGATCAAGCTAAAATACTCAATTTATTTACTGAGGAAATACTTTCCTCAGTCAGTTACTGCACACATGGTTCACAACTTTGGATTTGTAGAGGAGCAACTTTTTTTTTCATCTGAACTCCAGCTGTCAGAGGTCTGTTTGAATTTGAATCTCCTCCATTCATTTGATCTTACTCTATGACATGGAAGTTTGATGAACCTAGCCAACCGTACACTGCTCTCTGGGTAGTGACACCAGAGTGCCCTTGCGTTGTATCATCGAGTGTTGCTTTAGGCGACGTCACTCTATCTGGTGAAACCAAGGTTTCTGTGTCTCTTGGAGACAGAAGCTAAATAGCCTGTGCTGCTTTCTTTGTCCTTGTGCTTCTAACTTTATCTCAGCAGCTGTATGATGTTGTCTGTTGGAGAGCTCACCAGCAAGCATGAATAGAGAAACACTCCATGGAAAAAAGTTGCAACAAGCCTCATTGAGAATTCAGTAATATAGGATAGGGAGTGAAGGGGTGGTCCTTTGGTGTGGGAAAGCTTTAGACCATTTGTAGCTGATCTACGTAACCCGTAGCTGGTTTGGCTGCATGAGGTAACACAACACTGGATTTTGACTTAATTCAATTCACTGCAGTTTTTATGGAGTACATGACCTTTACAGTAGAGTGCATACTGTACATAAATAATCTACAGTCTAGCCGCTCTCTAGTCTGTTACGCATGCAAATTACTGGGTATCAGCACAAATGCTGATGGTGCTTTACACTGCAGGTCATCTATGGCACACCATTACAAGTAATTAGTGCAGCTGGCAAGCTGTAGCTTCTATTTTTGTTCCTTTAACAAGATACTGAGACTTAGTTTGCAGGAATGACTGACTGGTGTGTCAGGTTGTCACTCAGTCACAGTGGCTGCATCGTGCTCATCCATCCCTTATAGCTACATCCAGGTTTCTGTGCTGTTTGCTCGAATTTACATTTTCTTATTCCAAAAGCTGCCAAGATGGCACAAAGAAATAATTATGAGCCAGGCTACAAATATTACGAACCTACTGAGTCACCAAAGGCCTCAATTTGTCTGTATCAGTCCTGCTTTTTGACTGTTTGATGGAATAAAATATAAGTGTTCGGCACTGTCATAAACACATACCTTATGAATAAAAATTGTGTGATTTATGTGTCCATGAATCATTAATTCCTAATATGCTGTGCAAACATCAGCCTGTAGCCCTTTCGGCTCTAAATGTCTCCTCTGCCAGCCTCTCGGCACTGAGAGAGTTTCTATGGTTACAGAGACTCTCTTGCGGTCACATGTGCACCTGCACCTGTGCAGAATTGTCCAGGCTTGTGAAACTGACATGTAACCACAAACTGCCGTTTGTAAGCTTTAGAGTGTAATACAGGGTCAGAACGGGTCTGATACATCCTCGTCTTTATCATTTATATCATGCTGACCTCTGGCTCTGGTCCGGCTCCTGACTCATTCACATCCTCCACAGGGCATTCATTGCACAGCTTACATCACCTAGGTTTGATTTGAACCAAATGTGGGTTGATGATTGACACACACGGACACAGGTGAGTGAAATGTGGTTAGGACAGTAGAGTCTGACAGCAGTTGAAATTGATATAGTGATGTTTTATGCATCATGCAGACATTGGATGAAGGTTGTGTTATGTAGGCTCAATATTTGCAGAGAGAGTGTGTTTCAGTGTTTGTAGTGAAATGAGGAAGGGACAGTGTTTCACAGCATGCCGTTTTTTACAGTACTAAAGTTAGATTTTTTTTTTCTGACATTTGATCAATTACTGGCCACATACTGAGAAAATGGCTCATTATTTAATCGGAGACAAAAAAAAAAAAAAAGAAAGAAATGTATTTGTTGTTAGGCATCATAAACTGGAGCCAGAGACTGACAGGGAATCTTTTGAATGTCAAAGACAGAAAATGATGAAAGAAGAAATATTAAAACAAGAAACAAACAGAAACATGATCATGTTACTGTGACTTATTCTCTGTCATAGTTCACAGATACTAAATACCATTCACAGAGACAACAGTTAACTGTATTTATTAGTATTTGCCATAGTTGTTTGGATGTTGACCTAATCTGTTTAAACAGTTTCGGTCTAAAACTACAGTTACCACCTCACATCTGTCTGCCTTCACCTCTCAGACTAGCTTCAGGTTACATCCCTAACCAGAAACATGTGAAATATTAACTGTTTGTGCAAATAATAATAATAAAAATAATAATAATTGCTGTCTTGGTTCAAGTGAGTATTTGTGTCTGGTTCACTCAAGGCCTTTACCTCTGGCTGTCACTGGCACAGAGGCATGAAAACCAACATTTCCTGCACTGGAATAAATTTGGCGATCCGAATGGCAATTATGTCTTCATACACACATCACCATGGACACACAAATTCCCAATGGGATTTCAATGTTTTATTCTAATCTTGAACCAATATAAATCATACAATCACAATTTCTGCCAAATGCACACCATCTAGGAATCGTGCCACATCATACATGAGGCGTATCAGAGAATCCGATTTATTTCCTTCAGTGAGAGATACAAGTGGGAGAACCATGTGGGAAATCTCATCAAATTATAGTTTCATCTACAGACTAATAGCAGTGTATGTTCAGATACTGGTTCTATTACTATCGTGGAATTGGAGATTTTGATCTCTTGTGAATTCAGTGTCAGCAGCTATTACTTCTTATTTAATTTGCATGTCAAATGACTCAGTAGCCACCTCCCTTCAGTTACCCCCCCCAAACCCACCCACTGTCTCTTTCTTTATTTACCGGTCTACACCCATCTATATTCCACGCACCTGCATGCGCCCTGTCTCTGTATAATGCTCCGATGTCTGATGAAACACTCACTATACAATAATTAAAAGCCTTTTGTTGCAGTACATGACGCACAAAAATGACTGCCTTTCATGTCATTCATGCCATGACAGCACTGAAAGATGGTATCCGTGGATGAGAAAATGAAGGCAGCCATTGCTGTCTTTAGATAATGTAGATGTTGTGATGTGTGTTAGTGCATGTTGCTACATTTCATTTTGTTTGCTTTTTTGTTTTGGGTTTTTCTGACCATATGTGAGGCATGTTTGTAGGTACGTGTGATTATTGACAGGCTGCGAATGTCTTCAAACTGTTTACTGCTGCTTTTACAACTCAAAGCAGGGTGATGGTGATAAATTTATTATCAGAGGGGGTTTAGCTCTGGGCGGAATAAACATGAATCACATTATCTCATGATGAAGATGCTGGGTCGACTGTCCGTGAATACTGAAGGCTTTGTTCCGAACAGAGGTCTTTGAGCATTGCCCAGTGATTAAGCTGTAAATCAAGAGGAAGCAGCATGGGTGCAAATGCGGAAAGGATAATAGGCTGTTGTTTCAGGGGTCAGAGAAAACTAATTAAAGAAACTCCACCTCGATATTACCACTCAGTCCTTTTCAATACTACTCACGTGTAGAAAAAAAAAAGAAGCTAAGTTTCAAAGTGTTGGGCAGGATGCCATCTGGAGAGAAACTGTACGTGGAGAAGTCTGCTATAATTCATCGCAGCATGTTGTGGGTGTAAGAGGAGCATGGAGGAAAACGGAGCAGATTCATCAAACTCCAAATGATGAGCCTTTCTCTTCACAGCAAAATGGCAGAACAGTTTCGTAATGCGCCGTGTTCCCACTGCCCCTGGGACACGCAAGGGTTTTTAATTTCCATTTTTGCTGTCAGGGTTCAGCCGAGAAGAAGAAGAAGAAGAAGCCACACATGGTACATGGAGATAGGCCGACTGGATGTATGTAAACCATAATCTTAAACCATTACATTAAAGCAGCCACAAAGAACGATCTGCCACTGCGTTTGTCTTATTGAATAACAGACCTTGAAGTCATTATCCAGTTTCAGTATTAAAAAAGTCCCCTGGTTTGGGACACTATGTTACACAGATAGCCCCCATGCCACAGAGCTTATATAAGGCTTTTATCAACTAAGAGATACACACGAATGGTGCCTGCAGAGCCAGCAAGCTGCCAAAGGTTTTACAGCCAATGCTTGGAGCCCCATTAAAATAACACTCTGAACTGTGCTATAATTCACACTCCTGGAACATCTCCACGTTGACCCATTGCTACTTTGATTGGACATTTCTGTCAAAAGGTCCGCCGTCACCGTGGGGGAGGTTTATGAGGCGCAGCCAGAAGCTGTGTTTATTTTATGACAGGCATTTCAAATAAAAAGAAGAAAACACAAGCAGTATCATTAATTCCACCACATGGTCATGAAACGCTGTCTTGTTTTGTCTGTTGTGGTCATTTTTTTTTTTTTTTTCCCCTGGCATATTTTTGATGCTCCTTTATAGCTGAGAATTGTTTTTTCACTGCAGTTCAATTAATTCAGGCAAACTTCCTCATGCTCTGCTGGACCTTATTGCACCTCTGGCCACTCAGCACACATCCACCACAGCGGCATCTGTGCCATACGGTGTGCAGCAAAATAAAGCTGTTGAGTGAATTATTGGAGCCAGCGCGGTCTTGCGTCTGTGTCTGATGAACTGACTCATCGGTCAATGCTCTGTCATTATGCCTCAGTATCGATGTCACTGAGATAAATTACTGTATATTTATTACAACCTAAGGAGAGAGAGACATTTTAATTGATCTCTTATTAGTTTTAAGTTGTGTATAGCAAATATATCCTTCCCTGCTCTGTTCATGTATTACTCACTGCTATTAAATAAAAGTCTTTATATGCTGTATCTATATATTAAATTATTTTCCCACCCGGCCTCTTGTGATTTGCAGCCTGCCAGTCTGTAAGCTGTGCTACCTTGCTGGACCAAACAGAAAGCAGATTATGTGTCTACTGCTCAAAAGAGTGGCAATGTTCTCCTTTATTCCCTTGCTTGTAGTTACTCATTTTTTCTGTTTTCCCTGCTGCAAAAGCTGTCAAAATGTCTTTCATGATCCTTTATTAATGAGTAGGCTACATTCACGCTGTGTCTCCGGAGAGAAAACTGGGTAATATTCTCCATAAGCAAAGCTGAAGATTAACTCCTCCAGCAGATTTGCATAATTCCACATCGCCTGGGTTATGTTATGTTATGTTATATGTATGTTTTATGCTCACAATACATGCTGATCATCTGAATAGGTGCATTGTCAAGACGACATATTTGTAGACACGGTGCACTTGTGAAAGCAGCGTGTAGATAATGTAGCTGTTTAATTAAGATCTGTGTAAAGTGCAGTGACATGTACTGTAGCATCAGTCAACCTGTTTGTGCTGCTGCACAGGTAACGGCGTCTTTTTCCTTACATCAACGAAGACCCGGGTCAGTGCCAGAGTACAACTCAAGGTTTCTCTCTGTGTCCCATCCTGTTATTGTTGACCTCCTCTTTAAGCTGATCACCAGCCTTGAATGTGTGAAGGCCTGATGTTTGTCAGGGAGACTTATGACCATAACGCTTACGAATCAAAAAAAGTAAAAAGAGTAATCTGATTGCTCTAATAAACAGAAGAATATCCCAGTAATTGTAACAGATCTTGGTTAGCATTCCTATTATAAACCCATCTCATGTTTAGATATTACCAAGCTCTGCCTGTCACAGCCAACTAATCTATAACCATACGAGTTTCTTACGTAGCACAGTGGCAAAAAGAAGACATTAGAAGCCTGGCAGTTGTATTAAAGTCCATTAGGAAGATTTATTGTTCTCTATAAGAACGCTTATTTGAACCAAACATCCATTTCACATTTCCAA